>CM057383.1:125926622-126539122 GCA_030015415.1 Cynopterus sphinx
TTTAGGCCTCATACCCAAGAAAATTGGTGTCTGAGCTGTGAGCGGAAAGAAATAATCATAAAAATATGCTTGTCCTGCTACTAGAAATATTTATCTGTCCCCTCCAATTAATATATCGATATTCAAATGTCTCCTAGACACTGGGCACGGTGCTAGGTGCTGGGGACACAATAGGGAACAAAACACAGACAGCTGCCCTGCCCTGCGCTGATATTCAGCCAGGACTCCACTTCCAAAACAATGGTAGCGCTCTCTAAAGCCGTCTGAGCTCATTCTCCACCTCCTGTTGGGGATGGAGTGGAGCCAGAGCAGAGAGAGAAAGAGGCAACATGCTCTGGCCTTTGGAAATGACCAACCTTGAAAAGAACTTTACGTTTGAAAGCAGGACCAATCCTCTTCTCTCTGGCAACCCCGTGCCCTTGTTTTCACAGGAAACCCTTGCTAAGACATCAGGTTGGCAGACAGGGTGATAATGCCCCTGAGTTTCACAAAGCAGTCTCAGCCAAAACCAATCTCCACTCAAGGCGGAATAAAGCCATTGGTTGTCTGGGTGGCTGAATGTCTCTCCCCAGACAATGGTGTGTTTATGTGTAGGAGGGTTAGGAGCAGGCTGTTAACATAAACCCACCGTAAACAGAGCTGTTAATTCAGTTGCTGGCAGGGGCTTCTGTTATCTTCCAAATACCTCCCAGAGGGTATAAGCTCTACCTTTTCATTTGAGTTGGCAGCAGAGTTATTTTTTTGCACCTGTTGCTCTGCTCCGATAACAACCAGTTAAGCATTGATTTGTTGGAAAATAAACAGAAAAAAGCAAAGAAAGGCATCTGCCCAAACAGCCTGAGCTGGTTTGACTGAGCATTCATGCCAATTTGTTTTTCCTGTAAAAACCAAAAAAGAAACATACACACACCCCCACACATACACACCACACCACACGCACACGCGCACACAAACACACACACAAACCCTGCACTTTCAGTGTGGATGCTCCCCTCCCACTCCCTCAGAAGTAAAGGAGATATACCAGAGCTGGCAGAGCCAAGAATCCAGAAGACACTGTACTTTTCCATCAGCTGGCTCTGTGAGAGCATTGAGGGGTGTCCAAGATCTGCAAAATGACATGGCCAACCTCCAGCCGGCCCAGGTCACGATCATGAATCAGATTAACTAGGGCAGAGAAGAGGGCTGCCGGCATAGGGTCAAAACCCAAACCATTCTCAACCAAATCGTTGACTTCTGAAAGTCAAAGTGGTTCAGGTAGCAGGTGCGGTCTATGGGTTACTTGCTAAAGCAGAGACTCAGAGTACATGAACCTCAGTCTGGCCTTGCCCACACACCTCCTATGTCCATCCCTGGGCAAATAGCATAATTCAAAAACCCCAGGGCTAGACCATAGCTTTCCCATTGAGGAAATGAGGCTCTCGTACCTGCCTCAAAGGTGAGCTGTGTAGAGTCACCCACGTCTTGCCAAGTGACTTGAAGTCCCGGGTCCTGGGTGGAAAGGACCTGAGATCGTCAGGGCATGATTTCTGGATTAATCCAAGCATCACTGCACTCTCATTTCTCATTGCTGTCAATATCACATGATGAGCTCAAGCTGAAAAGGGCCACAGAGAGCTAAACAAATCACTCAAATGCAGATCATGACAACACTAATTAAGCAATGGCATCATCACCCAGCCTTCAACACACAAAGACAGAAGCCTCTTAATATCTCTTTCTGAGCTTTGAGAAGAAAGCACAGGCTATGTGTGGGCAATGCACGACGTTCCCCTAGATTACTACCTTCCCCTGGCTTTCTCTCGGCCATTGGGCCTGCATTACTACCAGACCACCGGCTTCCTGGGGAAGTCATGTCAGAGGAGAAAGACCTTGGAAATGGTGCTTCTCAAGAATCATGAAGAACAGGGTGTTCTGACAGGGGAGGGATATGGCTGGCTGAGCATTGCCCAGCATTCTTGTCATGAGCAGGGCAGGGAGTGGAGTGCCTCAGAATCAAAGCGGGCAGCCAGAAAAATAAAAGGTTTAACAACACCCTCAGTTGACCGAAAAATAAATAAGATCAACTGTGCAGGAATGTGGGAAGGGTGGAGGGAGGTAAGAGGTGGGGATTGGAGTCAGGGAGGGGTTGGGATGGACTGGGACTATTGATCGGACCATTTTGAGATTCAAGTTTCTTCCCATAAAAAGACCAAGGTGCTCCAGCTGAGGAAAGATCAACAGCCCCCATTCAGAATCTCACGGACTGTATAATCAATAAACAACAACCAAAACTATGACAGAGAAGATAGTTTATAATTATTGAGCATTCCCAATGTGCTAGGAATTGAGCTAGGGTTGATGGGAATGATCTCACTTAGTCTTTGCAATAACCTCAGATATTGGAGCTAATATTATTTCCATTTTACAGATGAGGAGGCACAGAAAGGTTAAACAACTTACCTAAAGACACGGAGGATGGATGTATTATAATAAATATATTGGTCGGGAGAAAGTGCAATGTAATTCTTTGCAGCTTTGAAAATGGATCTTTGTATTTCTAAAGAGGAAGAGGCTGTCTCTTAGGATCATATACTCTTCGTAAAGTATAGTTCCTATAATTTTATTCCTAAATATGAATAGGAGGCATTCTAATTATCCTTGTGCTCTAATATGAAAATTCCCTTGAGCATACAACAGTGCAGATGCTCCAAAAGCACTACTAGTTCACGGCCACTCAAACCCATCCATCAGAACTTCAGTCTGGCTTCTGTTGAAAGCCCCAGATTGACTCAGGAGTTGGGCTTGGCTGCCTGAAGCCACCTCAAATTTATTATCCATGATAAAAGAGCAGTAATAATAACAAGGAGTAAAACTGCTGGAAAATTAAGGGGAAATTACGGCTTCTTTAGCAAAGCACCTGATGTCTGAGCTGTCACTCATGATTCCTGTTGACAGAACTGACATGTTGTTGACATCACACTGATGAGAGAAGGACCGTGGGTATGTCATTCAAGGAGCCTGAATTCGTCACTCCAACTAATAAACCTAGGAAAATTCTTACTCTCTTCTGCCAAGTTCATGACCTTGTGTCAAACCTTGGAAGAGTTTGTAAAAACTCAGTCATGAAACATAGACAGAACCTCTTAAGTCTGATTCCATTTTCACATTTGGAGTTTAGGAAGCAAGTAATATCTGATTTTTATCTCAAATTAGAAGATCTCCTCTTTAGAAGAATTAGGGCTTTGTTTTGTTTTGTTTTGTTTTGTTTTGTTTTGTTTTGCTTTGTTTTGTTTTGTACAGATAATCATTAAATGACAGCAGGCAAGAGAGCCGAGTTTCTTTTTAATGCCTTTCTACAAGAATGATAGACTCGGCACACTGGGTCCCATTTTCCCTTCCAGGACATATTTTGCTTTGCTTCTCCTAGCTCACTGGTCTATGAAGAAAACACATCAGCGAGGCAAGCAACTTCATACCAGAACAGTTTTCCAAGGAATCAAATCCCTTCTAGCTGATTATTCAGTCATTCCACCAGTGGCTTCAGAGGAAATCTCTGGTGCTCAAACAAAATTATAAAACTCACCAACTCAAAAAGGACAGCATCCTTGCGTGACAGGCCTCAGTTTTCCACCAAAGGTCAGCTAAACGAGCAAGAAAAGAATGAGCAGGGACTCTCCACAGCAGCATCCCGGCATCGGGAGTCATCACATGTTCAAACAATTTCACCACATCCAGCTAAATAATGGGCAGGGCTCAGCACAGAAGAAAAACGCAGGACCCCTTGTTCAAAATGCATGAAAAATTTCAAAGCAGTAACAACAGAGAGAATGAAACTGAGCATAGGGACTTTCTAAGTGTGGGGCCCTGTGTGTGACTGCACAGGTTGCATACCCATGACACCAGCCCTGTCCAAGGGAGGTCAGTCCCAACCTTTGCCTTCACCTGCACCAATGCTCTATCACCACAGAGGAAGGGAGGGCAATTTTTTCTGTCTTTGCCCCATGAATGACCATCTGAAGTAGTTGGGAGAATTAAATAAAACATGACATTGTACATGCCGGTAAAGGTTCCTGGCTTACAGTAGACACTCAATAAATGTTAGCTGTTGTTACCATTGTTAATATTATTGCCATTATCTTCTTTATGCCGAGGTGCCATTGCAACTCTAAAGCCAACCATAGATATAAACAACGTGCGGGAAAAATATATACTCTTGACAGAGAGCATCTGTCAGCTGAGGCTGTTCAGAAGTTATTTCACTTGCCCTGTGTGAGAGAAGGCTCTAATTAGGGGGTCTCCACCTTTTATTTATAACATGGACCCATTTGGCAGTGTGATAAGGCCGATGGACCCCTTCTCAAAATGTTTTTAAATGACAAAATAAAATAGATAAAATTAGAAAGGAAGTTCCAGTTGAAGCACAATGATCAAAATACTTTTTAAAATAAATGTGTGATGTCATAATAATATTTATTAACATGTAATAATTATTAACACATTACATAAGAGGATCTAGTGCAGGTCTAATAACCTCCATGATATATGAGTAGTAATGAATGTCAATACGTTAAGACAATCTGCAATGAGTGTAATGCGACATGAAAACGTCTTTAATATCTCTTGGTGACACTCACAGTTACAGCTAGTGCTACTGTGGTGTTTTGCCCACACTCGTATTAAAAGAAAATGTTAAATTTTAGTTAGATTACCGAGAACAAAAATGTAATTTTTTTATATCCAAGTTCACAAATTCCCTAAATTCTCTCTGTGAACACCAAGAGACCACCCCCCTCATCCCCATGCTGACTCTCAGGTTAGGAATACTTGCTGTTTTATTAACAGCAAAGGCTGCTTGTTCAATTTCAAACAGTCTTTAGAAACCACTTCCATGTGGCCAGAATCCTCATTTGAACAAATTACAGGAGGCATGCCCCATAGTGTCTTGGCATAATAAGTAGTCGAATTTTTTTTTTTCAAACCCTCTAGAATGCCAGGATAATAATGCTTTAGCTGCAGTGGTCAGTAGATATCTGGAGACACTCTCAAGAATTCTAGGGGTGAGCAATGACATATGAAAGGGAAGTTTGTCGTGTGAACTGTCTGGAGGGGGCTCAGTTTCTTCCAGAGGTTCCTACATGCCAAGCATCAAGACACAGGAATAGGAATGTGCTGTGTGCTCCCAGCACCCCCAGCCCCCACCCCAGGTCTTCCCCAGAACTTCTACAAATTGCATTTTGCAGCCAGCTCAAGACAAGGCTCAATTTGGAGGTTCCCCACTACCACGATTCATTCCTCTCCCTGCTGTCCACCATCAGCAGTGAAAACCTCACTGCAATTCTTTCCCAAGGTCACAGTGCAGAACCAGCGTGGATCATTTCGAAAAACACAATCCCAGAATTATTCATCCACTTCAACTCAGCAGGAACCCACTGAAAACACCCACGTCGAGCATCTAGCCTCAGTTTCCACTCCATAAATTACTCTTTGCTCACAAGCATTTGTCTTGGTGCCTTTAGCTTCTTGGTCTCATTTAATCCTTACAACAGTCCTGTGCAGATTAACCTCATTTTCCAGGTGAGAAAACTTAGGTTCTCAGTTTTTTTTACATAACTCAGTCAAAGTCACGAAGCCACCCACAGGCAGAGTCAAACTGGAACCAGGTATCCTGACTCTAAACCCAGTGTTCTTTGCACCACATTCCAGCTGCTCTCAGGCAACCAAGCAAAGTCTGCTCTTCATCTGCGTTCCTCACCTCAAGACTTGTGGCCGGTGGAGTTACAATGGGTGAAAGGTGACCCATGTGCTCTTTAATTTTATAAGTAAACATAATTGAGACAGAGGCTGACTTAGGCCAAATCTAAAGCCCACTCCAAAGACAAAACACGTCTTGTCAGGAGTCACCATAAAGATAGGGCTGAAAACAGCCTCACCTTTCAGACCCCCATTTACCTCAACCACCAAAATATATCATTAGTTCTACTGAGGGTATGTTTTTTTAAAGGTTCCTAAGAGGGATTCCAAAATAGTCTCTACAAGACATCCATATTCTCCAAGCGCCATTGTCATACACAAAAAATAGAAGTCCTTCTTTGCATTCCAAGAGACTACTCAGGCTTTTGGAAGAAGTCTACGTTAGACTCAGCAAGGGCTAACAGGGTGACTGAAATTTCTCAGATCCATAATTGGGCAAATGAGGGCCAATTCCCAAGATTGGTTATTTTGTAGCTGTGATATAGAGTGAGAGGGATATGGCAGAATATAAAATTTTAAGTTTACCACGATTACAGCATCATAGAAAGTGCACATCTAGACAAGGTCATACAAAAGTAAAATCAACTAGTTATATTCAAATACTGGGGTTAATGAGGTGGTCTATTAATCTAATAATCAAAATATTATAATAAGCCTTTAGACTCCTTTTAATTTTCGCTTTTGTTTTCATCAGAAAGCATGTTTTGAATATAGCTATGCTGGCTATATTTTAAATAAACAAGCAGATAACTTTAATAACCATTAAGATGTTTCTGAAAAAGGAAGGGAAGGAGGCTCTGGGGGCCAGGGTGTGGAGGAAGATTGGGGGGAAAAAAGAGATAATGTGAATCCAATGAACCAGAACAAGGGACCCAGCTCCATAAAACAAACTGAAGACAGAGTGTGGTTAGATGCTAGTGAAATCCGTTTTTAAAAGGGTATTTTTACAGGGTGTCTCTTTTAAAATAAGGCCAATTAAAACTCTGGAGCCTCTTTAAATGGGCCACCCTGCTTAACCCTGTTGTAAGTGCTGGTTGCCCTAGATACAGGCTGAGGCCCTCTGGGGAAACTAGTCTTCAGGTTGGCTGCCCTGTGACTCGGCCATGCTCCCCTCCCATATCCCCTAGGGTCTTCCTCTAGGAGAAGGAGTCCAAGTCCTTCAAATCTACCCAATAATTCATGGACAATCAATCAAGCGAGCTGATAAGCACTACGCAAACTGAGTCAACTCCACGGGTATCTGAATGTTCACTTTTCAGCAGGCTGCTCTGGTGTGCAATAGATGACACCGTCACAGTGCCTACTCGTGTACAGTGACTGCTCCCTGTGGTCACAGAATAGTCGGCTTCATCCGCTTCTACATTCCCCCAACTCTGGACATGTGAGGCAAATTGATAAAGATGGGATGTTGTCACGGGAGCAGACTATGACATCTCCAGGAAAGATCCCAGCTGTTCGGTCTGAGTACTTCCACCAGTATCCCACAGCCAAAATTCTGAAGACCACACAGAAGCCGTTTAAAGGTCCCTACTGATTTTCTTTCCCGTCTCACTTTCAGGAGAGCATCTCCCACCTCATTCCCAACTTTCAGACTTGAGTTAAACCTGGTGACCATAGCTGGTCCTCTCTGGTCATCAGAATCTGAGTGTTGGAATGGGTCCTAAAGATGATTAGGCTCAAACTCCTTTGTCCAGATAAGGAAACTAAAGCCCAGAGAGAGGCAGCATGTTGCTCTGGACACACAGCATTGCCAGAGATAGAAAACCAGGTCTCCTGAATGCCAGTTCCAGGCACTGCCCTGCGCACTGTCTTGTCTACGTGTGCTCAAAAGGTGAATCTGAAATTCTTAGAGAAATATCTTCCTTTCCCCCTCTGAAGTCCAATAAATTTCTTATCCAATACCTCTGAGGGATCCATGGAAGTATCTACTCCGTCACGTCTCAGGTCCTGACATTTAGCTTAAACATATGTTTCGTTCTAATATTGGTGCCATGCTTCCCACTGCACTGTTTTCTGCACAGCTTAACATTCTGGCCCTTTAAAACTTGGTCCAATTTAAATAAACATAATAGTCACGTATTTCTAATAAGAGAATGATTGCCTGCTCCTCAGGACGAATCATATTATTAAAAATCTTATTATTAAACATTAAACAGAAAACATTAAATAGAGTTTATCTTTCCCAACTCTTCAGTTATTCCGCAATGCATTTAAGAGGACCCTTGCATGACATGGCTGCCTTCCTGCCTCTGTCTTCTGATGACAGTCCCCACCGCAGATTCAGCTTACCCAAGCTGAAAGCCACCGCACTCCATCAGTTACCTAGTAACAAAGCCAAGGTGAGAGAGCATGATCTCTAAACACCAAGCCTGTAGTGGAGTCAAGGCCTCTTGACCAGGACTCCACCCACAACAGTAATGATGTCACTTGAATTCTACCAGAAAACAAAAGAAATATACAAAAGAAATGGGCTGAAATGCAGCAAAAAGGTGTCAAATCAGTTTCCAACTTTATATTTGGTTCCTTAAAACTGTGGCAGTGCTTCTCAAGCGTGTCACAGGTTCTATCGTGGCATTCTTGGTATCTATCCCACCTTATTTTCCAGAGGTTTTTAAAAATTACATCTTTTTTAAAGAGCTTAGAAAAGACTCCAACTGGAGAAAGGGGAAAAGACGGAATAACTTTTTTAATGATTTGTATAAACCTCTATGTGTTTGATGCTTTAACGCTGAATGAGGTTCTTATGCTGTACTTTCAGAAAAGCAAAATGATTTAAAAACACAACGAAGGGCTAAAATTCCATAATTTGGAGACAGAGGGTGAGGATGTGGAGGAAATAGAACATTACAGGATTCTAAAATGCTCCATTCTCCTTCATCAAGGTGAAATTTGCCTAAAGCTCTCACAATTCTGACCTGATACCTGAAACGAGTCCCTCCTAGTTTCCAATTCGCTAATTGAATACAATTGAGTAAATATTTATTCTCTCAGTTTTAGTTTTGTCTCAGCCTCTCAAGGATTCAAAAAGATATCAAAAGAGGATCTAAGAAACTGGGTGAATTAGTGGGAGCATAAACATGAAATCCTAAGTGTTAGTGTAGAGGTCCACAAAGGCCCAAACTGTTTCTATATTTGGGAGCTCACAGTGTACTAAAAAATGGGGGTGAAAAGGGATTGTTTGAATTGAACAAATAGATAGTTTTTAACACAAAAGAAAAAATATGCTTGGATTTGAGATTTGGATCAAATGTATCACCCTATCCACAACCACCCTAAAGGGGTTTTGACTGATGCTGCCCTCTTGAACAGAAACTCGAGAGAACTTATAGCACAGTTGTCCTCTGAAAGTTACTTTCTTTGAAAATGCCACTGTAAAATACTTTGCAAACATGAAGGAGTGCCTCCGTCATATTTATTATTTTTCAAATGTGATTACAAACTTCCAAATAACCTTCATTTCATGTTTTATCATCGTTTTTAAAATCTATCCACATGAGTCATTAGCAGTTGGTGTGCAAGTGACCTGGTTCTACACAAGTTCAGATGAAAAGAAGAAGGAATTGAGCTACTGCATAGTTACAGAATTCTAGATCTCCAAAAGAGGACAAGCAGAGCCTTCTGCGAACCAAATGTAGCTATTAAAGTCATTCTTAAAATCTCTTAAGAGCCTTTTCTGATAGCAGCGCTTTTCCGTGAAGACCATCGTAATAACATGACTTTGTCTTCATTATTGGAAATTGACTTTTCTCTTGCCCTCAGTGGAGTTAGCACATGGCCAGTCGTGATCCCCTCCTACCCTTTTATACATTGGAAGGCTCCATCTGAACACTACCTCACCCCCATGCCTGCAGAATCAACTGAATTAGACCTTCCATCAGAAAGCTCACAGAATCCAAACACTCATTCATTTTCATTCTGCTACTAGGGTCAGTGGAAATAAGCAACAGAGACACCTGTGTGCACTTAGACTCACAGAACCTTATGCTTCATCTTAAAAGACACACACTCCCACGATACTGAAAGTATACTAAATCTCAGCAAAGACGAATGGTGAAAATGCCACTTTCCCGACCCTGTTTTGTTTTGTTTTGTTTTGTTTTTACCAACAAGGAGATTAAATCCCCACTGCTCCCATTCCCATCCACCCTGGGCCCAACACTTATCCATGGTATCCAAACAAAATCAACAGAGTACCTGTTTTAGAAGAAATTTGGTGCCTCTGACTCAAGTCTCTCTGTGTGGTCATAGTACCCCCAGGATGGAATAGAGAGTTAGTCTGTCACTTTGAGATATGGCAAAACTCTTCGCCAAAACTGGACAGAGTCATTTTTAGGCGTGAAGCTTTCTCCAATGCCCTTGCCTACCTGTCTGCTTGACCATTTTTCCAGTGTGGACGCGTACACCCTAGCTTGTTTCTAGCCATTTCCAACACTGGAATATGTTAAAAATGAATCTGCCTTTCCTTAAAACTGAGTCAGTAAAAATACCCAACAAAAATATCTCTAGAAAGTGAGAACATGTGCTCTGAGCCCCAATAGCTATTGAGCCAACCAGTTCTTCACCAAGCTCTATCAGGGTCACCTAAGCCTAGTTGCCTTCGGTTCAGAATTCAACCCAGAGTGGCTTTGTCCCACAAATAGAGGGAAAGAAATCAGGGGCTTTTAAATTCACAGTGACTGGAAGTTCAGACCCAATGCAGGGAATTCACAGATGAGATCCAAAGCAGCCCAGCTGCCCCCCAAAATATAATTCTAATAAGACCCAGGGAGGTAAGCACAAGTGAAGTGAGCTTACTTCCCGCCTGCTGCCTCCAGGGGTCTGCTTTAGTTTCATCTGTCTGATTCAAGGCAGGCTTCTCTTTCCACTCAGGTGATTGAATTCCAGATTCAAAAGAAGGTTTAAAAATAAGGACTTACCTCATTTACCTAACGATTCTGGGTGGGAAATCCAATAGCTGTGGCTAATGGAGGAGAGGCAGCAGGCAGCCCTCACGCCAGCTCCTACAGGGATGGGGAACCAGGGGTGTTATCACGTCTGAGCCCTCATCAGAGTGAAGATAAATACATATGACAATAATTTTAAATCATTTTGTAGGATGTTAAGCAATAAGCCACCAACCGGGAATTCCCTAAGTCACTTCCCCCTCCTCTGATTGGCTGCCCGGGCCTTTAAAAAAATAAAATAAAGGATTACAAACATTGGCTCATTTGCATTTGGCCAACTCACACGTTAGTGTTCAAACAAAACAGGTCTAACCAGGTTATGCCTGTGCCTCTGGAACAGAGAGACAACCTGTTAATGGATGAGGAACTGATCTGGTGGTGACTGCTCTTTTCGGCTTAGAGGCTGTTTCAGGTGAAAAACACCATACGTGCTCCCCAAAGAAGGGAGAATGTAGAAACAAAGTGAGCAGAAATTCAAATCTGGAGGAGATGATGGTATAGAGGAGTGGCATCTGGCTCAGGTACTAATCTATATTTAGTCCACTCTGCTTTGGCATCAAGATATTTGACCTGGCTGTGCAGGTACCAGGTTCTGGTGGGGCTCTTAGCCAGGTGGCCCACAACAATAGGTTCTCTTTTTAGGCACCATGATTGTTTTTTTGACAGCTACCCTTGGCAATATCAATGGATTTTGAAAAGTGTCAACAGTGTCAAGGCTGACTGTCCTTTTGGAGGATTATCCAGGTTCTTTACTTCCTCTTAACATTTACATGGTCAGAGCTAGAGAGAGAAAGACCAAGATGCTGAAACTGAAAATAAAACAACACAGTTTGGCAAGGAGAAGGTGGAATCCTGGAGAGGCTCTATGGATTTCAAATGCTCATGCAATCTCCATTACTCTGGGCTAAGGGACTGCTTCACGGGGTCACCAATGTACTTCCACTTGCACAGGTGAAAGACTGCTCCTAGCAAGGGAAAACACCCTCCCCTAACCATTAAGTTTTCCTCAGATCTTCTTGGACACTGGCTGGGCATGAGCTAAGCATCGAAGCAGATTACTTTAACTCACCAGGCCTCCCTTCTGTGAAAGAGGAAAGGGAAATTGAGTTTTGGCAAAGGACAAAGATTTTGCGACCAAAACCAAGAAGTTCTTTGTGTAAAAGAGAGAGAGAGGTCTGTAGATGGGCAAAGCCTGAGTCGAACAAAAAATAAGTGGTTGTATTATTAAGGTGAGTGAGCAGTAGTAACATTCCTTTCTTGCTTGTTTTCCTAGTTTATGCAATATAAATGCAGAGGTTTCTGAAGGTGGAGAAAACTTGGTGGGAGGGCAGGGGCGGATCTGGGAGGGTCTGGAGACTCAGGTAGGTCTGGAAGGTTTTGAAGGTTTGGGAGTACAATCTAGAGAGGCTCTAAAAAGCACCTCTGCCTCCTCCTCTTTACTAAATATTCCCACTGTTCCCTCTCTTTAACCATGTATTTCCCAAGGGCCCTGTTAAAATGCAAATGTCTGATAAAAACAGTACATGTCATTATTGCCCATTATCGTATTAGCCCCAATTAGTGCATCAGCTCCATATCTGAGAGGAGGGCCCTGAAGGAATGGCCTGGTGACGTTTTCTTTTGCTTGAGTGATGAATCAAGAGCAATCTGAAGTAGCAACTCCACCCACTACAGGCTGTGCAGGTGTGTGTGCGTGTGTACACGTGCACCTTGGAGAGACAGGGTATGGTCAGTGCCAGTGGGACTCCTTTACAATTTTGCCTGAGATTATTCTGAAGACAGGAGGTGGGAAAGTAGGGAGGTGGGGAAGTGGGCAGGGGTTGTGTGGTCAAGAGGCGGTGAACTTTAAATCAGCCCCCAAAGTGATAACACTTTCTGGTCCAGTCCCAACCATGTTTAATTATAGGCCCTTAAATTTCTAGCTGAAGAGTTCCAGTTACTTCTCCATTCCTTTATCCATCTTATCTTGCCCGTTTTAGATCTGAGGACTGATCCATCAAAGCACTCCAGAGAAGAGTCATTTTGGGATGGTGGAGGTGAAAGGAGATGGAAAGATATCACCTCATCCTCACCAGCCATTGTATTCATGGAGTTTTTAGGTACATAAAATAGCTAATAATGTGTATGGTATACTTAGTGGGTCCTTACTAAGTATCGGTTCTCTTCTTTACTTGGGACTTAATTGAAACTTCCAGAAGAAAACAAAAACAAGACAATATTCTTCCCCCATCCTCACCCCAATCTCCTAAAAAGCTGCATTTTTAGGAACATTGCATGCATAAAAAAGTTCCTTTTGGTGTATGTATGAGTTCTTTTACCCTATGGTCAACTTCAACAAGACAGCAGTTGCATCAAACTAGAAGGACAGAGATGATAGATAGATGATAGATGATAGATGATAGATGATGATAGATAGATAGATAGATAAATAGATACATAGACAGACAGACAGATAGATAGATGTCCTAATTTTTAAATGAGAATGCTGAAAGTTGAATTTGACACTGAGGCCTTCTACTGCGAGAATCTCAAGTATTCAATAAGAATTTTAAACGTGTAACCACAGTAACATCAAACACACCAGAGCCTTTACACAGACACATTGTTAGTTTCCTAAAAGTCATAACTTTCTCAAGTGAGAATCAGGGAAGAGCCTTGTTATCAAGTCAGACCTCCGAGGGTAGCAGAGATTCCGTTTGTTCTAAGATTCCAGAGTTCTCCGAGAGGCTGATAAAGACACAGGGAAGGAAATGACCAGAGTGATGAGACAAAGCTGACTGGATTTTATGAAAGAGAAGACTTGAGAGAGGCAAAGCAGCTTGTCCTCAGGTCAAAATCAAGATAACAACTGGGAACTGGAACCAACACTACTTCCATTGCTCTGTGTAGAAATCTCCCTGTCTTCCCTACAGGTCAAGGCCCTACCACTGTCTCAGACCTGCACAAAAACCTGGAGGATTTCAATAAAGTCCTGATGCTGGTTTCCATGGAGGATAAGGGAGTGGAGCAAACCAGACCAGGTGGTGTGAAGCAGCCTGGGGACCCTGCATTTGGTTGGATTGCCAACTAGAAGATAGACATCACAGAACCAAAGAAGCCCAGGGACCTTAATTCCCAAATCAAAGCCAAGACAAAGAATCTCGTTAAGCCAAGTATCAAGCCCTAAGGGGTCTGAGTCTTAACACCAACTCAGGCTGTGGTTACAAGGTTAATAAGAGTTGTCTGCTTGCTTTGCAAGAAAGAGGATGCTTGCTTACTTTACATAACGCCTTTGAACTAGAAGCCCTATATTTATTTTTGAAAGCAAGTATGTGTTTATATATGTTTCTATCATCCCCTCCTGATGACAAGAATTACCTCGAGGGTAGAACAAGACAACTATTTAGTGAGAGCCACACGAGAATATTACTGTAGGAATGACAGGACCAAGAACTTCTGTTTAGTGTTGGGGAGGGAATTACATAGAGCAGAATATTATTATTAATTACCTTAGACAGAGTCAAATAAAAAATTAGGATTAATCAATATCATCTTGCCTCTTACCCTAGTCCTCATTAAAAGCCGCATTTCCAAAATCTTTAGATTTGGGCTGAGATTAGATTCCTGAAGATCTCCAGATTCTCTTGAGAGAGGCATCATGCCTCTAAAGGTGGCACTTGAGTTCTGCTTGGGAGGTCTGACATTGACAGCTGTCTTAAGAGATCTGCATGGCACCTTCTGATTGTATCTTGTCCATCACATCTGTACCTACATACTGGGCAAACGCACTGTCAATGCACAAACCACTGAACTGCTGAGGTAGGGGACACCCTCTGTGATGGAGTAGCGGAGGATGGCCCACCAATTCTGGAAAGAATGATTCATTGCATATATATATATATATATATATATATATATATATGCATGTACACAGAGGCACGCAGGCATGCGCGTGCACACACACACCACACGCACACACAGAGCGACATCTCAAAATGTCCCCAATTTTACCTGCATACCAGAGATGAATTTTCGAAACTCTTCTTTATATTTTAATTATTCTCAAGTAGCCTCCATTCATGCTCAACTTAAGTCACTCTTGTTCTATTTATTCCACCTCACCTATATCTTATTATTCTTTGTCTTGCCTAATCTTTCCTCACGAATAGTTGTACATGGTGTCATGACTTAATGCCAACTTCACTTTGGTTCTTGTATCAAACTGTCTTGGGAGTGTAAACAGTGTGTCCATCAAGGTCTTCAAGAAGGCTCACTTCTCAGTCTCCGAGCAAGAAGGAAGACCAGGCAAGCGCTGGCCACTTCTAGGCAACCTCTCGCAGCCAGTATTTTGTGTGTGGGAAAGCATTTCTTATAATTAGAGTTGTTTTTACACATTATTTTAGCATAAGAACTCTTTTCCACTATCATGGAACCCCAAATATAAAACAGATTGAAGGGATGCTGCTGATAAGGACTGAAAGCGATGCAGCTGCAGCCTCCCCTAATCACTTGCCCTTCCCCTCGCCTTCAGGCACTCAGCCTTCTCTGCTACATCATCCTACTGACCCTGTGACCTTGTTCTAAGTCAATGGAGTATCAGGATCATCTTTAAGAGTTCAGACTTCTCAGTTCCTGCTTACATTTACCGAATTGGCACCTCCAGGGGTGGGGTGATAGCAGAGACAATAATCAATTTTGCATCCATCACTATCCATTTATATTTTGTGGGCTCCTATGTCATTCCACGAATGATAAACCTACTGCCCAAGAAGAAATTCTAATGGAGTGCTCCTTAGGTGAGGGTCTCAGTGCCCAGGGACCATGAGAAATTGAAAACTTTGAGACCCAAGTAGAAAATGTGTAAAATCATCATTTGAATGTCTCATTATTTGAGAGAACCTATAGTATTGAAAGACTAGGGGCCCTCAGAACCTACTCCTTCACCCTAAAAAACCAAGATGGCTCAGCTTTCTCAGAAGTAGCCTAGTGCAGTAGAAAGGACATCGATTTTGGAGCCAGACAGACCAGGACAATCTCGTCACATTCACTTAAACTCATTTTCCTCATCTATTTATTGGGGATATAAATGTCCTCAGTGAGCTGTTTGGAAAGTTAAATGAGAAGCTGTATAAAGCATCAGAGCACCTGGTGGGCTCTCAGAAAATGTTTACCCCTGCTGCTAAGCTTGAATCTCAAGAGACCTCCTTAATGATATATGAGGTTACATATGGCCGATCAGGGAACTAACTATCCATGTTTCAAAACACAAAATAGGAGAAGGGTATGAAGCTGGAAAAGTTATAGGAAAAAAGGACAGTGATGACCTTTCCTGTTTATTAAGTTTTAACCACGTCCCCGTCACTAGACTAAGGATTTAACTTGCACATCTCATTTAATCTTTAGTAAACTCCACCAGAAAGGTACTATTACTATTCTCACTTTACAGATGAGGACACTGAGCCTCAGAAGCCTGGTGAGTAACTTGGCCAAGATCACACTGTCAAACAAGTGACCAGAGCTCAGACCAAGGTCAGCATCATTCCAAAAGAAGATTTCTCAACCACGACCCTCTTCAAAAAGGAAAAGCCTAAAAGCTTGTTGAAATGTGGACTATAATATCTTACATAGACATGGAAAAGCAAACTCAGCTCTGGAAGGCAATTAGAAACGTTAATGTTTCTCACTCAGAAGAGTGAGATCGTCATGTTGAAATAAAACAAAGCATGAAACAGGCCAAGAGGTGTGGATTTTATAGAATAGTATTCAGCCCCTGTCATTCAAGACCAAATATTTAAAAAGCTAAAAGTTCAGAATAAAAAGGGAGGGGAAACCCACTGGAAAATGTTGTGACTTGGTCTTGCCTGGGAATTCATGAGACTCTCTTAACACAAAGGTCACTCAGCCATCCACCAGGTCTTAAATCACCAGGCAGGCTAAATACCACAGTGAGAAACCGTTAGGCATCCAGATCCAGAAATGGAAGAGAATAGAGCAAAGGGTTGGAGTGATGATGAAGGCATTAAATATGAAGGCTGAAGGAGGAGTAGAACCTAGTTAAGGGTGAGAGTTGCCTCCCATCAAATCAGTTCCTCAAGCCCCATTTTTCCTAAGCAATTGAGAGTACCTCAAGAAAATATAGAATGCTCATCACCCAGATTCTGTTCCTAAATGTCTTCCACATAGAGATTAGGAGTTCTAGACCTGCTCAAGCCTCTAGAAAGAATGCATTTAGAAACCTCCTGGAAATGATATCTGAGAGTTGACAAGCACATCCCCTGGGACTATGCAAAAAACTCATTTGCAAAAATAAATTATCTATTCAGTCCATTCAAAACATATGCACCTGCATGTTGGTGAAACGTCAAGAAAGAAGACCTTGCGATTTTTCCTGTATAATTCTATATTTGGGGAAAATCCAGGTGAAATCATGATTCACATGTATCAAGGCATGTGTATGACTGTTCTCCCCTTTTTCTCCCCCACCCCCATCCTTAGCAACCACATGTGGGTTTAGGGTTTAGAATGAGTCAATCTGTCTTTCTGGACAAGGGCTGTATACCAAACAGTCCTATTTTGGAATCTAGTTTGTTGTTTTTTTTTTTATGACGGTGCCTCAGGAAAGTTTTATGAGAATCTTGATTTAAGGTTGGAGGTTAACAGATCTGAAATTCTGGGAACCAAAAAATATTGTGTATGTGGGTGTACAGTAAAACTGAAATAAGGAACTGCTTCTCTGCAAACAGAACAAAACCTGCAGAGTTGGTTCATCTGAAAACTCCTGAGAGGATAGCCCTGCTGTAAAAGAAAGGTACCAGCCGCAGTCTATCCCTTTTGGATAGTAGAAAGCCTAGAGGCTCTCGAGCTCTATTATGTTGGAAAGAACAGGACATGGTGGACAAGGAGTGGGAGCCACCCCCGGCGAGGAGAGTGTATGAGAAGGGCATGGTCAGCTTGCTGTGGACATTCTTCATCCACACCAAAGTCTGACGTCGACGGCCTTTTTTTATCAAAATCAGAAGACTTTAAAGTCTACCCAGGGTTTACAGTTCTCCAATTCACGAGTCTGTGGTTCTCCAGGAGTTGCCAAGACCACTAGAGCAGAAAACCTCAGGGAATTCAACCTTAGATCTCACAATTGTGTGCGGTTGTGGTGGAGGAGGGGTACCCTTGACAAATGCTTGATGTTTGCTAATCCATTTTATTTCCAGCTTGGCAGGTCACCTTAACTTGGAAGCTGAATGCACAGCTGGGAAAAAATAGGCTTGCTAGAGGATGGGTCAATGCTCCATGAATTTGAGTCTTGGCTGGGGGTAACATTTTTTTGAACAACCAGGTAGGACGAACCTAGGAAGCCACTGCACTGTGCCAATATGGACATGATTGCCAGGCATCCAGACCCACGATGGGTCACTGCACGGCCCACAGAGTGGACAATTCATTCCTCTAACTGCAGTCCTCCTGCATTCCTCAGCGCTGTTGGCAGGAAGCACCAGGCAGTAGGCAGAGTGGCTGGGAAAGAGGGTAAAGTGAGACCAAGAAAGAAAGACACAGAGAGAGCAATTTCTGCATTTTTTATCCTGATGCCCTTAAAGAGACTGTGAAATGCTCCCCACCCCACCAAAAAAGAAAAAAGCCCACCTGGGTAATATTTTCAACCATTTTAATCACAGCTCTACCAGAATTTTATAGACACACTCCCATCCCTCACGCTGGCTGCCTTCTCAAAAAGCAACTAAATCGTTCCCTTACTCAAGTAGCTTTGCCAGTTTCCCATTCCTTGGATCTGTATTTCTCAAAGAGATGTGCGCCTACCAAAGGTGATATGCAAGATGATTTGAAGTGCAAATACTAATTTTGATTTTAACAGTTATCTGGTTTTGATGTGTAAGACCAGCAGTAAGTAAAATAGAGAGTCTATGTAAGTCGATGTGAAAACTATGAAGTCAATAACAGAGGTGGGTCCATAAACATAGTAAAAATAGTGGTGATCAAATGTGAGTGATTGAAATTTTGGAAACGGTGACTTAAAGACAACAGTCCAAACTCCCTGAGGGCACACCACTTGCCTGTCCTCCACCGCTGGTTCTCCTCTAATGTCTGCAGTCCCCTGGTCTCCACTGGGCCTCACAAGGTACATCTCAGACATGATAGACCCAGGACGTTTTGGCAAATATGTCACCTACTTCCCTGCTTCTTGCTGTTCCCGCCCCACCACCATGTGGACGGTCCTTTCATTATCTTTGCTTGGTGGAACTCAACCCATTTTTTCCATTCAGTCTTCCCCAATATTTAATCAGAATTTAAATCTCCCAGAACAGTCTCTTGGCACTCGGACCATTCCCCAGTCAACATTCGACAAATGTTTTTCAAGTTTCTACCATGTGCCAGGCACTGTGGTATGCAATGGGGATTCAGCCATAGGAGGAAAAAAAAAAAAGACAAAAATTCCTGCCATCAGGAAACAGATTCTGCTGAAGTGAAAGATCAGCATGCTTCCTCTTCTGCCATGTGGGGCCTCTTTGGGATGCTGTTTTTTTCCCAGCAAGACTGGGCAAGCAGGCAGACAGAATCTTCACTGTCCTATCCCAAGAAAGGCCTGGCATGACTCCTTTCAAGTAGCAGGATGTAGATATGATATTTCTCAGAGGCTGAAACCCCAGAGTTGGGGCTCTGGTGTTTAGACTCATAACCTACACACCCTGTGTGTCTATGGTGCTGTAGAAACTGCTTCCTCTATGTACCTTTAGATCCTCCCAACATCCCTGCAATGTGAGATGCACACAAAATGATTGAGATGGTGACCCCAGCAGGCTTGGTGTCTTTCCTGAGGTCATGCATTAGTGCATGGCAGGCAGGGCCTGCGGTCTAGTTCATGGTTACCAGTGGCTCCTCTTCCACTATAGTGAGCCTCAGGGAGAGACATTTTGGGGCACAGACAACTCTAATTCCCAGTGGGAATTAAGCCCACAAGAGATATTGAGCATCTCTACTGATGTAAGGCTCTGTGCTGGCTGCTGAAAAGAGGAGGGACCCCTGAGAACACTGCCAGGCGTGGGAGAAGTCCTAAACATCTTTCCAGAAAGAAATAGTACAGACTTGTGTTATTGCATTCTTGCAACTCTCTCTTTCCCTTCCTTTCATCCCCATCTTTTGCAGAATCACTGCCAAGCTTGGGCTGTGAAGCTGCATCTAAAGTAACCAACTCATCCCAGACTTTCTCAGCTTTAGCGCTGTGCACCCCATCTCCTGGGAAATCCCGTGATCCCAGGCAAACCAAGAAGTTTGGTCCATCCGGCCGTGTGCCACGTAAACTGTGCTGCAATCTGATCTTCCCTAACAGCTCTGTGTCCTTGGTCGGTTACCTACCATCTCTGAGTCCCTATTTCCTCATCTGCAGATGGAAATAATACCCTTCTCCAGAGCTGTGGTGAAGATAAAAGAGGTAAGGTATGTTTAGGGAACGTGCCAGTGTGCCATAAATCATTGCTGTTGTTAATCCTTTTGGAGACTGGAATGAGAACGGTGTAAAAATGAATCGCCGCGGTAGAATCCAACGACCTATGAGCGGTTAATGCCTGCTGAGTGGCTCTCTTTTGGAGGTGGACATGCCGAGGATCATGTGGCCGCAACCGACAGTCTCACCAGGGGCTCTGAATGGCAGCAAACAAGAGACTTGCTAGCTAGGTGCTGTAAACCAAACCCACAATCCGCCCACCTATGCTTTACTATGTTCATTAAGCATTTACTACGTGCCAGCTATGAAATATGTATATGTAGTTTCTTATTTAATCCTTAGGACAGCCCCTCCACATAGCATTACGACTCCTCATTTTAAAGATGAGGAAAATGAAGCTGAGAAAGATTTACTAACTTGCCCAAGCTCACACTGCTGGGAAGGACAGACAGAAACCAGGGCTGCCTGACCTCAAAGCCTCTGTCCCTAATTGACACCTAACCTTATGTAGGAGACATCTTTTCCCCGTACCTTGGCAGAAGCTGACCACTTTTCTCCCCTCCAAATAGAAGGAAACTGGCATTTTAAGAGGCACGAGGCAATCTGATCAGCCTTGGGAAGAAGGGGAATTAACAGGCGAGCCCTTGCTTGCTGAGAGATGGCTTACCCTGAAACCCTGCTGGGTTTCCCAGAACCCTGAGTAAAGATTTGCATAATCTCATTACATTACTCCCCAGCTTCAGACTGAGGAGAAAACATGGAACCAACCTGGACTCATGAACCATTGTAGTTTGGACGCGCAGTTTTCCAGCCCACAACAGGGTAGGAGGCAGACCCATTCCTGCCGACTACCCTTCATAGAGGAAATGGTTCCTGACTCGGCAACAGGCTGAGGTTTCCATCCTACTCTACCACTTAGTAGCAATGCCACTTGGGACAACTGGAGGCTCTGCTGCCCCACCTGTAAAGTGGGCACAAAATTTGACCCAGTGCCATCACCATCATCATACGTCATGGAATACTTACAGTGTGCTGAGCACTTGCATCTTCGCATCACATCCTCTCTAAAGCTCTTTGATATAGCTACTATTATAATCTCCAGTGTACAGCTGAGGAAATCAAGGCTTAGAGAAGTTAGGACGTTTGGCCAAATTCCTATATCTAAGAAGTGGCAGAGCTGGGCCTAAAACTCAGACAATCCAACATAAAACCTTCTCCCTGCCCTCTTTCTCTTTTCACCTGTGTGTTATCTCCTGTGACATGTACTGGAATGCTTTCAATGAGATGGCACATGTGAGCAAGCCCAACTCACAGGTCACCCTCTGGTGGCATGCTCCAGTCCACAGTTCTTAGTTCACTGCTCCTTATCAGTGCCTGGAAGGAAGAGAGAGGGGCTTAAGGAGGGAGCATCCTCTGCATGGCAGACCCTCCTCCTTGCCCGATTGTGTTGCCCTTCTAGATGACAGTGAATGATTCACCAGTTCCCATAAGTACCTGTGAGCCTGAGAGTGACTCAGGATCCAGAGGGACCGAGGAAGGAGCATCTCACTGCAGAACAAAACCAGGTGGCAACCTGTGGCAAAGATAATTACAGGCTGGAGAGGCAGCACAGAGGCAAAAGGATGGCTAGTTTATAGGACTCTGAGGATGAATCACAACCTCAAAGTTTTTGAGGAGATCTAGAGGCTCCAACGGGCCACTGGGGACCCAAATAGAATTTGTGAAACAAAAGCCAAACACATCTTCCTCCACCCCCACCACGTCCCGACAAACCACCCCATACGACCCCCTTACCTCTCCTCCTTCCATACGACCATGCCTAAGTACCCCAATACTGGCCCCACTAGCTCAATATTCTCAAATAGTGTGGGAGGAGGGTGTTGATGTTGAGACAGAGATAGAATTGTCAAATAGACAAATATCAGCTATGTGCTCGAAAATGGGATTCATGGCTCCTCATGCTGTCCTATGACAGGGTAAAACTAAGTCATTTTTCATCAAGATAGAAAGTAGAAACCTACCAGGACCGTATCTGGCAATCTATGACGCCATCCTCTGCCTGCAAGCTGAGCCCTGCGAGGCTGACAGAGGCTCTCCTCAGCGTGTGGTACAGGGACAAACAGACTCAAGTGTGTGTTCCAGATCTGCCACTCGTGGCTGAGGGACTTGACTTCTTAGAACTTCTGCTTCCTCATTTATTACATGTAGACTACAGCACTACGAACCTTAGGGTCATTAAAAGAAGTAAATTAGATAATACATTAAAGGGCACCTTTGTCGGCAATTCGATCTATTATGCCCATCATTCTTAATTCTGCTTCCTCCTTCCCCAGCACCCAGCCTTCCACCTCACACGGTTTCCACTGGTCACCATTTCTCCGTACGTTGTTGGGTTGACTCCCTGCTCCTGCTTACAGGAGTTTTAAAACAGGGCCCATTGAGTTGGCAACCAACCGCAAACTCGGGTTCCTACATCTTCGATTATCCCAGACAGGCCAGCAGTGGGGACTGTGTCATCTGTAATCAGCTCCTGGAACTTTTCCAATGGCCCCTTGTTTTACGTTTCAGAGGCTGGAGAGGTCCCCTGCTTTCCCTCCTGACTCTTGAACCCCCCTTTTCCTAAGAGTGCTCACACCTTACCTGCACACAACACCAGAAGGTCATGGGCTCTTTCCATGGAAATGCTATTTGGTTACCTGGTGTTTTGCATGTTGTAACACCAAAGGCTTGGAGGTGACCAGGACATGTGGCCAACCACAGCTTGACAAGGACAAAACGAACAGCTTCCATCTTTCCCACACCTTCCTCCTCTCTCAAACTCCCGCCCCTCCAAACACAACAACGATCAGAACTTTCTATCGTTACAATAGCAGCCATAGCGCTTTGTGCTTAAAGTTCATGACTTCATTGCTTCTAGACTTTACATTTCCAAATGTGGGCACTCCATTTAACTCACAAAGCGAGTTTTCCACACATTCTCAGGCCTGATTCCTACCATTTGATTGGGTAGCCATTTCTCTGATGTCCTCTGCCTGCAGTGGAATAAAGCTGGTCAGCGGCCCACAGGGCCAGTGGAGGGAAGAGGAAGCTTTCATAGGTAAAGCCTCAGTAGAACTGAAAACACCGTGGTTGGTTCGGGTATGGGGAGGAGGCCTGCTCTTTATGGGAGGGTGTATTTGGTGGTCTCTGTCAAAATTTTTATGCTCACATCCTTCGACTCAGCAACCTCACTTCTCAGAATTTTGCCCCTCGATATATCTATACAAGACCACAGAAACATACGCTGAAAACTGGAAAATAGCACGAGTGTGAATCAATCGGAGAATACTTAAATAAACTATGGTCCCTCTATACCATGAAGTAATATCAGGAAGACTAAATCTATATGCTGTGACATTTTTAAAATTTCAGATATGGTGGGAAAACACAAGCTGAAGAGCACAGCTTCTATATGACTGTACTTTTTTGCTGAAACGTATACATTTTGCACATGTCTGGGAGAAGAGGAGACCTCAGAAGCCATTCTACAACAGGCATCTGCTTGTTTAACCTGCTCTCATGCCCTTCGGAATCGAGTCCAGCCTCCAGGATGGGATGCACAAGACCCCTTGTGATCTAGCACCTGCTTTTTCTTTCAGCCTCATCTCCAGTGATTTCTCACCTGCCATTCTGCATACTGACTCCTTTCAGGACCCCGAACAGGCAGATCATTCTCTTCTCTCTGTCTCTCTCTCCTCCAACCGATTCCATGTGCTATACACCATCCGCCCAGAGCACACTTATGCCCCTTTTTCTCCTGGATAACTGCTACTCATCTTTCGGGTCTCAGCCCAAACATAGCTTCCTCTGGGGAGCTTTCTTGATCAGATCCCCACCACCCTCTCTCCAGAGTTGTTGTCTCCCTTCTCCCTGGATCTTCCTCTCCCTCTGGTACTTACTGTACTGCATTGTAATGGCTTATTTACTTCTCTCTCTCTCTCTCTCTCTCTCTCTCTCTCTCTCTCTCTCTCTCTGGCTGAACTAGCAGAGTGGCTGGTACATTACAAGAATCCCTAAATACGGAGTTAATAAAAGGGGAATGACGTGGTAGGCTGTCATCTCTTGGCAGGGACAGGTATCAGACCTCAGCAATGGAACTTTGCCTTGCCGCCCTGGCTGGTGTCACATAAACACTGTTGCCAGTTCCTCTCTGGGAATTCTTAAGCCTTGAATGACAAGGTATGTGACAAAGGGCAGTGACCCTTGGGAAGTATCTTATGAGAAATTTCTAGCAGGTTCTAACCACAACTCCTTAGTGGGAAAAACAGAACACCCTCAGGCTTACAAGGTGGTAAGAGAAACAGGGCAATGTCACTAGGCTCAAGAGACCACAAGTCAAGTCCCTGCCTTTGGGCAAGACTGGTTCAGTCACAGACAAGAGGGTGTCTTCTTACATTATTAGTAAGAGGATATTATTATTAATATTATTAGCAGGATATTAATGGTTGCTCTAAAAACATGCACTCACAGTCTGCCTCGGTCACCCCTCCCAAGAGCCAAAAGAACAAGAAACTTGGTCTCAATGGTGTATGGTCTGAATACATCCTTTACATCAACGTGATCACCCAATGCTAAGAGAAGGAAAGCGAGCAGGTTCTCCCTCAGGAGAAAGCAAAGAAAATGTTTTAGAGGCTTTAAGTGCACAGAGTCATCGGGGGTCACAGTCAGGCATCAGTCCTGCCATTTACATTCAACTCCACTGTTCCCCTGTGCACAGGGCTATGTGTAGTGCTCAAAGTCCTCACCCACCTGCGATGTCACTGGGTTCTTACACCGCCAGCTGACACATGCGGCCTGGGATAGAGAAGAAACTGAGGCTGGGGCAGAAACTGACACTAGGTCAGCTTCCCAGTGTGCTGAGTCCTGCGCAGTCACTAGGCTAGGATCGAGGAACCAAGACATTTGGTTACCAGTCTGATGTCCTCCACATTTTGACATTCTGCCTCGCAGTCTGGAAAGAAAAGAGGGAATAGGACAACCCAGCCCGCATGCCCCACAGTTCATGCTTTCAATAAAATACATGAGTGCCTATTACGTTCCAGGCACTGTTCCAGGCTCTGTGCCAGGCTCGAGGAATGGAGCAGTGACTAAAACAGACTAAAAACCAACCAAACAAAAACAACAATAAAACCTGTCCCCATGGAGCTTCCGTTCTGGCGCTGTGGTTGTTATATATGGCTATCAATGGTCTGATTGTAGAGGATACATGGGCCTGAAATTCTACCATGTTGAATCCCATCGTGAGAAATGTGTCGTCTTTCCAATTCTTTAAACCTTTCACAGAGTTTAAAGGAGGCCCCAGTCTGCTGATATGTCTCCTTTCAGCAAAAATGGCACAGCGCCAGGATCCAGGGTGGCAGTAATCCCATGGTCAGGTTTTCATCTTGTTTATTAACAGTTAGAACAGTATGTGCAGGTGATGCTAATTTTTTGTTAAAGGTAGTGATATCATCACTTTTTGCATAAATGTAAAATTTCAAACTGTGAGTCATTTCAAATAAAGGACCTAAGAAACTAATAGGTCAATGAATGTAGCAAAGCACTAGATGTTTGGGAGACTTGAACTAGACAGTGACGAGAGTGTGGCCAATAGCGCTGCCGCATCTCAGACCTGGACATGTTCATGTCACCTTATTCTTGGGCTTTTAAGAACTGACACTGGGATAGACCAAAGGTTCACTGCTTAAGCTCTAATTAATCCCACATCTGTCGCCTTTGTTCCCCCACCCACCCTCCAGCCACCCTCTGGGCCCTCCCCACGCAGTCTCCAGGAGAGGGGCCACAGGAGCTAAGTCTGGAGCCCCACGGCAAACACCCTGCCCTTCTTCCTGCCTAGCTCCAGTGAGTTATCTCCCTTATCTCAGTCTCCACACTTTCACTGAGGGCAAAGTTTACTTGCAGGAAGCTCCCTCCAAGTGAGCTACCTTTCACTCTCAGAAGCCAATTCTCAACTCCTGCTCCAAGTGAGGAAGAACTGCATCCAGTTTCTCCCCAGGTTGATGGGTCCCTCACAGGCTCAGCATCAGAAGCACCTGAGGAGCTTAACCCAAATTTTAGTTTTCTGGGCCCCATGCAGACTCTCTGAGAGAGAGTCACTGAAAGAAGGGGCCTGGAACGCTGCATTTCGTGCTCCTTTCAAGAGTCTGAGTTTCACTGGGGTCTGGAAGCTGACATTCTCTGCTGGAAATGCCTTCCTGTGTGGCTGAAGAACGACCCACAACGATCTGATCAGAGCAGCAGATGTAGTGGTTTAGTACTTGGGCTTTGGAGTTAAGCAAACCTGGATTCAAATCCTGGGTTCACTGTAAGAAGGATGTGGCCTCAGGCAAGTGGATTAACCACTCTGAGCTTTAGTTCCCTTGGATCCAAAGTGGGGGTGACAATGGCTCCTGCCATCCTCCGGTTGTTTGAAGGATTCCATGACATTGTGCATGTAAAGTGCATTGTACAGGGGCTGGCTTGCAGTAGGCGCTGAAGAAATCCTGGCCGGCGTTAACAGAGGACTGGGTCTTTTATCTTGGTTACCCAAAGAGCCTCAAAGTAGTTTGCAATGACAAGAGGAAAGGAAGGAAGAGGGAGGCCCGAAAGAACCCACACAGTCTAAATCGTGTTTGCCCCTTCCCTTCCAGACGTGAGGTCCCTCACCTCAGAGGCCAGGATTCTCGTTCATTCCTCACCCCTCTCCCCCGGCTCGATTTCTACCCACACTGGACATGTGGCCAAAATTACCAAAAGAGTCACAGATGGGGAGGCAGAATTTCACCAGAAGAAATAAACGGAGGGGACAGAAGCCCACGCTGAGAAGCGATCTAACCCCGCCTCTCCCCCACCCCATCATGGATGAAGGGGTTTGGGAAAGCCCTATCTCCTCACTGACGGGGGTCGAGGTACTACTACTGTCTTCCCTGCACTGGAGTCCTCCTTTTCTTCACCTGGAACCTGGGACCAAGGAGAGTGGAATGACTCAACTGTGGTCTCGCTGCCAGCATCCTGGCTCGCACCACCTCACCCGACTTCACACGCGGCCCACACCATGGGCATGGCCCACAGTTCCGTGAGGATGCTCGTCTCTTGGCCTCCATCAGGATGCCTGGCTCAGCATCCGGAGCTCAGGACTTAGTTGCCAGTTGAATGAATACACAGTTTGGGAAGCAAATCTCCTACGAAGAGGAGAGCATGTAAGTACCAGGGGCAGCGCTTCTAAGACCGCGATGTGTCAGGTGTCAATCACCTGGGGATCGTGTTAAAATGCAGACGCCGATTCAGGGAGTTTGGGGTGGACTGGGGTCTGCGTTCCTAGCAGGCTTCTGGGGGATGCTGACACACCTGGCCCCAGACCACAACCGGGAGCCAGATGGCCTGGATTTGAAGCCCAACTCTGCTACTTACCAGCTGTGTAGCGTTGAGCCAGTTAATGTGCCGGGGTCTACTTGCCTGGAAAGCGGGAGTAATAGTAATTAATGCTTTCCGGAGTTATTGGGAGGTTTGATGCTTTCATATGTGTTCAGCACCTTGCTCAGTGTCTGGCACATATTAGGCACTCAAAA
Organism: Cynopterus sphinx; assembly: GCA_030015415.1. Taxonomy (NCBI): domain Eukaryota; kingdom Metazoa; phylum Chordata; class Mammalia; order Chiroptera; family Pteropodidae; genus Cynopterus; species Cynopterus sphinx. The sequence continues at coordinate 125,954,318 of CM057383.1, forward strand.
GCCAGTGGCTATTATCAGAGGGAAGCAAAGCCTTCCCTATAGTCAGGCAGCCCTCTTGCTTTCTGTCCTGGACCCCCACCCCAACAGAATCAATACAGTCTTCTCTGGAATCTGGCTGGCCTTGGTCCGAACCCCCCTCAGACAGCCCTGAGAGGGAAGAGGATGAGTTCACGTAGCCGAGGTAAAGGTTCAGCACCTTGCTCAGTGTCTGGCACATATTAGGCACTCAAAAGCCATTGGCTATTATCAGAGGAAAGCAAAGCCTTCCCTATAGTCAGGAAGGCCTCTTGCTTTCTGTCCTGGACCCCCACCCCAACAGAATCAATACAGTCTTCTCTGGAATCTGGCTAGCCTTGGTCTGAACCCCCCCTCAGACAGCCCTGAGAGGGAAGAGGATGAGTTCACGTAGCCGAGGTAAAGGCAGGAGCAGCCCAGGCCCACCCCCACCTCCACGGTCTCCCAGCTGGTAGAGCGGAGCTGATGAAGAGCTATAGCGGTTGGGGCAGAGGTCTGCCTTGCAGGGCTGAGGTTCCAGTTGGCAGCCCTTTCATTTTGTTTCCTCTAAAAAGCCTCTCAGAGCTTTCAGGAGGCAGAACATTTTTATCTCCAAGATTCTGAAGAGCCAGGAGGTAATAAAGATGATGGGGTAACAGAGGAATCCTGCCGATAGCATCAGGAAGAAGGCAGGCATGCTTATCAGGGAGTTCTCAGGAGACAAGTTAAAAGCCCCTTGGGGCTGTCAGGTCCGCAGAGGCTTAAGAAAAACTGGGGGAAAGTGCAGCCAGGTGCCCAGAGGTTGGCTCCTATTCCTCTGTCTGGGAGACTCTTCTTTTTCTGTACTCCCAGCAACACCCCCCACAACTTTCCTGCCCGCCCCCCAGCGACCTAAGCATCTGCATCATTCAAACTGAGGTGTGAATGGCTGTCAGCAGCTTGAGTGGAAGTCTGGAACTTTTGTTTTCCTTGGAATGGAGAAATACTCCACCGAACATTGTAGGCACCAGCCATGGGAAATCGGTGGTTGGAAGGAAAGCGATGTGGTTTTGAGGTCAAGAAGTCCCCGCTGCAATCCCAGCGCCAGCATTTACCAGTCGCATGTCCTTGGGCAAGTCTCCAAGTCTCTCATCTGTAGACGGGGCTAACAGCAACCATGCCGCGGCTGTGGGACTAGAGACAAAGCCGAGGAAGCACCTAGGATAATGCCTGGCACTGGCAACCCCGTGGCGACGGCGATGATGACCTCCTTGGGGTAGCCCTCTCCACCTCCCCAGATAGTGCCGACCCTTCCCTCCTAGATCCCGGCATGTCTGGCTCCTCCTCCACCGCTTTAGCAGGTGGACTGCTGGAAACCATTCATTCCCCTTGTGTCTGTTTCTTTCCCCGCTTTGACCGCGAGCTCACTGAAGGCAGGGAGCCTGTCTGGTTTGTCGTGGGTCTCCAGGTCCTGCTCAGGCAGGCAGACTAAGTGGGCCCATCTGAACTCCAGACCCAGACCTTAGAGATAAAGGGGGCCCCTCCCTAGGTACCTGCCCCATTTGTCCTCCAGCCTGAGGCTGGAGAAGAAGGCCTATGAGGAAGGGTAGGGACCCTCAGTCCCGGGGTGCCGTGGCTTCTCTCTAGTGGACAGCCTCGGGGTGTGTGTGTGTGTGTGTGTGTGTGTGTGTGTGTGTGTGTGTGTGTGTGTGTGATCCCAGCTCCTCGGCGGGTGCAGTCCTGGCGTGTGCAGGCGGGAAGCTCTGAGCTCCAGGTTGGGCGTTTTCCCCATTGTTTCACTCTCTCTTATCTCCAGCTAGTTAGTGATTAACTGCTCTTTGAAGGTTTCCCAGCCTCCAAAGTTCCCCCAGGAGCACAGGTGGCTACTGGGTTGGAGCCGGAGAGCCTGACTCAGGGCCCAGTTCTATCTGCAAGACAAGGAGGGCCCAGAGGCACAGCCCCCGGGTCATGGGCCTGGCAGGGCACAGCCAAGAAGCTTGGCCCTGCAGTAACTGGCGGGGCACCAAGGAGGTGTTTCTGCAGGATCTGATTCCTTGGAAGTGTGTATATGTGTGTTTGCAGGTTGGGGGATGACAACCAGGAGCTGGGAGAGAGGGGGGTGACTTTTGCTCACCGCTGCCGCCTCCACCCCACTCCCAGGGTTTCTATACAAACCCTGACTAGCTGCCCTTATCTGATGCCAGATACACAGGTCAGGGTTTGTAGATAAGTTGGAGCAACCACCTCCCACCCCTTTCCAGCAAGTGCCACCTCAGGTGGGCCATCAAGAAGACCAGGTAGAAGAAGGAGCTGACTCCATCAAGCCCTGCCCAGATCTTTCCTGGGGACATAAAGACCATTTTCTTTCCGTGTGTGCTCCACTTTTTCCTTTCTTTAATTCTGGAATTTTTGATTTGAGGTTTGGACTTCTGTAGAGGGACTTTCAGGGAGACCTTTGAAGCCCTAAAAATATACACAATTAGCAAAACAATTGGGAGTGTGCATCTAATTACATGTCTCTAGAGATGGGCTTCCATACTCAGCCAAGGTGATGTGAATGAATCAGACCATGTCCCGTCTCACCCTAAAATCCTTTGCTCACTTTTCTTTTTTATTTAGTTGCTTGTGTATGTGTGTGTGAAATGGGGAGCAAACCCTTATCATGTCACAGAGGCCCCTGGCTGCCCTCTGTCACCCTCACCTTTGCTCTCAGCCTGGGTCGCTGCTCTCAGGCCCCACTGGCTCCCTCTCTGCCTAGGCTCTGCTGTTCCCTCTCTCTGCCCCTGGCTTTCCTCCAGGTCTTCTCACAGATGTCCCCTTCTCATTTCTTTCTCAATTCGGAAAGAAAATACATGTTTATACACCTTATTGTCCTTTGCATTCAAGTAAAAAATGTCTGTATTGAGGGAAGTCCCAAGTTGAAAAAAAACATGTATTATTACAGTTGAGGTTCACCTCCAAGGTCTCATTCTCAGAGAGGCCGGCTCTGCCTGCCCTGTCTGAATCAGCCTCTCCTGACTCTCGCCCTGGTTCCCCGTGCAACCCTGTTTATATCTTCACAGCACCCAGGAAGTCTTGCTTTGCTTGCTTAGTTAGTGGTTCGTATGCAAGCTCCTTGAGAGCGGGACTTTGTGGTGCTCGCTGCTATAGCTCCAGCAGCAGCGGTACAGAAGACCTCAAACACATTTGTGGACAAATTAATGAATGTGAAGCTTTCCTTGGGTCCTCAGAGTATGGGTTGTAAACCCCCAAACTTAAGCACTATTGCTCTAAATCAGGAATTAGCAAACTAGAGCCTCTGTGCCAAATCTAGTCCACTGTTTTGTATAGCAAAGAATGGACTCTGTTTTTAGATTAAAAAATCAAAAGGATAATATTTAATAACATGCAAAAATATGTACCCAGTTAGATACAAGAAAGGGTGGAGGGAGGGAAAGGAATAAAAGTAAAAGAGAAGGAAGAAAAGAAAAGAGAAATAATAAGGAGGAAAAAAAAATAATAACATTTTATTGAGCACCTATCATGTACCAAGCACTGTGTTTGGTGCTTTTACCTATTTTATTTCTCAGCTCTACACAGAGGCAAAATCTTGGATCAGGAAGCCTCCATCTCTGGACTCTGTGCTTCCTCTGAGTACCTGTTGCCTGTTGACCACCCAGGCCCCTCCTGTCATTAAGATATTCAGCACTGACCTCTTTCCCAAAGCGTTTCCTGTTCCAGACCTTTCTTTCTGTAGACATCAAAGCTTGCTAGCCCCTCCTAGTCCCTTAAAGTCCTACTCTCTGCTAAGTGACAGGGGGAATGAAGATAGATCCTCTGTGTGTTGCTTTCACCCCCACCCATGCTACCCAGCATGGTATATGACCCATCATAGGAACTCAGTAAATATCTCCTGAATGACTGAATTAGACAATCCTCAGGGCAGAGGACCCCAGTGTGGGGTCCTTCTGTAAGGAAGGTGCTTGGCAACAGACAGATCCTTCGCAGCAATGTGACAGTCTGCCTGTCCCCACCCCCTCCGCCAAAGACTCTTCCACAGAGCCCTGAAGGCTCTCACCCCACTCCCCCCCTTTCTACCCTGCTGCCCACTCTGTGGAGCTGCCCGCCTCTCAGCCCCAAAGCCCCTGTCCCTTATGCTTATCCTACCGCTGTTCTAGGCTCTTGCTGCTCCAGGGAGGAAACAAGTAATAGAATGAGGATTGGCAAGGATAGACAAGTGTACCAAGAAAAAAGGATTATATCTGGAAAATGCACTCCCCTTGTGGTTGCTCTAAGACAGGAGTAGGAAAAAGTGAGCCAGCAGGCTCAGTCAGAAACCAATCCCAGATGACCTCCCTGCATGATAAGACATGACAACACATCTATCTGGTATTTCCTGTAAAGAGGGATGACTCTTACTTTGGTGGCTGGTTTGAGGAAGAGGACAGGCCTCCTTATAAAACTGAAGAAAGAGAGAAACTCATGAACAGTAGCCTTGGGAATTCAAAGAGAGAAGGGCAGGGCGAGAGGATGGGGAGAGGTCAATTTCAGAAGAAGTGTGACTGATGCATTAGTGAACCCAACTGGGAAAGACCTGTGCAATGTGGGCCCAGTCCCTTCGATTGCTTCTGCTGACACTGTCGGTGGAAGACTCTCCATCTCCTTGTCCCCCCTCCCCACATTTGTTAGAATGGCTTCTAGTGGAAACTACCCATAACAACTAGGATCCCCAAGATTGGAGTTGAGAAAAAGACTCTTTTCAGGCAACGAGACGGTCCCAAGAAAGGAAGCCAGATGGCAGCAACAGAGAAGAAGTCGGCAGAGCAATCCATGGAACCCATAGTAGGAGAAAGTAGAAGACTGGGTGGACTGTCCTGACTTTCAGATGTGACCCATCCTCTCCAGGGTAGAGCAGGACCTTTGTAAGAATTTCCCCCACCTGCACCTTCATTTCTCAAAGTGCTATTATCTCTTCAAGGGTGAGGGGCTGTTTTTGCACCAGCAAAATTCAGGGGAAAAAATCACAAATGTTTATACAACTTTTTGTCTTTTTCACTCAAGGAGAAATTACTTTATTGAGGGGAGTCCCACATTGAAAGAAACATATATTATTCTAGCTTAAATTCACTGCTAAAAAATTATAGAGTCAATTTGAAAATGAACCTTTTTAAACACATGAAAAGATGGTCAACCTCATCAATAGCCAGAGAAATACAAACTAACACACGAGAGGCCACCTCCTATCCTTCAAATTGGCAAAACCCAAAAATCTGATGATAAATGCTCTCCAGGAGGTGACGAGGAAGGAACTCCAACCCACTGCTGATTCAGAAACTGTGGATTTTTATAAACACTTTAGATAGTGATTTGTTAACTCTAGTAAAGAGGAAGCTGTACATGCCAGGGACACCGCAAATCTACCTCCAGATACAAGTCCTGGAAGCAGGCTCACAAAGTAACAGTACAAGATATTCATCACATCGCTGTTGGTAAAACAAGCAATTGGGAACAAGCTGAATATACTTCAGTAGGAGAGTGGATAAATCGATTGTGACAGCACCCACATTTGTTGTTTAATTTGTTCTTTCACTCATCTTCGTTCAACAAATTTTCGTGAGTTCTTATTGATATGTGTAAGAATCACCTGGGAAACTTGTGAAAAAGGCAGAATTTCTGGCCCCACCCTCCAAGTCTGAGTCTTTAGTCTGGGAAGAAGCCTGAGGAGGGGCCTTTTTTGGTGAGAATAACCTGGATGCCAATACATGTGGTCTTTGAGTCCCATTGTATCGAATCAATCATCGCAGAGTTCTAATTCAAGCTGGATTGTTAAATTAAATGGGCCATATGTGGTCCCTGGTTACTCATCACTTACGAGGTAAAGAGTCCTGGACTGGCAGAATTAGGGTGGGGCATTTCTCTTCCATGAATTCAGTCTGCTCCCGTCCAATGAGAAAGCCAAATGGCTAAAGGTTGCTTTTCATTTCTTACTGGTATGGTTCTCTCCCTGGAGGGACATGCTGCCCCGGATGTGAGCACAGTTTTCTAAAGGAGCCCACAGCACTACCTCTGTATACAGCAGCCTCTACAGCCAACAAACATCATTCCTTTAGCCAGGATCTGTTCACAGGCCCTTCTGACTCCTAAGGTCTTGTGTGGTCCCCGCACAAACCCAAGGCATCTTCCTCAAAGGAGTATTAAGTTATGTTTAAAGACCATTCCTCAACTTAATACAGATAATGGGATTCTAACAACTTGAAAAAGTCAGTACATACATAATAGATATATAGAACTCAGGATACCTGATTAATTATTGTAAAGCTAGGTAGGGTTCAGGCAAATGTTGGCCAGACTCTCTACACACACTTACTTCCCTGCCTCTGTGGAGAAAGAAACATAATATTGACCAAAGTTGCAAGTAAAAGCTTGATTCCATGCCACCTCCTGTATCATGAATCTTGGTCATTGTGGAGGCAGTGATCTGACTTTGAATCTTAGATTTGGGGGCATTTTTAAATTTTGAATTGAGTCATTACGTGTTGCCGAAGAACAGGATGGAGTAGGGTAGCTTTCTTAGCTCCAAGACAAATTCAGTTAACAAAGGTATGTGGGTAGACCTGTGACCAGGCCGAAAATCAGAAGGTGGGCTTGTTCTGGCCTGTTGCCCTCAGACCTGTCCTGTCCCTCTTCGCCTTTCAGCCTCCCCTCCCTTTCTACTCTCTTCCTGCAGGTCTGATGCCTGAGGCTGCGAGGCTTTCTCGGGCCTTGGTGTCAGCCAGCTTCAGGCTGAGTCCAGCCAGTAGGGACGCCAGCAGGAGACTGGAAGGAAGAAGTGAGAAGACAGGTCCTTCTTCGCACTGGAGCCACTGCAGTTCTTCCATGGCTCCAGCTCCCTTCAGACAAACCCATTAGGGACTCTGATACATGACCTCCTCCCTCTCTCTTCAGCCTGGGCTTACTAAGACTGTCTGCCCTTGCTAATCCTCGAGTTGGTTCGTCATCCTCTCTTCGGCTTTGCAACTCTTCCCACATTAGAGTGACCCATTCTCTACATTCAATCCCCTCTGTCGGAACAAGTGAATTCTTTTCTGCTTTCCTGGTTAGAATCCAACTGATACAGGAGGGAACTGGCCTTGACTTTCCAGTCCAACCAACATTCTAATACTTTGTCTTCCATACCCGTCCAGCAATTTGCCTTTGTTAAAGCCTGTTCATCAGACTTAAACCCACGGGATCCTAAAACGTAGATAGGGCAGGGATTACCACTTTCATTTTACAGAGAGGAAACAGATCTAAAGAAGCTAAAGTGATATGCCAAAGTTGCACAGCTCGTGAACTTCAGACCGAAAGCTAAAATCCAGGTGTCTTGTGGCTGGTGTTAATTTCCCTATGATAACCAGGCCCTTCTCTCTCTGCTCAGCTCTCCCCACCAGGAGATATTTTTATGGGCCAAAAGGAGGATTCATTTGGGTCTCATTTGCACCTGATGAAAAGGTGCTATCACTATGCAAACTGCACACCCAAAGATGTTGCGGGAGTATTCATTTCTATTTTGGGCTTTAGAAAAATATTTTGCCTTTCGGTCAAACAGTCTTTATTAACATTCTGTAAATCCTAGAGCGGTGTTTCTCAAAGTCGGAATTACCTGGGAAGAGGGGTGACGTTCTCGATAAAAACTCAGATTTGAGGGAATGGGTACTGGGAAGTTGTAAATTTAACTAGCATTCCAGAGGATTCTTATGAAAAACAAATTTTGAGGGCCACCGTTCCATGATGTAGAGAAAAATTGTCATCATCCACAGAGAAGGAGGGATCAGCAAGTTGATGAGAGGGGTTGTTTCTGGCCAGTCAAATAAAGGCCCAGACCCTCAGGCTTCTAATCCCCATAAGGGGTACCACTTATGACACCCTCCTATGTGGCAGGCTTAGTCTCAGACACTACGTAAACATGGTTCCATTTACTCTTTGTAGCAACCCTACAAAGTAACTATTTTGTGCCCATTTTACACATGAGAAATCTGAGACTCTGATTAAATAATTTGTTGTTAGGTCACCCAGCTACGATCCAAATTCTAATGGAGTTCTGCTTGACTAGGAAGCTAGGCTCTTTCCTGTCCACATCATCCTTCCCAGAATGGAGCCCATTCATCTTTAAACAATCATGAGGACAATTATATACAGAGCTGGCTCTGTGGGGGGGCATCCTATTCCTGTTCTTCAAAGGGTGTGTGTGTGTGTGTGTGTGTGTGTGTGTGTGTGTGTGTGTGTTTTGTTTGTTTGTGTTTTTGTTTTTTTCCTGCTTGCTCCTGAATGAGATGTCAATGAGCTGCAAAGGGAACAGGTGAATGGTAATCCCCTTTCTAAACTGCCAGGTGATAGGCGGGGACCCTGGCAGGCAAAGCTTCCAGTGGTCTCTCGATTGTTTTTCGTTTTTCCCAGAGGCTCTTGGAAGCCTGCACTTGGCTCAGAAGCTTCTGGTTTTGCCCCAAACAAGTAGGAACCAATCGAAAATCCTAAAGCAGATTAACCCAAGCAGAGAGGCCCTGAGGGAAACAGCCCAACTCTTGTTCTTATCACAAACGTTTTAAAAATTAATAGCATGAATGGGCAAGTGTGCCTGCACTGGCTGCTTGACATCTGGATGATCTTGCATCATCTGAATTGCCTTTTCCTTTCTAATACATTGCTATACATGTCTGGTCACCATTCTGTTACACTGCTATTCGGATCAGCCAGGCTAATGAAATGGCCAGATAGAAACTGGGTGAGGCAAAAGCAGGGGTGGGAGATTCTCAGATCAGAATGATCATTCCAAGGGTGCAGGAAAGGCTACTGACCTGTACGAAAATGTTTGATGTTCCCTCCCATCTTCAGTGTTCTCACTTTATCCTTCCCAACAGCTGTTGGACCCTAACCTGCCTCACTTAATTTTATATGCACCTCTCAGTAGACATTTACCACATGTATGAGGCTGCCCTGACTAACTTTATAAGGCAAAGTTCTGAGTTCAAATTTCAGGTCGATCATTCACTAGCTGTGTATCCTTGGTCATATTAAATAAGCTTTCTGAGCCTCATTCTGCTCATCAGTAAAATGGAGACAATAATAACATATTAAACTTTTTAAATTGCTGGAGAAAAAACATTTAAAAATTATATAAAACAGTTATCATAGCACCTATCTTCATAAATACTTTTTTGAAGGCCTACTATGTGCCAGACACTGTTCAAAGCCCTGAAGATAGTTGTGGTGAACAAAATATGTAGTCCCTGCCCTCACAGAACTTATAAACTACTGCTGGAGACGCACAATTAACATACATACACATGTACAATATACTATCACTTAGTGATGAGTGCTGAGAAGCAAAATAAAGTAGGGTTAGATGATAGAGAATGGCAGAGGGGAAAGCAAATGTAGTTACTGATAACGCTGTCAGAGAAGATCTCTCTGCACAAGTAAAATTTAATAAAAAATGTGAATGAGATGAGGAAATAAGAGCGTTAGATATCTGGGGCAAGAGCATTCAGACAAAAGGAAGAGCGAGTGCAAAGACCCTGAAGCTGTAGTATGTTTCCTTACTTAGGGAACAGCACAGAGGCCAATATGGCTGGAGGTTAGGGAAGAAGCCAAAAGACAAAAATAAGTGAAACATATGGAGGTAAATAGGCAGGTAAATAGGTAAAACTAAATTCATTCATTTATTTATAATACATTAGCATCTCGGTTGGAACTTTCCTAGTATTATGATAGACACAATGATGAAGACAGAGAATTTGTCTTTGATGAACCATTTGTTTAGTAGAGGAGAAAAACATCCAAATAATGAGATAAGAAAATAATAGATGTCATTTTAAAAAGTGGTAAAAACTATAGGAGTATGAAAAAGAGAGTCTTTGCGTCTTAGAGTCACCCATATCACTAGAAGCTTGGAAAGATTAATGAAAAATGACATTTACCTAAAGACTCTAAAATAGCATTTACCATGTTCAAAGTGATAAAAATTTAACTTAAAATATTCCAGGAGTCCATTGAAATAAAACCATTATAAAATAGAAACTTTAGAATTCTAACATTTAACAACCCAATACCTAAAGTGAAACAAACACTCAACATATGGGTTTAATAACAAATTCAATACAGGCATAGGGAGAATTAGTGAACTGATATTACCCAGAATGAAGCAGGAAGAGACAAAATGATAGAAAGTACTAAGAATATAATGAGAAGATTTAATATATTTTTTTAGGATTCCCAGTAGGAGAAGTTAGGGGAAAAAAAAAAAACAGCAAAATAATCTCCTAAAAATATGGGAAAAAAAGACAATAAAAAAGATAAAAGCAAAAATTGACAAATCAGAAAAAATATAATAGTATTAAAAAGGTCAAATTTGTGGGGTTTTTTTTTCAGTTTTATTGAGAAATAATTGACATACTTCACTGTATAAATTTGAGGTATACAGCATGATGTTTTGATTTGCATATATTGTGAAACAATTCCACAATAGGTTTAGTTAACACCCATCATTTCATATAGTTAAATAAAAAGAAAAGAAAAAATGTTCTCCTTGTGCTGAAAACTCTTAGGATCTACCCTATTAACAACTTTCCTGTTTATATCAAAATTTGGTTCTTCAAAATGACAGAACTGAGACAATAAAAGAGGAAAGCACAAATAATCAATGTCACTATTGAAAAGAACATTATTACATATGTTGCAGACATTAGACATATTATGAATAATTCTATGTCAATAAATTTAAAAATTTAGATGAACTAGAAAAATTCCTAGAAAAATACTACTTACCAAAATAATAGCAAAGAAAATTTAAAATCTCCATAATACTATAGATATTAAAATCACAGATTTTCAATTAAAAATAAACTTCTCATGTATTAAATGTATTTGATGGCTTCAAGCAAATTTTATAAACTATTTAAAGAAAATATAATGCCAACCTTATACAAACTTCCAGAAAATAAGAACACTCCACATTTTATTTTGTGAGGCTTAAGCAACCTTTATACCAAAATCCAACTTGAACAGTATGAGAAAGAAAATTACAGGCCAATTTTACTCGTGAACATATGTAAAAATCCTAAAGAAAATATTAACAAGCCAAAGAGAGAAATATGTAGAAAGATAAACATTATGTCCAAATTTGTCTGATTTCAGGATGCAAGTATAAATGTTGCTTTAACATCAGAAAATCGATGCAATTTGCCATTTTGGTAGATCAAAGTAGCAGGAAAAATCATGTAATCATCTCAATGCATGCAGAAAAAAGCATCCACTAAAATTCAACATTCATCCTTATTGAAAATCTTAGAAACTAAAAAGAAGTAATCTGGTAAATAACATCTATGATGATACTTTTAACAACCAATAAAAGTGACACTTTGAAAATATGCTCTTTAAGATTGTGAACAGAACACGGACATTCAATATGACAGTGTCCTGGAGGTCTCTCACAGATGAGACATAAGAAATAAAGAATAAAAGGCATAAGGCTCAGAAAGGAACAAATAGAATTGTCATTATTTATGGATTATATTATTATCTACATAGACAATCCTTGGGATTCCATAGAAAATTTTTAGAATTTAAGAAAGTTGCACAAGGTTGCAAGATATAAATACAGAAAACTGAGTTAAATTTCTATATACCATCTACAAACGTTTATAAAATAAAAAAATTAAGAATAACATTTAAACTAGCAACTAAAAATATCAAAAACCTAGATGGAAATCTAACCAAAGGCTGTAAGACCTCTCTGCAAAACATTATTGAGAAAAATTAGAGACCCAAATTAAAGGAGAGAAATTCTATGTTAATGAATAGGAATGTTTAATATTTTAAATGTCAATTCTCCCTAAATTGAGTTATGGATTCAATAATAGCCCCAACAGAATTTTTAAAAACTTAACAAATACTTTCTAAAATCTCTGTGCATTTGCCAAAGACCAAGGACCTTCTTAAAGAGAAAACACAGGGTTGGTGGACTTACTCTACCAGGTATTAAGTCTTACTGTAAAAGTGGAGTGGTTTAAGACTGTCATTTTCATTCAATAATATAGATGGAGGTAGACATCACGAGTGTTTTCAAACATCTGGGTATCCTCCCCTTCCAGGCACACAGCACATGGCATTCACAGCTTGCAAGTGAGTGAAACTCTCTGATTGGTTCTGGCAAATGGGCTATAAGAGGACATAAACAACGAGTAATGTTCTTAGGATGGGTCATTGAAAACCTTATGGACAATTTTCCAGTCTCTTTTTTCTGGATGGAGATTACTCCCAAAAGTGCAGACACTTTATCTCATGAAGGACAGTTGCCCTGACACATCTTTTACATCACCAGTGACCTACTAGTGAAAAACAAATGACTTTATTATGTTAAGCCATGAGAATTTGGAATTGTTACCCAAAGACAAAGGATAGCCTATTCTATCTTGTCCAACATACACAAATGAATGGAACACAAGAACATGTAGAGAGAGAGAGCCATCCATGTATGGATGATTGATTTTTCAACAAAAAATAAAATTTCAGAGTAGTGGGGTAAAAAAGTTCTTGGTACAACTGGATATCTATTTGGAGGGAAAAAATAAAACATGTTCCTACCTCATGCCATAAACAGAAATCAATTCTAGGGATTCTTAACCTTACTTGAAAGATACCATATAAAGCTTTTAGAAAAAAAAGGTGGGAGAATTCTTTATAACTCAGAAAGAGATTTTCTCAATAAGAAACAAAACTTATTAACTATAAAGAAAAAGACAGTTAAATTGTATTAAATGTCACAGGAAAAATAAGTTTTGTGATAAAAGAAAATAGCAGAAAGGAATATTTAAATTTTAATAATAGCCATCTCTGGGTGATTTCATTATGGGCTGAATTTATTTTTTTAACTTTGCTTATCTCTTTTATTTTTTCCAAATATTCTATGATCACTAGGGAAAAAAAACCAATACAGAGATTTAATTTTGTTTGTGTTTATAACCAAGAAGAGGCAATCCAAAAGTTAAGAATATAGAATAAGAATTTTCCAGACCTTACTCTTATTTGTTAACACAAAGGAAAGAAATACGAGTGGTAGAATTTACGCAGCGTGGCAGGTGGACAAAGGTGGGATTTGATGGTCAGTGGGGCCTTTCCTAAGAAGCACCTCTTTTCCGTTTAACTACGAGAACATCACCAAAGCAGCCTGATACCACTTTTTCAAAGCTTTTCTATTATAGATTCACAGTCCCATTCCAGGAGGGAGGTGCCCTGGAGAGGCCTCTTCCTTTTTCCCTCTTCCATCTCTGGTCTCCTTTTCCTGACAGGAAATATCTTTCTTTTTTTAAAAAACGTCAATAGCACCTGGTATTCCAAAGTGGCCTCCCATCCAAGTACTAACCAGGCCTGACCCTGCTTAGCTTCCAAGTTCAGATGAGATTGGGCATGTTCAGGGTGGCATGGCCATAGACAGGAAAAACCTTTTGACTTGAGTGTTTTCCATGATATTTAACAGACCAGGAGATGCGAGGCCACTGCCCTGCCCCAGGTGGCCATCCATCTGGCCTCCCAGTGACGAACACTGGAGCCTCCCTCTTCCTTTGGTCACACCACTCCTGGCCCTCTGTAGAATCTTTATTAGACACACGCTTGACTCTTAGCAGCTTGAATATAAATTTAAGATCTAAAGTGCTTATAAGGATATTTATTTTTACTCTTGGTTTTCATAGTTTTATTGGCTCTTATTCATTCATTGAACATTTATTGGGCTCAGATAGTAAACTCATCATAGACCACGGCTCCTGAAGCCCTAACAATTCACTGCCAAAATTCTGGAGTCTGGCACAAATATACAGACATATTATAAACTTGTGTGCCTGAAATGTATATAATGTTATTAACCAATGTTACCCCAATGCATTTACTAAAAACTAAATAGATAGATAGATAATAGATGATATAGATAGATAGATAGATAGATAGATAGATAGATAGATTTTTTTTTTAATTGAACAGGGACATGGAGGATGAGGGTCATCCCAGAAACAAATGAGCCTTCAACACAGAGACACAGCAGGACCTTCTAGATAACTGAGCTTTAAATGGGTTCAGAGATTCCAAAGTGTCTCACAACGGTCATGAAGAAAGATTGGGGTTAAGGGTGGGCAGCTGGCTGGAGGGGCATTAAGAGCAACCATCTTCACCAACATCATTAGTATTTACTGAACACTGAGTACATTACAGAAACTACGCCAGGCACTTTACCTACGTGATCTCATTTAATACGCACAGCAACCCTGGGGTGTATATAATATTATTCCCTTTTTGAAGATGAGGAAATTGAGACTGCGGAAAAGTTAGGTAATTAGCCCGAGGTCCCATGGTTAGAAGAGGGTGGTGTTGAGCCGGGAATCCAAATCTGTCAGACTGGAAATCTTTTCCAGTTCTTCTGTGACAGTAACTACTGCTCTGGGCACTATTCATCTACACCTTAATAAGATAGTTCAGTTTCACATCCTTTTGGGGGAAATCAGGAACCTTGATTTCTGAAGACCTTTTGTATCTGATGTCAAGTTTCTTTAGAAGGACTTCCTATATTTAAGACTTTGTTCCCTGTGATGGGGACAGAGTAACCCCTGCAATGACAATGTCATGAGGCCCAAATGAGATCCTGAATATAAAACGTCTGGTTCAGACCAAGGCACAGAAGAGACTGTTGTTATTCTAGCTTCCATTACTACATTGTTATTCCCACAGGCCCAGGACTGCCAGTTATCCTCACCTGCACAGGTAGCGGGAAAAACTTCCAAACAAACACAGAGTCTAATTGTTGCTTGGATTCTGGTGCTGACAGCTCTCAGGAGTATCCTTCGTCATTCCATGTGTTCATGTTCTGAGCGTCCTGCAGGTGTGACACTGATGTCATGAAATCTCTAGGCTCTTAGCTGGCTCACTGTCACTGAGCCTTCATGTCACAATAGGAAAATGATGAGATAGTGACTGGTGCTTTGGTAAGAAACTCCAGTAAGTTTCTATATCAGATCCTATGAATGAGACAGCGTCACGAAATATAACGTGGAGGCTAAAAGATCAGATCTGGAGATAGGAAAATCAGGGTGTGAATGTTGGCTCTGTTCCTTCCTGCTGTGTGACCTTGAGTGAGTTACTTAAACTCTCTGAGGTTAAGTAACTGGATAGGAATAGCTACTTCACAGCTTTGTTAGGAGGATTTACTATATGATAGAATGATGTCAAGTGCTTAACACAGAGCCTGGTCCAGAGGAAACACTAAATAAAAGCTTGTTCTTCTTATTAAATGCATAAAAACAAACCAACAAACTCTACTATGAGATTTGTTTTACAATAAATAATTACCTTAAACGACTCTTTTCCCTGCTGGGTCCATCTGCTGGTTGATGTCTTTGAACACATCAGCCAACTGTTAGAGTCCAGTTCAGTGCAGCATGCCCTGGTGTGCATGCGTGCAGGGGCTTGGCAGGCCCCGAGGCCAGCAAGCCAGACAAGCTGTGCTAGCTGAGCACGCCACACCACACATTGGAAACGTTTAAGTAAAATGTAACTTGGCAAGGAGGTGCAGTTTGGAGAACTGGCTGGCTCTGGGCCTCAGTTTCCCCATCTGCATGAGAAAAGCACAGGACTGCAGGATGCGCTCTTGTGTCTCTGATCTTCACAAGTAAAGCAGGGTGATTCTGCAAGGATGCCCTTTAAGCACGTGGGCATCCGGCAACTCCTAGTACTGCGTGGCCTGGAAAACCTTAGCATCCAATGTCCCTTTCTGGGTGAGTTTTGCAGGGCTCCTGCAAGCCCCCCAGCCGGCCAGCCTATATCTATCTCCACTGCCCTCTAGGCCTTCCCAGGACCCACCAATTCCAGTGTCTCCTAGTTCCCACTCCATGTAGTCACAGCAGACACAATTCCCACTGGGGATTCCAGTCCCTGCAGAGGGGATAAACCACTCAACAGTGGGCCTGTTGGTGTCCAGCATAAACTGCCTAAGGTGTTCAGAAGGAAATTTCCTTTTTTCTTCCACTTCAGGAATCTTTTTTTTTTTCCCTAGTTCGGGAGGGAAAAAGCCCGCCAATGAGACTTGGCTCCGGCCACTCCCCCTTCCTCCTCGGTGAAAACTCGCTTTGGGTTTAAGGAAACAAACATCTCCACCTGGTGGAATGACTTTGAAATAGCTAGACTGAGAGGGATGGGCTTCTCTAGTCTCCAAAAAGGTTGTCAGAGAATCACATAAAGGGCTAGAAAGATCCTTAGAGCTCGGATCCAGTTTCTTCACTGATGAATGGAAATGCTTTACAGGTTTGTGAATGTCAAGGCTAGAACCCAGGTCTACTCACTCCCTACATTCGCCTAAAATGACTTAATGCTAGATGCTTGCTGACACCGTCAGGGTCGTTTTCAGCCTGTCATCTCCCTCTTGCTTTTTATCAAGGAGGCAAAGGAGGAAGACAAGAGGAGTTTCCTGGAAACTGACATAGAAAGAAGGCAGATCAGACACCAGAAGGAAAGAGCATGAATGGATCTGGAAACTGAGGATTCGGTGTTATGCTTTATATTTCCAAGGATGAGTTAGCTCATCCTCCTCATTTTCTGGGCCAGCAAGGAATATGTGACCTAATGATTGAGGGTGCTTCCATATCTGTTTGAAATAGTTGGGTCCTGAAGGGAATAAGTGCATTGAGTTACATAGAGAAATCCTAATTGTTTATGCCAAGTGTGAAAATCCATTCTTGTGTAAATCAAGCCATCTAATTATAGGCACAGTCATTTCTACCTCTCAGATTTGCATATCACTTTGCAGTTCGCTACATGCTATAATCTATTTCAAATTATTTCATCTTTACAAACACCGTATGGTGGGAATAATTAGTCATTACAATAAGGAAATAGAGGCTCAGAGAAGTTAAGCAATTTTCCTGAGGTCACACAGCTGCCAGCGACATCACTGAGACTTGGAGGGAAGAAACTTAATATTGAGTCTGCTGTGGGCCAGGTGAAGGGCATGAGGCCTGTGACACAGCTCTCCATGACTTCCCCGCTGGGGAGTGGCAAGACAGCATTCATTCGCTCACTTCTCGTTCTTTAAGCCTGACAGCTACAGTAGCACCCCGTGTTTTTCTGGCTACCACATCCTGTTGTTATTTGCTTGACTACAGAACACACTGGAAATTCATATGACATAAGTTTTAATTTAAAATGGATGTGGAGAAAGTTGCTAACTACCAAAATGTCTCATCTGAAAAGTGACAAAGCAGAAGTCCTTACTACAGTGGAGACCGCCAGGCTGGTCACAGGAGTATTAAGAGGGCTTTTTGTTCATCTACCACCTAAACCATTTCAACCAACCCTTTTGTAAATGCCCTGGCAAAGAGGATTCTTTGTGCCTTCTCATTTTAGAAATACAGGAATTCCTTTGCTAGGTCCTCACCGCTAAACATTGGGGCCCAAAACCCAGTCCTCAGACACTCCTCTTCTGTATATCATCTTCCTTTATCAGTGGCATAATCTAGCCTCATGCCTTTAAATGCCATTTACCTATCGATGATTCCCTAAACTTATACCCGCGGCCCAGCCTCTCGGTCTGCATTCCAGACTCATGTGCGGTGGTCTCCTCAGCACCTCAACATCTAAGGCATGTCCGTGTTCAAACTCTTGGTTTTCCCCAAGCACTACACGTCAGCAAACACTACACATCAAGCACTACAGATCAAGGCTTGATTTATTGTTTTGTTGACCTGAGGTTGGCAAACTTTATTGTGTCAAGGGTCAGGTAGGAAGGATTTTCAGCTTTGCGTCCACACGGTCTCTGTCTAACCTACACACCTCTGCAGTTGTCCGAAAGTAGCCACAGGCCAAACCAGTGGACAGACTGTGTTCCAATAAGCTTTAGATTTAAGATTTGGCCCACAGACTATCGTTTACTGATCCCTGGTCAAGGCTTTTAAAACAGTGACGGAGAATAGTTAATAAGGTAGAGCAAATTTTAAAATGTGTCTATGACCAATACATTGTGAATAGCACAAACAATTGAGCAACACAGAAAAAAAATTCTGATAATCGAAAATCATCATTTAATTCAGCAAAGTTGCTCCTGTTATTGACAAATGATTGAAGGCTCAACATACAGCTTTGTTGTTTCACTTTCTCCTTACTAATTAATGGAAAGGAAAATATCAACCTACATTCATGCGAGAACACTTGTTCGTGGATTGAAATAATGGATTAGCTACACTCCGGATACGAGAACCGAAACCAAAATCAACAAAAGCGTTCAGTGGGAATTCATTACTATGAGGCATTTACAATAAAAATTATGGTATCATTTGGTGTCATTTGGAAATTGTGTTCACACATTGCTTATGTGAAAGAAATGTTTACCAGCACATGGCTGAACGACACTTGCTTTTTGGAGTTCAGACTGTTTTTTTTTTAAGGCCTGGACCAGGGAACACAGGGTTTTACAACTTTCAGGAACAAATCATGTGCCATAAGTACATGATTTTTTTGTCTCCCTCACTCACTGCAGCCCTCTCCATATGATGGCCAGGAAAGGCCCCCCAGGAACCCAGCCCACGTTCTCAAGGCATCTACGAGAGACTCCCTAGTCTAGAAGCCATGAGAACTGCAGGGTTCTGTATTCTTTTTTCAAATTGCACCCCAAAGTTTCCGTTAGAGTCACCCATCTTCAAGTCCCTACCTACCTTCCTGAGAGATAAATCCTATCTTCAAACCAAACTCGGATACATGTTCTAGCGATGATTGTTACATATGGAAACTAAGAATATTGCAGGAAATTTAGGTCATGTGGTCATATTATTTTTTTTTAATAAGTTTATTTATTTATCTTAATTAGTTTCAAGTATACAGTACATTGGTTAGACATTTTTAAAGTTTATAAAATGATTCCCCTTATTGTTCCTTCTCTCTCCTGGCCCCCCACCTAGCCAATACGTTAATGCTGACTGCATTCCCCAGGCCATGCTCCCCATCTCCATGACCATCTATCAACTACTAATCTGTACTTTAACCCTTCACCCCATTCTTCCAGCCCCCCAACTTCCCTCCCCTCTGTTCATTACCAAATTATTCACTGTATTTGTCAGTCTGTTTTTGATTTGTTTGTTCTCTTTGTCCCTTAGATCCCACATATAAGTGAAATCATAAGGTATTTATCTTTCTCTGCCTGACTTGAACACATACTTTCTGCCCCCATGACCAAGAAGTTCATCAATGAGGTTTTAAAACACTGGTCACTAAATTCAGAAAGATAAATTATTTGGGAGAATATTTGGATGGAAAGACAATAAAATAATTTCAAATGCGTACTATTGTTCCCGAGGAATAGAATGTCTGGCCAGGGCAGAGAATCAGGCCAGTCTGGGGGTGGCGTTATTTTAAGTCTGTTTGGGAAAATGGACACTAATTCCAGAGCCATTAAAGATATTGCTAGGGATAGGGTATAGGTCAAGAACTATAGCCCTGAAATTAGGGCCCTGAGAAATATATAAGATTCTAGAGCTTCTATCAGTTCCTCATGCTTAATTTTGGTTTGGGATCTTGTTTACATTCCTATTGACTTGATTCAGCTGTGTGCTCTTAGAGGCATTGCTTATGTTTTCTGCTTTTATCCCAAGTGACTGGCAGATAGCACGGCCTAATGCAGGGGTGTTTTATCATTGCACAGAGAAGAAAGAAATTCTTCGTAATTCCTGGGTTGTGACTTTGCAGGTGCCCTGATCACCCTTGCACAGAGAAAGATGCAGCTTTCATGTATCAGAAAGAGCACTGGCCTTGTCACCACAAGAGCTGGCTTCAGATCCCGGCTCAGTGAGCCCTTGTCAAATACCTCCTGGATCCCGGCACATCCCATCCCCACCAAGCAGCCGTCACCTCCAATGAGACATCTAGAGCAGCCTTCTCTGTCTTCCCACTCTTGTCTCCTCCAGCGTAGAGTCTCCACAACAATCAGAAGCACCTTTTACAAAATAAATCTCATCCTTGCATTTCACTGCCTCCTCGTGCCCTCAAAGATAACGTGCTAGTTCCCTAACAGAGCATGGAAACCCTTCGTGAAGTGCTCCCTGACCTAGTCCCGGGTGAGCTTATGCCCCACACTCTGCTCTGGTTACATGTGCTGTTCAGTTTCTCACTTACACAAAGCGCCCTCCTGCCTCCGAGGCTTCTCTTGGGCTCTTCTTCCCTCTCTCCCTTCCCTACGTCTCATTTCTTCTAAGTAACTCTTATTAATCTTACAATCTAAAGTCGTGCCTCGGGAAAACCATCTCTGATTCTTCCAGACTGGGATACAGCATCTCATACTTTAATTTTTTGTGGCACTAGTCTCAAACGTATTTAATAAACTGTAAAATTATGTGTTTAATGTCTGTCGCCCTTAGCTAGACTAGATGCTTCAAGAGGCCAGGGACATGTATATCTGCCCCCTGCAGAATCTTCGTCACCTAGCACACAACAGGTGCCTAGTAAATGTGTTGAATGGAAAGCTGTAGAAGCTTTATTCTCTGAAACTGTTTCCTCATTTACAAATGGCAATAATGCCCACTTCACAAGATTGCCATGAGGACTAAATCAGATAACCCATGTCAAAGCTCTAGCATGGTGTCTTATATATGGTAGACACTTAATAAATGTTTGTCGAGTGACTATAAGCACTACAGCTTCTAAAATGGCACCTCTTTAAATGGGTCTAGTATGAAGACTAGGCTAGTAATTAGCACTTGTGAAGGTTTCTTTATTAGGTGATTAATGCAATGTAAACCTTGGGTGTTGAGGCTAAGGTATTATTAAGACAGTGCTATTGATTGGCATTTGTCGGGCATGGGCAGTGGCCTTGTGCCAGACAAGGACACTCAGTATGTTGTCCTGGGGAATGGGTTCACCACAAGCTGGGGAAACAGACAGAGGAGGGTTATCTATGGTCAGTAAGTGCACAAGGGAATTCTGTTGTACGAATAAAGGCACCATGATGCTTCCAGGCTGGTGAGTTCAAAATTCAGGCCAAAACTATTTATTTCTGGCTCTTTTTTGGAAGTTCATAGATAGTGAGCTCAATCAAAGCAAGGGAATAAGCCCAGAAAGCAGAAAGGCATGGATTCCAGGACACAGCTGATTCAATGCAGAAAATAAGAGACTGGATTTCCTGGGAAGCTGGAGGGGAGATTGAAAAATCCAGGACAGCAGAGCGGCCAGTAGAAATGGCCAACCAGTCAAGGTCAAAGGCTCGGGGAAAGCTGTCAACCGGGCAAAAATTAGAGCTGATAGACTATCTGATGGGAGGATCGTATTGAGAGGAGACTTGGAGGAAAACGGAGGCTAGGTATTTAGAAAAAAAAAAGCAAAGGGATAATGAGGTAATTGTGAATGCTGGAGTGAGGTGGGGGATGAGAGTGAAGGATGGGGAGTAGTAAAGGAAATAATATATACTCCCGACACACGATGTGGCTCAGCTGTGAACACTATTTGTATAGTTATTATATAAGTACAGACTTCTGACCCACCCTAAAAGGGCAATATTACTACCTGGAGGATGGGGAAGGGGGAGTATGTATATAGGTGGGGAGGTTGGGCATAGTGGGAAAAGTGCAACTTAAGTGATCTAAGTCTTCATTTTTAATGGCGAAACTCTATAAACTCAATCAATCAATCAATCAATCAATCAATAAAGCTATTTAAGCATGCTTTTGAGAAATATAGAAATAAAGATCCAAAACACCACCTGAAAGAATTGGAATGCAGAGCTGGGAAGAAAGAGAGTTTCCACTACTGTTGGTCATTCTAAGCCTGGAGTAGTATTTGAATGTTTAAAGTGTAAACATGAATTTATTTGATAAAATAAATTAATAAATAAAATAAAATTTAAAGTGACAAAGGAGATAAGGCAGTGTCTAATTTATTTTGATTTTTCTGTATTTTTCGATTTAAAAAAAATCACCTTTACATTTTATAAAGAGAAGCAAGTAAAATCAACTTTTGAAAACTAAAAAAGAATGTCACACTTAAACAGGAAGAGGAATCGGAAAGCGTGGCGTGGAGAAAATTTGCAAAGAAGGAAAGATCTTGGTGATGGGTCAGGTGATGTGGGTTACACTTGGTCCAGAGGAACCCCTTCCTGTCTGACACTTTCCTGCCCACCAGCACCCAGCCCTGCAGCACGAAGCACGTTAGCATCCACGGTCTCCCAAATTAAAGGGCCGCAGGTGCTCTCTGCACCACCCCCTCACTGTGCATCAGCGCTGAGTCAGTGGGTAATGCGGGCATGTTTCCTTCATTTCGGACATGTCACTGCCAACAAGAGTAAGGGTGCACTTTGCACCTGTGTAACTCTCCTTCACAGTGCCCAGTGCAGGGCATGGGCGATTAGGCACTAGAAATACTAAATGAAGATGCAGAGGAAAGGTAGCAAAACTGCCAGAGTAAGCCCGTGGCTGCTGAGTCTCCCAGACCCATCCTGGTTCCACACCTATGAGCCCCTGGCTGCAGGTCCCTGGGCAAGGCACGTCCCTCTCCAAAGAGGAGAGTAAATGAGCCTCCGTCACAGGGTCGCTGTGAAGATTCATTGAAATAATTAAGAGTGGCTGGCACATAGCAAATATCCAATAAATGTCAACAACGTTAATTTTCTGTGCTCATTTGGGGTACGTGTACAGGAAAGTCACCACAATTGATTAGTATTGACATGCATGCCATCGACAGACCCCATACTGACAAATATTTTTAACTAATCTATGCTTTTAACGAATATTTATTTTTATTTTTAGATTCAATGGTACTAAAACACTTACAACAAGAACAAAGACAAATAAACACAAATAGCAAGCCCTGCTCCTCTATTATGCTTCCCAAGTCCTGTCCCCAGAGGCAAATACTTTCACCTCTTTCGCTTTTTCTTTTGGTATTTGTACCCATATTCCTAAATGATGTCCCTATACTGCTGTTCCATGACGCATTAATTTTGACATTATGATCAATGAAGGTTTACATTTAGCTCCCTTATCGACCTTTGTCCTGCCACTTCCTCCAAATGTCACAACATGGGGGGTTAACTCAATAATTGGTGTGTGCATTTTAATGACTCTGTACATATTTATTTGTCACCAATTAGTCAAGTAGTACAACATGATTGCAATATCCTGTCTTGGAAGCTTTTTTGTTGGTTTTTTAAGGTTTAAGTGTTTCCTTGTTTACTTTTTATTAGCTTGATTTTCTTTTTGTATTTTACAAATGTTCTAACTTATCTGTTACGTGCATGTTTAATACAACTTCCAAATGCTTAAGCTGATCACATACTCCTTTTTTCCTTCCCTTGGTGCTATGCCTGCTGGAGCTGTCCATCATCGTAGCATCACCATCATTACCAGCAGCAGCAGCACAATACCTGAGTAAGTGCCAATGTATGCATCGTGCTGTGGTATTCTATTTTTAAAAAATCAAAAAAAAACCTAGACCCAGCCCAACCCTCTAGAGCTGTATTATTATGATAATTATTAGCTAAAATGAATCAAATGTTTACCATGTACCAGGTGCTGCGTAAGGATTAAGCCTTACAAAACCCTGTAAGGTATTAATGCTCTCATATCAACAGTTAAAAAGATAGATTTATAGAGGTTAAGTGTCTAAGAACTCACAACTAAGGAGTGGTGGAGCTGGTATTTGAACCCAGGCTGTCCAGCTCTACTACCCATCCCTCACTATAATGCATATTATGTCCCACAGACTTCAAGTTGGGGTACATAGAAGAGAATCCATTGAGGACAAGGGGATAATATTAAAACTGGTATTCATTTTTATTTATTATTTTATCCTTTAGTTTATGTTTTTATATATTTTATAATATACTTAATTTACCCCAAGTAGAATGTATGTACAATTCAAAAATAAATACTTTATATTATGGATGCAGACAATTCTTTACTGATAGAAGTATGCAGTGAAAAGAAGCTTGGAGACCACTCATCTGGATAAAACTAACATGGCTAACCAATCACATAGCTAGGTAAATAGAAAATTAAATAAATCAGATCTGAGCTTACCTCTTGGGAAATACATTCAACGTATATAATTCTGAATCGTAGTAATAACAGTGCTCTGCAGAATCCAATTCTTGATTTCACAAGTGACTGAAAATAAGCATGTCCTTCTTTTAAGTTTATCTAACAAATTGAGTTCCTATTACAATGCCACTTATAATAGAAACAATAAACATAGATTACTTGTCTAATGTTTCTATTACAGATACAGTTTTATCCCTTTTAAGACCTCTCTGAAAATGTCCCAAAGTTTTCTTTATTTAAAAAGTAGATATAGAAGTCAGAAGAAGCAGAATTGGCCAAGGGTTGATCATCACTGAGGCTTAAAGATGGATATCTATTAGTTATTCTGCCACCATCTCTGTATGCTTTAGCTCCATAATAGTTAAAAGTAGTTAAAATGTAATAAAAAAAAAGTCACAACTTAATTTTTTTTTCTATTCAGCACTATCAGAACTGACACCTCAGTTGAGAAAGGAAAAGAATGACCAAATGTGGATTTCATAAATTATTGTATTCCCTTTCAGGCCTCCATGAAATCATTACTTTCTCTAGTCACTGTGCCTCCATTGTTTGCTAGTGTGTTCAAATCAACCTTACGTGAAAAATACAATCAAGAGGGGGAAAAAAAGATCTGATTTTTAAAAATCACTGCATTCACTGTGCAGAGAAAAACTCAGGAAAATATACAAACCTCATGTCTCAATGAAATGTGTGTCCTTTGAAAACACTTTTCAGCTGATATTCCTGGTGTGGGTCACAATCATAGGACTTTTCACACCCAGGGAGTTCTCAAGGGTGAGATCATTGACTTAGAATCTGGTTGGCATCTGAGTGTCATCATTCAGAAGGGCGTGAAGCAGTTCACAGCACCCCAGACAACATCTCAAGGGAAACACAATGAGGTATGCAGACCAAGTATCCCACAGGGACAGGAAGAACCAACAAATGCTCAGTGCTCTGCCATTAGAATTAAACCACAGCACAGTTCACCCGTATATTCATCAAATAATGCAGAGAGGGCAGGACATGGCAGTGTTCACCATGGCCCATAGCTACTGAAAAAGCAGAAAATCTCTCCTAATGGAAATATCCACCTGTTGGCTACATTGTCGCTCCAAGAAACCAGAGCCATCCTGCCAAGAGGCCTCCGGCAAGAGTCCTCCCAAAGTTCAGCCTCCAAGCTCTCTTCAATGCTTTGTATTCTGAGTAAGAATTTCCACACCGAGAGCTCGATTCCAATTACACCCCAAGATAGTATCAAAATGATAGGTAAAAATAGGCCTGGCTTTCTGGCCTGGCAGCCAAAGTACACAGTGCCACAGGGAGAAAGTGGGCTGATTGGGATCTCTCGCGGTTGTGACGTCTTCGTGGAGAGCAGCTGAGGGCAGCGGAAGCAGTGTCATCAGATGGTGCCACCAAGAAAGCACTGGGGAGATGCACAGGATTGCTTATGGTGACATGGGCTTTCCTGGGAAGGGAGAGATGGATCCACCTCTTCCTGATTTGGGGATAGAACGAAAAAGGTATGGGTGATTCAAGCTGATGTGAGAAAGCCAAAGTCATTGAATCCAAATGGTCTACTATACAGTCACAGAGCCCTGCAATCACAAAAACTCAGCTGGGAGAGGTTTAAGAAGTTGCAAGTGTCAATCCCTGACCTGGTGGAAGAGCCAAGGTGTCGCTGGGGGGGAGATGGGGAGCTGTAGACTCTCCATAACCTTCATCAGTAAACATCCAGGTTGCCCCAAATAAACACACAATGTAAAGAAAAACAGGGCTTGTTGGGTGTGTGCTGCTTCAAGGAAAACTCTTGTCATCCATTTTTGAAGAGATCAGCATCCCTCAGCCTCTCTTATATAGAAATTTTGGAAGCAACACCTACACATCCCACCCTCCCAACAGTCAGTGCTTAAATCGACCCTACAAGTACTCAGCTACCTTGGAGACTAGGACCTCATAGCCCCCAGAAAAAGCCCACCCCAGCTGTGAATGGCACCATCTGAAAATTTTTCTTAGCCAATCAGCGATAGAGATCACCTGCCTGAAAAAGTTCTCATTCCTTTGAAGCCAGTAACTGATTTCTTGAATCTGTACAAAGTGATCCTCTATATAATGAGTTCTACATAAAACAATGTTTCCACACTGTTCTTTAAAATAGCAAACACTATGATAGACAATGCATTCACTCAATTTGATGTTGAGCCACTAAAATGTTTATATTGATAATAAAGCAATATGAAAAGATATTTATAATATTAAAATGTTAAGAAATCAGGACACCAAATTCCACATTCATTGGGCTCAATTCATTTTTTATTAAAAAAAAAGTCTATAAAAATGACTAGAAATCATCTCACTTATATGAAACATCAAGAATAATCAAATTCATAGAGACAAAAAATAGAATATTGTTTTTTAGGGGTAATGGGTAGTCATTGGTTAGTAGATGCAGAGTTTCAGCTTGGGTTAATGAAAAAGTTCTGGAGATGGATGCCAGTGACGGTCCAACAACAATGTGAATGTACTTAATGCCACCAAGTTGTTCACTTAATGGTTAACATGGCAAATTTGTGTTATATGTATTTTACCACAATAACAAATGCACCAAAATATGGCTAGAAGGAAGTAAACTAAAATTTAAGAGAGGCTGTATATAGGTGGAAGAACTCTGTGTGATTTTTTTGATTTCTAGTTTTCTGTACTCTCTAAAAGGGAATATATTTAGTCTATCGTGGAAAATCCAATAAATCTTATTTTAAAAAATAAATTTCAACATGAGATAAAATTAATGTCTAATGTCTAATGTCTTTCCGCCAGTTATTCAAGGCAGCAATCATACACTTACCTCACTTAGGTTAATACTTTGCCTTCCCTGATATTCTGCCCACTTTACAGAGGAAGAACTGAGGGTCCTAGAAGTTCGGTGACCTCTCAGGATCACAGAGTGTATGGCCGGGACAGTTTTGATGATAATGACCATTGCAACTTTAGGCCCTTCATGCTGAATGTGGCCAACACAGATGGCTAGGACTAGGCATTGAGTTTACCCTCAGAAATAGCTTCTCCAAAATGTAGAGAAAGAGTCCATCCATTAACTGGAATCCAACTAGCCTCTACCTTCCTTAACTTTTCAGCTTCCATGAAAAAGAAAACATTGGTTAAAAAAAAAAAAAAAAACACTCTTGGATCTAAGGCAAAAAATATAATTTCTTGATGGATCAAATAAATTTGAGCAAAATTTCCCCACTCTTCACTTCTCAGGATTAGGGTCCTAAGGCCTTGAAACTATATCATTAAGGGCTCAGTAATGCTCAGGAGGTGGGACACCCTGAGGTAGGAAATTTAGACTCATCTGTGTTGGAACAACTTTTTATAGCAAGGGCTATTGGCAACTTAATGTCATAATTTCATTCTTTTTTATCAATTAGAATACTAAGTTACCTGGAGCACCTACTACTCCCACAGTCTGGTGGTTTTTCACTTTAAGGCAACAGAGAATCCAGGGCACTTATATAAAGAGTCTGAATGCTTCAGTGATGAAGGTCAATGTCACACCTGTTGATGTTGCAGGCATTTGCCTCGTCTCCCTTCACTTCGATTCCCAGCTAAATTTAATTTGCCCTAATTGCCAGAGCAGTGACCTTTGCACTCCTAGAAATGAAAAATCAGGCAGTTCATGAGAAGCACAAGAAATATTCATGAGCTCTTTGCTAAATCCACTGAAACAAAAGAAATTAATTCTGCTACCCAACACCTAGTAATTAAGAAGCAACGCCTCATTAGTAATAGAGAGACAATGGAGCAATGAGAGGTCTCAGCCAGGTCTCCCGCCAAGCCTAGAGAACCAGCTTGGTGGGTGGAGGAGACAAATAGATACCAGTGAGTCAGTCGAATTCAGTCTACACTGAAAGCCATCGATCCAGAAGACATTCTGTGAATCAACACAGAACTATGCCCTGAGTTCCAAGTTCTGTGGAAGTCACAACAATAAGATGGGACTTACCTCTGCAATAAGCAAGGACAGAGAATGCACAACAAAGGTCCTAACTAGCACAGGGAATGGGCTTTATCTCAAATGTCCACTCTGATCAGCAGAGGCTGCATGGAACACTGACTGCCTTGAGAAGGATCTGAGGTCGCAATCTCATCGAGCAGGAAAAACGGAGTCTCTGCTAAGGTGTGGGGAGGAGGGCGGCAATGACTGTACTAGGCATTTGCCATCCCTCACACAAACTCATGAAAATCACAATTCCAAAAACAAAGTCTGCCTAGGCAACGCTGGTCTTAGGTAAAATCGACAAGAAGGTGAAATTTGCTTTTAGCCAGCAAAGTTTCCTTCTGACATTCTCCTTCTCCCAGTCTCAAATAACTTGCTGTTTTCTCACTAGTATTTCAGACCCTTCATTTCCTCCAGGGAGCTCATGACAAACAATTTAAGGGATTCACATATTAACAGAAATCAAATATACTTCTAAGAATTGGGACCACTGGTGAGCAGGAGGCGTTGAGGGAAGGGATTCTGCTTACTACTGAACTCATGTCTCTCTCCCTATCAGTGGTAATGAACGCTGTTCCAACATAAGAAAATCATTGAATTCAAAAAAAGCAGAAATTAGTGTCCCCACTATTAATCCCACCAGCCCTAACTCTTGACTTCCTCTATCTGTTACAAGCACAAAGATCTTTTGCAAAATCTGGAGGAACTAAGGGGAGAGTTCCAGGATCCACAGAAGCTTAAGTGGAAGCATCACATTGGGCCCAGGAGAGAAGTCACGTGGTCTTTTATCAGGGTTTATTGCCTTTTGCCTTCCTCCAAGAAGCTACAACTAACTTACCTAACCAGTCATCTCTTTCACCTCAGACCTGGGCTCTAAGTGTCAACAAGGATGGAAAGATGGAGAAGGAGAGATGAACAACAGACAAAACAAGTGAACATTGCATAGCCAAAAATTAGCTATCCACCTTCCAAAGTTTTTTTTTTTTGCTTGTGTTTTATTTAATCTTGTCTCACATTGAGAGATGCCTCTCAGAATCTCTCTTCTTCCTCAGAGTCCCAAAGATTGCCATTCTAAAGCGGTTGGCATTAGGCCTCTGATATCCCTGTTCGGATTTTAGAAGCCTACTACACACTCAGGTGCATCTGGCTGCTCTCTTGTCCTTGTACCCAACGGGGAGAGAATGGCATGGACATGGCATGGGTGAATTGTCAGGGCTTTCAGTCAGTTCAACTCTGGGGGCGGGAAAAGAGAGGACATAGCAGAAGAGGAGAGGCATGACCAGAGGCCATCTTCATTTCTTCATCAAGGAAGAAACTGGTATAAAAGTAGAACTTAGACAAGGCTCTCTCCTTTTCATGTCTTGGGTAGCATCATGTCTGGTCCAAAGGCAAAACTCATGTTCATTGTTATGGAAACTAGATCCAGTCCTAGCAGTATGAGCTCACCCGAGGACAGTCCTGTCGCTGTTCTTGCTACATTCACTCACTTTATTTAGGAAACTGACCCAGGGCACCGGAGGACTCTTTCTAGTCTGAACCAAAGGAGTTTGGAGGTTTCCCTTACAAACCTCTAGGTCCCTGGACCTACTTCTCCGGCCTTCTGCCAATGTAGTTAGGACATTTAATAAATGATGAATACATGATAAATAAATGGGTGAACCAAAAGCTGACTCTGGCCCTTCTGCACCATAAGGTCTACCCAGGATTAGACCTTTCTGAACAAGCCGTCGTCCAGCGAAGGTAAAAGGCAGGTCCCCCCACACACACACAACCTTTCCATGGATGCACCTAATCCTACCAACACTTCCTATAGCTAAGTCAACCTCGTGAGGGATTCTGTTACCTCTGAACTGCTCCTATTGCACCCAGGCAGGCTACTTTTTTGTCCCGGTATCCACCAGGGAGAAAATGGCATGTACGTGGCATGTGTGAATTGCAAGGGCCAGCTCTGGTACAAATCATGCATGGCTCAGTCATTCTGGGCTGAAAAATTCAGCAAGTTACTTAACCCCTCTGTGTCTCAAACTGTGTGTAACTGGGGGATAACAATACCTACCTCAGTGGTGTTCTGTTACCTCCACTCAAATGAGAGCTCTGCAGAGAGGGGCTGCCAGGCTGCTCAGTGCCAGCGCACCCCATTCACAAAGTGGCCTGTGCATATGGCACCACCTAGACTTGGGCAGAATTAATTGCAGGTAATAGCCCTGCTGTGAGGGTAGGGGTTTTGTCTGCCCTGTCCCTGGATCTGTCTTAAATGCCTAGAACTGTGCCTGATTCCAAGGAGGAATCGAATAGATATTTGTTGGGTGAATGAATAGGACCTTTCTAAGGACTTAAGTAAATATGTAAAGGTTTTGGAGTAAATGCTAAATAAATGGGAGTAGTGATTACTGTTGGTGGTGATGCTGCTGAACTTAGTAGGAACAGTCCTACTCAGGCTCTTATAATTCTGTGGGGTCTGAACTTGAACGTTGAGGGGCATTCTCCACCAAGCCTACAGCTCTCGACAGGAGTTGAGACTCACTTTTCTCTGTGCTGAAGACTTTGCTCATCTCCTCTGCTTGGCCTGGACTGTCTCCTCCGTGCCCCCAGCCCAGGTCTGCCCGCAGCCTGACCCCAAGGCTGCTGCAAGACAGTAGGCCTGCCATCTGGATGCCGTGGGAGCGCCTGTCTTGTCTTCGTGTAAAAGTCAGAACTTTCTCTTCTCTCCCTTTTCTTGGCTCTCTCATTTGGCACCAGGGCCTCTATTCAATTGCCCTGTCCTACCCAAAGGCCACAGCTCCTTCTTGGAAATGGCACAGCCCTGAAAACAAGGGGCCCAAACACCTCTGCCAACAGGGACATTGCATAACTACAGCACCGCGTTCCAGGTGACAGGCACCCAGTTTCAGACGAGGGCAGAGACTCTTTCCTAAGCTCAGGGAGGCTGTGTGGATGTTTGATCTGTTTCTCATTCAAAGGGACAGATTTGGTTTTAAAAATCAAGCTTTGGCTTCAGCAGCCTGGAGCTGCCTCTCATTCTCCACTGTCACCACACCCACAGCGACAATGTTCTTTCGGGAGACAATAGGTGGCTGCCACCTTTGTATGATATGAACAATGTCAGGATGGAATCCACCCCAGAAATATGATCTCCCCAAGTTCTTGGGATTCCATCACTAGTGATTCACTCATTTGGGTTCAGCACCACCCACTCTTTGACCATCTTGGAAAATACAGATTCTCCTGGGGTGGTGGGGGCGGGGTAAGTGGAGGGGAACACATTAGGTTTCTAACACCTGGAGTGAATAACTTCATCAGACATTTTGTTTTCTCCTAATGGGAGAGATATGTGGATACCTGGCCATGGTGTTGGTTGGGTCTCGCAGGAGTGAGAGAAGAGGGAAGGCTTTGCAGTCAAACTTTGTTAGTGTCACCAGGTTTTCTGGAGCCAGGCCTGCCTGCTTCCTCCAAAAGCAGCTGGCTGTGGAGCTGTTGACTTTCAGAAGTCACCAAAAGATTCAGAGGCAAACAACATACACAAAGGCCAACTCCGTACTCCACGTGTGACAGACATCTGACAAATGTCCATCTGTCCTACCCCTCCTGTGAATGGAAAAACACGTTCGTCTTGGGGGAAAGGGCAGGTCCATGCCAGCCCCTCATCTTCTGGGAAAGACTGGTCAGTGAAACCAGGTTTCTCCTCTGCTTCCTGTTACAGCGTGGGCATTTTTCTGCCCAACCTACACACGTGATCTGTGGCTCCTTTACTACTGCCGTGGGAAAGAAAGTAAGAGAGGGCTGGATGCTGCTCGGCGGGGACTTGGATTCCTGGCCCCAAGGCTTTGGGAGTCTGAGAAGCCTCTTCCTTGGTATTGACTCTACTCTGCTTCCCAGCTCTGCAAATTCTCTTCTATACAAGACCCTGCTTTGACCCTCAAGGGGCTGACTGCTGTGGGGTGCACCACCAGCCTCCTTTGCCCTCTGCCTTCTTGTTACACTCAGCTGATGGGAAGTGCCAGAAGGAGACTGGGAGACAGAGAGGCAAGCGATTTATTTTCCAGATTCTCTCCCTACTGGGCTAGAGTTGTAGTAGTAGCTGTGTTCACCGGTCCTATGAGGCAGCTCCTCTCCCATGGCTCCAATGCTCACATGGGGGTTGATGCCACCAAGTGTAGAAGACACATCTCGCTCTTAGTAGTCCTCGCATGCACTGCCATCACTTACTGACCAGCACCCTTTACTTCCCATTCACCAGGGTCGTCATAAGGACCAAATAGGATTCCAGGGGCAGTTTCTTCACCAGTACCTGCTGAAGAATGAGATAAACATGAGAAAAAGCCTTCCTTTGAGAGAAGTCATTCAGTTTAGGGACAAAATTAACCTGGAGAGTTCACTCTGCCACGCTTAGCCAATCTATTCTCGAGACCCCTGGGTTCACCCTGGATGTCCAGATCCACTTTCTGCACCAACAGTAACCCTTTGTTTATCTGGTCTTGAGGAAGATTTCTTCTTTTGGTGTCTTATGGCCATTTTAGTCACTTCAATGAACTGTGGAAATCCCCCCTGGAAGCCTCTGCGTAGCCCAAGCCAATGAGCATTCAATCAAAGACGTTATACTTTCCCAACGAAGGACAAAAAAATACACAGAAACAGGCTTGTCCCCTTTAGCCCCTTTCTCTTTTTTTTTTTTGAAATTATTCAATTCACACTTTAAACCAGACTGCTGCTCATCTTCCCAGAAACATCACATGACAAAAAACAACAACGAAAAATAAAAATTAAAAAAAAAAAAAACAGAAGGTAAGAACTGAAAGGGCTGAAAGTACAACATGAAAAACTACAGAGAGTCCCTCATTTGCACATGGGAAAATGAAAGCTTAGAAGTTGAAAAGGACCTGCCCAAGCCCACACCAGTGACAGAGCCTGGAACCCAGGATCAGCGACCTTCCCGCCACTCCAAGGATGTGGGCAGCCCAGCTACCCAATTAGTGCTCTTAAGCTACTGAATTACCCGAATTACCCATTTCCACTCCCAAACTGTAGGCTCTCTGAGACAATCAGAGCTCTCATTCTATTGAATTTACTTCTCTGTTCCCCCTGCCAGACTGGAAGCTCTATAAGGGAGGCAAGCCTTGTTCACTATTTTACCTGCAGCCCCTGCTTCTATGTCTGGAACACTAATTTTTTTCTTGAATAAATGAATATCCTGTGTGCAGATCTCTGTACTTTCAGATGTCAGTCATTATAAAACATACTTCCACTAGCCCTTGCCAACCAGCATCAATTAGGGAACTATTCTAAATTACAAGCCCTTAGAAAAAGCTCCTAAGACTTTCCTTGTATAAAACCCCATGATGGGAGCCTTTAACCTTGAGATTTGTCCACAAGAGAAATCTAGGTCAGATGAACACACAGAGAATCTCAAAATAAATGGACCAAGATGGCCCCAAAGAGCAAGTGGTGGGTCTGTTTTCACAGCAGGCAGCTCACTGTTCAGTGATTACTAGTTATTAATGACTGTCACTTACTGAATGCTTGCTCCCTACAAGGCCCATGTTGTAGCTCCATGCACCATCTCAGCTGATTCTTATAACCATCATATAAGTAAGATACTCCATGAGGAAATTAAACAAAACACTTTGAACAATCAATGGGTGAAAGAAGAAATCAAAAGGGAAATAAAAAATATATTGAAACAAATAAAAATGGAAATAAAGCATACCAAAACTTATAAGATGCATCAAAAGCAGTTTTGGGAGGCAAGTTTATAGCAATGAAAGTCTATATTAAGAAAAAAAATCTCAAATAACCTAACTTTATACTTCAAGGAGCTAGACAAAGAATATACTAAGGCCAAACAGAAGGAAGGAAACAACAAAGATCTGAACAGAAGCAAAATAGACCAGGAAAACAATAAAAAAGATAAACTAAATTAAAAGCTGTTTTTAAAAAGATAAGCCAAACCAACAAAACCTTTATCTAAATAAGAAAAAGGGAGAGAAGACTCAAGTCAAAAAAAGTCATAAAAGAAAGAAGAAACGTTACAACTAATATGACAGAAATACAAAAGATGGGAAGAGATTGCTGTAGAATTATATGCCAACAAACTGAAAAACCTAGAAAAAATGTATTAATTCCTAGAAACATACAACCTATCAATACTGAATCATGAAAAAAAAAAATCTGGCCGGACCAAATCAGTAAGGAAATTGAATCAGTAATTAAAAACCTCTGAACAAACAAATGTCTACAACCTGATGGATTTACTGATGAATTCTACCATTTCAAGAACAATCAATACCAATTCCTCTTAAACTCTTCCAAAAATTATAAGAGGAATACTACTTGCAATCTCATTTATGAAGCCAACATCACCTTGATGCCAAAGTCAGATAAGGACACTATGAGAAAAGAAAATTACATTTCAATATTCCTGATGAATGTAGATGCAAAAATCCTCAACAAAACACTAGCCACCAGAATTCAACAGCAATGAAAAGAATCACACACTATTATCAAGTTGGATTTATCCTTGGGATGTAAGGACAATTCGACATATGCAAATCAGTAAATGTGACATACCGTGTTAACACAATGAAGGACAAAAAAAATCATATCATTATCTGAATAGATGCAGAAAAAGAATTTTCAAAATTCAGAATTCTTACATGATAAGAGCTCTCAACAAATTGGATATAAAATATATGTAGCTCAATGTAATAATGGTCATATATGACAAGCCCATAACTAAGAACATATTCAATGGTGAAAAGCTAAAAGCTTTTCCTCTAAGATCAGGAATGAGACAAGGATGCCCCTTCTTACCAATTCTGTTCAACCTAGTACTGGAACTCTTAGCCAGAAGAAACAGGCAAGAAAAAGAAATAAAAGTGAAATAAGTCAGAGAAATATAAATACCATAGGATTTCACTTACATACAGAATCTAAGGAACAAAAAGAACAAACTAATCAAAAACAAACTCACAAATATAGTGGACAATTTGGTGATGGACAGGGAGTGGGAGGGCCTGGGAGACTGGAGTGAAGAGTTAAAGAAGTACAAATTAGTAGTTGATAGATGGTCATGGTGATGGGGGCATGGCATAGGGAATGCAATCAAAATTAATATATTGGCTAGGTGGAGAACCAGAGGAGAGAAGGAGTGACTGGAGGATCATTTTATAAACTATATAAATGTCTAACCAATATACTATATACTTGAAACTAATTAAAATAAATAAATAAATTTATTTTTTAAAAGTTACTCCAAGAGAAAGAAAGAAGTAAAATTATGTTTGCACATGGCATGATCTTAGGTATAGAAAACCAGAAAGATGCCGCCAAAAAAATAATTAGAACTAGTGAACAAATTCAGTTAAGTTGCAGGATATGAAATCAATTTATAAAAATCTGTTGCATTTCTACACACTAATAACAAACTATTGGAAAGAGAAATTTAGAAAACAATCTGATTATTTATTATTATTTGACCATGAGAAAGAAGGAAATTCTGCCATTTACAACAACATGGATAAACCTAGAGGACATTATGCTAAGTGAAATTAGCCAGAGAGATAAAAATACTGTATGATCTCACTTATATGTGGAATCTTAAGAAATAAAGTCAAACTCACAGAAATAGAAAGTAGAATGATGGTTACAAGGGACTGGAGAATGGAGAAGATGGGAAGAGGCTGGTCAAAGGATACGAGCCTGCAGTTCTAAAATGAATATTCTCTGGGGATCTAATGTAAAGCATGGTGACTATAGTTTATAATATTGTTATGTACATGAAATTTGCTAAGACAGTTGGCTTTAAGTGTTCAAGCTATTTAAAAAAAAAAAGGTAACTATGTGAGGTAATAGATGTACAACTAACAGGATTGTGGTAACCATTCCACAAAGTATGTCAAATCATCACATTGTACACTTTAAATATACACAATTTTATTTGTTAATTAAAACTCAATAAAGCTGGGGGGGAACAAGTTGAGGTCCCCTGAGACTCTGACCAATGTCCCTTTTGTTGTATAATATCAGCTTTGAGTCTTGGTAGAGAAGGTTCCCCTTCCTACACCATTAGGTACCAACCCGAGTATTATAGAGAACTATGTGCAGAACTGGCTGCTCAGAGCAGGGTAGCCCCATCTGCCCCATGCTCACAGCGTTTAAGGTTGTGAAAGACATGCTTGAAATGAAATCTAATGATCGGTATTTGCTTTTACGGCAGGTTTATAAAAAATATACAGTCCTCATAAAGAGCAGCCATTGCCAATCAAAAGCCACTTAAGTGTCTACAGATTTTACTTCAGAGTTAACAACCTGAGTTCCTCACATGTCTCCATTAATGATGCCCCACATGACCTTGAGCCTCTAGCTTAAATGTCTTGTGCCTCATTTCCTCTGTCTGTAAATGGGAGATAATGACACTAGCCACTGGATTATGTTGGCAGCATGCTTAGAGATCCCCAGATCAAAGGCGTTCTGCCTGGACCAAACAAGATGATGATGGTCCTTACCATCATTAGTGAGGGTTGTTATTATTATTGTTGTTGTTGTGGGTGGCCATGTTGCAACCTAGGAAACAGGGCTGCATTCAGCATCAGGGCAGAGTGAGGAGGCATTTTAGCACTGAAGATGCCATTGACTTAGAGACCGCCTGTTTTATCAACATCACGTGGTGGCACATTGCTAGTCTCCCCATGTGGAGTGAGACATTTTCCTTCCTTGAAGTAGGACCAGCCTAGAGCATCTCCAAGAGAAAAATATCTGTCTTTGGAAGAAAGAGTCCTGTAAGAAAGACCCCCATCATTTTTTTTTTGATTACATAGTCCACATCATCACATAACAAACTAAAGAGCCCCGAGACCATAGCCATGAAGCTTTATATTTGAGTCCGAGCTCCAGCACCTAAAATCTTGTGGCCTTGAGCATGAGCTGTCATTTCTCAGGATCATCATGTCCTGATTTTAAAATAAGGATGTTTCACTAATGTGATCCTTGGTCTCCTAGTTCTGATTTTTACAGTTACCCTGAAAATCACAACAGGGGATTCTGCCCAGAGAAGACCTTGCCTGGCACAGTTCTTCATGGTGTGATGATAGTATCAGTCACTGCTCTTCCAACAGACTGTTGGCCCCTCACCAACACTCAAGCAGTAATGTTCTAAGTCAGGGACAAGGAAATGTACTGAACTTGCTTTGAAATTTATTAGCAAACTGGGGACTCAAAATTTGAAAGTCAAGCCAAATTCTATGCACCAATAAACACTTACTGTAGTTTTTGAAGCATGCTCACGCAGGACCATTGTGGGTCTTTATGTGGCCTTTTGTACAAAAGGTGCACCATCTAGGTGAATGAATTTGAAAAGAAATCTCTTGTGGGTGCATACTGCTCTGTGGACACATGGCTCATAAGGATACTGTACTTTGTGCAAAGAAAAAGACATCCCTATCCCAGGTACAGCCCTATGCCAGAGCCCAAGACTTGATGAGTAGAACTAGGACTGGATTTCAATTCCCAAGGGCTGCCTTAGCCAACTGTATTGGGCAATGTGCACACTGCACAAACATAGATGGCATCCTTGGATAAGTTGACTCCAAGGGGCTCCATAGAGCCCCCCTCTATGAACCTCAGATGGTTGATAGAAATCATCACCCCCCTCATACACACACACTCTACTGGCTGACTTTTTATTTGCTTTACATGATATTGGCCAACCATGAAAATTTTTGTTTGAACAAAATGGGATTTTAAAAAGTCTGATAACTACTGTGCCTATATAACAGAAATAAATGAAAGGAGTTTTCATTTGAGATATGCAAAGGCTTAAATATGGAATACATCTTCTCTTAGGCCATGGTGGTTTAGAGAAATAAGTCAAGTTAGTAAGAATTTTCAATCGATGTAAATTCAGAACTGCAAAAACTCTCTCCTTTCTTTCCCCCTCTTCCTTTAATGGGTGTACTTTCCACCTGTGGATTCCTATTCTAGCCAGTGTAGCAATGTAGAATAACTAATCTAGTTACTTTCAAGTAAACTAAGTCAAAAAGAGTGCTTTTTAATCACCATTTCAGCTGTGTGTGTGTATGTGTGTGTGAGAGAGAGAGAGAGAGAGAGAGAGAGAGAGAGAGAGAGAGAGAGAGAGAGAGATGGAATGTCACCCCATGTACAGTGTAAGAAAGAAGGCACCTCATCATCTGCATCTGTCTTGGTTCCATGATGGCTTCTGGCTTCAAATTTAATTCATCTCATTTGTTCTTTACTGTGCTCCATGCAAGAAAATTTTCTGAAATGCAACCATGTCCTCATCAGATGTCTAGAAGCATGACCATCCTTCGACTTCTGCCATGGTGTCTATACATATTCAGGCAAGGAACATTTGTGGGCCTCCCATCTCTCATTTCTCATTCTCTCTCTCTTCTCTCCCCACCCTCTCCTTCTCCTTCTCCTTCCTATTCCTCTCCCTCCTCCTCTGTACACCAATTTGATGTCTCAGGGACATTCAGGTGCTTAACCATCAGCATTCTGAGCCCTGGGGAAAATTGAGTCTGTCACTATATCCTTTTCTCCCCGTAGAGCTACCATACTACCATTTCTACTCTATGGCAGCCTTTCTCTGATGAACAGAGAAGACACCTGTAGCTCAATGACTCTCCAGGTTATACACTAGAAGTTTTGACACAGGCAGATTCTATCATGTTCCCCTGGCCAAGATTTATCTTAGAGGGTGGAAGGAGACACAAGATAGGGCCACTCACACTCATGTCTGACCCTCTTACTTCATCTCTCCCTTTTTCTTCCCTGAGGATCAGAGATCAGTGGTGAGGGAAGGAAATGGCTGATCATATCTACTTTCTGAATCTTCCATCTGAACCCTCAGCACTTGACCTTAAAACTGCCACCTTAGTTTGGAAGTTCCACCATGCCTTGAATGGCAAAAGGTCCTCAGGATGTAAGCAAGTGGAACATGGAGGATGTCACAACACTGAGTTCATTTGTCACATGTCCTTCTGCCATGAGTTAGGACTGATGGATAGAGAGAAGTAGAGGGGAGGCTGGAGATGGGACACCATGTGCTCAGTGAACAAGAAACTCTGGAGCAGAATGAGGGCCAAGCAATGACACAAGGACTAGAAGCAGGTTGGGAAGGCTATGTAAAGATATGTATCAAAATCTCTTTTTTAAAAAATGTGTGTCCCCTACAGTCCAACAATTCCATTTCTAGGGGGTTATCTTAAGATAACCAAACAAGTACACAATGATTACCTACAAAGATGTTCTATGCAGAATTCTTTCAATGGAAGAAAATTGAAAATAATCTACATGTTCAATAATAGGGAACAGATATGTAAATAACTGTGCTCTTGCAATGGTATATTATGTAACCATTAAAAAGTGATGATCTAAACTATATGTATTGGAGTGGAAAGATAGTCAGATATCTGGTAAAGTAGAAAAAACAGGTTACTAAGCAAGAAGTACAGCATAATTACATTTTTATTATATATACATAAGGTATCTAAATATTAGATATAAATATTATAATTAATTATATATAAATATTATATATTTATATATATATTTATATATATAAATATAAATATTAGCAATAGCTATTCTGGCATGTTTTATTTATCTTTTTTTCTCCTAAGTTTTCTATAAGAACAAGTTTTACTTTTTTAACAAAAGAAAGTAATAAAACTAAGTTTTTGTTATATTCGCAAGACAAGCTCTGTGGATTAGAAGAAACAGAGGAAAACCATTCATAGGCAAAACAGCCACCAATTCTGAAAACTTGTTAACAAGACCGGTATGCTCACTCCAAGGATAGCTCTTCTGTATCCCTGCCCTTCTCCAAAGGATAGTGTATCAATCAGGTTCTTCACTACAAACAACAGAGTCCACTGTGGCCAGCTGCAACAGAAAGGGGTTTTATAAAAGGATGCTGTGACTTCCACTTCCAGGAAGATGAAGTAGACATACTTCTCCCTATTCCTCCTAACTAAAAACCACAGACATGATGTATAAAACAATCATAAGAAAATTCTGACAGGTGGGAAGAGAAAAGTATCAAGCTAGGGATGTGGGATCTGAGGAATGACATGGAAGCAAGTTTTTTATTTTTTTATTTTTGTCTCCTCTATTCCAGACTGGGAGCTGAAGAAGCCAGTCACCAAGAAATGAGCACACATAAAAACAAACAAACAAGCAAAAAAAAAAAAAAAACCAACAAACACCTCCTTTCTCTAGCCAAGAACTAAGACAAGAAAGCAAGACAGGAAACTTTTAGACAATTAGACAATAACTGCTCTATTCTACCCAAAATATTTGTGATGTTGGGAAGGCCAAGTAAAGAGCTAAGACCTTCACCCTCTTCAAACGGTAACAAGCACTTGACCCACCATGGTGTCAGTGGAGCCCTCACGGGGAGTCTGGACTTCCATGCCCACCTAGAAGTATCGAGGCACCCTGTTTTTCTCCACTGGATGGTGTTAGAGGAGGCCTAGGGAAGAGTCAGGACTTCATAACCACCCGGTGGTAATGAGGCCACCTCCCTTCATTGTAATGTCAATGAAAGCCACGTGGCAAGCAGTATCAAGGCTCTTCTACCCCTCCCAGC
The DNA here is from genome assembly GCA_030015415.1 of Cynopterus sphinx. Taxonomy (NCBI): domain Eukaryota; kingdom Metazoa; phylum Chordata; class Mammalia; order Chiroptera; family Pteropodidae; genus Cynopterus; species Cynopterus sphinx. The sequence continues at coordinate 125,994,942 of CM057383.1, forward strand.
CGGAGCTGTATCAGTGAAGGCCTTGTGGGAAACCAGAATTCCCACTTCTTCCTTGGTAATGAGAAATTCCTCCCAGACTCAGGTGTCAACAGAGGCCACGTGGGGAACTTGGATTTATATCCTGTAACAGTAACGGCACAGAACCTCTCCCTTTCCTTCCAGAGCAGTGTCAAAAAGAAAAAAATCAGCTACAACAGAAGATGCAAATAAGATCCAGAATATCACAATATAATAACCAAAATGTCCAGTTTCAATAGAAATTGATTCTTCCTACCAACAACAAAGACCATTTTAACTTGAATGTAAAAGAGACAATCAATAGAGGCCAACATCGAAATGACAGAAACAGAATTATCTGACAAGGATTTTCAAACAGATATTATATGAATGTTCCAATGCGCAATTATGAGTATACTTGAAAGAAGTGAAAAAATAGAGTTTCATCCAAGAAATAAAAATCTTAGCAAATAAATAAGAGATATTAAAAAAGAACCAAATGAAATATTAAAACTGAAAAGTATGATAACAAATAAATAATTCAGTGGCTGGGCTCAATAGTGTAATGGAGAGACTAAAGAAAAAAATCAGTGGACTTAAAGACAGAGTGATAGAAATAGTTCAGTGTGAACAACAGAAATACTAGACTGGAATAAAAAAAAATCAAGAGAGCTGTAGGGGCCTGTTGACCAAAAGGTCTAACATCATGGCATCAGAGTCATGGGAGAGAAGAAAAGGGCACAGCTCAAAAACCATTAGAAGGAATAATAGTTGAAAATGTCCCAAATTTGGCAAAGATATAAACTTCAGATTCAAGAAGCTGAGCAGCCAACTCCAAATATGATAAACCCAAAGAAATTTGTTCCAGGATACAACATAGTCAAACTTCAGAAAACTAAAGGCAAATTAAAAAAAAATCTTTAAAACAGTTAAAGAGAAATAACACCTTACATATAAAAAAAATCTATTGAAATTACAATGAATTTCTCACCAGAAACTGTGGAGATCAGAAGAAAGTGGCACAAAATTATTCAAATGCCAAAGGAAAAGAACTGCCAACACAAAATCCAGCAGAAATATTCTCCAGGAATGAATGAGAAATCAGGACATTCTCAGATGAAGGAAACTAAGAGACACATCCTAAAATAATGTCACCAGGAGACACATCCTAAAATAATGGCTACACAGAAAGAAAAGAGCAAAAGAAGGACTCTTGGGACATTAGGAAGAAAGAACATGGTGAGAGCAAAATGTGGGGTAAATACAACGATCCTTCTCTTCAGTTTTCTAAGTTGTGTTTGATGATTGAAGCAAAAGTTATAACATTGTCTGATGTGGTCCTAACTGTATTTAGAGAAAATATTTAAGGCAATTGTATTGTTAACAGCAGAGAGTGAAGAGACTTAAAGGGAGAAAAGTTTCTACAATATACTTTAACTGCTAACTGTCAATAGTAGTAGATTTGATAAGTGATATATATATAATTTAGTATTAAAGTAACCACTAAAAGAGCTACCAAAAGATGAAATTGAAAGCATGATGAATAAATCAAAATGCAATTCTAAAAAATATTCGAGTAACCCAAGGAAAGGTAGATAAAATGAAATAGAGAAACAAAGAAAGAAACAAACAAAAATCCAAATGAATAGAAAAGAAAAAATAAAATGGTATACTCAGGACTGTGATACCAATAATTACATTAAATGTAAATGGTATAAATAAAGACATTAAATGAGAAAGATTGTCAGAATGAAATTTAAAACCTGGCTCAATTATATGCCATCTCACTTTAAATACAATCACACTGGTAGGTTGAAAGTTAAAAAAGAATGAGAAAAGATATGTCCAAAAAAAAAAAAGACAGCTATATAAATATCTGATAAAGTATATTTCAGGGCAAAGAAAATTACCAGAGGCAGAGGATATTGCATAATGATTTTAAAAGGGTCATTTTGCAAGAAAGACATAGTGATCCTAAAGAGTATGCATCAAACAATGGAGCTGCCAAATATGTGAAGCAAAATTACCAACAGAACTAGACAAATCCACAATTATAGGTGGAGACTGCAACTATAGAACAATTACACAGACTATCAGCAAGAATATAGAAGAGCTCAACAACACTGTCAACCCACAGAATGTAACCAACATTGAGGGAACACTCCGCTCAGCAACAGCGGAATATACATTCGAGCATCCATGGAACATATACAGTTAGACCATATCCTGGGCCATCAAGCAAATCTGAACAAATTTAAAGGATGTAGGTCACAAATCTCCAGAAAGGAGATGGAAGCTCTGCCACCAAGAACAAAAAGAAAACCACTGAAGCCCACCACAGTCCTGCTTCTGCAGAGATGCCTCTGCCTCCACCACCTGACTGTGCCACATACTGACTCTCCCAACCATTGCTGCCCCTGTATATGGCTCCCCTATAGTGCCATATTCTTCATTTTACCCCCTTCAAGGTCAAAGCTACTCTAGGGGTGTCTCACTGAAGGAACCTAAGTCATAACTCCTCACTCGGCTGCAAGGAGCGCTAAGAAAGCGCTCAGAACACAGAAACGAACCTAAGAAGGCATACAAAAAAGCTAGATGCCACAAACGTAAGAAGTGCCTACTACAGAACGAATGGCCCCCAGAGGCCTGCACCAGCAGCTGGTCCCGCCACCCAATGCTCTTGGTTCAGGGTCTGGGCTCCAGAGCATTTGCAGTAGGAAGTCCTAGGGCCTTCTGGAGGATTAAGCCACTTTCCCAACCTCCCCCTCATGCCTTCCCAGGCCTGGACTCACTTCTCACACATGAGAACGCTTGGGTGGAATAAGTTACCAGTTAAAATGAACTCATTGCTAGCTCCACATTATCTCACCTTCTAATCTTGCTTGAGTGAATTCTTATCTTTAGGTTGGGATTGTTTTTCACTAGAAATAAATCAAACTCGGGCACAGGACCAGCTATCTGTCAGGAGGCACAAGTTAGGGTGGAACATGCGAGTGTACACGCACATTCACACATGACAGGGCTGTTCTTGTCAAGCTGAGAGAGAAAGACAAGGGAATTATTTACAGCCTGCCCCAAACAAACTGGACAAGATCCCCCTGGTGTCAGATTTAAGAAATCACAGGCACACAGTGTGGGCAGCAGAAAATAGCAGCTAGAACAGCTCCCATGTCACTCAAGTTGGCTAAATTCCCACCAATCCAGGCAACACTTTGGGCTTTGGGATAAAGGGAAAGATGGGTAAAGAAAGAGGTAGAAAATTTCATGGCTAGTGGTTAAGAGCTTTGGTGTCAGGCTGATATGGGCTCAAATCCTAGCTTGGCCACTTCTTACTGTGTGCCTTTCAGCAAAGTAATCTCTCCACACTCGGTTTGTTCAACCATAAAAACAGGATAATCAAGGCCTTCCCCCTCAAAAGTGTTAAGAGGATTAAAATAGGATGATGTTTGTGAAGTGTTTGGCACATAGTAAGTTCGCAATCGACCACTGCCCCCCTTAATATTATTAGAGTGTGTTTTTTGTCATTTTAAGCAGAAAATATAAAAGACAGAAAGAACGCTACTATATTCGTACCCCCTTGAAAGTGAGGGGACTGAATTAAATCCCTTTAAAGAAAAAGCCATCTCCCTTTTCTGCCACAGAAGTTCAAGTGCATAGTTGTAGGTACGACTCAGTGCCGAGCCCTCGGCTGGAATGCGGCACCCACTGTGGCCAAGTTCCCTGGGGCTGAAGCTGAGCTGGTGGCCCTGGTTGGCCAGATGTACACAGGGGTTCCCTAGCCACCCAAGACAATATTTGAGTCCAGCTCCTGGATCCAAAGTCCAGGGACACAGAGGTGGCCTGCAGAGGAGGATGTGGCCTGAGAACAAGGTGAGAAAGCACAGGAGACCTACCTCCTGCAAAGAGAGCGCCCCCTCATTAAAGAAGGGCAGGGAAGGACTTGGTAGGCTTTGAGAACTCAGCCAAGTGAGCCGGCCAAGGCCAAGTCAAACAAAGACCAAGTCAGCAGAAACCTACAGGCAGAAAAGAGTAAGAGCCCTCTCAAATTCACTCTGAAACTCCACACACCAGCAAAATGAAGTGAGGAGTTCATGTGCCGGTGAATGTGTGTCCCATGGAACAGCTCTGTGGGAGCTGCCAGGTAAGAAGACACAATGAACACAATATCGGCTTCCAGCAAGTTCTGTCAACTGGCTTCTGGGTCTGACCACATGGTTCAAATCCCAGCTCCACAGTGACTCGCTGTGTGACCTTAGGCAAGTTGCAGGACTGATCTGTGCCAGTTTCCCATCGGCACAAACAGGGAGACTAATAATGAGGAAAGGCCTGTGCCTGTTGAGGTCTTGCAACAGTGTTGGGAACATACTGAGCACTCGGAACACAACGTTCAACGTTAGGTGTTATTATTATTAATACTAGTATCGGTGCTCCTCTCCTCCCAAAGTGGCTGCCAAAAACCGGCCTAGGAAACCGCCCTTTCTGACACTCGCAGAACCTAGGAAATTGGGACGAAATCCATAAGGAAGTGAACGAACTGAAAATACTTAGGCGACCTCAGTTCTTAGGGTCAACAGGACACACTCAGTAAGGCCGAGCAAAAGCAAAAGGGCAGATGCGTCTCACACAGACCATTGTTCAAAGTCCAGTTTAAACACTTACCCTGTGACACCGGGCATGTGGCTTGACGTCTCAGCTTCTAAATCCTCATTTCCAAAACAGGGGTAAAACTCTACAACACCCTCGGCAAGTTATTCCTATGGTTAAACAATGCAGAAACATACATCAAAGAGGCTTTTTGCACGGTGCCTGGCACATAGTCGGTCCCAGGAAAACTGGGTTTCTTTTTCCCTGTTCCCACTATGAAACTCTTCAGCTTCTGGTTTAAAAATCATGGCTATAAACACAATTCCAAAGTAGTAAGATAAGTCCTTGCCGCGCCTCATGCCATCTTTTCTTTCTTCCCATCTGAATTTTAAGCAACATCTGTCAATACAGTAACAGCTAATAAGCTATTGACCTCTCACTGTAGGAGGCCTGAGTTCAAAGTTCAGCTCTTTAACTAATGCCAGTGACACAGTGAACGCATTTCTTCCTTCTCTGGGCTTCAGTATCCTCATTTATAAACTAGGGATAGCAATCTACAGCAGCAAGTTGCTGATTTAGTTCCGTGGGTTTGATTACCTTCTACACATAAAAGAGCCTTAAATTAGCACTTGGTAAGTGCTAATTTGGTGTGCTTCACGTTTTGCATTCACCGTGTCCTTTCATCCTCACGATAGCCCTATGTCTGCGATGTTCCAGCTTGAAACTAAAGCTCAGAGAGGTTTCTCCACTAATCCAAAGTCACACCGGTACTCTTCCTGAGTAAGCAGTGGTTGCCAGCCCCAGGCTGGTGGTGAGCTACATAGAGGAAAGGGTTCGGCTGCGCCTTGTGGAGAGGAGACCCCAGTGTGAGCTCAGAGTCCTGCCAGCCCCTCCCCACTACGGGTATCAAAGCAGCCCCTGGCTCTCAGGGAGCCCCACGCACAATGCGGGGCCCATTTCCGCAGGCATTGGTGCCCAAGGTTCATTTTCAGAAGCCGGGTCCATGCCAGTTTCACAAGGAGGTTGCTGGCAGGCCCTGAGGTCTCTGTTACAATAGGCTGAATTGCCGGTGAAAGAGGCTCATTGTGCCTCCTCTCAGTGAAGAATACCCCATTTAGAGAAAGAATTCAACTGGTTTTTCACGGAGAAAGAAGACAGCCCAGGTGAAACACGAGAACAATACAGATCATTCTCTTAATTTTTACTCACCACCAAAGCCAGGTGATCAACCAGGTTAACGGCCACACATCACGAAATGGGCTGAGGCCACACCAGTGTGCCAGTAAGAGGGACATCGGCTGAAGAGTTTTGGGACAGGAATCGGGGGCTCTAGGCCCAATCCCTTCACTGTCTACCTCTCCCTCTGGTGGGTAAATCAAGGGGAGGGGACTGGCTCAAGATGCTGCCATTTGGGTTCAGTGGACATCCTTTTGTACCCTCGCTTTTCTCTGATTTCATTGGTATGGACGTAGCCTGGCGTTGGGAATTTTTTCAAAGCTCCCTGGGTGATCCGAAGGTGCAGCCAAGATAGAGAACCAGTGAGCCCCAAGAGCAAAACCTATTTTGTCCACAGCTATATCCAGAACTGAGCACAGGACCTGTCATATACCTGGTATCCTATAAATATCTGTGGGATGAATGGGCTGATCCAAGACATTTGGGAAAAGCCACCAGTTCCAGGTTCAATGACGCCAGCTGTGTTTATAACTCTATCGTCTGCTCAGCTTTGGCACAAGATTTCTTTCTTTCCTTTTTTTTAAGGTTGTCTGCCTTAAACACTTTTTTAAAAAAAGACCACTGGACCATAAAATCTCTGAGATTCCTTCCAACTCCAAAGAACACCGATTCCAAGACCATAAATCCCATCTTGCCCTTTGACAGCGATAATGTTTTTCAGATAAATGATCAGGGCAGACAAGTCCTGGGAATGGCCCCGCTGAAGGCTGCTCTGTATCCATGTGCTCATGCCAATGGCTGTGCCTTCCTGGCAGCGCCCCCCTCACCCAGTCTCTGGTGCTGACCCCGTCCTCGGCCTGCCCCCAGCTGTCAGCGTCTCCCAGGGTTTCATTCTTGTTCTCCCGTCATTTTATACACATTCCCTGAGTGAACTTAACTGCTCCCAAAGTCTTAAGAAGGTGGCTCCAAATCACTATCTCAGCGCTGCCCTTTTTTTCTTAGCTCCAGATGGAGCATCTCACTGCCTTTTGGGTGTCTCCACTTCAATTTCCCGTAGGCACCCCAAATTCCGCCTGTCCCAGAAGTGAACTCATTCCCTTCCCCACCCAAACCTGCTCCTCCTCCTGCCTTCCCTGACTTGATGGACAGCATCCCACCCACCCCGTTGCCAAATCAGGAAACTGGAATCATCTTGGACCGCTCCCTGCCCGTGGCCTCACGCCCTACCTTGGGAATTTTCTCTAAAACAGCCATTGTTGACTTCATCCTTCTCTTCCCCTTCTAATTTCTTTATCCTCCACAACACTTCCGGAGTATCCATCTAAAACCCGGATACAAAGAGAGCCCTAGGAATAAAGTTCTGGTCCCGTAGCAAGGCGGAGAAGATGGGCAGTCCACAGCACAGCACTGCTATTTCCCATTCTCTACTCCACTGCTTCCCCATTGTCTCTCCCCCATCTTTTCATCCTGACCTCAATGGCTGACATAAGACACGACTTAATAACAACATATCTGTCATTTACTCTGCCTTTCCTGTGTGCTAGGTCCTGGACACAGGCCCAAACATATGATCTTTCCATCCTTGCCTGTTCTTCTACTAAAATGCCCTGCTCTTCTCTACATGGCAAACACCTACTTATTCTTCAAGGCTCAGATTAGCACTAGCTTTCAAAGTTTTCCCGCCCCCATCACAGGACGTGCTTGATCAAGGGGCTTCTTAAATAGTAAACAGCAAACACTTGGATAGGCTTGTTACATGCCAGGTACTTTCCTAATTACCCTATGTATTTTAACTAATTTTCACAACTACCTGGTGAGACAGGGACTGCAACCAACCCTATTTCAGTAATAGGTAAACTGAGATCCAGCAAGGTGCAGCCCAGGAGCTGGGACTCGAACTTCCTCAAATGTTGCTCGTAATTGCTGCCTTCTAAGAACATGTACCTGGATACCCTTTTATCTGCCATAAGAAAACTGTCCCCACATGTTTTTTTTTTTTTAGCTGAGGACTCTTCAAAGAAAATCCTACACTCACACCCAACCTGTTGCAAAGAAAACAGGGCCTGAAGATGGTAAGTGAAGAGTCTGTAGCCCCTAAGCTCCCCTATACCAGAATCAGCATTTGGAGAGAATACCGAGGGATCCCCAAGGTTCCAACGAGAAGAGTTTGTAAAGTAGTGTTCTAAGATATCTGCTATTTATCTGGAAAGTTTTTTTAAGTACTGACACTTGGTCCCACTGGCAGGGATACCGATCTCAATGGTATGGACACAGTCTGGCACTGGGAAATTTTTCCAAGCTCCCCAGGTGATCCGAAGGTGCAGCAGAAGGTGCCATTCTGCTCTTTATTGGCAAGATGCTCTCTGTATCCAAAGACAGTTATGAGATCACAGGAAAGTCTGCAGAACAGCAACACAGTTTTTGTCTTAAAATACTCAAGGAGCATCTTAATGAATGAAGGGTTCCACGCCCTTTCCAGGTGACTGAAACTTACTTTATTAAAAACCCAATAGGTTTCAACACTTTGTTTTCTTAAGCAGAGCCTACAAAGTATAATTTAACCTTTCAGTATCAGGGCATTCCTTCTGTGTGAGAATATCCTGGGCTGAAAGCTGTTTCCCCGTACTCAAAAGGAGCCCAACGTGAGCACCCAGTTGTATGTTTTGTACTTTCTCTATTTCTTTTGCTATCGGAGGATCAGGGGACATTTCTGCTTCCGGTGCTCTTATCTCTAACAGCTTCTTCCGCACAACTCCTAATCAGAGCTTTTTAATAGCTATGGATTCTGTAAAAATCAAACTTATTATAATTGTGCCAAAAGTAGGAACATACATCTGAAAAGAAACAGGAACAGAGCTTTCCTCTTAGTGAAATGAAGGCCCTTTAATGCGATGACTTTGTGACTTTTGTCGTGTTTTTAGAAGATGATTTCACATTCTCGTCATTTAATATCTACTAAGTATACATTATATACCAAAAACTTGGGCTGGGTGCTAAGGGCACAAAGATGGATAAAGCATAGAGCCTGTCTTCAAGGATGTGCCATTTTAGAGAGAGGGACAAGTAAACAAATCATAATACTACTGTGGCTTAAGCCTTGTGACAACAATATCTAAAAAGTACCCCAAAAAAGCACTTATCTCTGCCTTAGGGAGTGGCGGCAGTCAGGGAAGTCTTCCTGGAGGAGATGGCACATAAGCTAATTCCTGAAGCAACTTTCAATAAGAGGTCAACCTGTCCCACCACCAGAGACAAAGAAGGTAGACTGGGGAAAGGGCATGCCAGTCAAACAAAGAGACAAGGAAGATAGAGAGAGCCTAATGAGTCTTGGAAGTCCAAATAGTTCAGTCAGGTTGAAGCATGTGTGTTATTGTAGAAAGGAATAAGAATGGCAGCTGAATGGTAAAAGAAAGCTCAGGGAGTAAATTGCTCATGTATTTTAAACGCTTGAAGGAAAGATAATGCAAATTTTCAAGGGCAGCTTAATAACTGACTTTATCACACCCTTATGTATTCAATGAGCCAAGTCAACTTGCTGCAGGATAAGAAAAGAGATCCTACGTAACATTGAGCAACTCCCGTCGGCCAGGCACTGCTGTAGTATGCTACGTTTCTAACTTCATTGACTGGTCCCAGCAACTCTGTAAGGTAGGAGCAGATATTACATTTATCAATGAGGAAACCGAGGCAAGCAGAGATGAAGTAACTTCCCAGGAGCCAGAGTAAGGAAGCGACAGCCTGACTGTAGCGATGGAGGCCTTAGCCGTTTGGTTTCCTTGGAGCTGAAGCAGGTGAGCTGATGAGGTCCAAGGCTGAGAGTGTGGAGAAGGAAAGGAGACAGGAGAAGGAGGGAGGGAATCAAGAAATAAAGAGTAAGACCATGAAGGAGAGTGAGAAAGAAGGAGAGAGGAGTGCAAGGCTGGATGTGGAGCCAGAAGGAAGGAGTCGTGACCACAGTTTCCCATGGGAGAGCCTCTGAGCTCAGGTGTAGGGCGAGAGACTCCACCGTCCAAAGTCCCTTCGGCCCCAACCAAGGGAGAGAGGACAAAGCCTGGATTTCTGTGGGCGAGGCTTGAGGACACCAGCCATGTAGGTGAAGGAAGAGCTGACCAGCAGCCAGAGCAGTGGACATGGGGCCAAAACAGGGATCAGCCTTCCACTTTCACAGTGCAGAGATGGTCAGAGCAAAGAGGACCAAAAGGGATCTGGGCTAAGGGAGCCCTAGAGAGCAGCCAATGTAGACCCTTCATTCTACAGTTGATATAACTGAGAGGCTGAGTGATTTGTGCACAGGCACCCACTGCTAGTATGTGTTTTTCCTTCTTTACCTAAAATTACCCATCTGAGAAGGAAAGAGGCAGGACTAAAATCTGGGTCTCCTGATGTCCTGGAATCCAAACATTTGTCACTATCTCTCCATTTCTACGGTGTCAACTGCTCAGCCAAGGTTTGGAGACTCAAAGTCTAAGAGACTCACCTGATGTAAGGGGTAGGGCTTCAAGGGCAGGAGCAGAGGAGGTGAGAAGGAATTGTTAGTGCAGTGAGCCCTGGCCGGGCTCCTGAGAAACAGGCATTTGTCTCTGGGTTATGTCCGTGAAGTATAAGATGAGCCCCAATGCTCTTTCTCACTCTTTTCTTGAATAACATGGACTGTCATTGACTGAGCCAAGAGAAGGGAGACTTTTGGGGAAAATAAGTGGTGAAAGGTTAGGAGTCAGAAGAGAATGTTTTGTAAGGAAATTTCACAATATTTCTTCAATGAACATATAGGCAGCAACGTGTCCTGAAAACATTCTATGGGCTACACTGTACACAAAGGCCACTCTGAGGATATTCAGGGGCATCTTCAAGTGTTGACCTGATAGCTGTCACAATTCAGTTGACAATTTATATAGACTCTGTCCCTCGCTGTCCTGTCTCCCTGCTTCCCATTCCTGGAATCCCCAGAACCGCCCCATGAACCAGTAAATGAAGGCTGATCTTTTCATCAAGAGAGCCTCCATTCTCCCCAGGATAAATTCTGATTGGTCAGCACTTGTGCAAAGCCTGTTTCTTAAATATTCAGACTAACTCTGCAGTACAGTCCGACTAGGTTGTGTGAAATTAATGCTATAGTCTATAGTGTTTCCTCAAACCCAATGCAGATATCTATTAACAATCCACTGAGGGTCAAGCCCTGTCCCAAGCACCAAAAAGCAACAGAGAATACAACCTGGCGTGGGTCCATGCAGGATTCGTGGCGCTTCCAGGGGAGTGGGGAAAGTTCCATGAGCAATGCCGCATCATTATCGGACAAGACCTGCCTCACATTATCCAACGGTTCTCAAAGGAGATGCTGCAGCCCCTCTGAGGGGCTTTTGGGAATGGGGGGAGGCATTTTCAGTTGTTGCAACTGTGACTGGCTTTCGGGGGAAATGCAACAGATGATCTCACAAAAAGAATAACTGTTCTTCTAAAAATGCTAATAGCACCTCGTTTTCATAGCGAAACAATTTATGAGCAGTCAACGCTGAACCGCAGTCAGAACAAAGTGGTCTGCATGCTGAACTGCAGCCTGGAAGTGTTTTATGTGATTCTTGCCGTTGAATAATTGGGCAGAATGTAAGTTGGGGCAAACAGCATTTAAGGGGGAAAGCACTGTTTACAGAATCATACTCTACGGTCACAAAAGTGTTACAACCAAAGCTCCTCCAAGTACAGGAAGGCAGAGGGTTCTATATTGTTAACCCAATCCCTGCCAAAACTAATGAAAAAAAATTATATATATATAATATGTAATTTATAATATATATATAATATGTAATATATAATATATAATTATATATATATATATGTAATTTTTTGTTGACCTTTGGGGAGATTTATTGAGAGCAGCTTTTGTGTCTGAAAAGGATACTGAGCTTTCCTCCATCGATAGTAGGTGTCACAGCTGGTGGTCCCTTTGTTGCCACTACCTGGTGGGGCAGACTGGAACAGGCACAATAGCCATGAGAGGCAATAAAATTGCCAACGTCCTCCAACCAGATCTGCCTTCCTGTCCTCCACGTTCACAGTCTGGTTTCAGGGTGAAGTGTGTTATCTGTGCCCCTCACCAGGTTTGCGAGGTCATCAGTGATGTCATTTTGCTCATCCAGCTCATTCCCAATTTCCTGCCCCATTTGATTTTGGAGACTTAGGACAGAGTACAGGGCATGGAGGCCCACATTCCTCTTCTTGGACAGTTTGCTGCTCTTGTTGCAGGACTTCATCCAAATCTCTGGTCCCCTCTGGCTCTTTGAAGAGCCGGTGGGTGGGCTGCCTCGCTTAGCCCCTCCAGTCATCCGGCTGGAAGAGTTCTATTTCACCAGCCCTGGGTCATCACCTTTATCTACTTACTTCACTCCTATATCCGAGGGACTGCACACCACCAGAGAAATGCCAGGCACCACAATGCGCAGGCTGGCCAGATATAGGCTTCTAGTTCATTTACAAACCACACCAGGACACACCTCTTCCCTCACTCACTTTTCGGTTTAATTTCTCCACAGAAACGACTTAAGATTTCATCTAGATTCCTGTATCTCATTATCTCTTTTTAAAATCCTCTCGAGAAGACTGGAACCAACAGGAAATAGTTCTATCCTCTTCAGCTTGCCCCACAGCAGAGGTTTACAATCTTCTGCATGTGAGAATCGCATCGGGCCCATGACTCCATATATGACTCTCTATGTGAATCTACACATAAATCCATGCATGAATCCACATGTGAATCCATACACCTCACTAACCAAAGACTGTGGATTATGAATACAGAACTTCAGCCCAGTACATAAAGAGTCAAGCCCCAAGCTTGTTCCCTTTTTTTCTCTGTTGTTTTTTTTTTTTTAATGTGCAATATACCTCCTAATCCTTGTGGTTTCATTTCTTACCAGCCAGAGAGCATTGTCTCAACCCACACACTTCTCTCCTAAGCTTCCTTTAAATTGCCTCTGTGTAAGAAATAGCAGAAACAAGGGGATTGATTTCACCCTTGGCATTCCTCTAAAGTAAACCAAACATCTCTTGTCCCTGACCACTGAGTTGGGACCTGGCAAAATAAATTCTACTGAGGAAGTAAATATCTGTAACACTAATCTATCATGCAGCCCAAACTGCAAAGTGTTCCCCCAGCATTTATCCTGATTCTCACAACATGACTGTGGGAGCTGTAACTTACATATAGTGGGCATGTAGTAGACAACAAGTGAGTTATCTGTCAAGTGAGAAAAAATAATAATAAGGAAGAAAGGTACAGTTGGTCACAGTAAGATCTGAACGCTGCTTCAAGATAAGATGTCAATTCTACGTGGGACTCAGAGGCTGGAACTTAAAACTGTGCCCTGTTTTGTATTTGACTTTAAATAATTTTTTATTGATTGATAGTAGGAACAACAGCTGTTTCTGAGTTCATATGCGCCAAGCACTGTGCTAAATGCTCTACCTGATTCATTTTATTTAATAACAGCAGTGCTCAGTCGCAAGGCTCATCATTATCCCCATTGGACAAATAAGGAAAGTGACAAGTTAATGACAAGTTAAGCTACAGTCCCAAGATCACACGGCTAGAAAAAGATGGAGCAGGTTTCCAAAGCTAATATCTTATCTCCAGAGTTTAATCACCCTGCACTCTGGGGACAGAGGAAGGTGAGTTACTGAGTTCGCATTAGCTAGAGCCCTTGGATTTCAACGTGTCCCACTGAGAAGTCTTTAGAGGCAGTGTCAGAAAAATGGGGTTCAAGAAGCCACTTCTGAATCCTACAGTATCACTATAAATTCCTTTTTTTTTTTTTTTAGGAGCTCTGTGCAAGAAGAGGATTCTGTGTGGGGAAAACTCACCAACTAGAGCACGTGGAATGAGTGGAATGAGTTCCGAAAGCTCCAAGGCTGTAAAAATTCCAAGGCCAGAGTGAGGAAGTAGAGTCAGTGATGCATTCTCAGATAAGGTGGCATTTGGAGACCCGGATTCAAAGAGAGAGGAGAGGTACCTAGGGAAGAAGAATACATCACCACTTTCTGCTAAAAGAGGAGTGAACTGCCTCAAGGAGGAATTTGATCCTCTGGCAACTCCTTCGACACCCAGGAGCCATGTCTAAACATACAGAGAGTAATTAGCAAGGCCTACAACCAAATCTCTGAAGGAATTCGTAAGAAGGCATTCCCAGAGTGATAGGAAAGAGAGAGCCTGGGGCTGGCCATCATGATGACACAAATTTTGCTCATGCCAAGAACCCAAGGGCCAAGAGTTGGTGTGCACAGGTGCTCAGATCAAAGGAGGCTACTCCTCTGCCCTTTTAATTTAGAGGATTATACCATAGAAGCATCTACACATCTCTCCAGAGGTTCAGCTTTCACAGGATCCTTTAATCGCTCCAAATTGGCACTGAGTCCCAATTTATTCATGCGTATTCTACAGTTTCTCACAAAACAGCTCCCACGACACCTCCAGGCAAACCTGGGGCTCTGTTGAAGGTGAGTCACTCAAGAGCTCCAGGGGTTCCCCTGGGGTAAGCCCGTCCTGCTCTCAGCAAGGCTCGCTGGAAACAGGCACGTGGTGTTTACCTGAGAGTCAGGGCAGTCTGGGAAACTCTGGGGTCATGGAGGGAGGCGGGTGCAGCCTAGGTCACCCAAAGGCTGGTGTTTTGGATGTGCTCATTAATAGTAATTGATGGATAAGGCTCCTCTAGCATCTTCTTATGGAAGTGGGATTAGCAATTTCCTGGATTTTTTACAGCAATGAACAGTTTTCAAGGACAAGGTTTGTAAACACTGTGTTGCCAACAGTATTGTCCACCATATCAGTCATGACTCTTCTGATGTCGGTGAGAGAAATCCAACTCAAACTAGCTTAAAACAAATAAGAAAAGAATAGTTCTTGGTACATCTCATTGAAAGAGAAGTTCAGGAATTGCTGGATCGAGAGGCGCAAATAACCGTCAAGATTTAGTCTCTTTCTGTGTCCGCTCTGCTTCCTCATGTGTGAGTCTTCCTCTCGAACAGTCCCCTACCACAGGATGGACCCCCTCAGCAGCTCCAAGCTTACAAATCCAGGGGAAAGAAATTCTTTTCGATAGCTCCAATGAAGATCCTGAGATTAAGTCTTTTCACAGCCCATGGGCCAATTTCCAAAAACAAACTTTTGTTTTCCACATTTCCTAGTAGGTACACCAACCAAAAAAACCAACATCATTTATCCTATATACATTTATATATGGTGTACAACACCAAGTACAAAACGTAGGATATTTTCCAAGACGTGTCCTATTTCACTCATCTGTTTACCCAGTAAATATTCATGAAGTCTCTATTATAGGCAAAGCATAGTCACAGAAGCCAGGAATGAATAGAGTGGTAAATAAAGCAACATGGTTCCTGGTTTCGTGAAGCTTTGGTCCAGCAGGAAAGAGAGTTTTCATGAAGCAACTGCAGCTATAATGAATGTAATGACAAAAGAAGTAAGGTGCTATGGGAACCTGAAACGGGGGACGCTGACTTAATCCAGGGGTTCAGTGAGGGCCTGGAGGATGACTAGGATTAGGCTGGTCAGCTGTCACCTCTGTAAAATTTCCAACAACAGCCCCCACCCGCCCACGGACCTACCCCTTTCTGGGCTTCATTTTTCTCTCCAGCTCTTTGCTTCTCTGATATAACACGGATTGTACGTACTTGTTTTTCTTTATGATCTGTCTCTCCCAACCGGGATGGAAGCTTCACTGTGTTTTGTTCTCTATGGTATCTCCCGCACCTGTACAAGTGCCTGCCACATAATTAGCATTCAATAAATACTTGTTGCATGAATGCACAGTGATCTGTATGCAAAGGCCCCGAGGAAAGAAAGAGTGTAGGACATCCCAGAACTAAAAGGAGAAGTCCAACAAAGCTGGACCGCTGAGGGGAAAGAAAATTAGAGTTCACTACCAAGACTTCATTCTTTTGGTCACCAAGTATTGAATGCTGAGAATGCTGCAGGCACTGTGCTACGCATAAATAACATACGTAGTTTCAGTTCTCAGTAAAATGGCAGAATTCAGCAGTAGTCCTCAATCGATAACTAGGAATTATATAAACATGCAGTCAAAAGCTGTTTGTAGAAACATGATCACAGTTATTTCTACAAGCTTCGAAATGCTTAGTATTCCTGTATCGCCTAGCCCACTTCGCTTCATAGTCTAATTCTCCAAGAGAACTGAGATGGGGGTTTTTTTCTGTTTTTTTTTTCCTGTGTTTTGATGAGGTTGTTTTTTTATTTTTTTATTTTTCTGTATCTCTGTGCTTCACGAAAGCTAAGTCTTTCTTTTTCTTTTTTTCAGTTACAGTTGACAGACCATATTATATTAGTTTCAGGTGTACAACATAGTGATTAGACATTTATATACCTAAGTGATCACCTTGGTAAGTCGAGTACCCATCTGACAGCAAACATAGTTATTATAATATCATTGACTGTATTCCCTGTGGGAGCACAACATCTTGGACGGTTGAAATGCAGCCATGATGTATTCATCATTTCCTCAAGCTTCCTAGCACAAAGTTAAAGAATGTAAATCTAATTCTACAATTTAGTGTATATTGTGTGTTCGTACATAATCCAGTTACTGAGTAATAATTTTTCAAAGTTCTTTCAAATCTGTCAATAACCTTGTACATTAACTAATCTTTAGACTAGAAGGCGAAATAGAAATATATAGTAAACTATTAACAGAGAACATTCAGATATTATTGGTCTTCTGCATATAGCTATTTATACATAGTTGAGTGAAGGTCAATGGGATGAAATCTGAACCCTGGAGCTTCTTATGCCCCCTTTCAATGACAAGAATAGCTACGTCATCATCGAAGTGGATACTTAAAGAGTACTAGAAATTAAACTTGAGCAGAAATTCCAAGATGAACTAGATCCTTGACACCTCAGAAGAAAAGGGATGTCTCTCCATGCCCATCCTAAAAAGTCCTGGAGGTCTCCCAAGTCAGACTCCTGGAATTTTCCATTAAATCTGAGAAGTAACCTCTGTGTTTCTGAAATCTCTGAAATTCTTTACAGGACTAGCCTTATTCTCCACAGAGGTCAAAACAGAAGACCTCAAATATATGTCACAGCCTAATGAGAACATCAGAGGGAAAGCCACAGACAGAAGCCAATCCCAATATGAAATTGCAGTGGAAGTTTCTCCTATCTTCCGCGGTCCACTGGTCTTTGATGGACACCCCCATCCCCCTCACAACCACCATCACTACCTTCTGAAAGCTTTTACTCAGAAGCTGTTTGCCCTTGGAAAAGGGCGGGCATCTGAAGATTACATCTAGGTCAGGACTCTTCTAGAGCCATGTGATCAACTTCAACACAAATTCGTATAAGAAAAAAGCTATTGGTTTCCAAAACTTAAAGGTCTGTGGGCACCTAGGCTCAAGAATGCCACTTCCCAGGGCTCAGACTATCTCACTATCTTCAGCTCTCTCTCCCCCACCCCTATTCACTCATCTTCCTCACTTACCAACTTAGATTTTCTTCTGTTTGCACATTTGCTAAGCACTTTGCTTATATTACCTCATCTAATCCTCATATTTATATGCGACAAGCACTATTATTGCCCCCGTATTGGTCATTAGGGCTGCCATGACAAAGTACCAAAAACTGGGTAGTTGAAACAACAGAAATGTGTTGTCACGGTTCTGGAGGCTAGAAATCTGAAATTGTGATCTTGGTAGGGTGGTTTCTGACGAAGGCTCTGACGGAGAATCCATTCCATGCCTCTCCTGCAGCATCTGGTAGCCCCAGGCATTCCTTGGCTTGTAGATGGTGTTTGCTTTGTATTTTCACATTGTTTTCCCTCTGTATGTGTCTGCTTTTATGTCCAAAAATCCCTTTTTTAAGAGGACACCAGTCACATTGGATTATGACCCACCCTCATGGCTTCATTTTAACTTGATAATCAGCAAAGATCTTATTCTCAAATAAGGTTACATTCACAGGTACTGGTGGTTAAGACTTTCAACATCTTTTGGAAGGACATAATTCAACCCATAACACCCCCTCATTTTTTTTTTACACGAGGACACGAAGCCTTACAATGTTCATGTAATCTGCCGGCATCTCACAGCTCGTAAACAGCCTAAATGTCAAGACCTAGGATTTTAACTTCATTCTATCTCCATTCTTAGCCTTCTCCAGAAATCTCATCTCTCTTCAGGACACATAACACTGTTTATCTCATGACCACTATTTCAAAGATTTGTTTATAACTTTGCACCAACCTCCTAGACAGTCAGCTCCTGAGAAGTAGGAGTTTATAATATTTATTTCTGTTTTCCTAGCCCACCCAGCAATGGCTCCATCAATATTTCTCAGATAAACAGCAAGGTCAGGGGCAAAAGCTGACCACTATCTTCATAGATTATTTAATTTATGAGCCAGGTAAGACTTATATTGGAGAACTAATTTTTTCAAAAAGGTAACTTTCCATTGGTCACTCTGGTTTCAAGCATTCATTCTTTCAACAAAGATTTAATAAGTCCCTCCTGCGAGTGAGCACAGTGAAACTAATCAGACAGAGCCCAAACCCTCTTAGAACTTATAACCTGGTGGACAAGACAGATAGACCAATAAATCTTTCTCATGCAATGTCTCAAAGTAAAGGCTGTCCGGGTGTCAGGAGTTCTTAGTAATAAGGCAGGCAAGCCAGGACTTGCACAACTTCTGAGAAGTCGAAGAGATCCTACGAGCCAGGGACCATCTTAAAATGCTAAACGTTAATATAAGAGAACACCAGCAAATAATCTCCTTTCTCCTGGGGCAGCAGAGAACCGGACTTAAAGGAAAATGAATCAGACTGTGCCCTGGAGCTTGGTCTAAGCCAGTAAGTCACAGGAAAACATTGCTCGGGCTCCAAACCCAGGAAGACCTGGGTTCAAATCAAGCTTCTGCTACTCATTATCTGTGCCCAGTTAGGCAAACCTCTTCACTTCCAAGTCTTAGTTTGTTTTTCCGTAACATGGGATAATAATAACAAATTGACCAGGTTGGTATGTGGATTAAATGAAACACATACACAAAGCACACCCTGTAGCAGACCAGTCTCCATGAATGTAATGAAAGCAGATTCCAGACACACCAGACATGGCTTCAGAGTCCAGCTCTGCTCTAATACTGCCTTGGGAAAGTACGAGACCTCACTAAACCTCAGTTCCCACCACTGTAAACAGAGAAAATCATCATCCGTCTCCAAGAGTTTGCTGTGATGATTCATGAGATGCATATATAAAGCACGTAGCACAGCTCCTGACAAGTAAATATTGGTAGTTGTTCAGTCACTCCGTGGTCATACCACCCTCCGTCTTTTCCACCTCAACTAGAGCCCCTAGAAGAGCTGTTTTCTTTAATATACATAACATAAAACTGACCATTTTAACCATATCTAGGTGTCCAATTCAGTGGTATTGAGTGTATTCATGATGATCTGTAACTATCACCACCATCCATCTCCAAAATTGTTCATCTTCTCAAACAGAAACTGTGTACTCATTAAATGCAAACCCCTCCTTCTGCCTCTCCCTACCACTCCTGGCAACCACCATTCTGCCTTCTGCTTCTATGAGTTTGACAGCTCTTGGTGCCTCATATAAGTAGAGCCATGCAACAGTTTTCCTTTTGTGACCGGCGTGTTTCACTAGCATAGCATCTTCGAGGTTCATCTTCCTATTTCACGGTTGTAGATCGTGTCAGAATGTCACTCTCTGACCACTTTTTTAAAAGTTCAAGTCCATTTGTTGTTCCTGTTTCCAGTGTAGGTCACCCTCCCCTCAAATGGAAATACAGAAACACAGTAATACACAAGACAGTGACTACATACAAAGGAAACACAAAATGTCCTTTTCTGCCTATTGTCTAAATGTCTATTTCATGCCTATTTTTTCCTATAAGACATCGGTGATAGCGCCAAACTCTTCCGAAGGCCACATCTCACCCATTGCCCCTGTGAGGTGGGGTGTAGTTCATGCAGGAAATGGCTCTGTTAACCTTTGTGTCCTACAGGGAGGGCAGGACTACAGCAAACAGGCAGCCTGTAACTGCTGTTTGCTCCAGGCAACATCATTGCACAGCCATCAATCTACTTCTGCCCCACCACCTATCTTTCTGGGAATACAAAGTTGAAAACACCTTCCTGCTCTTCTTATTTGGGTCATAAATCTTTCCTTAATCTTATTTATTCAAAAAAACTGAGACATGTTTTTGTAGGTTTTGAAGGCCCTCCGTTGTGTTAATAAGCTTGACCTGAGACTCCTGCCAGTCCGTTTCCTTGGCTGGGCTCGGGGAGGCTCCCTTTACTCCAGGCAATAGAAAGGTGCCCTACCCTGCCCTTGCTCCAGTTGAAACCATCAAAAAGATCTGCAATAGTGTTTTTAACAGTCAGAAACTGGAAATAGCCAAAACATCAAATACAGAAAAATTAGTTAAATAAATTACAGTACATGCATAAGGTAGGATAGGGTGGAAGCCATTAAAATCATGCTGAAGAACAAGACGTGGAAAGGTGTTCAGAATCCTATTGATGAGAACCGCACCACAGGCTGAGCACTTAGAGGTGGAATACATCACCTAGTCTTTTACTTGAGAATTCCCTCAATCTTACACGTCACTTATCTCATTTAAGCTAATAACATTGAACCTCTGCAAGGTCCAGCTCAGGAATAGCCAATAGATGTGCCTATGTTCTGCCTAACCCCCGTTTCCTTCCACAAGGCCTCTCGCCCACCAAAAACACTGCTAACAGACTGTGGCAGTCTACTCACAACATCAGCATCCTTCTAAACATAGCTCTTCAGGCAGCCTTATCGGTAAAATAAAAGCCATTTTCCATTCCTCATTTAGCCTGTGTTGGAGAATATATCTTTATCATCAACAAAATCTATGGAGCTCCTAATGCATAAAAATGTTTATAGTCTAGTTGTAGATTCAGGAAAGACACACACATACACACAGAAAAATACAAGGCAATGCCAGGGAGCCTGTGCTAAGTGCCTTGGCTTGAATAATAAATTAAATGGTCATCCATTCATGGAGCTTATAGTCTGTGGAAGAGACGATGAGGCTAGCCTGTGTGGCACCTGTGTGTAAATTAGACAAAGGGTGCTCCCCTGGGCAGACACAGCCCACTGGTGTGCAGTTGGTCAAGTAGACATCCGTCTTGTGCAAATTGAATACAGGCCTCTTTATGAGAAGATGAAGCCCCTGTTAGGGCACTCAGCTTAGAATGCAGACCTCAGGCTGGATTTCTGCCTCCTCACCCTGTATGCAGGGATTTGCAATCTGGATGTGAATTAAGGAATGATACCGAAAGGCACAAGGTAATCCTTGGCCCTGTCCCCTCACAAAATGAGCAACCTACATGACCATGAATGATGTTCTGGAGATAAGCAATAAGCAAATAAATACATAAGTAAACACAATATTAAATAGTGAAAAGTACTATTTTAAAAAAAAAACCCGACTGAGAGAAGGGGCAGCATAATTCCAGCAGTCACCATGGACGTGTGGTCTGTGGAAATGGCAGCCCCTGGGGCTGAGCAACATGGCCATGCTGACAAGAGGTGCCTTTTTAGAAAGCGGGGTCAGGAGAGGCCGCTCTGCGAACGTGGCAGATCATTTAACACCAGCTGCAAGGAAAGAAAGAGAGATATGAGAGAAACGTCACAGTGGGTGGGGGCGGCCAGCATGACAGGGTGGCTGGCTTCGGGCAAGGGCTTTGAAGAATGAGTATTAAAGATGACTTCAGGCTTTCGTGCCTGAGGAACTAGGGAAGTGATGGCATTGCTCAATTCTGCCCAACTTTCTGAGCCTGCCGTGGGTGGGCAGTGCAGGGACACCCTGGCGAAAGAGTCATAGGCCCTTCTCTTGGTCTTGGGGAGCTGACCACCATCTCCATCAGGATTTCCCAAGGCATTTCTGGTGGGACACGAGCTAGCTGGCATGCTAATGGACGTTACTAGAAAAAAGTTACTCAGATAAGTTTGAGAAGTACAGGAGTAAGCGAAATGAAACAGGTTTCTTTACTGGAAGACTCCTTGGAGCTTTTAATAGGCTAACGTGCTTGGTGAACCCCAAGCAGAGGATGTAGATGGCAGCCCATCCTGAATTAGCTGCCCAGAGACATTTCTCTCCACACGGTATTTCGGGAAACCAGTGTTCCCTTGTGGGAAAAGGTGTGCGCTAGACAGATGCCGAAGGGGCAGAGTAGAAAAAGAGTCAGATAAGGCTTATGGGAGAGGCAGAGGTGGCAGAGAGAAGGGATCTCCGAGGAGAACAGAGGCCCACGACTGTTGGGGCCCACGTTGCCAGGGGCAGACCTACCTGTGGTGTCCCCACACACCTGCTTCAGCCAAGCTCCAGTGGTAACCTCTGAGTCAGCCTCCCTCAGGGCCAAGTTTAGCCTCTGACTGGCTAAAGTGGTTGTCTGACTTCCCTGGGCCTCCACTTACCCTTCTATAAAATAGGGATAAAAAAAATTGCCTTCCCTCTTCTGGGTAGCACGAGGTGCTGGTAATTACTATGTGGCGGGGTGCTGAGATGCTAACAAGCCCTGTCTGACACATTTCTCTTCGGCTTCTCCAGTCAGCACACCATTCTCCGCAGGAGACCACAGACCTGTCAGCATCCCCTGCATTGCGCTCAGAACTCAAGGGCACCCAGGAAGTGAGCAGGTGTCTCTCCCGGGTCTCGGCCTCTCCCTTCTGCAGCCCATCCAAGCAAGAGACTCGCCCAACCTTCTGCTACCACCTGGGCACTGTGGAGGTGGGAGACCCACCTGGCGGCTGCCATTCTGGGACCCTGCTGCACCTGGGAGCCTGCTCTGGGCTGGGACACCCAGGTGAGGTGTCGCCTGCCTGGAGGCAGCCATGCGGTGTCCTTGTCACTGAGGAAGAGGGGCCCCCTCAACCAGGGCCTTCTCTGAGTGGGGTGATGACAACATCGGAGGAGCCGTGCCCAGCCCAGCCCGGAGGGACGAGCGAGCTGAGGTAGGTGCTGCGTGTCTGCATGGGTGGGGAGAGGAAAGGGCACCTGGCGGGAAAAGAACACTGTCACCCAGTGGGCAGAGCTAGCCTTGCCCCAGCCCTTCACCAAGGATGAAAAGAGGGCCTTCCTTCAAAGGAAAGGATAAGAACCCCCAGGAAACCTTGAGGTTCCTATCCGTACTGTTGGGGCGGCAAAAGGCAGCACATGGCACTCTGGGCAGTTATGGCAGTCAAGGCTGAAGTCCCTTGGAACAGCTCAAAGTCATGCCTAGCCCTGAGTAGAAAAGGGGTAGATGTTGGATGTCCTCGCACGATTATGACATGCCAGTGTGCTCATCTGCAGTGTGGGATCACAGCAACGTCGAGCTCTTCCAGGTGGCTGCTGTCAGAACTCACTCCTGAGTACCGGGCACTTTCCTGCCATCCAGTTGTTCATTTCGATTCACGCCTGGCTCAGGTGTACTGGCAAGGCCTCTGCTCAGCCCACAGAGGCTAGATAGTGAGCTTCTGCTTTCATCCTTGGCTTAATTCAGCTTCTGTAAACGCCTAGGTCAGAGCTGAGACCCAGGCGCATGTCGGTCCACACCTCCAGGCCCATGCCATGGAAGGCCCGTTTAACATCCAAATCTCTTCATTCCTGGAATTCAAGGGGCTAGTCCCAAGCAAGGGACTGGATTCAGGGGATGACGTCAGGGGCCTGTCTAGGTCAGCTTTCAGCCTCCACCTTCTTTAAAAGCCATCGCTGTCTTATCCCTCGTATGCTACTAAGTGACTTGTCAACGTCAGAGGAGCTGTGCAAGGAATCTTCGGCATGTCATTAACTTCATTCCAACGCGTAATTAGCCTAAAAGGCCTCCTCGCTGCCTCCATTCAGCGTGACATCATAAAGGATTAGGTATTTTACTACTTGGAGGACACGGTGAACACTTTAAAGAGTTAATTATGGCTCACTGGAGCCCGTCCCCAAGAGCCCAAGATCCAGGAATTAAACTTTATTTTCAAGGGTCAGTCTTCAAGACCGTGTTCACAGCGACATCCTCCACGCAATCTGAGCTCGAAATTGGTTTGAAAATCGACCCGCCAGGGTACGCAGAGGTGGGTTGGAGGAGGTCATTTGATTGAGCCAGTGTTTTCGCAGATACCATCTGTACAGCGTCAGACAGAGCAGGGAACCGACCGAGGAGAGCTGGAATTCTCCTTACCCTCCTGGTTCCATGGGGCGAATCCAGCTAAAGCCATTTGTAATCTCTGAGCTGGAGAGACCAGCAGTGAGGCAAAAGTTCAAAGGGAGTTCAGCCCTAATCTGGATGTTACCATCTAAGCCAATCTAACCATGCAGGCTCTGAGGACATTATTATCAGTCAAGTGTAATTATAGATAAAATAGTTTTATTAATCAGCTTCCTAAGGGGACTGTGTTTATCTGATGGCTGTACCTGGTGTGGGGGGAGGGGCAGAATCCGTGCCCTGTGTGCTTGGTCTACGGGGAGGACAGTGTACGGGGAAGGAGTGTGGCTGGGAGTGGTGTCTAGGTGTTCTGTGGGCTCTGTGTATGAGAGACGAGAGGACAGGTAATAGCGCTGGTGGCCACTGTGCTTGTTTGCTCAGGTTTATGCAACTGGACTTGAAATCGTCCCTGTTTCTTCACCAAACCTTGGACATGTCATTACTCTTTTTCCAAAAAAATAGACGTTTTCATATTTGTACTTAGCTGGTATCTATAGAATCTCAAATGCAGATTCCACCTGTAGGTGTCCTCTTTTTTGTTTTTTTCTTTTTTTCTTAGTAGGTGCCCCCTTTAGCCACTAATTGTATCTCTAGATCTCTCTTGGCTCGTCTTAAATATCCATGATCATAAACCAGTTTGTCGGTGGCAAGGGATCCTGAAAGAGTGGTACCCCTCCCGAATATTTTTTTGGCCTGAACTGAAGTCAATGCCACTTACCTCTGGGCAGGAACTCCTTGGGGCCCAGACACTAAAGGCGTTCCCTGTAAAGCTGCCTGTTCTGATTTAAACTTTGTTAAATATCAGTGGTCCAATGGGTGTCAGGTAACACTCCAAGGCTCAGTTCAAGGCCCTTAAAGAGAGGGCTGACCAATTAACTGTCCAGTGGCTGTGGGATAGTCACAGAGCCAACCTGGCCATCTCTATCCTTCTCCCCAGTCTGCTCCCCGCAGGTGCGTTAGGCGCCTGAACCAGCCCTCTTTCAGCACAGCCAGTATCTGCTGGCTGATTGCGCAACTCACTGCTTGCTTTCACTGGAACACTTGACCCCAATTGATTATTTCCTCCTTGAGAAGCCTTGTGAAAAACCTGCCCTCGGCCTTCATGAAGAGGTGCTACCTGTACTATGCCCTAAGTGACAGACGACTGCAGCCTGGGGTGAACACAACCTGAAAACCAGAAAGAATCCAGTAGCTGTTTTCTTCCCATCGAGGCGGGGGACACGCATTCTCCCAGGAGCACTGCAGAAATGTGAACATGCTAAAGGCCCACTCATAAGGCTTGTGTAGAGAGATGCAAAGAGGACCAGCTGGGATCTTTACGGTCACGTGGCAGGTCTGTTGGCCACTCTATAAAGTGAGCTGTTGGGATCCTTGCAGCTTCTTTGCTCCCAGAAGGGCAGATTGGAACTCAGAAAAGAAATGTGGTTGACAGAATAAACACCTAAGTAGTGTTTTGTTTAAGACAGTTAAGGACTGTTGGCCAAATACAGTGGCCTTCTCCTAACTCCCAAGGTTGATAAACTTTTGATAGATACCAGATAAGAGACTGAAAATAGATAGATCTGTCAGATGCATATGACCGAATTATTTCAATTAATCTAGTGAGTAGCTAATATTTTGCTCATTAGGAAACTGAGACTTGGATGAGAATAATAATAATGATAACAATAACATAATAATAATAATTATAATAAGTAGTAGTAGTAGTAGTAGTAGTACATTTAACGAATATTTAATATGTGCTCGGCATTGAGCTGAGTAATTCTTATATTCCATTATCTCATTTAACTCTCACCAAAACTCTATGAAGTTACAATTTATCCAGGTTTTTAGATAAAGAAACTATGGCTCAAGGAGATAACTGGCTATCCTCATCTATCATATTAAAAACCCAGTGCTTTTTCAAATGCTGGTTTTTCCTTAGCTGCCTCCCCATCTGACTTTTGCTCTTAGCAACACCGTGTTTTGTTATTGCTTCACCTGAAAGTTCCTCCAAGGTCCATATTTCACTCGTTCTATGGAAACAAAGCAATAGCTGTCAACACTAAGTGAAACTGATTCCCGCCCATCTCCCTTCACACACTGAGAAAGGCTTGAAACACCAAATTTATGAGAGGTGCTGGTGAGAGTTATGTCCTGACCAAAGAAAACAGCTATTTTCACTTAAACTTCTATAGCACAGTGATAACTTCCAAAAATGCTGACCCCAGACACACACCTTGGGGAGTAACAAGTTCCTAATTGGAACCTCCCAGATTTATAAGTTCAGATTTACAAGTTCAAGGCACAGATGAGTCCATGTTGATGCGACCTCTCGGTGAGGATGGGCAGCTTCCCAAATTTCTGGGCTCTCCCCACAGTTTTATAAGTACAAGGAATCATTGGATTTCAATTAAGATATGATAACAAACCGTAAGAAAGTGATAAATCAGAAAATTTCATAATAGCGATAGACCGAAGTTTTATAAAAAGCCCAACCCTTAAATTCTCAGTGTTTACAACTGAGACTGTTTCTCTAAGTTAGCTCCTGCACAGAACCAAACTCGGCACATTCCAGCGTGTAATTCAGACATTTATATTTTGCGATGAGAAATTAATCTGTGGGAGAAAAGAAACGAATACAAAGAAACAACAGTGACAATATTATTCCAGAGTTGTTGGAAGAAGAAAATCCAGCAAGAATCTCTAGAAGAAATAGTTATAGGATCATGTAAAAATATGTGAGCAGACAGTGAGCAAAATCAAAGCTCTTGACCAAGTTTCACCTTGCTGCCTTGCACAAATTCACCCCTGAAAAGCGGACAAGACATGAGATTTCCTCAAACTCAAAGTCCTCGAAAACTGGCCAGACACTGTCCTTGTTCACAGGGTTCGATACCTCAGGCAGCAGCACCATGATTCAAAATTTCAGGGCTGCCACGTGGGGCCACATGTAAGACCCTTGCCAAGCTTCCGTGAGCATCTTGGACTAGCCCACACTCATCTTCATGCCACCCCTTATTTGAAAGAGCCTCTCCTTTTGGTCATCTCAGACATCACAGAGCACAGTGAATGATGGTCCGAGCTTTGAACCAGGCAATCACGGGATGAAATCCTGGCTCTGCTACTTGTTAGCTGTGTGTACTTGGGCAAATTACTGCCACTCTTTGAGCCTCGGTTTTCCCTTCTGTAAAATGGGGATAGTAGCAGCCCCTACTCCAACAGTTGTTGTGCTTGGCACATAATAGTCGACCATTTTTAGCAAGCAATTCCAATCATTCACGGCCCAGCTCAAATGCCACATCCCACAGGAAACTTCTAACTCCTCCAGCCCTTACTGGTCTCCTTCTTCCTGAAGTTCTATAGCCCCTAACTCAGAACTTGGCATGGAATTGTATACTCCCTCTAAATGTTTCCTCATGAAGACTCTGTTAAAATACCTATCACTTAAAGGCCACAACTAAGTGTTATTCTATTTTGTATTCCTGACAATAACGACCTATTATAAAAATATTTTTTGAATTACTAGACATATCTACCAAATTCACATTTTAACATTTCTGAAATCAGGATAAGCTTTATAATTTATCTGTACATTTTATGTAATGTTTTCTCCCCAAGATGATCATCTAAATCAAAGATATGTATTATAATCACCATCTTAGAATAAGATTTGGTTGATCGATGAGGAGAGATCTGCATGAATTCAATCACAAATTTTGCCTGGGAACCTCGCGTTTCTTACCTTGCACCCTCAGCCTCACACCCTTTCTCTGGGCCCCACCACCCCCATCTTTTGACCAAAGACATGCTTCTGGATGACAACTGAGGAGTTCAGTCTGGAGACGTGGGGGTCAGTGTGGTCACACACATGACAAACTACGTGCACGATCACTCTCACTGATAGGCAAGGAAACTGAGTTTCAGATACTTAAGTTCCCAGCAGGTCTGGTGTCAGCTCCCCGGTAGGAAGATTAAGTCTTTAATGATTGACTGATTAATTATCTACTGATAGCCTACCCTTCATTAGTGCGGTTTCTGGATTAACCAAGCCAATTAGCCATGGCTGGAGGGACTAGTCTAATGGATGCCCAAAATTTCATTGGCAGCACCATTAGCACCATGCCATCCTCAAACCAATGGGACGGATTGGCTGCAGGAGTCAGTGTCATCCATTCCTCAAATCATCACCCCTGCAACTCTCTCTGAAAATAAGCCTTCATCCTTGCAAGGGGACTGACGTTTGGTAGGAAAACAACTAAAGAAGATTCTGTCTTCCAAAACCCTCCGTTTGAATAGGCATCCTTGGCTTGGGCCTCATATCTGTGACTTCGTACAGCAATTCCAGCTTCAGATGTATTCAGACTGACTCAAAGCATAGAAACTTTGATTAGGCTGACTTCCAGTATGTTACAGGAAGAAAGGAGGCTAGAAATACAGTCGTGCCATTGTGGTGACCATTTCATAAACATTATGATAATTCAGCTTTATAACAACAAAATCAGTATTCTTATCCTCATTTTTATTATGCTTCTGCCAACCATTGACTTTGCCATCGTTGAACCTCCACGATGTCTTCAGTGCTGGAAATCATACAAAGATCCATTACTTCCAGAGGGTCATAACCAAGGTGGGATTATCAGGGAGCCATGGACTGAATGAGATTATTACGTGCCAAGCACAACAACTGTTGGAGTGAGGGTTATTATTCCCATTTTACAGAAGGGAAAACTGAGGCTCAGAGAGTTGCAGTAATCTGCCCAAGTGCACATAGCTAACAAGTAGCAGAGCCAGGATTTCATCCCGTGATGTACTGAATTAGACAAGCCCGAACAGCTGAATGATGAGTTGGATATAGGAGACAGGGGAAAGATACCCAAAGAGAAAAACAAAACGAATACACAATCAGCCAAAAAGAATTGCTCGAGCACTGATTTATGCTTTTGTCCACGCTGGGTGTTTTAGGGGACAATAGGTTTACAACTCTTGTCCTTGCTTTTAAAGAGCCTGCCTGCAACCTGAGATACCTAAAAACATTGGTATCTCTTCGACTCAGATTCTGCCTCCGTCAGAGGTATCTACTGATAGCATAATGGCGAAGCTCGCGAACTCTGTTGTGCCTAGGCCCAAATCCTGCTTTGAATCCTACCAGCTGAATGATGTCGGGCAAGTTACTTAAACTTCTTGTGCCTGTTTTCTCATTAGTAAATTTTCGATAATAATAATGGTAGCTACCTCAGAAGAATGATGTAAGGATTAAAGGACTTAATACATGTAGCATGCCTAACTGTTCTAGGCACCTACTAAATGCCTCATGTATGGTAGTGATTATGATTGTTCATTGAGGAAAGGCAACATTGTCCTATTTCATAAGGCAATGCTGAAAGATAACGTTTACAGCCGACTCTGGCTTCGGTGTTAGTCTGCTTGCATTTGAGCCAGGGGAGTCTAATGGCCTCCTGCTTTAATTGCTTTAACAAATGTGCCAGGCCAGCAGGTAGATAAGAGAGCACATCCTGAGGGTGCTCACCACTTCCCAAGGTTTTAACTCATTGAATTCACCCAACAGCCCTAGAAGAGATGCATTCTTGTTCTCCATTGTATAAATGAGAAAATTGGGATGTAAGGATGTTAAATATGCTTCCCAGGTTCACCTAGCCAAAATGGCATAGCAGGGATTCAAACCTCAGAAGTCTCCCTCCGGTAGCTCTTATAAACCTAGTGTTACTGTTGTCTCTGCAGCACTAGAAGGAGGATAGGCGGGAAATTCTGAAATGCTCCATTCCTTTTGCCCACCTCTTCTTCCCCATCCTCAACTCCCATCTCTTATCTTCGACTAACATTCGTTATACAGTTTTTATAAGCTAGTGTTTGATATCGTCTAAGATCTCTACTCCAATCAATTGTAGGTCCAATGTGATAGTTAGACTTAATCAGAGTCAAATTCCTCTTTTGCTTTGGTTTTATCTTAATCACCCCTTTTATCTACTGGTCCAGAAGCCTATAATTTCCCACACAGGCCCTCAGAGATGCCGTGGTATACTGTCAGAATCATGAGACGAACAGAGTTTGTTGTCACATACATCCACTGTCAGAAAACTTCTCGCTCGGAAGTATTTGAGCCAAGACAGTATAGAAAAAAATATAATTTCTCAAACAAAAAAAAACAAAACTCTCTCTAAAAACAATAGCAGAATAATATGTTTACCTTGAAAACCTCTCCACTGGAAAGAATGAACCTGAGAAGCATTTCAGAAACCAGTGACAAGATGGGAAAGTGCCCAACAGCGGGGAACATGGTGTGTAGGACCATTGCGGTCCCCCAGACACCAAGCAGGAAGAGGCAGATCACAGAATTTTCGAGCTTAAAAGAATCTCAAAGACCATCTAATCCAGTTCTTTGCGAACTCTTTTTAAGTACAGATTCTTTTGTTCAAGTGAAATCTTATCCTGAAGATTTGTATAAAAGCTGCGATGCTCTTACTGAACAGGGAAGAGAAGCCTAACGCCTAACCCACTCCACTCCTATCCTCTCGCCTCCAAAGCCCCTATGAGGGCTCTGGGGAACCCCTAGGGTTCCTTGGACCACAGTTTGAAAATCACTGTTCTAATCCGCCCTCCTCTTTTTACCACTGTGGGGGTCGGGGGACCAAAGCCCAGAGCAGCTCCTGGACTTGCCTGAGGTTACACAGCAAGTCAGCAGCTTAGGCCGTTCCCCATCTTCCTTCAGCAATTTTTCCATGATGACACCTGACTTCTCTATGAACTGCCCTTTGTTTCACCAGACTGTTCACGTATCTGTATTTGTGTGTTTGTCCCCATGCCCGGCATTCCCAAGAAAACCTAACAAACCAGTCGCTGCTTTCACCCTAAAGCTTAGAGGCTGCACTTTGGACACAATGTCTCAGCTCCCCAAGACAGCTGGACACCCTGTGCGATAAGGTCATAAATACTGTCCCATAGATGACCGGGGACGCTGTGTTTCACAGCCTAAATGAGGTCGAGCTTCTGCTCTCACAGGGAAGTCCTCAAAAGTGGGTAGTTCTTTGCTAGACAGCTGAGAGCTGGCATCCAAGTCAGGTCCCACCTCGTAGCTGTGGACACCTGACTGGGGACCTAAACCCCTTCGTTTCTATGTCTGCAAAGCATGGGGTGAGGAGGAGGGAGAAAGCGATCACAGGGCTCATTACATCCAAAGATGTCAAACGTCGAACAAGTTAATGTGTCTAATGCTCCGTTCGCGCTTTGAATGAAAAAGTAGAAGAAAGGCCCGACAGTGATTCTGCAAGCTGGCATAAGTCTGGAGGAAATGGTAGAGAAGGGGGGGTTGCTTACTGTGCTCTCTCAGGGAAGACACTGACCATCACGGCTGACAAAGGGCTGTTCGGTGCTTCACTGGCTTTGCCTCGTGGGATTCCCACAAACCCCTGTGGATAGGGAATATTATTTGCATCAGAGCAATGAAGCTCAGACAGGCTAATTAAGTTATTCCAGGTGACACAGCTAGAAAATGATGGACCCAGAATTTGAATCCGAAGCCATCGAGCTGCAAAGCCTGTGTTCTTAGCCACTGCCCCATCCTGCCCTTCCTCCCTGCCGCATGGGGGGGGAAAGGGAGAATGACGAGCTCTACAAGTGCAGGAGTCCACCAGGCCGGGGGAGAGGCTTCTGACACAGGCACCGGGGCTGCATTTTGGAGCTTCCCCTCCAGCTTGCACAAACCAGAATCCCCAGCCAGCGCAGGATCCCGCAAAGCTCCCAGAGGCAAGAATTCTGCGCTTGTTTACTGAGTCCCCTGGGCCAGGAGGGAGGGCTGTGAGCTGGGCTCAAAAGCAGGATAAAGGTAAACTTTCTGCACGTGAGAACCATCCCCCCCTCCTCCAAGGAGCCGTGTCACACTGTATGTCACCGTCATCAAAGGGGCTGTGCGTAAACCTGAAAAACCAAACGGACCTGTCTGTAGGTGTTACTTATATCACAAGGCTACAGGTGCCTTTATCTCCACTGCACGCTGGTGCTGGGAGCGCCTGCCTTCTCTTGCCTTGAAAGCCTCCTCTTTGGACCTAGTCACCGCTGTCCTCACGTAAGCACCTTTTCTTTGCTCTTGTGGATGGATTGTAAGGGGCGTCAGGGCTTAGAGGCTCAGGCCGGGGCCTGGGTCTGTCTGTCTGTCTCCAGCGCCAGTCTGCCAGTCCACCTACCAGCTCTGTCAGTCACGGCGCCTCCCGGGAGCTGTGTGATTGGGATTTCACTGCTTGCCTGAGAGAGACAGTTTTGCCTCCCCCAGCTGTGTAGCCACCCACCCTCCCCGCGGGAGCCCCCCCTCCCTCTGGATCACTCGACTAAACCAAGGGGAACCAAGAGGGAATGCGTACGGGCACTCACTTCTCCATGCTTCCTAAAGCTATCTTTAGGAAGGAAAGCTGGATCTTACCCTGAAAGGACCTCCAGCTTCGAGGAAAGCCCACCTCCCCCTGGCTAAACTCTTCCTTTCCCCGTTGGCCTGCTCTTGGTCCCCACTTTAATACAGAGAAAATAAGCTGCCTCATTCCAGTACGGGGCATTTTTTCAGGAATTTGTCTGTATGTAATAGCTTAAAAGAAACCTGTTTTGTCCTCTCGCACCACCTTGGCATAGAATCCTTCCAGAAGTGCAATGATTAGGGTTTTTCCACTATATTCTCAGACATTTTTCAAAGACCCTGCAGTGTATAGGGCTGGGGGGCCTGGGGGTGGGGTGCGGGCGCCTGTCCATCCTCCCCCTGCTGGCAGCGGCCGGGAGCACACACTCTCTTCTCAAACTCAATCAGCGGACAGACCGACCTTTGGATGTGCTAATAATTTTTACAAGCCCAAAAGGATGTCAGAGATCCTTAGGTACAACCTCTTCAATCTACAGATGAGGAAACTGAGCCTAGAAAAGTAAAGCGATTTCGGGAGACCGCTTTGTGTTTTAGTCTAAAGACCCATGAAAAGGGGTTGTTTGCCACCCTGAGTGAAAGCTAATTCTCTTGTCCTCGTGTTCTCTATGAGAATGCTTTCCATGACTCAAAGTGTCCTCAGCAGGCATTCTCACAGTTTCGTTGACTTCTTTTCTCAGAAGTCCTCTGATAACAACCTTTTAGGTACACCGTTGACGATCGATTCCACCCCGCTGCCCCAAGAAATGAATCTGTGTCCTGTACCCGGTCCTCTGCATATACTATCTAATTTTATGAAATCCTCAGGACGTTGTGACAAGTCTGGGTTAAAATCCTCATGTGAGAGACGAGCTTGGAGACGGTCATGGCTTTGTATATGCCACACCTTACATGAAACAAAAGTAATGTTGACAGGCTGAGTAGTAAGAAACCTGTGTCCCAAACATGTGTCCCACGTTTCTTGACTTGTGGGTGGCTGAGGTAGAATTGAAACCCCAATTCCCCAATGGGTTTAATCCAAAACCGACAAGCTCTGCATCAGAGCTCACAGTAAACTGTTCGGAATACCTTCTGTGCGTTTTTGCTGCGCCTTTAGTAAAACAACTAAAAACAAACTACCAAGCTCCCAAAGCAAGCTAAAGAAAGGTGAAGAATCGCTTGGCAAGATGTCAGCAAGTCAGTTCTCCCAGCTGCTCTGGTTTCTCCCAGAAGAACAAACACTCAAGCACCCAACCCACAATTCTTTAATGGCAAGTGTTGAAATAGTCCACTGGGATTTCCTCCATGTGTCCCTTCTTGGGAGGTCCAAAGAGTGGGGGATTGACCCTGCCTTGCCCACAGGACTCGGGACCAAGTGGGCATTCTGGTGTCACTGCGGCTTAGAAGGAAGAAAAACATTTTTTTCTTCCCAATGGGACTGCTCAGACGGTGGGATCCTTTATCAGCAGTCCCCAACACTTTTGGCACCAGGGACCAGTGCTCCTATGAGAATTTAGTGCCTGATAGTCTGAGGTAGAGCCGAGGTGGTGATGCTGGCGCTCAGGAGCAGCTGCACACGCAGGTGAAGCTGTACCCGCTTGCTCTCCGCTCACCTCCTGCAGTGCGGCCTGGTTCCTGACAGACCACGGACCGCTACTGGTCCACAGCCTGCGGGGTGGGGACCCCTGCTTTATACCCTCACAGCCTGGTTCTACCTGGTAATGTTTTGGTGCATTAACAGCCAATGCGTAGATGCTTAATTGAGTGGATTTTTGGTCACGTGGCCAGAGTGAAGTTGATGATCTCTGCCAGGGTCAGGAAGGAATTTTCCTCTTCTAGCAAACAGGCCAAGGTTGGGTGGTTTGCTCCTTCCCTCTCTCTCTCTGGAAGGCTGAGCAGAGGTGCCGGGTTGCTCAGGCCATGGGCACCACACCTGTGATTGCTGCCTCTGATTCGCGTAGGGTGAGAAGCCCACAGGCCTATCCCTCTGACTGTGTGGAGTCTCCTTGTGCACACTGGGTGAGTGAGCCGGCTCTCAAAAGGGTTAGGAAGGCCCTGGAGTCGTCGGGGACCTCAGCCTCTATACCATCGCTGTCTCATTCTGAAAGGTACCTGTGACCAGCCTTTCTCATGCATGAAAGGGAACCCGCCCGATTCTTCCCCCTTGTGTGGATTCTGTTTGACCCTCTCCTACTTACTAGGCAGCTAGAATGGTGTCCACATTTGGGGAATCTGATTCCAACAGCTGTGGGTCTGTTGATGCGCAGTAAGCGAGGATTCGGAATGCATGAGGGGCCTGGATAACGCAGGCAAAAAATATCCAGAACCCAGTGCCGAAAGCCTTGGGCAAAGGAGAAACGGAAGGAGAGGAAATCGAGGGGCCTTTCAGAGCTAAAAGTTTAACCTCTGCTGGTAGTGGTCGGATGAGCTTGCTCGGCCACAATATCCAAATACAACCAACACGTATGTGAACGTGGATGAGGACGCGCGTTTGGGTGTGCTGCGCAGTCGGGAGGGTGCCTGAAGAAAATCACAGAGCTAAGGCACAGCCTGGAGTCCACCTCGTCAGTATGTTCATTTAGTAGATGAAGATCTGAGGCTTGGAGAGGTGCAAAGGCAGAATCATGACTCCCAGTCCAGTGCTCTTTCCATGACAACAGACCAGGCAGCCCCTCAAAAACCAAAAATGCGTGGCTAGAACAGCAGGCCTAAGACCCTCCCTAGATACCTCCTTCTTGTCCTGCTGTTAACTCTAGGTCTAACCTAGTGATGCTCAACCTTTTTTTTGTTATTACCCCCACCAAGGAGACATTTTAGATAATTTTTTCTTAAATGTCTTCCCCGCCTCCCCCCACACGAAATGTTAATACCATAGAAATATTGCATATCGTTAATGTACTATGGCCCCTTGGAGGGTCATAAAACATAATAACAGCTAAGATTTTTTTATCTCCAAGAAGAAATTTTTTCCCTCTGGGGTCAATATTACTCCCTCTGGTAATGCACTCCAGGCCTGGCCCTACCCATCACTGGGCCTCAATGGCCTCACCCACCCTTTCCCGCCTACATTAAAAATATCTTAAGAGCTAAAATGTTCATATATTGCAAGGATCCTAGAGGCCCTAAAAAGCTGGGCTACTGAATACAAAGCAGCCATTATTCCTGAACTCTCACACCTAGAGCATGCTGGCCAAGCAGCCAAGGTCTTTTGTGGAAAGTCCAAGTTAATAATATCCCCTCCTATGCAATAGCAGGGAGGAAAAAAACCTTCTGTTGCTCTTATGAAAACATTTTCCCAAAAAGCAAGAAATACTTGCAGAAGAAAAATAGCACGTTATGCAACTGAGAGAGCCCTTTAAGAAAACTTCATGGGTATAATTGACCATAGAAGGAATTACAAAGGGAATCAGATCTAGCTCTGTGTAAGGCACTCGAGAGATTACAGAGCAAGTGAGTGAGCTGGTATAAGGGGAAAAAAATTCTTAAAAGTGGTGAATTTCCTTTTTCATCAGGAACATTCCTAATTTCGATACGACTAAATTCAATTTACTAAATGACTTTCACGAGCTATATACATCCTGGGTAGGTGAGGGAGCACTCACTCCTGCTGTCGTGTTTTTATCTGGAGGATTTTCTCACTGACACTGAAGACCTGGGGATGTTTTTTTTATTTTCTTCCATGTGGAGTCCACCTCTCCTTCCTCCAGACCCACCATGAAGGACAT
Source organism: Cynopterus sphinx (assembly GCA_030015415.1). NCBI lineage: Eukaryota > Metazoa > Chordata > Mammalia > Chiroptera > Pteropodidae > Cynopterus > Cynopterus sphinx. The sequence continues at coordinate 126,031,049 of CM057383.1, forward strand.
GTCAGAAGTCTGCCATCCTCTTCCTCATCTAGCCCAGAGGGAAAGGGGGCTTTTTACCTGGAGCACTCACTTAGGGGAACTTTCCTGAGGTCGAGTCCAGAAAGCAGAAGGAACTTTGTGCTCCAGGGGCCTCTCCCTTCCTTGTAACCTCCTACTCCCATCTCTTTTTATCCTGCCTCCTGCTCAGGATATAAAACCAGCCAATTCGTGGGAAAATCAGAGTCCAAACCCAGGCAGCCTTGACCTCTGTTTGATATGGCTCCCAGGGAGAGATTCATGAACATGATAACCCGCCCTGTAGTTAACCCTCTCGGGAGGAGGCTTCCCGGTGGGATCTGGTGACTCTTTCTTAATGGCACAGGAAGGTACCTAACTTTGAGACTTTAAACTCAGATATTTATCTATGTCAGGAGCACAGTCCTCATGCATATTTGATGGTGATGATTCTGGTAGATTTGCAAACTCCCCAGGCAATTGGTCTTTGGTTCTGTAACCTCACAACCCAGTCCCCGCTTGGTGCTGAGGTCCTATTTGATTTGTAAGTATCCCTTGGATGTGTCTACAGGCAAATGTGACCATGAGTGTCTTTAGAAGGAAACGCAGATGAGCCAAGAGTCAGAAAACTTAAGAACTCTCTTCATCCAATATAATGCCATTGGCTGTGTGACCTTGAGCAAGTGACACAAATTCCCTGAGCCTTGAATTTCTAAATTGTAGAATGACAAGGTGAGGGGAAAGATGCAACTCACTCAGTATTTTCCGACATGTGGTACTCATGCCATCCATGACGCATGAGGCAAACTTTTACTTGAAGGGACAGAGAGTAAATAGTTTAGAATTTTCAGGCCAAAAGACAACATCAACAATATTATGCCCGTGCTTATATAACCATTTAGTATGTAACCATTTAAAAATATAAAATAAGTCTTAGCTGCAAGCCATTCAAAAATAGGTGGTAAGCTGGATTGAGTCTGTAGGTTGTATTTTGCTAACCTCTGATTTAGGTGATGCATGGATGAATAATTTTTATTTAAATGCTTATGTTTTAATTGGCAGGTATGTTTTAAAAAATATTGACATTTTATTTATAGTGGTGATACAAGGTTTTCCTCTCAAACAAATGTATGTATGTTAAAACAAAAAGAGAATGGATTTTTAAAATATATTAAGTAAATTATCGTAACAGTAGGCGGATGACTATAGTTGGGAAAACACTAGAACAGATGGTTGATAAGCTCCTGGCCATCTTAGAATTCCATGTGTTTAATATCCCAAGACCTGGAATCCAGTTTCTGTTCTGAAACGTACCAGCTGGGGGATCTTGAGCTGCTGTGTCTCCTTTGCAAAACGTGAGAGTAGAAACACCCTATTTCATCAACATTTCTATAATAAGAAGAAAAAAGAAGTTGGGCAAACAGATGTTTACAATCCACTAGACATGTATTTTTTATTATTATTATGAAATTGTGGGAATACGGGAAGCAAGCAGCAAAGAGAAACTTGAAGGATGAGACTTGCGTGAGCAAGTATGCATCCACTACGGCCTTGCCACCCTGAATGTGCTCGATCCTGTCTGACCTCGGAAACTGAGCAGGGTTGGGCCTGGTTAGTACTTGGATGGGAGACCACCTAGGAAGACCAGGTGCTGTAGGCATTAAAAAACAACAAAGAAATAATGCACCCAGCAGGGGCCCCAGACCCATCACTTCTTGCCCCTTCTAAGCCTTGACTGGCCACCTTCTTTCTCCCAATGTGTCACACTCCCCACTGTGCCCAGCGAGTGGAGCACAGCCTTTAGGGTCATGACTCCTTAAATAGACAAACCCGAGCTGTCACCCAAATTCCACCCATCTGCGTGGCTTGGATTATGTTACCTGGTATGTCACAATGTCCATCCCTCATGTGTAAAACGGAACAACTACCTCCCAGAACCTGCATCCGAACGGTTGTTCTGAGGGGACCATGAACAAAGAATGTAAAGTTGTGAAGTGCTCAGCATGGAGTCCAAAGTGAATAAATGTGTGTAACAGTTATGATGGTTCCGGTCTGACCCAAAACCCCAGGCTGGATGCGCTGCAGAATTCAGAATGCTTCGGGCAGTAGGAAGGTTATTCAGAGTGTATACTGCAGAACGCAGAATACTGCTCTCCAGATATTCCTTCTACGACTCCTTAAACACATTAATATTCCTGCAGTGTGTCACATGACTAGCCATCAGAATAAATAAAATTGTAACTATAGTTGTAAAACTATATAGAATATAGTTTGTATGTGTTTATGTGTGTACAGCATATGGTGTATATATTTATATAGAGGCAGAGACTAACGTGTATAACAGTATATAAAACTCTATATCATTGATTCAGGACTATTTTTTGCTGGGAAATAAGTTTGCACCAAATATGCACATACACACATGCACTTTCGGTTTCAGAGCTCTTAGATGTTAGAATTTTGGATAAGCATTTGTGGGTTGATGACAACTCTTGCCCTGTTTTCAATATTTATAAGCCAGATTTCAGGGGTCAGATGGGAGTAAACAGCAAAAGTAAAGACAGGCAATGTTGCATGATAAGAGCCCCAATCCTCAAATCTGGCTTTGCCTCTTACTGGTCATGTTACGAAGGCAATTGTCTCCGTCCCTCAGCCTCAGTTTTCTCATCTATGAAATGGGGATAGGTGAACAAACCTCACAGGATGTGGCAAGGAGTGATTGATGTCATCGTGGAAAGCACAGAGAGGGGTGCCTGGCTCCTAGGAGTCTGCCTGCTTGTGTTTGCTCTCGTTATTAAAACCAAGGGTGGCCTGCTGAGGGCTCCCGCAGGGTGGCTCCTGGGAGTCATTTGCCTCCTCACAGCCTCTCCCACTGTTGCAGGGTGATGTTGGACTCAGTGACACACAGCAGCGCCTTCCTGCCCAACACGTCCTTCTGCGACCCCCTGATGTCGTGGACTGATCTGTTCAGCAACGAAGAGTATTATCCTACCTTTGAGCATCAGACAGGTGCGTACGTCTGGAGAAGCCCATCTGAGCTGCGATGGGCTGGGGCAGAAAGTGGTGCTGGCCTCAGGCGGGTGACAAGCACATGCTGGGGGACTGCAAATGCCAGCTCTCACCAGTGTTCAGAGCCGAGGGCCAGGGGCGGCCTGGGCGGAAGGGAGGGCAGCTCCTGCAGAGAAGAAAGCACTGGAACCCAATAATAATAATAAGCAATTATTATTCCCAATTTATAGATAAAGAAACTGAGCACAGAGAGGTTCAGTGCATTGCCCAAGGTCTCAATGTTAGTTAAATTTCATGTAAGGTGACTCGAGCACCTGAACTCTTAATTCTTCTACATGGTCATCTCATAAATAACACAGCGCTGTGGTTGTTGATATTAGTATTATCATTATTCTCTGAGGTTCTGTCTTTTTATCCCTAACGCAGGAATGATGAGCGTTACTGTGAGGTTTAAGAGAGCCAAAAGGTGTAAAATATTTAGCCTGGACCAAGCAAGTGCTCAGGAAATAGGACACGCCCCCAGGCCACCCTCCTGACCCTTCCTCCTCTCTCACCCCAGCTTTCTCCACTTGAGAAGGAAGCACAGGGCCTTGTGCCAATCCCCTGCCTCAAGGAGGCCAGCTGAGCTCTGCCCCAGAAACCCTCCGAGGGCCTCTTTCCCCAGTTGCTTGGGTGACTGCACCTCACAGCAAACCTGGCTGACAGCTAGCACCGGGCAGGTGCACACCCTGCTGGGAGGCGGTGACGCAATTGCTAATCAAGCCGGCAGTCAGTCCTCACAGAGCCTTAACCCTGTGCACCCTGGCCTAGCCTGCGGGAGTCCACTTTCAGAGTCTGGAGGCTGGGTCAGGAGGCGGCAGACAACGTTCCTTGAGGGAGGAGTCCAGGAAAGGCCTCCGAGGATGCTGTGAAATGTCCACCACCACAAGGAAGCCCCAGCCTCCAGCCCAGAGGCCAGGGCTGCACAGACTGGAGGCCCTTACCCGTATAACTCAGTGGTGCACCCTCTCCCAACCCCCACCCCTGTGCACACATACACACCTGGCATCCGGCACCCTCATCTGAAGGGTCCAGGGAATTCATTCAGATACATACTACAATTCTCCCTTAGGCCTAAAAAACATGTCATTCCCAGAAAGAGAATGAGAAATGTACTCGATCTTTTCCCCTCAATATTTGATTAAGAGGCTAAATTCAAAGGAGGAATATGGTGGCTTTCACATCCATGTCCCCTCCCCCTGTGTCCCACGGTGCTGGGCCCAGCTCCTGATCCTTCTCTTCACCCATGACCTGCCATCCTGGGTGGCAACTGGGGTGGTGGTGGGAGAGGGTGGACTTAGCCGCCTGCTCCATGCGCTATCCCGGGCGTCAGCTTCTGCAGCCGTCAAGAGCTTGGACTTGAACCAGGCTCCCGAAATGCTAAGTCTGGCTTTGATATTGAACAACTGTGCCATCTTACCTCTCGCTCCTCAGTTTTCTCAACTGTAAAATGGAGATAGTAATAAAGCCTACCTTAGAGAGTTGTTATGGGGGTGAAAGGAGTTAATACGTGCGAAGTGTTTGGGACACAGTCAGGCAAGCACACAGAAGTGTCTTAAGATGAAGGATTCCTTTCAGTTTGGGGTGAAAAGTTTTCAGAGATGGACAGTGGCGATGGTTGCATAACAATGAATATGCTTCATGCCACTAAACTGTACACTCAGAAAGGGGCTAAAACAGTAAATTTTATGATATGTGTGTTTTACCACAGTGAAAAAAAATGAAGAATTATTCAATGCGATCACCAACGCAATTGCCATTGTGGCTTAAATCCCACAGTCTTAGATATACAGACGCAGTCTTCTCCTGACTGAGGCCTCTGTGTTTCCATCAGTGTAATGAGGGGTTGAACCAGACATTGCGAGGATCTCTTCCAGAAGCTTCTCTGATTTCTGCATCAGGCATCATCATCGATGCAGCCCTCTTCCCCCATCACTCATTGAGAGAACAGAAATTCCCACCAAGGTGTGAGACCAATGGGAATAAAATAGCCCCCAGAAGTGATCTAGCTTCCTAGCAGAGGGAGGAACCAGACTTTTGACCTGCCATCTGGCTGTCTGCCCTTCAGAAGGGGCTGAGTGTCTCTGATCTCCTAAAGGTCAAAGTTTGGAAGTCCTTAGTGGGCACCTGGGTGAGCCTCCTAGGCCCTGGCTCTCCTCGGAGCACACTTGTAGGAGGAAGGCCTGGTGGTGCCTTCTGTCTTCCTCTCACCCAGAGAGACGACACCTCAGTTTGGATGTCTGAAAAGCTCCCCACCCCACCCCCAGAAGGATGTATCAGGAGACAGCCAGGTTCTCTCTGGACGTTGCTCTGCGAACTCCCCCTGCTCTGTGGTCAGCAGGCTCTGAGACACCTCTCCTACCTCACGGGAGATTCCATTTTAAATTCAGGGTTGTCCTAGTGGCAGCTTCCTGTTGAATCCAGGCTCAAGGGCCGGCTCTGCCACTTACCAATGCCTTTGAGATTTACTGTCCCCAACTGGAACCGTGTCTGCCTCCTGGTGTCGGAAGGACAGACAGATTCCACGCATCAAGTGCATAGCCAGGAGCCTGGCTCTTGGGAGGTGCTTACCCCAGCCCGAAACAGCTGGCGACTCCCAGGTAATGGAAAAGTAGCGTTCTCTCTCCTCTCTTCCTTTTTCTTGTTGAACAAAAGCAACCAAGGTCTCCATCTCGACCTTTCCAATTCAGAATTTGTGACGGTTTGGACATTCGAGACCGAATGGAGAGAAAGGGAGAAAGCAATGACGTGCTCACTGGCCAGGTGATGTCTCTGAGCGGGCAGGCAGGAATACCCAGCATCGTTAGGAAAAGCAGCTGTTTTCACAACCTTTTCAAACAGCTTTTGAAATAGCCCGATTCTGTGCTAACTGCGAAAGACGTGACCCGCTCTTGAAGGAGAACTTCTGTGTGGCTGTACTGCAGGCTCGGGAGGGGCAGTCAGGTTGCAAAACATTCCAGAATTTCATTCATTCGCCTTGGCCTTCCCTTTGGCTCTTAAAATAAAATATATATATATATTACAAATACTGGAAAAGTTTGTCAAAGGGGTGCTGTGCATATTTCACAAGTATATGATCTTTTTCAAAGATTATTTCTCTAGTTGAGTACCAGTAGACAAGCACTGGACAAGCCATGGAGCATCCTGGCCTCACCGTACATTCTGCACCTCCACCCTTAACCTCCACACACTCTCTCCCCTTCCCCCTTTTCCAAAGTGGCCACGCCCACATGCAGTGCCCCCCTCTTTGCTTTGGAATCTTGTTTCTCCTTTGCAGCAGGGTCTCTAGGCTGGGGCGGCTCTAGGAGTTCCTGGGAGGTCTCTCAGGGACAATGGAAAAGGACAGGCTCCAGCTCCCCACCCCCACCCCCACCCCCGCTTCTTTATTCTTACCCTTAAGCAAGGCTCCTGTCCTTTAATTCTGAAGATAGCAGGGCATGGTGGTTATCGAGGCTTGGCCACCGGAGCCGGAAGACACCTCTGTGACACTCCCAGTTCTGCCACTTCCTTGTGTGTGATCTTGAAATGGGACTCTGTGTTTTACTCTGGTCATCTGAGATGGGGAGTGTGATCTAGGACCTGATAGCATTGTGTTCAGGATGGCATGAGAAAACTCAGAGTGTGTCATGGGGTCTGGCACATACTAAGCCCTCGACAAATCTACTGGCTATTATTACACAACGGGAGACTTTACTTGAAGAAATAACTTTTAAAAAACGGTGTAAAACACACTGATTTTTGTTTTTACTATCCAGATGATCAGGGAGAGAGTTCTTTGGGTCCCATTCAGGCTTTTCTAAGCAAGATTCATGTGCTGGGCAGAGAAGTTCGCGAGCACATGCAGAAGTAAGAGCCTAAGCATTTCTAAATCAAAAGCAGATAAGTAAGTGCAAGACCCCTGGAAAGTCTGAGGTGAGTGCTGTGGAATAGTCACATTGCAGGACACCCCAGGGAGAGGCCTCATCGTGTGCCACCCCAGCCTATCCTGCACACATCTGAGGCTTCTGGGCAGCTGTGGGATTGGCGCTCTTCACCCCTTGCTCTCTCCACACACCTCAGGCCACACAGGCCTTCGCTGATACCCAGCCATCCTTTCTCGTCTCTTCTCCCTCCAGTTTCTTACACTGCTCTGGGCTTTTTTCCTTTCTTTTCCATCTCCTGGTCTAAATCGTTCCACGAGCTTGGAAGGAAAGCCAAGAATGGCTAGACCTGCTCTGGAAGGGAACCTGGAAGCAATTTATCATTTCAGGTTTCCCCTCATAAAGTTTTTCCTTTCAGGGACAAAGACACAATTGATGGTGCCCTGCTCTCCAGTTCGCTTACTGGCTCTCTTCAGTGCTGCCCTGGGCAAAAAACTTTCCCAACTCCCCATGCTAATAAATCATGCTAATTACGGTCCAGGCTGTCTAACTCAGGCCTCCTCTGACACAGACTATCTGCCTCACCCAAGCCGACCCCTGGGCTCGCTTTGTTCTGGCTGCCCCTCAGCTAGGCTGGCTGAGGGCCCAGGAAGGAAGGTCCCATTTCCCTGGGAACAAATGTAGTCCCAAAATTATGACTATTAATAGGTGACTTATACCGAAAGCTGCTGTCATCTAGATAATTGAGCTACGTTCTTTCCACGCATCATTTCTTTACCTTTTCACACAGCAAACTTCCTTAGAGGTAAGCACTATCATCATTCCTATTTTATAGATGAAGGGAGCTGAGGTCCAGAGAAGCTAAGACACTTTCTAAGGATTACACAGCTAATAAATTGAAGAGCCAGGACCACAGACTAGGAAGGTCCATCGCCGCAGCCCATGCTCAGTTACCCCACACAGTCCTACGACTCTCACTGTAAGGTCCTTTTCACGCCAGGCCAGTTGACAGAAACCTAGGATAGAGGATGGGAACAAGAGTCTGGTTCATTTAGCTTCACAGACTTTCCCATCAGTGCTCCCCGATCAGCAGAGGTGAAATCAGGTTCTCTGCCAGAGGATCTAGGGACACAACTCAAAGCACTTCTGCAATCTGCAGGTTTTGCATTCTGCTTCATATCTATTTTGTTGTAATATAAAAAGTCAAAACCTCCCCCTGAATTCTTGCTGAAAGTGAGGCTCCAAGAAAACGAATAGCAAAACAGGGTCGGGCCTGGTTAGTACCTGGATGGGAGACCCCATAGGAAGACCAGGTGTTGGCTCCAACATTTCTATACAGAAAGGATTTCAGGGCAGCAATGCAATTGGGAGAGATGGCAGGACTTGCCTACAATTTTTTATAAAGCACTTTGCATATGATTGAGAAGCTATCAAGTTGTCCACAACAAAGATGGCAGTGGGGATAATGGATGGATGCACCCTGTGGCATTTGCACTGAAGGTGCGCACAGGCGTTATCATGGGCTTCAGTTACCCCTGCCACCCTCTGTCTCTCCTGGGGACTTAGCCCCTACCCTTCCATTCCAGTTTCAGAAGTATGGGTCCAGAGTATGTCCTGATCATGAAGCATTTTACAAAGTCACACAGCCTCAACCTGGGTTCCCATGTTTTGAACAGCATCGGTCACCTAATTCATGCTAGCAATACAAGGACAAATTGGCATGATTAAACATATAGTATCCTCACTTTTGTAAAGAAAACAAACTCAAAACTCTGGAAAGGGACAAAGCTCCTGGCCTAAACACACACACACACACACACACACACACACACACACACACACACAAAAGAGAGAGAGAGAGAGAGAGAGAGAGAGAGAGAGAGAGAGAGAACATATTAGAAGTATTTGAAGAAATGCAGTTAAAGCAGTGGTATGGGTAGCCCCAACATTAACAAGTATAAGTGGACAGTTTTTAATGAACACTTACTCCATTCTTCCCCCGTTCTAAGCACTTTCTAATTCATGTAATCTTTTCAACAGCATGGTGAGGGAGGCCTCATTTTTCCACGTTACAGATAAGTCCCAAGAAGGCAGGACCACTAAATGTGAGGCATGTGCTTTTTCAACCTTTAGGGGGAACCCAAATAATAGGAACCCTGGTTTCATGTGCAAGAGCAGAGTTTTTAAAGGAGCCTTCTAGAGCTAAGGAGAGAAGCCATCTACTACCTTCATCTCAACTCCCAGAAAAGCAGTGCTCTTTTATTTTTTCCCCAAATAAGTTTTAATTTGAAAGAAATACTATACAACTAAAAAATAAAATTAAATTAAAACTGTAGCATGCCCACTCTAAACAATAATCTCAAAGGAGACAGTTGCCTGAAAGCATGTGAAATTTCCTATGGGAGAGTCTTAATTGGCCTTCAGAGTGTATTTTAAAAATTAAAACTCTTGCCAGCATTTAAAATCCATGAACTTTCACATAACAGTCTGGGCCTGGCCACACAGGGCCCACCTTCCCGCCTGGCAATGGACAAGCAGAGTTGGGCAGCAGCTGTCAATTTGGCATGAACTTTCCAATTCCCACTGTCCCCTCCTGAGGTCACTTTGGGGAAGAATGTCACCTGCTGACCCTGTGGGCATTTGAGTGTGCCAGTCCAGCTCTGAAAGCTCAAGTCCTCCTTCTGAATTAATTTATTTTTTTAACTTTATTTTTTAATTTTTTTTTTTTTTTTATCTTTTAGGTGAGGCAACCCTTGGTTGACCTCACAGATTGCAAGGACATTGTCAGCTTACAATCCCTTATTTTTTTATTTTTTACACCTACAGCACCTGGTCTTCCTAGGGGGTCTCCCATCCAGGTACTAACCAGGCCTGACCCTGTTTTGCTTCCGAGATCAAATGGACTCCTTCTGAATTTAATCCCAGTTTATAGCACATCACTTGTGGCAATTCCTTCAGAATTGCTCCTTTCAGCTCTTCGACTCTTTTCCCCAGTACAGTTGGCCCTTAAACAAGTGTCCTGCCCCATTTCTTACTTCAAAGGAGCTGACCAAGCCTGCTACTTAATGGTGGCCCGTGGACATTTAGATGGAGTCTACCAGGCACTAGGTGCATCGTCCCCAACTGGTAGACATTGGTAAAAGGGCCTCAGAGCTCAGCTCCTCCACAGCTTTAGATTATTTTATAAATGGTAGAGGCATTGAGGAAAATGCTTTACATTTCTAGATTAAAGGTAACCTATTCTGTATGTGTTTTACCCTTTCTTTTATTCGCTCTGAGTTCATTTCTTCCAAGTAGCAGAAGACTCTTCTTTGGGTCATTCACTGGGGTTGCAAACATTGTCATCATCAGTCTCTCAATCCTGTTTCTGGCTTTTCAAATTTAGATTATATTGAGAGAGAATATGTATGTACGTGTATATACACACACACACACACACACACACACACACACACGTCTGCATTCATCAAATCTTTTTCAGTCTTCAAGATCCAACTTGGTCCTCCTCAACCAAGTAGAGTGAAGCACAATATGATGTCAAACTCCCACATACCAAGAGGGAAGAGCTGGCCTGGGGCCTGACTCTCTTACTGACTCGCTGTGTGGCTTTAGCAGACTCATATAACCTCCCAGAACCTCGGTTTCCTCACTGTAAAGTGGCTATAAAAACCAGCTGGCATCCAGCCAGTCAGTCACACTGGCTGAGCACCCACAGTGGGCTAGGCAGGGCTGTAAGCGCCCCTGACTCAGGGCAAGCGAGGCCGATCCAGGCCCCACTCAGGGAGCCCAAGGTCTGGGGAGGGGGAAGAGGAGTGTAAATCCTTCTAAGAAGGGCACCTGAGATGGGGGGCTGGGTAGGTAGGAGAGACTCTGAAGTGGGGTGTGAGCTGTGGTCTTGAGAATGAGCAGGAATTAGTTAGAAGAAGGCAGATGGGGACCTCATTCTAGGCAAAGGGCAGTGCCTGTGGATAGAGGCTGAGACAAGAGGCATTATGAGGGCGTGACAGGGGCCTGGGTGACGAGAGGCCCAGGCGAAGCAGGCCATTCTCGCCCTGTCAGCCTCACCCCTGCAGCTCTCCTCGTGAGGATGGGACCTTGGAAACACGACGAAAAAGTACCCCACGAAGTCGTCTCTTTGCCCTCCATGTCACTGAGAACTGCCATTTTCTTGGTGGCCCTGGGGCTGTGGGAGGGACTTTCCTGGTGAGGTGAGCCCTCCGTGCTTGGCACTGGGCCTGGCTGCCCTCCAGGGGCCCCCGCACACAAAGCCTGCTCTGTGGGTGAGCATCCCAGGAGAGCGCTGCAGAGGAGGCGGCCTGAGCCAGCAACCGGGTCCCCGGTGCCAGTGCCCACCCCCACCCAGGCACTTCTCCGAACCCTTCAGGCCCGCTTGGCTCTCAGAAACAACATGGTCCTCCTTCAGGCGCCAAAGAAAATAATGAAGAGGTGGACGTGGAGAGGGGAGGGGAATGGGGGCCTGGCGAAGCCTTTCCATGAGAAGGAGTGAGCTGTGTTCTCCAACCGCAGGGCACCCACAGCCATCTCTGTCTTGGGACCAAGGGCAGAAAAATCCCAAGGCTCCGAAACATCTCCTCAGAATATCAGGAAAGTCAAGTTCCTCTCCCCTCAGGCTTACTCAAGCCAGAAATCAGCACACGAAAGTGCAGCTCAGACTGGGGAATCGCCACCCTATTTTCACCAGGCACCCCCTGGGCGGATGGGCCTCTCCAGCCAGCACACAGTGAGCCAGCGAAGAGGCATGGGCCTCAGCTGTCGCACTGCTCCCCTCAACCACCAGGTAGAGGTGACATCAGCCTCAGCCATCCTAGCAGAGTATTGACTCTGATATCCTCATGCGTATAGGATTCTGATTAAAAATTCTAAATAAATTAAAATAAATCCATTGTTTAAGTTTGACTGCCCCTCAATCTACACCAGGGTAGGAAAAGAGATTTCTAGAAGGGTTCTGAGTTTTAGAGAGAGCCTCGGTTTCCCCTTTATGAAATAGCCCGTTCCTACCTACTTGGGGGGATCTGAGGAACTTGAGATGCTGACACGCAGGGGACACTTAGGGAGCCATACACCTGACAGGACAAGAACCTAGCTGCCTGGGATGGGAAGCTCCACAGTTCCACTGGGGACAGTGACAGCAAATGCAGCATTGGAAAGGGGCAACAGAATAGCCTCGTGGCTACTTCCTGTGGAGACTAGTTCGTGAGCGACCTTTTCTGTTGTGGACTCATCCTGAGCCAGTCAGCGATGTGCACTCGCCCTCCGCCTTTCCCTCAGGCCTTTCATCCTCTCTAGCTCTGGCTGCCTCCACCTCTCTCTCCCTGGTTCACCTCTTTCCTGTGCTGACCCTCTGAGGGCCAGTGTGACGGAGGGAGAAGAACGTGGCTTTCAAGTTCAGACCTGGGTTCCAGTCCCGGTCCACCACACCGGGGCTATGGGATCTTGGGCAAGTCCTCCATGACCCTCGGGCTCCTCATCTGTGACTTCCCAGAGGGCAAAGACCAAACCTCTTATTTACCATGAAACCTGAGCACACAGTTTGTTGCTTTGCCTACAGTAGGTGTTCGATCATAATTTTAATAATAGCATTAGACTCTTCCAGGCTCTGTTCTAAGTAATTTTACAAATATGAACTCATTTAATCCACAGAACAACTCCATGATATAGGTGCTATCATTATCTCCATTTTACCAGTGAGGTACCTGAAGCTCATTGATTGAATGAATGGGTGGATGAATGACAGTGGCAAGAATTATTTATGTCCAAGAGCTTGACCAAGTACCCAGTACATCGTCCCTTCCATACCCTGTGTCTGCCGCCCTTTCTGTTTCTCCTGGCATCGGGACAGGGCTGTCGAGCACTCAGCCTCTGCTCTGAGCCAAGCACGGCCACTTCCCAGCCTCCCACACAGGATGGCACCCACCTCTGTCTGGGTGTGTACAGGGTTCCCCTGGAGAAGTGATAGGACACTGGGCTCAGAATAGAAATTCTTCAGAACAACACCAAAAACTCAAAAATACAATAAATTTCTCCACTTCTTTTTCCCCCAGAGCAGCGGGCTTTGGAGATCTAAGTCCTATTGGACTCTGAGCAACATTTCACCAGCCTGAGGCCCTTGGCACATGATGTCCAGAGGCAGAGCATAAACCAATGGCTAGTGTTGGCAGCTATCCATAGGGGTAGAGGAGATCAAATCATCTTCCAATGGCACCTGGCACACAGTAGGCATTTAATAACTATTAAACCGATTGATAATTTTCTGTGTTCCAAATAGCCTACATACACGAATCCTAAACTATACAATAGCTCTATGAGTTGGGCATATTTTCTCCCTTTTACAGATGAGAACATAAGCTTAATGTCTATAGACCTGGCCCAAGTAGAAAGTGGCAGAACCAAGATTTGAACCCAGGCTTGTCAGGCTCTAAAATCCGTGCTCTTGACACCATGTTGTCTGAAACCTAGTCACTGACGGGCCTTGTTCTTCCCCTTGTAAGGAGTGAAACTAGGCCTGGGCACTCACAAGCTATGACTGGGCTTCTTGCCTCTGTCATTCCCTCTCTTGCCCCAAAGTTCACTGGTTGGATCCAGTCCCCTCTGGTTTTCACGGCAGAATAGAAGGTGACCTGAACCCCAGCAGAGCACTCCAGGGCTGGTGGCCCTTTCAATTCATGGAGCAAAGGGTGAGGATATTGACATAACTAGAGCCACTTTCAGGGGGCCTTCCGAAGGCTCCTCTGGAGGCCGTTGTCCCTCACTTCTCTCTCCTCTGGTATAGTGTGCGACTCATACTGGACATCTGTCCACCCCGAGTACTGGACGAAGCGCCATGTCTGGGAATGGCTCCAGTTCTGTTGTGACCAGTACAAGCTGGACACCAACTGCATCTCATTCTGCCACTTCAACATCAGTGGCCTGCAGCTGTGCAGCATGACCCAGGAGGAGTTCATTGAGGCGGCCGGCATCTGCGGGGAGTACCTGTACTTCATCCTGCAGAACATCCGCTCACAAGGTTGGTGTCCAGGGGCCAGGACCCGAGGGGAGGGACCACATGACCCCATCAGGTCCTTCCCTGTCATGTGAACTTTCATTCACAGCACACTTTCATTCACTGGACTGTTAGCCAAAACCCCATTCACCAAAACCTCTCGGTACCTAGAGAAAGCTCTCATGTGCTAGAAATGGAGACTATAGGAAAAAGGGAACAGGTTACAGGAAAGCAAGTTGAGTGCATTTAAAAAAAGAAGAAGAAAGAAAGAAAAGAAGAGAAAAGAAAAAAAAGAAAAGAAAAGAAAGGAAAAGAAAATTCAAGACACCCAGCTAGAAAGCAGGTGTCCTTTGGACTGTGCAGCTTCATGAAAACATGATCTGAAATTCCTATTTCACCTCCAGCCTGCCCATTCTCCAGGGGAGCAGACCAAGGCCCCGGCAGCCTCCCAAGTCCTCATTACATTCTCCTGCCAGGTTGTGCAGTCCTTGTAGCCTCCTGTATCTATTTTCTCCTTTGACCTGCACCCAACCAGCATTCAAATTCCTGAAAGATTCAAGGGCAGGTCATAGATCACAGACTCTTAAAGGCATAGGGGAGCTCAGTGGTGGATTTGTCATAAGTTGTCAATGAGGAACACGACCCCAAAGACTGAGTGACTGGGCAAAGCCTCACAGGAGTGAGTGGCCCAGCCCAGCTCAGAGCTCAGGCCTTCTGACCCCGAGCCTGGACTCACTCCCAAGCCAGTGCACACTCAGAATCTTAGAGGCTGCTGGGGCACCTGGCCTGGTGGCTCTCTCCAGATGGCCTTTCAAAAGAAAGAGATTGTCACCTCTTGGGGCTGGCTTCAGGGTGCCCCAATAAAGGCCAGATTGTCTTCAGGGTTCCTTCTGAGATAAAACCACCCCGCAGAGGCGAATCGCTCCCCTTCTCCTCAGCACCTCCTCGCCAGGCCTGGCCAGGGAAAACCAGGATTGCATGATATGATGTGTGGATTTCTTTTTCTTTCCCAGGTTATTCCTTTTTTAATGATGCTGAAGAGACCAAGGCTGCCATCAAAGACTGTAAGTAGCTGAGTTCACGCTGCTCAAGGCTTTGCTGAGGCTACTCTTAGGCACATGGGCTTGATCATTCTTCTAGGACCAACCACATGAAGCATTGCTGACCTGAAACAATCACAGACTAGAAGAAGCAGGAGAAATGCAATGGACAGAGCCTAGGATTTGGGT
The DNA here is from genome assembly GCA_030015415.1 of Cynopterus sphinx. Taxonomy (NCBI): domain Eukaryota; kingdom Metazoa; phylum Chordata; class Mammalia; order Chiroptera; family Pteropodidae; genus Cynopterus; species Cynopterus sphinx. Next base: position 126,046,180 of record CM057383.1, read on the forward strand.
CCATGACTTTTGATCCTCCCCTAGACTCAGTTTCCCTATCTATAAAATCATGTGCAAGTTCAAGACACTGTGCATACAAAGTGCCTAGCAAGTGCCAGCCAGTGTAGATGCTCCAAAAACTGGTATCCATTAGCAATAATAATCATAATTACTAACCATTAGAGGTCCTGTGGTTGATAGTGTCTGCAAAGAATCTGAGCTCACAAGGCAGGTCAACTTTGTAATTATAAGGTGATAGAGGACCTTGGATGGCCTTGTTGATTCTGAAAATTAACCCTCACTGTTTCACTTTTGCAGATGCGGAAGGTTTAGGAAAGGGAACTTGGGAACTTTCATTTTTCTAAGATGATGATGATGATTGCTGTTAGTTACTGAGCCCCACACAGACTCAGGCCTCGAGGCCAGGAGGGGACATGGCTTCCTATGAGCCAGGCCCTGTGCTAGAATCTTTACAGACATTGTCTTACGTAATCTCTCCTATGATCCCGTAATACAAGTCCTAGTACCATAGCCTTTATACAGGGTTAGGAACTAAAGCTTAGAGGTTGAGGTGACAAGGTTAGAAGGTGACAGAGGACCCTAGTATGTCTAAATCTGAAGCCCTTAACTCCTTTGCTTTCCTCATCCATTTTTCTTTCTCTTTTCATTCATTTGACGAACATTTGTTGAACATCTACTATGCACCAGGCCCATAGCTAGGCCCTGGTCTCTTTGCTTTTACTTGTGCCCCTTCCAGTCTGTTCTCCACGCACTAGCCAGCGAGATCATCTTAAAGTGTGGACTTTGTCAAATTCCAAAGTCTTCTCCTTACTCTAGGAATAAATCCCAAATCCTAATCAGGGCTGGCAAGGAAGGCCCTATGTAATCTGCCGGCAGCCCACTTCCCCAGCACCATCACCTACCACTCTACCTGGGGCCTGCTGCACACCTGCCTCACTGGTCCTCTCTCCGCGCTTGACTTTGCATGGGCTGGGACACTCTCTCCCTCCTACTCACGTGGCTCCTTCTCATCTTCATCTGTCAGCGTAAATATCTCCTTTTCATGAGGCCCTCCCAGTCCTCTCTGTGGCAACTAGGTGCTTTTCCCCACCTTCATTCTCCATCCAATATCTTGTTTCCTACCTAGCACTTAAAACCACGGACAATGGTTCATTTCTTTTGTATTTTACCTTGCCCATTAGTCCTTAAATCCCACATGATCGAGGCGGAGTCTACCTTGGTTGATCTTGGATCCCCAGCATGGAGCCCAGAACCTGGCGCACAGTAGGTCCCCAGTGTTGGATACAAATGCTCCTTAAAGACAAATACTGAGTCTTAGGCATCTGTGCACCTCCCACCTACTAATGTTCTCCAAAACATCTAGCATGGTGTCTTCCAGCACAAAGGTGTTCAATTAATATTTCCTCATTTTGGTGTGAATTGAGGTCTGAATGTGGCCTCTAGATTGCTTCCTACTAATGTAACTCATTCTATTTCAGATGCTGATTCCAGCTGCTTGAAAACAAGTGGCATCAAAAGTCAGGACTGTCACAGTCACAGTCGAACAAGTAAGTGTAGAGATGCCACTTTCCATTTTCATTTCTTAAAGCCGTGAGATGAAGTAATCTACTTTCATAAGCTCGAAACTGAATGTTTAAGTGGGACCAGTTATTTCCCAAAGCAGGTAGTGAAGAAGTTGACGATTTTCAGAAACGTAATCAAATTCCCATTTATTTCTTTTCACGTGGAAATGGTGCTATAAGAATTAAAATGAGGAGACAATTTTCTAAACATGTTGAATTCCTGAATCGAGGTTTATTTGTCCTCGTCTGTTGTGGGACCTTCTCGCTGAACTCCTCAGGGATGATAGTAGAGAAAACGCCATAAGTTGGCAATTCTGGTAGCCTTTGCCAGCACTAAGACAGATCTACTCAGTGCAGAACTCGTCTGCTAGGCTTGGTTCTAGCCACATGATATGTATTAGCTCATAATCCTATAATCTCTGTCATGAGGTAGGTACTCTTATTATCCCATTTTACAGATAAGTAGAGAGATTATGATTACAGACCTAGGAAGAGGTGAATTCAGGCAGATGGACTCCAAAACCAGTCTTAACCACAACACGGTGGAACAATAGAAATACCAGCTTTTCATGACAAACACGACTGTAGGGTTGGTCCACCCAGACCGTTGTGGCTGTGGGACAGCAATACTGCCTGCCAGAATGAAGGAAAAGATTGTTTGATGGTCAGTTCATTAATTCCGTACGAATTCGTCCATGGTTCCACAGCAAGGAAAGCCTGCAAGCCACAGCCTTGCTGGTCAGCTAAGTTTGGTGTCCCTGAATGTGTTTTGTGATTTCTTTACTCGGAGTCAGACATTTGACAGCTCGGTAAGGTTCTCAGCAGAGGACTCCATCAGAATCGCGGGGAAGAACCCTACAAAGCAGCAGTTCTCGTGGATTAATAAGAAGTTGTGCAATGCTTATCATTTAAAAAACAAACTTAAGTAACTTTTGTTTTCCTTCTCGAAAGGCCTCCAAAGTTCTCACCTATGGGAATTTGTACGAGACTTGCTTCTGTCTCCTGAAGAAAACTGCGGCATTCTGGAATGGGAAGATAGGGAACAAGGTATTTTTCGGGTGGTTAAATCGGAAGCCCTGGCAAAGATGTGGGGACAAAGGAAGAAAAACGACAGAATGACATACGAAAAGTTGAGCAGAGCTCTGAGGTAAGTTAACAGCGTGAGAGGCCATGAGCCTTCAGGTAGAGTTATAGAAAGTGGCCAGCCATAGAGAAATTGTGTTTGCAGCTTTTTTTTCTCCATCAGCGAAAGGTCATGAGACAACACTTAGGTTCTTAGTTACAGGTGGGATTATGGTTTGTAAATGGACACGCCATCCTTTCCATTCTGGGCAGTTTTCCACAGGATCACTCTGAATCCAGGCCGTCTCACGCATACCCACCAAACACCGAATTGCACACACCCACACACACACACACATTCTGAACTGAATGTGGTGAGGTTCAGTCTTCAAGATGTCTGGGAGAGGTTTATGTGTAAGTTGATAAGAGGGTGTGAAAATACCAGGGTAACCAAAGAGCAGCCTTGTCACCTGAGAGGAATGAGGACTGCTTCTGTTCTGTTGTTTTCCTGAGGTACAAACCCTGCCCACCATTCTCTTCTGCTGTTTTTCTCAGGTACTACTATAAGACGGGGATTTTGGAACGGGTCGACCGAAGGTTAGTGTACAAATTTGGAAAAAATGCACACGGGTGGCAGGAAGACAAGCTATGATCTGCTCCATCGTCGAGCTTATGTTATGGATTTCTGCCTTTTAAAACAATCAGATTGCAATAGACATTTGAACGTCTTTGTTTTTGTCTTTTAAACCTGCAAACGTGCTGATAAAATTTCTCCACATCTCAGCTTACATTTGGATTCAGAGTTGTTGTTGTCGTCTACATGGGGGTGATGGCAACAACCCTTAAGAAATTTCCTTTTTTTTCCAACCCAAGAGGAGGAGGAGGGGTGATCTTTTGCGGTACCTTGAGCAAACATTACGTCCTAAACAAGAGATGCAGAAAAACAATAGCCAGCGCCATTGGTGCTGCCCAGAGAAAAAGGATCCAATTCTGCCATTAGACCCACCTAGCACTCCCATTCCAAAGGCTCCAAAGTGTTCACACGTTTATTTAACTGCGGCAGCTCAGACAGGGGAAAAAAGTGATTCGTTTGTAGTTAATATAGTAGGAGGGGGTGAGATGTGGGTAAGGCAAACATACTGTAGATTTCAAATCGTAAGTGGAATTCCATAGGAAAACTCCTTGATGAGTGTAAGAGCTAAGCCTTCTAGCTGGGACATCGCTGGGTTTAGCATAGGTTGATAGTACGTTTCTTAACCGGAACATTTTTGTGGCCACTCAGCCAAACTCCCAGGGCCATCCTTTTAGAGTAATAAATTTAAAATTAGGCACTTTCTTAATTTTTGCTGAGTTCCTTCCCTAGCCGCCCCGCCTTCGCCTATTGGTGGGAGGCACCCAATATGAAAGAGTTAGTCAACAGACATATCAGTTCCCACCCAAATCACCAACATTTATGTGATTCAAGCCATCAACACGATTTTGATACAATCGTTATTCATTGATTCTGCCTATAGCCAAACTGTTAAACCTTTATAGAACTGGGAATGTCCTGACATCTCTGTAACAGCAAATTAAATCATGTCTTTTCTGTTTTGTCTTTCTACTTGATACATACTCAAGCTCCAAAACACAGATTTCCTTGACAAAAATAGCAACAGTGAATTTACACGAGTAAACGTTCACGGGTTAAAGTCTGCACTGACCTTTCTTATCGGTCACTGGCAGGTAAGCCTAGTAACAGTGACCTTAACTAGGTAGACAGCCCAGGACTTCCCCTTGGCCAGAGCAGGAAGCTTCATGTGACAAGGCACTGAACCACGCATGATGCAGGCTGAGGACCTCCATGCTTAGAGTTTAACTTCAAAAGCAACTTGTTTTAAAAAATGTGAATTATTGTAAAATAATCTATTTTTGGATTCCTGTGTTTTCCAGGTGGATATAGTTTGTAAACAATGTGAATAAAATATTTAACATGTTGAACTGTCTCTGTGTTGTTAAATTCAGCAAAGCAGACCCAACAAAGCATTGACAACGTATAAAACCTTTGATGACCCCTCTATTCCCTAGCTTTAGGAGATGGAGACTTTTATGGAGCCATAAAAGAAAGATGTGAGAAATGTATAGGAGTGATCCTATCCAACACCTTTACATCATAAGACAGAGGTCATCTAAAAAAAAAAAAACAAAAAACATGGGGCCTACAGATGTGTTTTTGTTTGGTGCATGCGCCCGCGTGCGCACACACAAACACACACACCCATACACACACACAAATAATTTTTTTTTTGCTTGTTATTTTAAAGTTTTGTTTTCTGTCTTACTACAAATTAGTTGCCTTATTTAAAAACCAGATTTACAGAAAAAAATCTAGATTTCCAGCTTCTTTTAAAAAATCAGATCTGACAACACTAGTTTCTCGGTTATTTGTGGCAATAATTTCCTGGAGCTGAGTGGAAGCTGCTCCTTTGGGCAGAGCATTTGGTAACCATTTTTACTGCCTTCCAGAGTTTGGCTTCGTTCTTGTACTATTGTTGTTTGTTTCATACATCCAGAAAGCTGTACATTTTGAATTTGGGACCCCTGTCCTGGCCATCTGAAGAGGTAAGTACCATATTGATAGACTGGATCAAAGCCCACAGTCTGGTGGAAAGAAAAGATTGTCCAGGAAATTGGAAATTAGCTAATAGGAGGGAAACTGGGAGCTTTCAAGCAAAGAGCTTGGCAGAAGCCAGCAGATCAGGGGGATGGTGGGGACCAAGGTGGGGCAGAGAAGGCAGTGACAACGGGACTGAGGACTAATACATGACCTACAAGATGTGGTCCCAACCCCAGATATCAGGCAATTCAGAGAATGAAAAAGTGAATCCCTCTGCTACTCAAGAAGTTTTCATTTTGTAAAATCATTAAACTAGCATCCACTTTGTATTAGTTTCCTAGGGCTACCCCAGGACAAATCACCTAATTTTGTAGCTTAAAACAACAGAAATGTATTCTCTTACAGTTGTAGAAGCTGGAAGTCCAGAATCAAGATAGTGGAAGGGCCGTAGGCCCTAAGGAAGAACCTTAGGCAATTCCAGCTTCTGGTGGCTCAATGCATTCCTCAGCTTGTAGCTGTAAAATGCTAATCTCTGCCTCTATCTTCTTATGGCCTGCCTCTCCTCCTCCAGGTTGCTCTCTTAGAAAGACATTTTTCATTGGATGCAGGGTCCATCTGGATAATCCAGGGTGATCTCATCTCCAGATCCTTAACTTAATGACACTAGAAAAGGCCTTTTTTTCCAAAACAAAAAAAGGTCACCTTGACAGGTTCTGAAGTTTAGAACACGGGCATACCTTTTTGGGAGTCATTATTCAACCCACTACGCTCTTTAAAATGTGGGTTTTGCTTGAACATATGCAATTCATTAAAGAAAAAGAAAATACGAGGGACTGTTTAAAATACCACATTATAAGCAAACAATACCAAAGCAAAACAACAAAAAATAAAAACGGCCAATGCAAAATTCACTTACCAAACAGTCAAATGAGGAAACAAGTATTTCCTTTATAAAAAAGATCCAAATTGAGCTTTTTCTACAGCAAAAGTTCTGTATGATAATGTGATTTAAAATTCTCAAAAATTCAAAAGTATACAGAACTTTTTGAGTTCACCTCTGCTAACTCTACACATCTTTAAAACTTCTGATAAGAATTTTAAACCTTCAATTTGTCTTATCAGGTCATTTAAAGCAAAATTTGGCCCTTTGCCTTTTGGTAATACCATGAATTAAGATGCAAAGAAATGGCTCAGCAGCTTGCCCGTTATTTTTTTCTCTCTCTCTCAGAAAAGCAAGTGCTAAGAAGTTCTTAAAACTCATTTCCTTAGGGGAGATTACAAATTAGAGTGATGTTCCCTTATCAGAGACATAAAAAACTAATGTGCTTTTAAACAGATTTCAGACATTGAACTCGAAATGAACAAGGTAATCCTTCACGGCTTTGAAAAGCCCAGTCGAAGTCTTCCTTTCAAAAGAGCAAGTAATAGATTTTAAAATATCAAGAGTTGATTTTTAGAGAGTGGTGTGCCAGAAGGTAAATGAAAATGCCTTGTGAGAAGGTGAGAGTGTGAGAAATAAAAACACATGTCCACACCAAATCATGTACACAAATGTTCATATCAGCATTATTCATCATAGCCAAAGAGTGGAAACCACTCAAACATCTACCCACCAAGAATGGATAAATAAAACATGGCATATCCGCAAAATAAATATTATTTGGCAATAAAAGAAAATGAAGTACTGCTACATGCTACAACACATAAGAACCTTGAAAACATTATATTAAGTGAAAGAGGCCAGGCACAAAAACCCACACGTCATATGATTCCGTTTCAATGAAATGTGCAGAGTAGGCAAATCTAGATAGAAAGTAAGACTCATGATGGCCAAGATCTGGGCAGGATTAAGTTAGGGAAAATGATAAGCGTCTGCCAGTGGTTACAGGGTGTTTGGGTGGGGGTGATAAAAATACTCTACTACTGATTGTGGTGATGATTGCACAACTCTCTACATGTACTAAAAAACACAAACTTGTCCACTTTCAGTGGGTGATTTTTATGGTATGCAAATTACATCTAAAAAAAGCTGTTATTCAAAAAAAGAAGAAGGTGCCAGTGATCAATGGGGTCAAATACTGCTGAGTGGCCATACAAGACAAGGAATGAGAATGGACCACTAAGTTTTTTTTTGTTGTTTTGTAAAATATACATAACATAAAATTTACAGTTTCAACAATTTTTAAGTGTACAGTTCAATGGCATTAAACACAAATATATTCGCAACGCTGTGCAATCATCACCACCATCCATCTCCAAAATTTGCTCGTCATCCCAAAGAGAAACTCTATAACCATTAAACAGTAATTCCCCATTCCCTCCTCTCCCCACCCCAGCAACCACTAATTCTATTTTCTGTGTCTGTATTTTTGACTACTCTAGGTACCTCATACAAGTGGAAGCATACCATATTTGCCCTTTTGTATCTGGCTTATTTCACTCAGCACAATGTCTTCGAGGTTCATGCATGTTGTAGCATATGTCAGAATTGTCTTCCTTACAAAGGCTGAATAATATTCTACTGTCTGGATATATCACATTTTGCTTAGCCATTCATCCATCAATGGACACGTAGGTTGTTTCACCTTTTGGCTATTGAAAATAATGCTATGAACATGGGGTGTACACTATCTTCTCAAGTCTCTGCTTTCACTTCTTTGGGGTATATACCTAGAAGTGGGATTGCTGGTTGGGACCATCAGAGTTTAGTGGCATGGAAGTCATTAGTAACCTCGGTAAGGGCAGCCCACTTGAAGCAAGTTCAAGAGAAGACAGAAGATACAGGGGATAACACAGAAAGGCAATTATTTTAAGGTATTTTTCAATAAAGAAGAACAGAATAAAGGGGACAATAACAGGAAAGGCCTATGAGATCAAGAGAGAATTTGAGAAGATTCATAACAGCAGGTTTGCAGGCTAAGAGGAGTGATCCAGAAGTAAGGGAAAGTAAGCGAGAGAGGGCAGGGGTGATTCCAGAATAGGCAGGAGGCATGGGACCAGTGTGTACATGGGGGGCTGACCTGCGGTATTAGCAGAGCTCATCTCTATCAACGGGAAGGAACGAAGAGCACGTAGATGTCAATGCTGGCGAACTGGAGGATTTTAGTGGAGGGAAAATAAGGACGTTATCTTATCCTCGATGAACTAAGGAGTTGAGAGAGAGGGAGAGAGGTGAGTGGGAGAATTTACTGAGAAAGGAAAGACAGATTCCCAGGCAGTGTCAAGGGTCCACTTGAGGTTTGTGGTCAAATTTGTAAAAGCCCAGTCCACAAAGCTGTGTTTTGCTCCAGCCACAGTCATTTTGGTGCAGGAGCTAAGTAAGAGGTGTACTTTACCAAGGCTGGGTTCTGGAGAAATTATTATTTTGAAATATAAATTTTAAACAGAGTAAGAAGGGAATAAGGGATGTAAAAAGGGTGATGACCAGTAAAGGTTCTAGTAGTGTTGAAGAACTGATGGGAGGGGAGGTCTGTACTAGATTGTTCAGACATATTCACAGACACAGACACAGACACACACACACACACACACACACACACACACACACAACGCAATTAACCCCATGGAGAAGAGTATGTTTCCTCAGCCTTTGACTTTGGGCTTAAACATGTGACTTGCTTTGGCCAACATTAGTGAGCATGACATGAACAAAGACTTGAAACAAACTTGTGAAATTGGAGCTGTAATCCCACTTTCCTGAGAAAGGAAAAAACAGTTTATTTCCTTTCCGTGCATTCTTGCATTTTTGCCATCATTACTAGCGAGCCAACACGGTGGGACCCATGTATCTTAATGTCACTTAAAAGGAATATAATTAGGCAGTACCTCCCAGGAAGTAAAACCAAAGAGGTCTCCAGAATAAAACTGGGGGCACTACTATGTGTCAGATTTTCACATGTAAGAAACATGTTAGATACATTAGATTTTAACTATGGAATCATTTTTACTCTACAGCATAGAACAAAGCAGAAAATTACCTCAAAGAATTATCTTTGTATCCAATAACCAATACTCTAATAACCGTTGTCAGATTGTATTAGTTTTTATGAGTTTATCTTGCATATCTAACACTATAAAGAGATATAACTATAGTAAAATTACTACATTGAAAGTATTCACCTTTAGGTACAAGTGGATAGATTTATCTTCTATGTCTACAAGTACACACGTCCAAGCACTCTCAAATACAGGAGAAGTTAGGCAGGAAAGTTTGACGAAATAGTAAAGGAGTTTGAGCTAAAAGACTGAGAATTTATATCTATTAGTTTGTGTCTAATAGTTTCCTGAAGCCCACTATCTCAGGGAATTCTTGAGAGTAAGTATGAACTGGTTTTGAAGATTTGAGATGAAGCGAAGTTTTTTCAAGAAAAACAGATTTTCATTTAGTATTCCAAATTCATCTTTAGTATTCCGCTTGATTTCCAAGCATGATCAACAAATATGGGATGAAAAAAAAGAAGAAGAAGAACTTGAGGTTCTGGACACTTATTTTAAAAACTCATAATCAGTTAAGGATGCGAGCTAATAGATGAGAGATCTAAGTAATTTTCAAAGTTGTGAAGTTTGCTATTTTCCCAATAAAATTAAAGAGTTCTGGTGCCTTGTGTCCAAAGGCTATTGGTTTAAACATACAGCATCCTCGTGATATTGGTATTTTCAATTTTAAGACTATGCATTTGATAACAGATGATATTCAGACATTCTAAGTTATATATGAAGCCAAAAAAAATCAAATACCATTCTTCTATTCTTATGTACAGATTATTTTATTGTATAAAGTTATTACAGATCAATTTGTTGTAAAAAAGCCAATGCTGTAGTAACAAAAATATAATTACAAGTTTTTTTTAAAAAAACCTGATCAATTCCAAGCAGAAATAAGCCATGATGCTACTGAAGTTATTTTCAAAAAATGCTAAGGCATTAAATGTGTTTTTCCTAAGGGGAACTTAGAAAAATTAAAATTTCTCAGTGGATTAGCTTCATCTTTTTTTTCTTATAGAACAATTACAACCATATTTTTATATAATAGGCCATGAGATGATATGTAAACATATTTTCATCAAGATGTTTTTCTTATCAAATAAAATTATTTTTCTGCTAGAAACTTTCATTATAGTGATTTTTAAGTGAACTATCCAGCAATTACGTTTCTCTCAGATGATTGTTAAGTCCTAGCCTTTACTTCCTCTAGGAAAATAGCATGAAAAGCCATTATTACATTATTTGCTACAGAAACCTGGATTAGCATTTTAAAAACATACACTTGTACTTGCACATCCAGCACAGGAGAATCTTCTATCCAGCAATGAGTGATTCCGTGTGTGAACACCATGGTTTTGCAACTTGACACCAGACCAGGGCCCCGACCCTCACAGATTAGCTTTCTCCACTGCAGGCAAGGAAGACTCATGCTTTGCACTGCCTTTCTATTTAAAAAAAAAAAAAAAAAAAAAAAAAAGATCAGCAGATTAATTAACTCATTCCAGAGCAGCAACCTGGTATTTACCTTAGCTTTCATTTCCTCTCAAATGAAAATAATAGCACTTCAGAATAGATTCACCTTAAACTATCTTATACTGTTCAGAACTAAAATAAAGAGAATGTGTTTAAAAACCTGATGAGTTCTTTATATCTCAAATGAGTTTCTGAGCAGTTGTTTAAGATATCTAATAGTCGTCCCTGAGAAGAATCATCCTAAAAGGAAACCACACTATGCTGAGTCTGATCCAGGACACACATGCTCTGCCCCCGCCAGGCTACTCTGGGCTCACCTTAGATTTCTCGGCATTGTACTTATCCAAAAAAGCCTGGACACGGGCTCCATACTCAGGATGGACATCACTGAAGTTCTTGACCTGAAAATAGATATAAACGTTACCCTAGCCCCACTGAGCCAGTCCCAGCATCTGTTTCAGTGTTTACTCAAAAGAAGGAAAGACACTTCCTCGAGACGTAGAACTGCACAGTGACTAACAACCAAGAATAAGATGGGGGATGAAAGCTCTGACATATCCTGAACGACCCTGGATAATCCATTCATCTGAGCATGTCCACCCCCATGAAATGAATGAGATCATTTCACCTGTCTCATAGAATATCACGAGAAAAACACGAGGCCAGCTGCATTGACTGCAGGTAAAGAGCTGATCTCAGAGTAACTCAATATTTGTGCACACACATTCACGAAAGGTAGTTGTGGACATAGACTTTGCCTACAAAAAAAGTGCTCAGCCTGCTGGTACTTGTCTTCAGGCCTTCGAACTCATCCCAGACAGCGGCTAGCCCCCCTGTCCCTAGGAACACAGAAGCAGCAACCAAGGGACAATGAAACAGTGATGTTTCCTAAATTTACAAGACGCTTACCCCTGTGGCAAGTCAGAAAACTTCCTATGACACAATGAGCTGCCATCAGAAATATCATGGCACCTTAGCTCAAAAGTTCAGCCTGACTTTTGAAAGCAGCTCAGTTCTTACCCCTGGAAATGAGCAAGTGTTAATTGTTTCTGAAGGACGGTCAGGTGTCGTGACATCACGTGGCGAGACAGGAAGACCACGGAAATGTAACCTGTATTTTTTAGTATCTAAAGCCCAAGCGACACTGTGACAGGACCCACATTGTAATCCTGAATCTTACTCTCTTGCACAAAACATGGCCACGGTCATATTAAATAGCAAAGGAGAGAATTCACCCTGAACTCAACGAAATTATTACACATTGAACAAAGAGCTAAGGACCAATGGACATACCATGTGCACTGAAGAGAAAATAATCAGAGGTTGACTGGGGCTTAGCTTTCATTTTCTTAAGTCCACTAAGCAGTAAAACAGAAATGGCACTTCCTTTGAAGAATGCTCTCACGCAGCGGCCTTCTCTTCTGTAGCCAGCAGATGTCACCCTTCAGTTTCCAAAATGTCACTCACCGCTTTCTTCTGGATGAAAAGCTGCGCATTTTTCAGCTGGCTGGCAATGTTGTCACACAGGCGTCTCCTCTGCTCTTCATTCAGGGTCTCTGTGTAGAAGGTCCTCACCTGCTCATTGAAAGTACACAGAATGTGAAAAATCAAGTTTCCACTTTATCCCACACCAAAACTCACCCAATATGCCACTTTTGAAATGAAAAAGTGAGACTTCTCATTTCATAAGAGTGAGAAAGTCTTTAGAATTTAGAATAATTTTAACTTATAGTTGAAACTGTCGTTTATGTTGAGTTCCTCACTTTTTGTTTTGTTTTAAATTCAGTTGTTGATAATAGCTCCTAACTGCTATTTAATGATGTCCTTTGTAGTCACTGCTAAGAAACCTCCTGTAAATCTAATGCAGTAAGTACAGCCGACAATTTAAAAATCCCACCACACTCTTAATACCAACAAGTTCAGAATGTGCAAACTATCATCAATTGTAAACTTAGCAAAGCACAACCACTGTTCAATTCACCCAGACCGACAGAGGGGAAAACCCGTAATTCATTAATATATAACCTTAGTTATTCAAAAGCCAGATTTCCTAGAGAAGATGGATGTTAATACTGATATTTTCCGTAGATTGGGTTGACCTCTAAAATGAATATCACTAGATTAAAATGAAAAACAAGAGCCAAGTATCAAATATCAGTCCTAATAGCCTTTGCTCATTTCTGAAATCAATCATTTTTAGTTTATAATTTTATTTTAACAATTTGAATCATTCATTCATTCAACAAATACTTATTTACAAGTACCCATAATGTACCAGGTGCTGTTCTATGTACCATTCTATTAACGTATATAAAGTCCAAAAATATCCAATTATCCAAACTATCAAATTCATAAAATATTGCTTTTCATAAGTTGTGAAATACACTATCACATTTTTCTTAACTTGAGTAAAGTTTAAATCTGATATGAAAAATTAAAAATCAGACTTTTGATATTAACACAATCCAATCAAAATACTGTATTATGGGAATCTCTTAGACTAGATCCAATTCATTGATTTTCTATTCAGCCGTAACAAAGGTATTGTTTAAACACTCAGTGAATCACTGTATCCTTGGGATTTTTATTTCAAAGATTGCACTTTTTTGTTTCTAGAAATTTCTATCTAATTCTTTTTCAAATTTACTTGTTTTTGTTTTCTCGCCTTTTATTCTTGTCTTATACATAATATTCCTTTCTGCATCTCTTTGAATATGGTATAATGCTTATTTTAAATCTCATTTTAGATTTTTCTATCATACGTATGATTCTTTCCTCTATTGCATGTGCAGTTTTCAAGGCATTAGATTGCCTTGTATGTAATTTTTCCATGTAACTCATCTTCAACAGAAGTTATCTTCTGCAGAAGTTCCAAATGTGTCTCGGTGATAAAGTGGTATTCATGCGGTGACCTTTTCTGTCACCTATGCAGAGGCCTAACAGTGTTCACTGATTCACTTGTTTCTCAGTTCAGGACTTCCACAAGGTTCTAAGTGAGGCCAGAATACAGGGACCTCCCCTAAGCACAACACAGGACAGAGACCCCACCCAGAACCCACATACTTCCAAGCTGCATCCTTAGTCTGGTGGGTAGTTTTGCCTATGAGATCCCAGTTCCCGACTGTCATTATTATGTCAAGAGCCCAGTTCTCCGTAACACTTGAAGCTTGAGGCCTCAACTCCTAGCCCTTGGAGTCATAAAATCATATTAAGATGTGACCAGGGTCTGGTTACCCCCATGAGATATATATACCTTCAATGTTCATGCACGACTCTGATTCCTTTTTCATTTCTGGAACCTGGAGATTGAATTTTCTTGTTTATCAGTTCAACTACATACCTTGTAATCTAGCTTTCAGTCTAACATGTCATGTGTGAGAAGCAGAAGCAAGGCTTCCTGTGTCACCTCAATCTACCATCTTAAACTAAAAGGAATTCGGTCTGGCAATTCCAGTGGTATGCTGCAGCCAGCTTGCTCATGAGATCAATTATCAACTTTCTAGGAATTTTGTAAGTGACTTGTTAAACGCAGTCATGATTAAAAATTAAATTTTATAAACTTGCAATTAAATTATAGTACCAACAAAAGTCATAAACCCTCAAAACATGTCACTTCCTACTTAACACATAGTATCTATATTCTTGAGGTTATTTGCATCTGCTTTATCTCCGTGGTGGGAATACGATATAACAGCGAGATAGTAAGCATCGCTTCCCAAAGCCAAAGTTTCAGTGACATCGGCTGGTAGCTTGAAATCAACTCTAGGGAATACTTTCATTATATGAGACAGCTGCTTCTCGTCCTCATAACACTTGGTATGGTCAGTCTTTTAAATTCTAGCCATTCTGGTGCATATGTAATGGTATTGATTTGTGGTTTTATTTTGCATATCCTTGATAACTAGCGAGATAAACCACCTTTCCATATGTTTTTCAGTTATCTGGATATCTTCATTTGTAAAGTGCCTATTCAAGTCTTTTGCCTATTTTTCTATTCATTTGTCTATCTTTTTCTTACTGTTCTGTAAGGGTTCTTTATATATTCTGCATGCATCTTCTGTTAGATAAATTGCAAATCTATTCTCCCACTCTGTGGCTTGCCTTTTTAATCTCTAAATAGTGTCCCAAAATGAAGAGTTTTCTTTTTTCTCTTCATGAGCTACTCTTGATAATAATTATTACGGTTTAAATTTACTAATCCTTTCTTCGGTTATGTTTAATCTCCTTTTCAGCCCATTTACTAAGCTTTTAATTTCAGTTGTTGCATTTTCAGTTCAGGATGTCCATCCAATTCTTTTTGCATAGATTGAAATCTCCATGTTTTTTCTTGAACATATTAATCATAGTTATTTTAAAACCTATATCTGACAATTCCATTACCTGGATCTCCAGTAGGTTTCTCTCTTGGTTTTCAGTCATAAGGTTGTATGGAATGAGTATGCCTGGTGTTATATTATTGAATGTTGGATATGTGCAAATAAAAAAAAATGTAGAGATAATTTGAGGCTCTATTTTCCTCTAAAGAATTTTGTCTGCTTCTAGCAGACAGACTAGAAAGTGATCACTTTACCCCAGGCTGAGGTTGAGCTGATGCAAAGCTGCACCTCAGTTTTTATGAAGGCAAGCTTTTTTTAGGTTTGCCCTTATTCCTAGGCGTGACCCTTCAGGGATTCCAACTGAAAGCCTGGAATGTTAACTAGAGGCCTCCTCTTTAGCAGGCCCTGAACGCCAATTTTTATCCCTCCAGACCCATCAAAATGCTGTAAAGTCTGCTCAGCATCTTGGAAGACACTTTCAAAGTAATAAACACCTCCATGGGAAGGGACACCTAACGCCACACTCACATCTCTGCGCTGCTTTTCTGTCCAAGATCTTGGCCCCTCAAATCTTTGTTGCTTTGTTAGCATTCCAAAGCCTTAAAAACCTGATGCTTTCTGTATTTTCTCTAGCTTTTCAATGTTCTCCATGAGAGGATAGGCCTGATCAAGCTAGTCTGTCATGAGCCAGAAGTGGAAGTCCAAGCAAAACCATTTTAAGAGTATAAATCTGAGCCTTATTTCCCACAAGACTCATATAGTTATAGAACTAAGCTATAAACCTATAAGCAGTATCATGACTTAAAAACATGAGCTCAATATAGTGATAAGAAAATCAATGAGAATGATTATCTAATAAATTTTAATGTGTAAGCAATAGCCTCATTATCTAAATTAATTTTTGCAGAGGTTATATTAGCTATTTTAACACTGGACCAGACCTCACGTAGGTAAAATTCTTTGAGAGGCAGAAATTGTACTGTAATATACTTAGCATCCCCTGCATACCAAGAATAATGCAGTTCCTATAAAAGGCTTTTCAGGAGATGTTTAATTTCTAAGTATGCTTTATATCCTATGACAAAGTAATTCCTTTTTTATGGATACAGGTATGTATATGCCTAAGTGCCTTTCAAACAAAGATATCTTCACAGTGAATTAATTCATGTATTTACGTATATTTTACTTGGAACCCACATTTACAAAGTGAGACACTAGAAATAGGTCCTATTCTCATTGAAATACTAAGTTGAACACCAACTACCCAAGCAGAGCTCTAGGAGAACTGTACTTTTTAACTTTATTCTTTACTTGTGTATGGTGTAAGGGAAGGTAGCTGCCCTTCGAAGTCCAAGGGCCTCTTTCATTGCATCTAGTAAAAGCACTGCCGTGAAGCAGCATAAGGTCACTGGGAAGATGGTGGGCACTTGCTCTGGGGCATTTTAACTACAGGTAACAATAGGTAACTACAGGCTCCACACAGGCCAGTGATGCAACGTAGACTAGAAGCATGAGTCAAATCAATCTGATTTCTTCTTTCCAGAATCTGATATAGAAGTATTGAGAGAAGAAATAAAAGATGGTCCAAAAAAAAAGTAAAATATGGAGAAAGAAGCCATAAAGAAGAGCTAGGCCGTTGCAAAGCCACAGCGATGTTAAAACAGAAGCTATGAGGCAAAGAGGAGAAAACAAGGAGGACGTGGCAACATAAGGCCACAGTAAGAATAAGAGGACATCATAAGAAGCGAGTGGTACTGGAAAGCAGAAGCAGACAGACGATGACTTGTAGCAGAGTCCTGAGGACGGCAAGCCCTATAGTGAAAACACCTACACTCCTAATTCTGAGGCTCCTAGAGAGCTATTCTGAATCTAGTTCTAGCCCCTAAATTTGGGCATTCTTGCCCAGATTCTTAGATTTGGCTGCACTTAGGCTTTATTTGCCCATTTCTTAGATTTCCATGAAATCACTTCTTCCCCAGTGGCCCCCACCTTATCCCTTCAACAGAATTTGGGGGAGCTGAAATGAGTCATACCTTGTACTGCAAAAGCATCGTAACACAACCCCTTGACTCCACCCAATAAAGGGACTGATTTATGAACCAAAGGTGTCCTTCCTGAATTCAGTCACACCGAGAGTGGGGGAAGCAGCAGCCATTGAGACAAAGAATGATTAAGTGACTCCCACAGCAGCAGAAGAAGTCGTTACCTGGGTGACATTATCCTCATTGGCACTGTTGTAGCGCTCCACGTCCCTGGAACATGGGCCGCCGAGTTCCAGGGCAAATTTCTGTTGTTCTGGACCACTAAAGCTATTGGGGTAGTAATTTGGAGCACCACCTTCAAAGGCAAACCACACAGATTCACTTAGGGAGATAAAACACAAAAGAAGTCTGCAAACAACATAATATGAAATAAATTCAATTATATATACATATGTGTGTATACACACATAGACATATATACATATATACACACACACACACATACATGTACATGTCATGCACATGTTATGTTTAATGTACCGTATTTACACACAGGCAGTACTCGGATTCTTAGAGAACCCTGTCATCTTCCAAATGCTCGCATCAGCTGACTCAGTCTAAGAAAGAGATCTCAAATTCCCTTTCAACACCTCAGATGGTCTAATCTATGAAATCTTCTGATGCTTACTAGTACAAATAAATTTATCACAGGTTTGATCTGACCCCCCATAGAAAATGAGACCCAAACACATTTCAAAATTGAGGACATTATGTGGGCTTAGATTCTGAATCACAAAATTCTTGGGAGTGACAGAAAGTTCTAGCTCTGCTCCTTCAATTTAGAGACACAGAAACTGAGCCTGGAAATATTAACTGCTACAAAGTCCCGTGGTAATTAGTGGCAGATCTGGGATTAGAACTCAGGGTGTTCTTTTTGGTCTCTTCTGTTGCAGCACGTGCTAATTTCCCATTACACAACTCCACTTCTCCTTAAAAGTTTTTAAGATCTCTCCTTTATTGACTTACTTTATTCAAGTCCAGCTTCACTTTTACTTCCTTCCACAAATAAATAAAAAAAGAAATTTTTAAAAAGTTGATATTTCTAGTAGTATGTCAGCACTCATTTATCTAAACTTATAGAAAAAAAAGCAACAAATACAATCAAAACATCTTTTACAATTTCTGGAAAAAAATTATGAAGTCTTTTTTTTTCCATTTCGGCATATTTGTTTTTCTAATTATACTCTGCTTTGGCTGATATTAGCAGAGGCTTGATTTACCTGAACACACACTGCCTAAACAGAAGGAGTGGCCTAGACACATATTAAGACGAATGTTAACCAGTCTGGGGTTGGAATTTTACACAGCACACTGCCAGAATAGGTTATCCAGAGTACATAATCAAGAGGTGCCTATTTATCACATTTAACAAGGTACCAAGTGCATGTAGGAAGAGGGAGGACACCATACTATTATGGAGCCCAACTATTAGCCCAAGAAATTTGTTCTGGGTCAGCCACATCCATATGAAGAGCAAATTGTTCCAATAACCATCCACCACAGCGGTTTTCTGAATTAAGAATTAGCTCTCTGAAATGTGCCTATTTGAGTGATTTTTAAATTCTATTTTCAAATAAGCTCTGACCTTTACTCAAAGTGGGAGTTGCCTTCAAATCATTGGCTACTGGAAACAATTAAGTTCTCTCATTGAACTTGAAGAGCACAGCCCAAAGGTTCTACTTCTAAAACAAGGCAAAGGGTGTGTGAAAATACGTCCACAAGTAGTTTTTTCATATGTATGTCTCTATAATGGCAAACATAAAGCCATTACTCATTAATGAATTCCAAAATATACATAAATCTCTCTGACACAGCCAGTCTCAATAACAAGAGGACCAAAGACTACAAATGAAAAAAGAAATCCCTTTAGAATAAAAATGCAGAAGACAGACACAGGAAGTATCAACTACTTTGAGCAACAACATATCCTATACCTCTGTAAACCTCAGAGAGTAGAAATATTGTAGTCACCTAATATAATCAGTAAGCATGTAAACTTGGTAAATACATGGAAAAAACTTAGTGATAATGGTCACAAATGTAAGGCACAAAATTATATATACAAAATAATCTTAAGTGTATAGAAACTATTCATAGAAAAGACTGGCAAGAAATACAAAAAGTGTAACAGCTGTGGCCTTTGGGTATTGGGACTATTAAGTAGATTTTTCTTCTCCTTTCTCTTTTATAGTTTCCAAACTTGCTTTAGGGTAGATGCATTATTCTTATCATAGAAAAATTAACTTCATTTGAATATAGATATCTAGGGTTATTAATATAACTGATTAGTAAAATTTCTGAAAGGATCAATATAAGCAGCCTATTACTATAACATATATGTCCTAAATAGAAAAAGAAAAAAAGAAAACTAAGCTATATATTGACCTGTGGAATATTTATAGGAAAAAACATTAAACAAGCATTCTCTAATTAGAATAATTAGAAATAAAAGTTATTTGTACATGGTACCAAAAAAAAGGAATTAAAGGAAAATAGAACATGTAAATTTGACAAATGTGCTCCAAAAACCAAAATGTAGTGGAGACTCATCAATTGACCCATTTACTTAACAAAAGAAGTGGGGGAGAATCCTTCTATTTGCTCTATCTCCCCTGTCCTAACCTAGCCCATCCAAATTCTAGCTAGGCTCGTTCCCCCACAGCCCTAACAGAAGAGCAGAGAAACAAGACATGAACTCTTGGCTTTTATACTTCCAAGAGTCTAAGTCCTGGCAATTTAAGAATGACTTAAGGAATTGTCTACTTTGTGGAGAGTCTTTAAAACCTAACCCCTAAGTTGGATGCTACTCCCCCACAGGTAGTGTGAAAGATCTTACTCCCTTCCTTACATGATCAGAGGACCGCAGGTAAAATCAGAGGTGGGAACTCTCAATAAAACATAGAAAAATAGATAAAAGCATGGAGAATCCTCAGGCAGTATAAACCTTCAATACTGGGCAAAAAAATACTCGGCTGGCAGCAGCACCCGTGGAGCACCTTCCCAGAGCAGAAAGTCCCTTGGGGCCAGACTGAGAACCACTGGCCTGTTTTCCCACCCTCTGGCCGGTAACACCCTCTGCCCTGAGCCAAATGTCTTAGGCCTACCCTGATTAAACATGCACATGAAGCCATCACGCTGGTAGTTGGCCACTTGAGCACCATAGGGACAGTTTACAGGTATCTGAAGATAGTTGGGTCCCAGGCGGTGACGGTGAGTGTCAGCATAGGCAAAAAGGCGACCCTACAGTCATAAACGAAACAGACAATGACTGTGTGCAGGAACTAAAAGAAGCAAATTTCCACCAAATCAACTGTATAGGAAATCATACAAAAAAAGCACTTCCCACGTTACAGTCTGATTTATGTCAGAGCACTTCGAGCTCTGCGACTTCGTCGATATAAACCAAGTACTACACTAAGAAAGCCGTGGTTCAAAATGACAGCCACAAGGTCCTGAATCAAAGATTAAACTAAGTTACATATTTACCAGGGCAGAATGGTAAGGACATTTCTTTCAGTTAGTGCTGAAACAAAAAGCTTTATGATTAACTCTGTATTAATCTCAGGACCCAATTATATAAAATTTTTCATTATTTAAAAGTTCTACTATGAGCAGTTTTCTTTCATTGATTGCATCATGGAATCTGAAAGAATGTTCTTAGATCCCTAATTATGAGGCAAAATAAAAATCTAGTTGAATAGGGCAGCTTATCCGATATTTTGTACCAAATTACTCATACCAACATATTTAATCTCGCCTCACAGTTCTGTCAGTAATTAGCTCTTGGCCGAGTGACTCTACCTCTTGCAATCATTTCAGATAATCTAGGGTAAGATTTAGATGACGGGTTGTGCACCTATGACTGAGATGCACCTACAGTTTGGAGGCAGGTTGCCTCCTTTAGCTCAAAACAGACTAAGTTGTGCTCTACATTTACCGAGAGGACAGAAGTACTATTGAGCCATAAGCAGGGCTTCTGAATACAGCCACTATCAAAAAATCCTGGTTTTGTGTCACCTTGTGTTTATAAAGCAACCTTACCCCACCTAATGGGTAGAGAGCCAACGTTGGGAAATGGGCACAGCAAGGCCATACCGTGACATCAACTTGAATCTGGGCCTCACCCAAGGCCTTGTGCCTGAGCTCCTTGCTGGACCTGGGTCAGAGAGCAAAACAAAGCTCTTCCACTCAGGCCAACTTCTTCTCTTCCAGTAAACTGCAGGGCGTGGGAGTGAAGGTACTCAGGGGACAGTCTCTCGGTCACTGACATGATGTTATTTTGTCTTTTCGTCATGACCTGGCTTACCACTTTGGATAACAAAGTTTAAAATGTACTCGTGTGACCTTGTTGAAAGGTAACTGAGGACACTGTCCCTTAGTACACAACTATCACCTCCCCACCACCCCCGGATGCTCAGTGGAGTCATTTCAAAGTCCTCCTAACTGGCTTTCCACTTCCAGTCTTTCCTCCAACAACATCATCTTGCCAAACAAAGGAATTTTCCTAACATCCCATGCAGATTATGTCACTTACCTACTTGGACTTCAAAAGATTCCTCACTGGTCACCAAATGGCTAAATAGGTATGACAGTCCTTTCCATAAATAGGGGACAGTCCTGTCCCCTAACGTGCTTCGTGGCATTAGAATTCACAGCTAAATGACCTCAGAAGTTGTTGGAAAAACTAGGCTAGGAACTGATATCCTGACTGAACCTAAAAAAGCTCCTTCAAACACTTTTTAACTCCATTTAAAGAAAGAAAAAAAAAACTGTAAAGACAGCACACGAAATTTAAATGTTTGCCATAACTGAAATTAATACTGATAAAACTTATGTAATTCATTCACATAATTCAATTCACTAAATGAATTATACAATTTCCATTTATCATCCTTTTTCAGAACTCTCTTCCCCGCAGTTATGAGGTGCCTGAAACATTTGGATTTTTGCTGGTGTAGAGAACTGTACTTGCTACATGGTCCTTCACCCAGGGCTTAGGCCTCCATCCAGAGCTTTAATGCTCTTCTCAGTGTTGCTCCCTGTCTTCAGGTCTCCCTGTAGGTCCAGAGACCCATGGTGACCTGGGTTCTTGTGAGAAGCCTTTGGATGACCTTTTATTCCTGAACCTGTTCCCTCAATACTGGGGTTATGCAGTCTAAGCTCTACTTGGGACAATTTCATGCAGCGGCAAATTCCATCAACCACTTAATTCCCAGTTCTCTCTTCTCCTATTTATCTCCAACCAGGATGCTTCTACCTAATATATACCAATCGCATTTCTCAAAACCAAAGAAAACTTTTATTTTCCTAGAAGGGACAATAGTACAAATTTCTAATCAAGCATTAAGGTCCCCTCCAACATATGCTCAATGTATTCAATATTATTTCTTCTATTTTAGAAAAAGTGACCGTTTACAGTTTAAATCTACCTACTACCATCTGTCCCTATACCCCATACTCATGTCCCTCTCCTGCCACACCTTACCTCTGTGGAAAATCAAAATCCTATAAATTCTTCAAGAGCGACCTCAAGTGCTACTTCATTCTTGAGACTGTCACCATCCTTTTATCATACAAGACTTCTCCTGATTCACCACACCATTCTGACTAATATTATAGTTATCTTGTGTTTTTATGTCTGTTATAGAGCCAGGGCAGTCTATCACACCCAGTAGATATGTGTTCAATTTATATTAGTTAAAGTGAACTAAAAACTAATAAAAAAAAATATGTGTTATATACAAGCCTCAGATGTTCTCACTGTCAAGGCAAAAACTTATCATTAAATAAAAACAAGGGACTCTTAGCCGGCCTCCAAAAAGTGCCGCCTGGACTGGAATCGGATTCATACATGAGAAACAGCCATCGGTCACTGCAGTCTGACCCCAGGTATACTCTTTGACTTTTGTTTCACAGTTATAGTCCAAAAATGTAAAAGACTGATTTACCCAATAATTATTAAGCCGATTATTTGCCAACTGACTTCTAGTCCAAAGAAGAATGTTCTACTCTTTGTACCCTTGAAAGAGCGTATTGAAAAGTGATGAAAAAGTACTGAATGCCCAAAGACATCACCAAGATAAATGGTTAAACGAACCCACTGCCTTTAATCACTGGCAACATAAATTTAGTTTGTAAAAACCATGCCTACATCTCTTTTTATGGATGGAAAAATTCAAATATCACAACGGAAGAGGAAATGAATAAAGTCATGCTGACCAAAGTGATATAATCAATTAATGACATTCACTCCCATCAGTTACAGGACTAATAGAGTGCTTTAGTCTAAAAATACCAGAAGTGTTTATAATATAACTTCTTTTTAGACACTAAATGTCAAAGTCAACATATTGAGGAGCTTTACTGTGAATTTCAGCTTATACTGTAATACCCATCCCAAAGTCCCACAGGTACTAAGGATCCAGATTAGCCAAAGTGTGTGTGTGTGTATGTGTGTGTGTGTGTGTGTTGTGTGCACACTTGCATGCATCCCTGCCCAGTACCTCTCAGTCCGCCAGGTTTACCTGAAGCATTTTGTCAGGGCTGGGCTCAATGCCTGGTGGCATGTTGCTTGGGTCAAAGGCCAACTGTTCAACCTCAGCAAAGTAATTAACTGGATTCCGATTTAAGACCAGTTTGCCAACTGGGATAAGAGGATAGTCGCTGTGAGGCCAAACCTAAAAATAATGTCATATTCACAGTTACAAAACCAGAACTGAAGGAACTTAAAGTACCCACAAAAATGCTGGCTTTCCAATATAATGAAGCCAGTGATAATAAGAGAAAACAATAATATTTAACCCGAAAAAATGAT
Organism: Cynopterus sphinx; assembly: GCA_030015415.1. Lineage (NCBI taxonomy): Eukaryota > Metazoa > Chordata > Mammalia > Chiroptera > Pteropodidae > Cynopterus > Cynopterus sphinx. The sequence continues at coordinate 126,070,029 of CM057383.1, forward strand.
AAGAACTTAAGGTGAGTACATTCGTTGACTCTTTCACAACAGTAAACAGTCAATACCGACACTTGCCCTGGGTACAATTTGGTACAATTTGTGCCCTGCTAATAATATACCAAGCCACCTAGATGAGCACAATGAACTTATCAAACAGGAACTGGAAGTGAAATACTGGTGAGCTCATTCATTCACAGGCTAGGAAACTCTAAAGTGGTACCACTGCATTTTCTACACGATGAATGATGGATGCTGGACGGGAAATTTGTTAAAATTAGGAACGAAGAGACTTTAAAAAGAGAAAACTTAGTTGTTAGCTGACTCACCTTGGTAACATCAAATGGATTAAATGGAAAAGTTTCTGCCTGTTTAAACGTCATGACCTGGATGTAGAAAGTCCAGGATGGGCAGTTGCCTGTAGCAATGGCATTAAAAAGATCCCGGATGCTATAGTCAGGATCTTCCTGGCAAATTTTTGCTGCATCTTCAACAGAAAGGTTTTTGATGCCCTGGTCAGTCTATGGGATGAAAGAAAGAAGTTCAAGCTGAGACTTAACGGCAAAGTTATCGAACTTGACAGTAATTCACTGAAAGACTGTAACACAACTCAAAGACTGGGTTTTCCTTGTAACCATAATTCCACTGTTCAAATCTGACACAAATATGAGTTTATCCATAAGAAATTTTGCTGGATGGTCCTGATTCTCTTAAATGTCTAGGAAATCTATCTAAATAATTCATACTTAAAATGAGTCCTATCTTTTCCTTTTTGTAGTCTATTTATTTGAACTTTTTTAATTGTTGACATACAGTTTATTTTCAATGTTTCCCCCATATGAAGTATGCTGCATTGCCATCTTCAGACAAGCCAAAAAAATTTTTGGCATGATATTTACCATTTTAATCATTTTAAAGTATTCAATTCAGTGGTTTTTTTGAGTAGATATCTCAAAATAGAGTTGCTGGAGCACATGGTAATTCTGTATTTAATTTCCTGAGGTACTTCAAAACTGTTTTCCAGAGTGGCTATTATTTGAATATTTATACTCATGTTACTTTCCAAATCAGAAAAAAATTAAAATATATTTTAAAAATAAGAAAATAACCAATAAAATGTAAAAACTTTCTTTTTATGAAGTAATTTTAATTCCCTCTTTTATAATAGCTCAAATCAATTACTGAGATTGTGTTTGGTTAGCATCCTTCCACCACCACATTCTTCCTTTTTTTAAAAGAAGTCATAGAATCATAATTCATAGAGCTGAAGAGAACTTTAATGCAGCTACTCTGAAACAGTTCTCTGACCACTTTTTAAACAAGCTATTAAGACCCAAGAAGGTTAAGTCACTATCACAAGGGCTCCCATTATCATAACACATTGTTATTCAACAGAGTTCCCACCTGCATCTTATTCTAACAGGATCCTCAACGAGCCATGCCCTGTGAAAAGATTTCCTTAGCATAAGTCACCTCTGGAAGGCTGGTCCATGACACCCCCAGAAAACTCAACTCTCTCTAACCAGTTGCAAGATGTGAACCATTCTGACTATCAGACCAGAAATAAAGCCACTTTCAGGATTAAAAAATGGAGATCATCTACAGATCACCCAGAGAGAGCTAATACATTAAATTGTATGATAACATTGCAATACCTTTCTGACACTAATTAAACCCCCTGGGTTTAGAAAATAATAATCTCAGGCCAGAATAATCCAGACTGACAAATCCACACAGATCTCAGGCTACCTCCGGGCCTTCTGTTCAACAGATCCATAAACAATCCAAACTTTCCAGGACCACAACAGCTGGTATTATTATCCTAGCTTTACAGGGACAAACTGGAACTCAGAAACTCTTAATAATATACTCATGGCATAGTTCTCTAGAAGAGGAAAGATCTGAGTTCAGACTGGTCTCTCTATAAAGCTGCCAACTATGCTAGCTGCCCCAGATACAATCATCTAGTCCTGCTCTAAGTAACACTGCTTCCTTTGGCAATTCCAAGTCAATGGGCCAATTACAGGCCAGGGTGTTCCTTCCCAAAGATTGTAGTTCCAAGTCATAAGCATAAAGAGGAGTGACAGTTGTCCTATTTGACATACCTACAAAAGTTGTTCAGATAAAGATTAAGACAGGACAGAAGGAAACAAGTCTTTGCAATGTCATTAAGAGGGAGACTATTCTGTTGTGAGTCCACTTCTGTGTCTGCTTATTTTGGCCACAGTATTTGGAAACAAGTTCTTAGGCTAACAGAGGTTTTCCTTCTAGAGTTCTCTGGGAATATTGCTTATTCTTAACAAATGCTAAGACCATACTAAGAAAAAGCTCTTTAAAACATTTCAGTTTATTAAAAGGTTCTCTAAAGCTTCACCAAAGGTAACAGATTGGATCTGAATGTATGAAAACAAATTCTAATTTTGTTTTCTGACATTTATAATTGATTTTACTTATTTGCCTTGTTTATGATATACCTTTAATAAATGTTAAATAATGGATGAATGGGTTAAAACATTAGGAGAAATGAAAGTAATGATGAAATAGGTATTACTGACAGGATGCCCCAATTCTACCTTAGTCCCATCCTGGACCCCAAAATATAGCTACACTCAGAACAATGACTCAGGGCTGGGAAAGGTAGAGCATAAAACTTGACTGTTTGCTAATGCTTGACTCCAAATGCCAACAACAACAACAAAAAAACAAAAACAAAAAAATCCTAGAAAGCTAGGCTAACTCAGGTAGAAATCTCCTTAGGCCTAGCCTGGAGGCCTGTAATTATCTTCTTACATTTGAGCCCAAATCAAAACCTTGTATTTTCCCTCTGCAGGAAGAAAAGAGTTTCAATGTGTACCTGATCACACTGGAAATGTTAAACCAGAGAGCTGACACAAAAGGAGCATTTTCCCAGACATGTATAGCAGAGCTCCCAGGTCCAGATGGAGAATTAACCTTGACTATTGACAGCAACCATGTAGTCTGACCCTCCAGCCACATGAAAAGAACAGACCAAAGAGAGGCCACAAACAGTTCTTCGAATTGGGCAGCATGAATCTATTCACTTGAGTGGTAGCCAACAAAATACCCACGGTACTAATCAAACAGATCAGTACTTTTCTTGCTTGGGAATGGAGGTAAGGGAAAAGTGAGAGAGGCCTTCACCTCGTTTATCTTCGCCCAATCCTCAGAACAAGTAAGGAGATGGGAGTGGTAGAAGCCTTTTACTTCCTGCCACAGAGGCAACAGGTACCTTATAATGGAATTTGCAGTAAACTGCCTCTCCACCTGCATTAACCAGCTTGAAGGTGTGTGATCCAAATCCATCCATGTGCCTGTATCCATCTGGAATCCCTCGGTCACTGAACAAGAAGGTAACCTAGGGAACAGGAAAATGAAGCCTAAAGTTCTTCAGTTTAAATCAAAACATCCACGATTTTTAAGACACTCCAAGTCTCCAAAATTCCCTTAATTTCATTTATTAAAAAAAAAGAAAAAGAAAAATTTAAAGCACAATGATAGATAAATCGTTAATCTCATGGCTCAAAATTCTATAAAGAAAAACTAAAAACTACTTTCCCCACATTTCACTAATACAAAGAGCTTTACTTCAACTAGAAACTTTAATCCTTAATGTTGCTAAATATTAATTGGTAATGTTTCTAGCATCACTTGAAGTCCATGAATGGGGGAAGATTAACAAAATCACTCATTACAATACTCTTCGAAATCTGAGGAAGTCTCCTAAAAAGAAAGTCAAGAATCAATTCCAATGAAACAGTCAAAACTGGAGAAACACACTGTGAGGCATAACTACAGTTCCATACCAGGTGATATAATACTTTGGAAAAGAAGCATCCCCACCTGATGCAGAGACTCAGGACGCAGGCTCCAGAAGTCCCAGATCATATCTGCATCCTTCAGATGTGTTTGAGGGTTTCTCTTTTGGCTGTGTATAAAAGATGGAAACTAAATAGAAAAAGAGAGAAAAAAAAACTAAGAAACTAAGTTTACAGAAATTATGGTGTCCTATGTGATAAACAATGCTTATTGCTAGGTTTGTGGCTTATTATTATGAACACTATCATCTTAGAATTTTTAACTGCCAAACCCTACAATTAAATTCACCTACTACCTGTTTCTAGGGCCAATGACTCTTTTTATTAATCTTCCACACTCTGAAAGGAAAATTGAACTGTTCTCATTAAGTCAGTGAATCCCAAAACACCAAATCTAATAAGACCAATGGTAACTGTTGCTATTTGAGATTATGAAAAGATATTAAATACAGAGAAATGTGTTTAAAGAGGCAATCCAGCCAATCCAAATTTTCTTCTCTCTCTGCCTTTCCCAAGGCTTTCCCTTGAACACCAGTCTATACAGAGTATTTGAAATCAATTTAAATCTACAAACATTTAGTGACTGCGCAATACTTTGTCACCTACCAATAAGGCATCCCTGATGAAGAAAATGGGGGTGTTATTTCCAACAAGATCCCAGTTGCCATCCTCTGTGTAAAATTTCACTGCAAACCCACGAGGGTCACGAACGGTATCAGCTGAGCCTAATTCTCCAGCTAAAAGATCCATATGCAAAAAATGTCAGAGAAGTTCACATCCAAGAAGCCTAAAGTCACAAAGAAACATGAGGCTCTACCGTTTTCAATCCATTTTGTAGAAGTAATTAAGTATTTAAGTATCTGGGTTATTATCTCTACCACCCACTAGCTAAGTTGGTCTACAAATTAAACAAAAGAATTAATTGAGAGCAATAAGAGGGTTCAGGCGTACCTTGTATGATTGTGCTTTGCTTTATTGTGTTTCACAGATATGTTTTTTACAACTTGAGGGCAAGACCCACTTTATGGTGGTGGTCTGGAACAGAACCTGCCATACCTCTGAAGTATGCCTCTATGTGTAATAACAACTGAAAAGATTATCCATTTAACATGATAAAGTAGTTACTCATTTGTTCAAATAAGTAACTAAAATTTAAATTAAAATAAGAGAATATTTTCAAGGTTAAGGTAGTGAACAAAGAGAAATTAGTTGTCAAAATCATGAAGTTAATATTAAGAAAATGAGTTAAAATATAGGTTCTGATTCTTAATTTCATTTATTTTTGCATTCCATAGCATTTTAAAACTATACAAACAGAATAAAAAAAAAAAACAGAATCACAACATGCGGTGTGTTGAGATGTATTATGACAGATCTAATTCTTACTAGCTCTGCAACATGAGAAATGTCGCTTCACCTCTCAAAATAATCTCACCTTGCAAAGTAAATCTAAAGATTAGATTATAGCTAATGTCTATAAAGCACGTAACCATGGATGGCATAGAGTGATTCTCAATAAAGGACAGCTATTATCATGGTTATTGAACAAGATCCCTACTCCACACTTCCGCTGAGGCAACTTATAGCAAAGTTCTTTCTTACCCAGTTCCACAGAATTGCAGAGGTAGCCTCTACATAACTGTGATTTCCTAAAATCTAAACAAACAGAATTATCCGTAACTTCCTACACGTTTCAAAATATTTTGTGATACCTGTCTGTAATTTGGAAAAGTGCTTGTGTAATAAGAATGTTTTAAATTAAGTTATATATGTTCCAAATAAGGTACAGGGTTGAGTTAAGCAATACCAGTTCTGCAAACAGACTGACTTACCAACAGTGGAGAATCTAACCGCAATTTGGGTCTTCTTTCCAACGTGCTCAAACACCTTTGCCTTGCAGTATCTGGTAATGTCATGTGTGACCTCAAAGTAGCCAAAAGCCCCTGACAAGAAAGACACAGAAATCCTCATCATAAGAGCATCACTCAGGCCATAGGACCCTCAACAGGCAACTGCATGACAGGAGAAACTGACAGCTTCACGCTGACCTTCTGAGAACTTCCAATGTGATAGGGGAAGAAGAAATGTCCAAACACAAAATGATGAGATAAAAGGTAAGGCCTATTATCATTCCATGCTAAACTGATTGCTACACAGCTAGAGCCAAGAGGAGGAGGAGATGATGGGGCTGGAAGTAATTAGCCAAGGCTGACCCAGTGACACAGGCCTGAGAGGGCCTTGAAGTACAGGTAGGACCTAGGAGAGAAAAAGAACAAGGAGGAGAGAAGAAAATACGGGGAGAGAAAGAATAAACACTTAGGAAGGACACCACAGAGCCAAACAACAAACTGAATAGCATATCAAAGTCATCATGGAAAAGCCATGCGGAAGATAGAGCATATGAAAGAAGAGAAAATTTAAAAATTAGAAAGTCCTAACTGGGAGTCCAAGTGAGTAGCTAAGAGAAAAACTTTTTCTTCCTTTCTATCGAGCTGTATTTTTTCTGCGTTTTTAGCTTTCTTTTAAATACTGCCCTTCATCTTTTATTTCTGCAATAAAAGATGAAAGTTTTACAAAAGTTTTACAAAAAATAAAATCACCACAAACCCGCCACCCTGACATAAGTATCCTCTATTTTGTACAGTTCATTCCAGTATTTACCCAATTAATGCACTATCTAAATTTACTTATAGTGACAGTATGCCTGTGTCTATGTATCCTTATTTTTATTTCACTAAACTGCATAATGGAAGGGAAAGAAGATTACATCTATTTTTATCAAAATAAAGAATTTTATCTATAATGTTTAATTCAGTGAATATCATCATTTAATTACTAATTTCTCTTTTGGTTACTAATTCTTCTTTTACATTTTGTCCTTCCTTTCAGGAATGGAGACTTGGCATCAACTAAAGGAGCTCCAGTCCTCTGAGAAATAATTTTTAACCTAGGCGCTATAAAATGAACCTTTTACAAAAAAAGGACATAGCTCTCACCTGCTCCTTTAGCATGCACGACCCTCTCAGGAATTCTCTCCCGGTCAAAATGAGCCATTTCGTCAGTGAAAATCACATCCTGAACGAGAAGGGGCCCCCGGGGGCCTGCTGTCATAACATTAAGTTTGTCTCCTACTGGATTACCAGCTCCGGTGGTGAGGACCTTAGAACTCTAGGTGAACACGAAAGGAAAAGAATGCAGGAGAGTCAGTACAAAAAAAAAAAAAAGCTAACTTACATTGTCGTAGTTACACGGTTTTGTAATTTTTATACCTTCTGCCCAAACTCTTTTTAAATTTCCTATGATTTCCAAATAATTTTCAACAAAAGAGTCAACAACATACTGTGGAGCAAGGAAAGCCTCTTCAATAAATGGTGCTGGGAAAACTGGAAAGCCACCTGCAAAAGAATGAAACTAGACGGTTGTCTATCACCCTACACCAAAATTAACTCAAAATGGATTAAGGACTTGAATATAAGACCTAAAACAATAAAATGCATAGAAGAAAACATAGGAACTAAACTCAAGTACCTTGGATTTAAAGAGAATTTTATGAATTTGACCTCAAAGGCAAGGGGAGTAAAAACAAAAAAAAAGAAGCTAAATGAACAGAACTATAACAAACTAAAAAGCTTTTGCTCAGCAAAAGAAATTGTTGACAAGGTAGAGACAAACATCCAAATGAGAAAATGTATTTGCAAGCAATGCCTCCTTTAAGGGCCTAAAATACAAAATATACAAAGAACTCATACAACTCTATAACAACAAAAAACAAACGATCCAATTTAAAAACGGGCAGAGGACCTGAATAGACACTTCTCCCAAGAAGACATACAAATGGACAACAAATATATGAAAAGATGCTCAACATCGCTAGCTATTAGGGAAATACAAGTCAAAACCACAATGAGATACCATCTCACACCTGTTAGAATAGCTATAACCAACAGGACAAGTCATAACAAATGCTGGAGAGGATGCGTAGAAAAAAGAACCCTCATACGCTGCTGATGGGAGTGCCAATTGGTACAGCCACTGTGGAAAACACTATGGAGGTTCCTCAAAAACTAAGAATTGATCTACCATCTGATTCAGCAATCCCTCCACTGGGTATTTTTACCCCAGAGACTTGACAACTCATATCCAAAAAGAGAGCAGCATTTTTCATAGTGGCCAGAGCATAGAAGCACCCGAAGTGTCCTACAGTAAACGATTGGATAAAAAAGCTGTGGTCCATATATACACTGGAATATTACTCAGTCATAAGATGAAATACTGCCATTTGTGACAACATGGATAGGCCTTGAGATCATCATGCTAAGTGAAATAAGCCAGACAGAAAAAGTTGAAAACCACATTTTATCACTTATATGAAGGATATAAACCTAAAAACAATAAACAAACAGGACAAACAAAGACTCATGGACATGCACAATAGACTAGTGGTTACCAGAGAGTAGGGGGTTGGGGAGGGGGAGGTAGAGGGGGTAAAAGGGATCAAATATGTGGTGACAGAAAGAAATCTGACTATGGGTGGTGAGCACACATGCAATATATAAATGTCTTACTGTTGAATTGTACACCTGAAACTTACTGGATTTCATTAACCAATGTCACCATCATAAATGAAAGGAAGGAAGGAAGGAAGGAAGGAAGGAAGGAAGGAAGGAAGGAAGGAAGGAAGGAAAGAAAGAAAGAAAGAAAGAAAGAAAGAAAGAAAGAAAGAAAGAAAGAAAGAAAGAAAGAAAGAAAGAAAGAAAGAAAGAAATTTCCTGTGTCCAAAGTCCTGAAATACAAGACATGCCATGGCCTGAAATTTATAGTCAGGTCTCAGAAGTCCTTCATAAATCTCAACACCAATCTACTAAGAAATCTGCTTTGAAGGGCAGAAAGATGAATAAATGACCTGTCAACCTGCTGAGTTCCTGCTCTAGATAACAAATACCGGGCTCCACACAGGAGACCCCCAGACAGGATCCCCAAAACTGGATTGTACGTGTTTAACACTGAATGTCCAACCTAACAGTGCGATGGTCTCAGGAGAATCTACACCAGTTAACGCTTTACTCAGAACTCACAAATGCTTTATTACTGCCACAGATGTTAATGTGGGTTCTCTCAAGCAATATCTCTTTTCAATTAAAAAAAAAAACAATCAACGGCTTTTATAGTATTAAATTTCTAAAGATCTTAAATGTTTCTGAAATGGTATACATTATTTTACTGGAATAAAGAATTAGTTTCAATCCACTCAATTCTCCAGTTTCAGTTACATCGAAAGCCTCTCACTGTCCCTTCTCTAGGGTGGTGGCAGTGTTCAAGCTTTTCATGACCCTGGGCAGCTCTTAGCTTCATCTTGTCCCATGGTCATATACTCTGCATTTGACCTCAGACAACTGACTCTCCAATGCCTTCACCTGGGAAATCAGGGGAGATGGGTGGATAAAGCAAAGCTAAGGCACTTCCATCGTGGGAGAACAACTCAAAAAGGTCTTCTGATGAAAAAGTCACTGAGTGCCCACTTCACATACCCAGAAAAGCACTATGCTCAGAAGTTCCACAAACCTGGAGTGGAATCTATCACTCTGACTCTTCAACCACATTTGTCCCGAATGTTAAACAATCTCAAGACCTGCCTCTTCTTCAGAAGGAGATATTGGGGAAGGAGTTTCTTTAAAAAACTGTGCAAGTACCGTGAGGTCTTTGGGAAAATGTACTGAATGAAAGAGACCTTGGAACTCGCAGAATTAATAAACGAGATTCACACACACTAATAAATCCCCCTTAAGTTAGAAATAGAGCATTTCACACCTCTTCTAATCCCCTGCTCTAACAGGTCAATTGTCCTCAGTTTTAGCAGCCTTCCTCACACAAGCTAATGTGTACACGATTCGCATTCAAAACAACTGGGGCAGGAATGGCTTCCACAGCACGGAAGGCAGGCCAGTGGGCAAAGACCCCTGACTTCAGGGGATATTTAGGACAACATTAGATAAGACAAACTGACCTGAGCTGAAGATGAGCTTATTTATTAGAAGTGTGAAGAAGGATGCAAACTATTTGTTGAGACAAAAAGAATCAATACAATACATGAGGACTGAAAAGAGCTTGGAAACCTGGGGGTCTCTGGTGACTATGCCAAGATAGTTTTAAAAGTGAATAAAATATTGAGAGCCAGACAGACCAAAGATATAGAGTATCTGGATTATGATTACATCAGTTGGGGGTATCCGAGGTCCTATAATGATAAAGATGTTTTCAAATTGTTCTTTGACTTTAAATCAGAGACAGGTTAGATTTGCGTGGGATATGGAATGAATAGGAGGGAAAGAAGAGGAGCAGAAGTGCTTCAGAAAGGTGGCGAGCATCCTGTGCTCTAATTCTAAGGTCAGTTCCATGGAGTAAGCACTGTCATCAACACCCATGTAACTACAGTTTGTTTTTGTGTTTGCTTAGGTCAAATGTCCAGAACCATTCTGCACTCTCAAGTGGACGCTGTGAAAAACAGTCCTCCACGGCGACAAGCAAGGACGAAAATATCCAGGAAAGGAAAGACTTCGCAGATGATACCTGATGAAATGAATATAGTCAGATGGAGCCACTCCCTGCAGAAGCTGAGAGGGCAGAGGTGACAGGAGGGGAAGAAAAGAGAGAAGGGGGAAAACAGAAAGTCCACAAATGGCACAGGCAGCAACCACCTGACCAGGAGATGAGAGTGACAGGATAGCAGACTTCAGACAGAGGCTGGGAGTTAAATAGCTGGAGGGAAAAGTAAGTCAGAGCTTGTCTGCATGTCAAGGACACAAAAAGCCAGCTCTAATGCACCAGGGCCAGATTAGAAGTTCAACAATCCCAAGGTGACTCCTCTGCAGGTTGGATGGTAGCATCCAGGGTGTGCAGCATTTAGAACAAGGGGACCTTCAGGTGCACTCATTTCGACACTCATGTATCCACCCGGCATGGTCCCTGGCCTCCCCGTACCCATGGACACATAGCCTGGCAAGTGGCATCCCTATGTTTTGCATACACAATGGCTCGGGCCTGCAGTCTTGGAGGAGGGAAGGCAGAGTGCTCCTGCAAGACAGTGAGTGCTGTCAAACCATAACATGGTCATGCCCCGTAGCTTACACCCTTTGTTTTTTATAAGCAACAGACAAAAGAAACAACATCCCACGAGGCCAGCTCTGAGCTTTCTCTAGTGATATGATGAAGTGGGGGTGCCTATTTCTGGTCCAAAGCTAACCAAAAAGAAGATACAATCAATGCATTTGATGGAACTGTGTATAATTTCGAATTTCCCTTTGTAACTACCTTTTCTGGAGCACCTGCCATACACGAGGCTTTACCCTCGCTACCTTTACATGAGTTATCTCACTGAAGCTTCCCAATAATCCCGTGAGATAAATTTTATTATTGTCATTTAATGGGTGATGCTATATGCTCAGATAATGTAAGTGGCTTGAAAAGTGCCCCACCTTCTTTCAAAAAGGAGCACTTGTACCTGTTAACATGTTTACATCTTTCTGGCTGTTAGTTATCCGGAACATCCATGCGAGCTTCTCTTAAACTTTTCTCCTGACCTGAACCTTCAAGCTGGGCCAAGGGCATCTTTCGTGCCCCACAGAACAAAATATTATAATTGTCTGTTTTCTCTCTAGACCATATACGCCTTTTTCATCTTTATCCCTAACACCTGACAGTTATCGACAAGCACACAACAAATGCCCGTGGATCCAACAAGTGATAAATTACACTTTGGATTAATTCAAAATGGCCCAAGAAAGATTATTCCAAAGCAGGAAGAAGTAGAACCAGCTTATTTCCTCTCCCCCCATCACCCCTCCAGAACACAAAAGGGAAATATTTTAACTTGCAACTTTAAATTCTGATCAAACACCTAAGAAATAATTGTTATAAAAACTACTGTGGAAGTTGGTACTTTTGTTTGGCTAAAAACTGGAACCACGTTTAGAAGTAGAGACTCAAAGACAAATTCCATTTTGGCTTTGCTGTTTGTTTGTTTTAGCTGGAGTTAAGGCAATACAAACACTTTCCTGGAAGGACAAGATTGACTTTCTCTGGAGAAACATTTTGTCAACATAGTTTCCACTGATTAGTGCCGCCTGCTCACAGACATTCCAAGAACTTAGCAAACATCATATTTTGTTTTTAAATTGATACTAGTACGACCAAACCCTAACTTTGAATCCAAAAGGAGTCATAATGACAGCTTCGTAACCCAGTTCTCTGATTTTTATAGGATCAGAGGCCAATGATTAAGCCTAAGTATCCCAAAGGAAGAGCTCATGGCATTCTAAGCAGTGAGCAACAAAATTCCCACTTAAGTTCCAACCGGAGTGACTGGGAATAGCTGGAGAAGCACCCTCCTCCCTGAATATCCTCTGAGAGAAAGAAATAAAGATCTTTAAGAAGATCCAAGTCATACCTACAAACATATTTGATTCAGTGCTCACCCACCAAAGTTTACAAAGCTCCCAACTCATTGGTCAGCAACAGAATCTGACCACAAGGAGAGACACCCAATAAATTGCTTGCACATAGGATGACACTCCAGTTCCAAAGGTGGATACACCCAGCTTGGTATTCTGCATCTGGGTCTTAACAGAAGAGGACACGATGTCGTGCCCTCTGACAGTAGTTCCAAAACTTAAAGCTCTCACAGTCCAGTAAAAGTAAAAATAACTTGGCAAGTGAGAGGGAGGATACTGAAACACAGCTGCCCATTTATCTAAAAGCATTTCCCAAACAGGGTAGTTTAAAAAAAGAATACTATCCATTACTATTATAACTTTCTAACAGAAAGAATATTTTAATGTCAGAAAGTTAAAAGAAATTAGCTTTTTAAAAACAGACTACGTCTGTTTGCTATTCACATCACAAGACAATAGCTGGACCGATTTTCAACAAACTTGGGATGTACGGTTTAAATAATGTAGTAGGGTCAACTAACTGGACACAGAGTAGACTACATTTCTCAGCCTCCCTCATGGTTAGGTGTGGCCATGTGACAATGTTCTAGCTCATGGAATATAAATAGAAGTGACCTACACCACTTCAAGCTTGGACCTCAAACCTTCCACACACACTCCTCCATGCTCTTAACCTTCTGTGGCTGACCAGTGATGCCCACAGCAACCTTAAAAGCCACGTGTTAACAAGGGGGACAGCCTCCTTCAGCCCAGAGACCCCAATAACTGTGGGCAGCAGAGTATTATTCACTCCCCCTTTTCAACTTCAAACCACTTTGGTCCATTATGTGACAGAGAAATAAATTTCTAATATGCTTATACTATTATACATTTTGAGATCTATTATGATATTACTAAACAACCCACACATGCTTTAACTTAAAATATAGGCTATGAATTAATAATAAAAAGACAACCCAATTTTTTAAAGAACATTAGATCTGAACAGATATTTCCAAGGATCTGGTGGTGATAATCTGCAATATCTTGGTAAGGGACTAGGAGTCACAGGTGTATATATCATGGAATGGTCTGCTTAATATTTCTAAAGTTCACTGTATATAAGTATTACCTTAAAAACATGAACATTAAACTCTGTTCATTTGCATGCTTAGTGTTTAGGGGCAAAGTCTAAACTTACTACAACTTACCCTGAAATGCATGTCCCCAAATAGGTTAATGGATGTATGAAGGAATGAAAGACGGAATACATGTAATAAAAGATATATAGCAAAATGTTAACTGTAAGGTGGATATATAGGTAGACACTGCACAATTCTTTCAACTCTTCTGCGTGTTTGAATTTTTTCATAGTAAAGCATTGGAATTTATGTGGGCTTTGTGACATGCACAATTCCTTTTGGAGGGTCTGGGGTGTGGTAGGGAGATTGCCTCAAAGAAATAAGCTGTTTTCACTCAGAGCAACTAGAAGTGAGGAATAACGTGACATTGATGTGACTGCCAATCAGGACAATGCCCATGGTGCATTATGATGCCGGGGCAGAGGAGACAGCAATTTCAACTGTAAGTCCCCCAGTTGTGGACGTGTTTTGTGGGGCAGCTACACCGCCACTGTGCTGGGCTCCTACTCATCTGTAAAGCTCTCGTTCAGATGTCACCTGCTCTGGGAAGCCTGCCAGTCACTCTCATTACAGATAATCTATGTAAGAGTCCTCACCACGATACATGGTAACCATCTGTCTATCTGTCTTGCGTGTCCCAGGCTTGATTTTGAGCCTCTCAAAGTCCTAGTTCTGGCCTCACGGACACTGGTGCATCTTCCCGCAGCACAGTGCCTGGCACCTGGAGGCACTCAAAGAACAGGTGTGAACCAACACAGTCCTGGGTCCCCAACGTCGCTCCCAGCGCTCAAACGTCAGGCTGCGCGTTTTGGAGTGCGGAGAACAGTGTCAAACCTTTCCTGCAGTCGTCTAACGCTGTGCGTCCTGCATCTCCGTCACCGGGATGCGTGCGATAGGCGTCTGGAGACGGTAAGACCCGGGCCGCACCCCCCTGGCACTCCTCAGACTTGAGTGCTTGTCGCGATCGTGGGGCAAGCCCATAACAGAGCCTGTCCCCACTTCCCCCCTCACTTCCTTCCTCACAGCTGCAGCTCTCGGCCTCTTTCTCCACTCCACCCCCGCCCCCAAACGGCCACCTTTGTCCCAGCTGGCAAAAGTGCCGGGACGGAGCCAGCCAGCCAGCCAGCCGGCCGCGCCCTGCGCCGCCACAGCCGACCGCTCACACACACACACACACACACCCACGCCGCAGAACCCTCACCCCGCGGATGTCACCCCATCTGGAACGAAAAGGCAGCTCCCACCTCCATCCCCCCCGCCCACCGCCCCCGATCAGGGGCACAGCCAGCCCCAGGCACCGCGCGGCGCCGGGGACGCCCGGCTTTGCGAGCGCGCGGGGTGCACCCGGGCGGCGCGTACCTGGGCGGCGCACCGCTCCTTCCACACGCTCATCTGGTCGCTGGCGGGATCCCGCTTCCCCTCCATGCTGTCCGCCTGGCGCAGCACCTCGTGGCCAGCAGCCTCGGCTCACGCGTCCGTCTACACCCGCAGCAGGTCCACAGCGTCTACAGCGCGGAACCCGAGCGGGCGATTTCAAGTGCCAGCATGCTCCGCCCCTCGTCCCGCGCCCTTGGGAGGGCCGCCTCCTGATTGCCTGTTCGCGCCCCGGCAGGATGGGATCAAAGCCAAATGAGGGCGGGGCTGAACCCGTGATGGTAGAGGGGTGAAGGGCAGAGGGATGAATGAACCCGTGATGGGTAGAGGGGTGAAGGGCAGAGGGATGTGTGAACCCGTGATGGGTAGAGGGGTGAAGGGCAGAGGGATGTGTGAACCCGTGATGGGTAGAGGGGTGAAAGGCAGAGGCGTGAGGAGCAGGGGTACGCCCCTCCAACTTCCAAACTCCGGAATTAAGGAACCCAGGGCTGGCCTTGCAAACAGGGACTGGACTCCACACCTCCCCGGTTATCAGCATCTTTCAAGCTGCCCCTGGAGGAGGGCGTTAGAGGCCTGCCAGTTTTACTGATTAGGCCCCTCCTGGGTGGAGCTTTGAACCCTGGAAACATGCTCTCTGGCTCTTAAACCGTCAGAAATCCTGAGCTGAATTCCTCTGTGCAAAGTGAGCTTTTAACATCCCCTAATGTTAGAATTATTGGCAACTGAAAGATTGATGGGAATTCGGATTAAATGCCAATACTGATTCTGCCATGAAGGCTTATCCAGTAATCTTACTGACTCTCTTTATTATGTTATTTCCTCTTTAGCACAGACTATATGTATAGAAAAAGGTGCCTTTTTAAAACAACGAAAATGAAGCATTGACAAGTCTTTAATGGTCTTAACAGTCCAAAATTCATAGCAAGAAAGCTCAGCCTTTTAGGTTCGCTTTTGATAAGCAGTGCCCCTTTTTACAGTGTCTACTATATGCCAGATGCTGCTAGATGTTTACCAGACTGTATTATTTAATCTTCACAGCAATCTTGTCATGAAAACTTTGTTATTTCCCATTTTAAATGTGAAGTATCTGATGGTTAAGAGAGGTGGAGAAACTCACCTAAAGCTTAAAAGTTAGCTAAAGGTCTGAGCCTAGATCCTTGGTCTCCCAATTTCAAAACCTGGACCCTGAACCACTATGTAATCCTGCCTTTCCAAGAAAAAGAATTTTGAAAATTCTCCGTAAAGAGCATGTTGAAAAGTGAAATATTAATAAGTCACTGATTGGCTCGTCATTGTAATCAAATGGATTCAATGATTTCCCCCATCTCAGGTGCCAAGTATTCTCTTCAAACACCTTGATATATAAATATACCAGCATCTTCAAATTAAAAGTTCTCAATTTTTAAGATGGATTATTTTCTCAATTAAACTACATATAATGGCTTGATACATGATCTGGGAAATTTCAAATGTTCTTAATTTTACAAAGGTGTGATATCAAGAATCTGTCATAAAAGCTTAACTTTCACAGTTCATGGAAAAGCAGCTCACAGGTTGATCTTTAGTGCCCTTTGCTTTTCCTTCATCACACTTAACACAATTGTAAAGATGTTAATAGGTGTGTAATTTGTGTGATGTCTTTCGCCACGCAACCCATCCACACTGCCAGTAGCGTGTAAGCTCCATGGGAGCAGGGGCTTTTGGTTTCCTCTCTGTTGTAGTCCTGCACATCTGAAATTGGTTGATTGCTTCCTCTATTCCAAAGACTGTTCTAAGCTTTTGGTGTGAATTTGCTCAGTTAATCCTCCCAACAACTCTAAGAGTTAAGTATTAACATCACCCTCATTTTACAGAGTAGGAAACTGAGGCACAGAAAGACTAAATAAATAACTTGTCCAAGGTTATACAATTATTAAGGGAGAGAGCCAGAATTCTAGCCCTGTCCAGTGATCTCCAGAGCCCATGGTGTGTTGAATAAATGTGGAAAGAATCAAACTAATCATTTTCTTCATTAACTAAAATAAATATCAACCAAGTAAATATAATATTGTCTTGTGTTTTGTTTTGTTCTGTTCCCATCAATGTTGGTTTGGATTCCTAAGAAATTATTTTCAGTGAAAAAGAAATGGAGAAACAAGGCACTTCCAGATCATGTCATATCTTGTTTGTTAAAATAAGGTGTGTGTTTATATAAATAACGACAATGAATTTATATTAGCTGCATGAGTAGCATTCTATTCATTGGCTTTATGACTATAATTTGCACAGAGTTTAAGTGAAAACGCTTCTAAAAATCAGCCCTCGTTTTAAAATACATTAAACTAATTTGTTTGATCCCTAAAAATAATTCCAAACGATTGGTTCAGCAAACAGATTTGGCCACAGATTTTTATATTTTATTAATATAAACACATGATTATTTTTGTTGGTATTGAATACAATTGTTATTTAGAAAATGCTGTTCTCTGTTCAGAATCCAACGAAACACAATGTACTGACACAAAAGATGATGCTATTAATTTTGATATCACCAAATCTAAAATGAAACTTTTAAGATAATAGAATGAATATTCCCTGGGAAACATGTCCATTAAAAGACTCAATTGCCACCAGGCAAGAGGATCCATTGACCTCTACCTTCATTTATATGAAACTCCTTGTTCAGGATATGTAGATATAAACAGATTTAATTCTAAGACATTGTGACATGAAGCAAAATTCTCCTTCTCGTGTCAAGTATCAAAAGCAATTGTTTCATGTGATTTGAAAACAAAAGTCTATTTACTTTCTTAAAATAGAAAATCTTAATATAATGTACAACATATGCATTGTATGTTTATTTAGTCTAGCTTTCTGCCAGTAGTTGTTCAAAAATTTGTCCCATTTATCTCTCCTAGCCCTTCATTTTTGTCCCTTACCATATCTTTCTCTTATTATTCTACTTAGTAAGGCCTAGTTTAATTCTCTGGAAACTTACACTGGGATCACGTTTTTCCCATTCTCATCCCACCCAATATTCGAAATACCATGAATAACCATTACTGTTACCTTCCTCCTCCCTGGCCTCTGGAATGTAAAATGACTTATTTGATGAATGATTTATAGATGGTTCACTAGTTGAACTTGTCAAGGGCCCAGATCTTTCATTAAATGCTCTTTTAATCTCTGCCTTCTCAAATTACAGAAGTCACCTTGCCTTGCCTGCAGGACTGTAGTTTACCAGGTCGCCTTCTCAGGAAAGCCTTCCCTGATCACCACATTTCACATTAAAGCCTCCTCCAGCATTCTCCATCTACCGTCCTGGCTTTATATTTTCCCCACGGCACTCTTACCTTGTAACATACTGTATAACCAACTTAACTTGAATGTGTGGTGTATCTTCCCCCACTTAAATAGAAGCTCCAAGAGGATAGGTGGGGTTTTGTTTTTGTTTCTGTTTTCTCTTTATCCTCAGCTCTTGGAAGTTTTCTGACACTTGGTAGGTGTTCCATCAACATTTGTCTAAATGTATGAACAAGGGAATCAGTGGGTGAACTAACACCAAGATAAGCCATGTCACAAAACAAGTAGGTGGTGGAGTACGTGGCGGTTTGCCTTAAGGGATTTGGTAAGATCTTTTGTTCAAATACATTATGTCTTCTGTTTCATTTTAAAATATACATTTCTTTAGGATGTGAAAGCTTTCTCATATTTAAGAGTTCTCTTTAAATATATATATTTAAATTTAAATATATATAAATATATATGTCACTATATATTTATATTCCAATATATAGTCAAATATATTCAAATGGTTCAGAAAAATGTATACATATACACATACAAATAAAGAAAGCAAGCAAATGATAAAACAAGGAGAAGTATAAACTACTGGAGCTTGGTTAAGGGTGAACCAGTGGGTTATTTGTATTATTTTTGTAACTTTATACACTTTTAATATGTCAAAGTAAAAATTTACCACAAAATGTAAATACATTCTGAGGAGGGGTCATATATCAACATTTTCTCAGGCAATACCTTAAGTATAAGTCATTCAGTAGCTGGCTGAGACCCAGAATGGAGCCCAGTGTAGGCCGTATGTGGTGGTGTTTAGCAGCAAAGAACAAAGACAAGCAAGCTGCGGGAGAAGGAGGAGTCACCAAATTCAAACTTCATCTATGTCACAATTTTGCTTTGGATCTAGCAATTTTTTCTTTCTTTTTTTTTTTTTTTGTAGAAACAATTTAAGACACATAAATATAGCAGTTAAAAAGTAAAAAGATATCAACAGACGATCAGGCTACACAGAGAAATGCCCATAGGACTTTGTTAGTTCTTACATATATTATTAAATATAATGTATTAATACTTATAAAATCCTGAGGCCATCTGACAAAAACGACTGTAGGCTTACCTTATATTTTTACCCTGAGGTAAGGAATTATTTAACAGTGAATATTTATTTCTGAGTTTTTCCTTAGTGGATAATTAGTTGAAATTAGTTTAGTAAATATCAGCTATTATATTCAAATTAGGCACTGATTTTATGGCCACCTTCGGTGGGGTTAGAAATACCACTTATCTTGCTGCATGAGGTTAGGTTTAGAGATTATTATGTATATTGTTCTGTTGACAGGAACCCTACCACCGGCTTGATGTCTGAGGCTAATCAAGTGCGAGAAAAGCACCCTACTTATAACACACATTCCTCAAACAGTCTGAGTTTCTGATATCCAAGTGCCTATAGGAAAAATCAATCATAAAGTAAACTTTGAGCAAAGGAAAGTATCGTGATGGAAAGCAGCTGAGGGAGCAGAAGCACATAGTGAATAAAAGGTGCCAAAGATACCCTCATACCACAACGAACCCCACAGGAATATCACAGTTGGGAGAATGATTCAACAGTGGCTAACCCAGGCTGTGTAGACGGAGCATTCAACATAAACCATGGACAGAAATATTGCATTAGGCTAGGGCCAGGAGAGGTATGTGGTTTGTACCAGAAAAGTACATCCTGCCACTTACATATTTTAAACCAATGTTATTATTCTTTGCCACTCTCAGGCATACCAATGTGAAACCCCTATACCCTAAGATGTAAAAAAAAAAACCTATTTGTAACTATCAGAATTATTATGTAACATGAAACATAATAGCTTATGAAATCAGCAGCATAAATTGTAAAACTAAAGTCAAAGTTCTATTTGTTCTGTGTGCCAGTTAAAAGAAAAAGAAATATAGAAAGAAACTAATATTTATTTAGAGCAGTTAATAATCTCTGACTTTCCCCTTTGGCAAAGCTATTCAGTATATTTCTTCTCTAAAGTATGTTTTATTGTCTGGCAAGTTACACACACACACACACACACACACACACACACACACACACACACACACACACACTTGGCTTTTTAAGCACCAGGGATCTTGTGTGTTGTTGTTTTTTTTTTTTAAACAGAGAAATGTGAATAAGAAAGACAAGTGATGATGTGCATATAAGCTAAATGTCATTCTAGCCTTAAAACACTGGCAAAATTAGCCGCCAGCTAAAGCTTTCCAGTTCCAAGTGTGGGGGAAGAATGATAAAAGATATGTGGCCTCTGTGAATGCAGTTCCTGGAATCCTAGTCACCACTACTGGCCCTCTGCCTCCATCCCAACACCTTTGATCTCCTGGTTACAACAGTGGAAAAACTGTAAACCCCTTTTTTCTTGCTATAGCTGTTAGCACAAATCATTATTGGGAGCCCAGGTCCATGCTGCCAATCGCATCACTTTATCCTAGCATCTCTCCCAGTAGACTCCATCACTGTCACTATGGCAATGGCCACCTTCTCTCATTGGGTTGCCACTGCCTCCACAGTCTTTTGCTGCCCCATCCAGGTACCTTTCCTGACCAGCCGTCTATCATCCTGTTTTGCCTGGGACTGAGGGGTTTCTGGGGATATGGGATTTCCACTACTAAATTGGGAAAGTCCTGGGCAAAACAGGATAGTTGATCATCCCACCACTATAGTGGCCATAGCTGCTGCTGCCACTGACTTGTGTCTTAGAATATGAGAGCAATGCAATCAGTAATATACTTCTGTCCTAAGAACAAGTGCTGGGCAGCTTTTTCTTCCATTTAGAGTTCTCTGTTGGGTCTCCTAGGGAAACTCACAGCCCACCATTTTCCCGAATAGAATTCTGAACCCTAGGAAGCTGCACTTGCCCTCTTTGGTCAATTATTTATGACTGTTCTTTGTCTACCCCACTCTGCCAGGGTTAGGTGGCCTCCAGGGCAAATCTGCCATCTCACCAATGCCCTTATTTTTGGGAGGGACCCGCACTGCATGGCCTGAGTGATGTGGCCTGTACTTAAAACTTACTGTAATTGTTCAATTTATGTGTAACAAGATACCACGTAGAATGCTTTTTCTAACTTTAACATCTGCCAATATGTTATGCTAAATGCTAAGGCCGGGAATACTTCCAGACAGTTACACTTCCAGATAATTAAAAAAAAAAAAAAAAGATAGAAAGGAAGGAAGGAAGGAAGGAAGAAAGAAAGAAAGAAAGAAAGAAAGAAAGAAAGAAAGAAAGAAAGAAAGAAAGAAAGAAAGAAAGAAAGAAAGAGAAAATCTTCTGAGAAGTTTCTTATTCTCACCAAAAGTTTTCTTTAAAAAAATTAAAATAGATATTAATTTACTGGTTTTTATAAAAGCCACATGTATTCTTTTCAAGTGCTTTGGAAAACAGAAAATCATACAAACTTAACCAAAAAAATCATGCCAAGGTAACCACTGTTAATCTTTTTATTAATTTGATGTATGTCCTTTTAGTCTTATCTATGAATATACATATATATGTATAGGCATACATATTATATACATGCCCTAAGATAAAGAAGGCTTTAAATTTAAAAAATGAGGTCATATAATACATATTATATATGTGTATATATATGATATATATACAAATATCACACATATACATACTATAAAATAACTTGTTCTTTTCATTTATTAAGATGTCACGAACATCATTCCAGGTCAATAAATAATGATCTGCATAATCATTTTAATGGCTACTTGGTACTCCGTGGATGTTAACTCTAGATGTTCTTTAGCTTGAGTACAGCCAACAAAAATTCTCCAAGGAAAGGTGTTAAGAAAGCACTTTCCTTATGGGTTACCTCAATTTCATAGTAGTGTTGGCAGCTCTTAAACACCTGCCATAACTCTAATTCCCACAACAGTTTACAGAATAGTTCATAAAATAAAAGCTCTGCAAGTGCGTCTTTATCAAACATCCCATAAAAATGGAAAAGCCAGAGACATGCTTATCAACAATGATTCATGTGATGCAGACAGGAAACCCTTCTAAAGAAATAAAAAGAGTAATTTAACTGCCAACTGTTGGCGGCTAGTTCCAAGAGATGAACAAATTCACAAGAGCTGAATGCATAAAGCCGCCAGAAATCAGGAAGGAAGCAGAGGCGGAATCGCGGGAGAAAAAAGAAAGGCGGCCTTTAGGATAAGAAAAAGAAGGTAAATATGAGAAGGGCTCTCCAGAACTCAGAGATAACAGGGGACAATAAAGAATAAAAGCACAAAACGTGAGTCTTTCCCCCTCACAATCCACTCTTTTTTTTTTTTTTATCACAATTCACTCTTATGCTAAATTCATCTCTCTCTCTCTTTTTGTCAATACATGATACTTACTGATCTGAAAATTGCTTATTTCACTCAAAAATATCTTATGCCTATTGTTTCGTGTTAATATATACAACTCCACCTATTCTTTTTAGTCACCACTAATGTTGTACAGGATGAGCACACTGTAAGGTGTGCCCTATTCACAGAGAAATTTAGGCAGTTTTCAATGTTCATTTTTACCAGCGACGCTGTCATGAATATCCTTGCATGCATAACTTTGTGTACTTTTGTAAGTCTTCATGTAGGATAAATTGCGAGAAACAGAATTGCAAAACTTCTCTCTCTTATGCACAAAACTCCCACACTGCCCAAATATTAGTCATACCAGCCTTAAAATTCAGGCATCCACTATTTCTCTCCCCCATTTTCATTGGCCTCCTACTTTCATCCACATGCTGCTCCTAGCTAGTCTCGGTTGAGGCAGCTTGTTTTACAGGCCTCTCATTTTATACTCAGGGGTTCTGGCTCTGCAAAAAAGAAGCAAAAAAAAAAAAATAGTAGTATTATAAATAGAGAACAATCTTTCAAACTAATGGTCTGAGAAAGAGGCTACTGAGAAATGATGGCTAATAAAATGGGTACTTTTTGGTCCTAAAGTAGACTAAATGTCTTTTCAGAGTCCCTATTAAGTTTTCAGTTTTGAATCTTTGTCTTGTTGATTTGAATGCTTGATGCTGGGTAGAATAAATTTCTAAATATTTGGTAAATTTTGGTAGATTTTCTTTTCTAACAGAAAGAATCTTCACTGGGCAACTTGTGTCAAATGTCTTCATCAGGAGAAACATGAACTGGTGCCAACTGTTTACCATGAAAGTTGACAGGTTCTTTTTCATTCTACATGTCATTTAATCCTTGCAACAATCCCCGGAGGGGGTAGATGATATGACTGAGGCTTGGTAACTGGGACATGACTTGCCTGGCTAGTAAGTGAGGCCCAGGATTCTAAGCCTGGTCACTCTGATACCAAAGCCCAGCTTCTTTCACTATTTGAGAAACTTATGGTCTTACCTCAGACCATTTCTTCCACACAAATGGTTAGGCAATCTTTTACTCATGCCTCTCCTTCCTTGGATAAGGAATAAATCAGAAGGAAGAAAATTATTCTATTTCTTCCAGGTTATATTCTTCATCTGTTTTTTGTATTTATTTCTTGCATTTATTTGCAGTATTTTTGTCTTCCATGCTTAAGTACAATTTCAATAAGAAATGGAAAACTTGGGTTGAAACTGGCCAGTGTGAAAGCTGAGTCTGAAGAAGATATGGATTTTCTCAGAAAACCCTGTATATCTTACAGCATGTGATAAGACAAAGAGGCAGAACCCAAGTTCAACTGAGGGTTGAAAGATGGGCAAAGCACCATCCTGTAAGAGAAAGAAATTCTTAGGTTGAATTGTAAAATTAAAGACCAACTAATTCTTGGTTATTTGACCTTGGAGTTAAGCAAATGGAAATAGGTTGAAAACATTAAAAAAAAAAAAAGAGAGAGAGAGAGAGAGAGAGATGTTGCATTTCCAGAGAAACTCATGCCTGGCAAACTGTAAGAGCTTGTGGTTCCTTAACCATTAAGGCAAATTTCAGACTCCTAAACCCACGAGATATAAAATGGGCTTGAAAATGATACAGCACCAACGAGAACTCCCTCTCTGAGCAAAAACTCCCTCTCCAATGCACTTTTTTACATTTGGCTACATTTTTCAATGGACGGGGGGCACACTCCCGAAAATAACACCATCGGTAACTAGAGTGCCTGACCAAGGAGCTCACTACTTCTGGCAACAAGAAGTTAACTACAATGGTTCCAAACTTTCCATGAGCTAGGAACTTAAAAAATTGCAAACATGTGGCCAACTGAAAGATACTTGGCATGAATGTTTTAAGCTCCAAAAAAGAAAAGTAATTGTGAGCAAAACAATATTATTAAATGTTGAGGGTAGAAGCTTTCATAGTGTAAGAACTGGGTTTAGGAAAAACAGTCTCCTGATTATTGGCTGGTTGGACTAAGGGCAGGAAAGACTTTTGTAACTCGCCCCACCCTTCCTGGGATGTGTCCAGCCGTTGGCAGCCCAGCCGTTGGCAGCCTAGTTATGTAACACCCAGTTAAACTTGATCTCTGGGAGTAGGGGTGAGGTTGTACTTTTTCTGAGAACTTTGTCTGAGACGTGTGTACCAACAAACATTGCTCTTGCTTAATTTTTCCAAACATTGCTCTTGCTTTCCTTATATCTGGACCCACAGAAAATTAACACTAGCACATGGGAGTGGTTGGTGATGGTGGGTGATGCTAGGGGGAAGAGGAAAGAAAAAGTGTCAGGATCCACTGGAGAAGTCAGTTACTGTTAGGTAAGGCAACATTAATACAATAGACATCTGTTCTCTTTATTCAACTTCTGGGGCTTTCAGTATAAGTCATGCTCTTTAAGTATATCTTAAATGATCTAACCTATAGATGGTAGACTGGAGTGTTGGAATCCTCACCCCTCACGTCAATGGAAGCTGTCGTTAAAGATTTTAGCTCCCTTTGTGGTTTCTCCAAATGTGTAGTGATTATTAATTTCTAGATTCATAGCTTAAGAACTGTAAGTATAGCTAACTCTGTATCAAAAATCAAATTCTACTGGCTAGCCAGTTCTCAGTTGTTTGGCATGCAAAAGGTTTTTATTGGGTATCTACACATGCAGGCACTGGGGGTTCAATAATTAATAAATAGTCAAGATCCCTGCCATACAGACCTTGTACTCTAGTCTTTGTAGTTAGCAATATCGCAGTTTTAGGAATCAATCAACTGTTCCCAAAGGACAACAGACTGAGGTTAAAGGAAGCATCCAACCCCCCTGTTATCAATTTAAAAATAAAAGGTTAATATCTAAAATAATAAAACACTCCCACCACTCAGTAGCAAACAAACAAACAAACAGATAACCCTATTATAAGAGGGCAAAAGACTGGAACATACATTTTTCCAAAGAAGAATACAAACAACCCACAGATATACAAAGAGGTGTTCCACATCACTAGTCATCAGGGAAATAAAAAATCAAAACCACAGTGAGATGTCACTTTACACCTTCTAGGATGGCTACATGAAAAAGAAAAGAAGTAAGTTTCGGTGAGAGTGTGCGAAAAAGGGAACCCTTGTTCACTATTGGTGTGAACGTAAATCAGAATGGCTATCATGGAAAACAGTATGGAGATTTCTCAAAATATTAAAAATATAGCACCCATATAATCCAGCACTCCTACTTCTGGGTATATATCCAAACAAAATGAAATCAGTATCTCCAAGAGAAATCTGCACCCTATGTTCACTGCAGCATTATTCACAATAACCAAGATACAGAAATAACTTAAATACCTATTGATAGATGAGTGGATTAAGAAAATAGAAGAGAGATGATAGATAGATAGATGATAGATAGATAGATGATAGATAGATGATAGATGATAGATAGATAGAAATATTATTCAACTATAAAAGAAGAAACTCTTGAAATTTATGACAACATGGATGAACTTGGAAGACATTACGCTAAGTGAAATAAGCCAGACACAGAAAGTAAACGCTGTATGATCTCACTCATATGTGAAATCTAACAAAGTTGAACTCATAGAACCAGAGAGTAGAACGAGGTGGCCAGGAGCTGCAGGGTATGGAAGATGAGGAGATGTTAGTCAAAGGGTAAGAACTGTCAGTTATAAGATGAATAAGTTCTGCATTATATATTGGAAATTTGCTAAGAGATTAGATCTTAAGTATTCTCACCACACATACACACAAAAATGGTAACCATGAAAAAAAATAGTAACCATGTGAGGTGATGGATGTATTAATTAACAGGATTGTGGTGATCATTTCTCAATGTATATGTATATTGTTAAATCATCACTTTGTACACCCTGAATATATATAATTTTTATTTGTCAATTATACCTCAGTAAAGCTGGAAAAAATTAACTGATGTTCTGAGAAATTATATCTGTGTATCTGGAGATCAAAGCTGGGTGGAAAGCCAGAACTAGAACCCCAGACTTTCTCTCTTTGGTGGTATCTACCTTTCTGCCTGTGAAAAGAAAAAGAAAAAAGAGAGAGAGAGAGAAGGGAAGAAGAAAGAAAGAAAGAAAGAAAGAAAGAAAGAAAGAAAGAAAGAAAGAAAGAAAGGAAGGAAGGAAGGAAGGAAGGAAGGAAGGAAGGAAGGAAGGAAGGAAGGAAGGAAGGAAGGAAGGAAGGAAGGAAGGAAGGAAGGAGGAGTGAGTGAGCATAGGTTCACATTTTAGAGTCCTTATGCCAGTAAATGTCTGCTCACACATTTACTCTGACAAAAGCAATATGTTGTTTGTTTGGTAATATTTGCCAACATCTAGAGAAAAGTTGTGATGTAAGTTTGCTTTCCATGAAAATCTCTTTATTTTTAAAACCAAAGTCCAACAGAAAGCTGAACCCATGAGAAGTATTTCACATCCAGCTCTGATTGATGGATGGATTTAAATGGTAAATCTTAAATAACAGCATTAATCTCTGTTGTTCTATGGGTATCAGGGAAATCTCATCAAAGCTTACCTTTTGTAAATATCTACTATTCCTTTAAGTTTGTTTACCGGATTGCTAAAAGAATTTAGCATAGCCTTTGTACTAGCAGTAATTTTTAAAATGTGAGAGACTGAGGCAAGGTTGTGAAAAATATTTAGGAGTAGGAAGGCAGGCTAACTTTTCTGTTTCTTTCTTCTTCTTCAAGTACCCAGTTCATAAACGGTTCAATGTCCTTAGCTAATTGTCCTGGTAGAACCGTTGAATTCCTAAGGAAATTTTTAAGTGATCAGTGTTTTAGTTGTGGCAAAAAAGATTTCTTTTAAAAAAGAAGACCCAGAAAAAAAGAAAAAAAGCACTATCAGTGCAAAGCATGGAATACTCATAAGGAATTTAGGCAACACCCCAAAAATGTATTCTGCAGGAGCATGGGGGTAGGGCTGGGGGGAGTGAAGAGAGAGAGAAGGGAGGAGACAGGAAAGAAGTAAAGAGTAAAGAGGTTTATCATACCTCTTTATATATATATAGCGCTGGAGTTTTTCCACAAATTCTCTCAATCCAGCGGGGGAGGATACTGATACTATTCCCACGTTATGGACGAGAAAATCAAAATTTAAATTTGCCACTTGCCCAAAGTCACCTGACCAGAAATACCAAGCCTGACAGGATTTTGTTCCCCTGATTATAACTCTATGTGCTTTCTGCTCCCCAGGAATATTGGTTGTGCCAGGCATGGCTTGTCCAATGCTATGATTAATTCTTACAACAACCCCACAAGACATCATTCTCAATTTAAAATTAAGAAACTGCCTCAGAGAAGTTAGGTCATTTTGCCCAAGGTACCACAGTAAAAGAGCATTTAGTAAATAGATGAGTATAAATCTATGCTCTGCAACTTCACTGTTCCTCAAACAGACCTTGAGGGTCTGTGGACCTATTTTTAGAGGCCTAAACAGTCTCTTTAAGAACTTTAAAATTTTATACAAAAAGAAAACTTAGGAACTAAAATCAAGGACCTTGGATTTAAAGAGGATTTTATGAATTTGACCTCACAAGGCAAGAGAAGTAAAAGCAAAAATAAATGAATAGGACTACATCAAACTCAAAAGTTTCTGCTCAGCAAAAGAAATCATCAAAGGTAAAGAGACAACCATCTGAATGAGAAAATATATTTGCAAGAATGCCTCTGATAAGGGCCTAATATCTAAAATATACAAAAAATTCACACAACTCAATAACAACAACAACAACAAAAACCGATCCAATCAAAAAATAGGCAGAGGAACTGAATAGACACTTGTACCAAGAAGACATACAAATGGACAACAAATACATGAAAAAAATGCTCAACATCACTAGCTATTAGAGAAATGCAAATCAAAACCACAATGAGATACCATCTCACACCTGTTGGAACAGCTATAATCAACAGGACAAGTAATAACAAATGTTGGTGAGGATGAGGAGAAAAAGGAACCCTTATACTCTGCTGGTGGGACTGCCAATTGACACAGCCACTATGGAAAACACTATGGAGGTTCCTCAAACAACTAAAAATTGATCTACCATCTGATTCAGCAATCCCTCTACTGGGTATTTATCCCAAAGACTTGAAAACCCATATCCAAAAGATATTTGCACACCGATGTTCATAGCAGCATTATTCACAGTGGCCAGGACATGGAAGCAACTGGTGTCCTATGATAGATGATTGGCTAAAGAAGCTGTGGTACATGTATACAATGGGATATTACTCAGCCATAAGAAGAGATGAAATACCGCCATTGCAACAACATGGATGGACCTCGAAATAATCATGCTAAGTGAAATAAGCCAGACTGAAAAAGTAGAAAATCACATGATATCACTTATATGTGGGATATAAACCTAAAAGCAACAAAAGAATAAGAAACAGACTAGGGGAAATGGACAATGGACTAGTGGTTACCAGAGGGTAGGAGGTGGGGGAGGAGGGGAGAAATTAAGGGGGAAGATTAGGAGGAAAATGTATACATATTTAAGATTTAAAAAGTGGACCCACAGCCAGTACCAAGCTGAGGCCTTAGCATTTAGATGTATCTTGAGTAACAAATGATTGTGAGAATAAAAAATATATTGCATATTATGAAGACATAGTTAATTTGAAGAAGTATCTACTCAGATTTACCCTGTGGAGAGGAAACCAGTTACTTAAAACTTTCATTGTCCTCTTTTTTGTCTGCTAAGAGAGTTGGGGGAGGCATAATTTATATCAATGAATGATCATACCCCTATACTACACCCTTCCCCTTGTAGACAGTGATGGGGAAGAAAACCCAGCCTAGGGTTTAGCAGAGACATTACTGAATCCTTAGCTCAGTAAAGCGGGGTCTGGAGTTGAGTTTGGGGGCAGTAGAGAGAACTGTATAGTAAAGCCATAGAAAATGTTTTAAGTTGTTGGGGTCCCGTGGTATAGGGATGGGGAAGGGAAGAGACCTAGAAATGACCGAGTGGATTTTGAAGAACAAAAGAATCTGATTCAATTTTGTTATGTGCTAGGTAGAACTACAGCATACTCCTGCTTGCCCCTTTTTCCAAATCTTCAACAAATGTCTGATTCTAAAAATGACTGCATTTTTCTTATGGGGGTGATAGAAATCAAGAGAACACAACTGCATTGTGTGTCTGGTTCTTACTGAGCAGAGAGAAAGATACAACAAAAGGCAGAGCTCCATCTAAACTTGAGGGGCCCAGCCCCAGACTTCAAGTCCCAGTCTAAAACAGTGCTACTTGGAGGCAGATTTTGATCAGCGGGTTTACAGTGCAGCCTGAAAGTCTGCAGTTCCAATGAGCTGCATGCTGCTGCTGCTGCTAGTCTGAGGACCACACTTCCCCTTTCTGGGCCAGGCTCCAGGCATCCTGCCCAAAGGACCCCAGCTCAAGTCCAGGGCCCGCACAACGTTGTCCCTGGGTCCATCCTCCTTATACGGCCTACGTTGTTGGTGTACATACCCCTAAGACTAAGGTTTGCCCCGAGGGGTGGCTATTGGAAGGTGAATGGCCAGAGCTTAGACATGCTGGGATGTCCATGACTGTATTGTGAGAGGGTAGAGGAGGGACACAGGAAGAGAAGAAGGGGGTGGAATGGGAGTGGGGGAGGGGTCTTGGTGGGCAGGGTCTGGCCCTCCAGACACTGCTACCTTCCAGTGGGAAACCAGAAGTACAAGAATGATAAATTTCAACCTGGCCCTCTAGGCTGTTCTGAAGGCATATTTGCCAAGACAGGATGACAGTGCAATTTTTATTTAATGGTTTAACATTTAACTGTTTGTTAGATCTTGAAACAATTGCTGTGGGAGCCGCCCTTCTCATTCCTGCCCTGCCCAGGGCTATGCAAATGTTAGAAGCGGTTCCTACAAAGTAGACACGTCTTAAGCCAGCCTAAGAGTCCTGTGAGAGCAGGAACTGGTCAGAAGGAAATTTCACTAGAAATTGCAGAAGTCCTGGCAAGGAAGTGCAATGGGAAGCTTGAGTTAACATCTGGGTCACATTTAAACGTTTGGAAGGGATCAGAATATGGTGAGCCAAACTATGGTAAGACCACTTGATAGAAAGATGGCCTCATCCCCAGAAAATGTAGTCTCATTAGAGAGCCTGTAAGCAAACACAAGTAATACATTAACAGTTTTTACTTCATATATTGAAGCATAAGAGTCATTGAATACGCAAACAAATTAAATAATATCAAAAATGTTGAGAGAATTGCACCTTTAGTTTTTTAGCTGACAGAAAAATGGCAAAAACTAGACAGAATTACCAAATATATTTCAGTGGTTCTGCATTTGACCTTTCAACATGAAGGGTTACAATAAGATTACAGTGTCACGGTCACACTTCTCCATACACAGAAAACCACAGTGCCAAATACTTTTTCTTCACAAGAAAAGGAAGCCCTGACCAGTCGAATTTGGAACATACTTGCTTTTAACACTCATCAGATTTTCTTTCTTATTGGCTAAATTCAGTAGCTCCCAGCAATCAAGGTCAGCCAAATTGATTAGGGGCAGCCTAAAGTGTAAAAAACATAGGCCCGGTAGTCAGACCCCCCTGGATCTTAGTCTCAACCTGGACTCTCAA
Source organism: Cynopterus sphinx (assembly GCA_030015415.1). NCBI lineage: Eukaryota > Metazoa > Chordata > Mammalia > Chiroptera > Pteropodidae > Cynopterus > Cynopterus sphinx. The sequence goes on from CM057383.1 coordinate 126,101,108, forward strand.
TCTGTGTGACCTGGGAACACTGTTAAACCTCTCTGTCACTCCTCTGAAAATCCACACAACTGCAAGGGCTTTAGCACAATCATTCTGTGGTACCTATGAATATGTTATTATCTTCATTCTTCAAATATTGCTGCTGGTGGTGTTATTTGTTATCACCAGAAGAACTGACACACATTCCAGAGTAAGAGACACAGCAAATTCCATTTTTACTGGTGAGAACACAGAAGCTGAAGTCCAGAAGCAACCTCTACCGGTGAAGCAGAAAGGAGGGATTTATTGACTTGAAATTAGGAAGTCCACAGATAGGCAAGTTTTTCAGGTGCACGTTCCTCTAAATTTGAGTTTTGTGGGGGTCAACCTGGCACCAGATGCTGCAAAATCTAGCCCTTCAAGTAGCAATATAGAAGTAAGAGTGGGAACATTTACATGGCCCCAGGGGTTCCTATACCAGTGACCCCCAACCATTTGGGCACCAGGGACCAGTTTAGAGGAAGATAATTTTTCCATGGACCTGGGTGGGGCATGATGGTTTCGGGATGACTCAAGTGCATTACATTTATTGTGCACTTTATTTCTATTATTATTACATTGTAGAACATAATGAAATAATTGTACAACTCACCAGAATGCAATGTCAGTGTGAACCCTGAATTTGTTTTCCTGCAACTAGGCAGTCCCACCTGGGGATGACACCTGAAGTGCTTATGTTTAGTCTACTCTGTATTCTCGTTTTGGTTTCTGTCACTGCAGAAAACCCTGCTTCCCAAAGATAGGATGTTGGTAATGAAAGCAGGCTTTTCGGTGCTTTTGTGGCAATCTCAGAACATTCTGCCTCGACTTTAATCCACAAAGTATGGAGATTTGAAGTTGTCTCAAACATTCAAGGCTACCATCATTTGCAATCCTTTTCTAGCACGAACAAAGTTGATTCACCTGGGTTATTCACAAATGGGTTGCAGATCCAATCCTTCCCACTTCGGGGTCTTTTGTGGTTGGGAAGTCACGCTCACACTCTTTTGAAAGCTGAGAAAGGTGATCATGCATCAGTGGGAGAAAGAAGGCCGTGGCTCAGTCTCTTTCAAAATCTACTAAGGTTTGAAACACGTCAAAAGTCCCAATGTTCACTCGTTGCCCCCATAATTCCAGTTAGACTTTGAACGCAACCACTTTATCTGCTGACTTGAATAGAGTTGTCATTCTCCTCTGAAGTGACAGATTGAGTTGGTTAAGCATATGTCACACAAGTAAGCAAGTTTTGCAACCCATTCAGTGTGGCTGAAATGTGCTGCCAATGCGACTGTTTTTCTAAAAGAAATCTCTGGAGCAGCTCTTGTAACTCAAAACCCCTGGCCAGCGATCTCCCTTTAGAAAGCCATCTCACTACTGTGTATAAGAGAAGACCTGTGTGCTCTGTGCCCAACTCCTCACAGAGCTGCGTGAACAGACGCTGAGTCAAGGGCCTATACTTTATTGTCCTTGATAATTTTGATCACACCCTGAAAAATGTTGTTAAGTTCATGTGACATTTTCTGATTAGCCAGCATCCCTCTATGGATGACATAGTACGTAGACTCACATTCAGAAACGACCTCTTTGACTTGAGGAGTGAAACCACAAAGCTGTCCAGTCATGGCAGACACTTCGCCCATGCATATACCAACACAAAAGGACCAGTTCAGATTTCCTGATATGTGGTCATTCACCGACTTGAATAGTTTTGCAGCTGTGGTGTTAGGTGGCAACAAAAGCACACATGACAGATCCTTACACACATCCTCCTGAAAAATATATCGCACAAAAGCAAGCATTGTTGCCTTGTCGCAAGGTGACTAGTTAATCCTCTCCAACAATTGTGCATCAGTATCCTCTGTTTCATCAGTTTTCCTAGGTATGGTGCTAGCGAAAGAGGAACACGTGCCACCTTTTGAACTGCAACTTCTCTAAAAGTTCACGACAGATGTCCTTAGCAGCAGGCAGGATCAGCTCTTCGCCAACCGCAAAGGGCTTCTTAGCTTTAGCAACGAGTTAGCCACTAAGAAGGATGCTCTCAGTGCAGATACATTGGATGAAATAGTAGCCTTCAGGAACAGCTTCTGTTCTTCAAGTTCATAATTTTTTGTTTCTTTTGGAAAACTCCAAAAGCTTGTTGTCTTTTTATGCTTGTTGTCTTTTGTCTCCCTGTGGCAAAGCAATTTTCAAGTTTTCATGGCTTCATTGGGTAGCCAAGTATTGTACAAAGCAGGCTTGGAGAATGCGAATCACCAGTTGTGATGAACCCATAATTGAGTAGGACTCTTGATATTTCCTTTTAAACGCAGCTTTCTTTTTGTTGGCAGCCTTAGAGTCTTCTGCTGTCTCATCATTGGGTCTTTACCCCTTTTCAAAGAAGTTCTCCAGCGACATTTGTTTTTCACTCATTTTGGTTAGGGTTAGCTTTTGGGCTTACCAAAACCAAGATAAGTACACAGTATGGGAAAGAGGCGTAGGCAGAAGTGGTAACTAAAATAATCGGCAGGCCACACGCAAACTAAGTATTGGATTCTGACTTAAAGCCTGCCTTCAGTTGCAGCTTAATTGTTACCTGCCACTAACTGATAGGGTTTTGATATGAGTCAGCAAGCAATTGATTTATCATGGTCTCTGCATAATCAAAGTTCTCTGCTAATGCTAATCTGTATTTGCAGCCTCTCCCGTCACCGCCTCAGCTCCTCCTCAAATCATCAGGTATTAGATTCTCATGATGAACCAGCAGGCTAGACCCCTCATATGGGCAGTTCACAGTAGGGTTTGTGCTCCAATGAGAGTCTAATGACTGTACTGATCCTTTGCCACTGTTACCAAACCACGTAATGCATTGGCTTCCTAAATGGGAAGTCTTGGGATTAGGTGGCTGATTCACAGAGACTCTGAATTCAGAAATGGCCCTATGCCACTGCTGAAGGGTGAAAATGTCAAGTCCTAGAAAATGTAGCATGCCTAGGTGTGATTAAATTAACGCTGGCAGTGAGCTGCACTTTTTTTTTCTAAATAGGAAAATGATACCCTGGAGTTCCTAGATGGTGAAATAAACTAAGAAAAAGACAATAAAACAGAGCAATTGGAAAAGAAAGAAAATGTTATTTGTAGATTATATAATAACACCATTAAAAATCCAGAAGAATCAGCTCATACATTAGGACAGTAAGAGATTTTAACAAGGTTGCTAGGATACTAAATCAATAAAGAAAAATCAATGGCATTCCTATGCCAAAAAGTAAACAATCAGAAACATGACACTGTAAATTATAGCATCAATAATATTAAGTACTGAGAAATAAATTATGTTTAAAAGGTACAAGACCTCTACAGGAAAAACTATAAAACTGTATTGAGTTATCATAAAGAAGACCTGATTTAAATGGGAAGATATATCATATTCATGAACTGAAAGACTCAACAGAGTTTAGGAGTTTGGTTTGACAGGCAGATTTTAAAACACAAATGGTAATGCAAAGGGCCAAAAAGATCCAAGACAATCTTGAATAAAAAGAAAAACGTCAAATGATTTTCTCTAACAGATATCAAGATATGTTGACATCAAAGCCACGGCGATTAAAACAGTGTGAAATTAAAACAGTAATGAAGAAACCAATAGATAAGAAAAGGACATCCTATAAAAGGACCCACACATATGTGGACCTTGGTTTAGACAGAATTGACAATACAGAGCATGAAAAAGGACAGATATTTAATAATGATGCTGAGACACTTGTGGGGAAAATGAAATTGTACTTGAAAGAGTGCTGACTTCATTGGTAAGCAGAAAAGAGCAATTTAAACATCACAAGGAAATGCCACTACATACTCATCAGGATGGTTAAACTGTAAACATCTGAATACTAAGTATTCATGAGAGTGTGGAGCATTCTTGTGTATTGTTGATGGGAGTATAAACTGGTTCACTGTGAAACACAGATTGGCATGACCCATTAAAGAGAAAGAAATGCAAAGCCTGTAACCCAGATACTCAATTCCGCTCCAGGGTGATAGCCTGGAATGTGTGCCTATGTGCGTGAGCACACACAGAGAAGCATGTGCCTGGTTTGTAATAACCAAAAGCTGGAAACAACCTCAACACGCAGCAACAGCAGGATGAAGTGTTTAAGGGGTGATACAGTCTTATAATACTATGTAGCAATGGAAATGAACGAACTAGCTACAGACAACATGAGTGGATGTTCAAAACAGTCAAGAAGTAAGACAACAAAAATACACGCTGTGCAATTACATTTTAAAGTTCAAAATAGACAAAACTTAAAGCACATGGTATAGGATGCTTACAGAGGTCGTAAAGTTATAAAGAAAAGCAAGGGTATGATTGCTGTCAAAGTAAGGAAGGCAGGAAGAAAAAACATGATGGAGAAAGGGAGTTCTGGGATGGCCAACATTCTTTAAGAGCTGTCCATTAGGACCATCTGTGGTGATGGGCACCATAGAAATATAACTGAGCTGTCCAGTAGTGCAGCTGTTAGTCATCTATGGCTATTGAGGACTTGACATAAGAAGCTGAATTTTAGTTTCATTTTATTTTAATTAATTAAAATCGAAATTGAAATAGCCACATGCAGCCAGTGGCTACTGTATGGGTCAGCACGGTATCTAGTTTATATCAAGCAAGGTTCCAATGGGAAATAGAAGGTTCATTTAAAATGAGGTAACTTGAAGAGGGTTCGTTTATAAGACAGTAATTACAAAGGTGCAAGTATAGAGGAACTACAATAGACGGTTTTGCATCTCGGGGCTGATGGCAGCCAAGCTGTTACCCCCGCTCGTCCTGAAGAGACACGGGGAAGGTGTAGTCCCTGGAATTTGGAAGGACAGAACATTAAGCAGATTCTTTCATGTGAAGAACGAAAAGGCAGCCAGCCTGAGAGGACCTCACATTAGGAGCCAAGGGAAAAGATGCCCTCCTTTCCTCTATCAGCTCTCCCGCAGGGGCTCCCGACAGCCAAACCAAGAGAGAGTCAGAGGGCAAAGTGTTAGCAGGTCAGTGCAGGTCTGCCTCCACGGCCGCTGGAAGGTGGGGAGTAGGAATTAGGGGACAAACAAAAGAGAGCCGGCACATGGATCTGTCTGCCTCATTATTATTTATCACACTGTACCTTTATGTAGTCTTCTTTTTTCTATATAGGATTGTAGTGTACCTAATTAATTAATTAAAAGATGGAAAGGGAGGGATTAAAGGAGCGAAGGAAAAGAGGAAAGATACACTTTCCCTGAGATAACTCTCAAAGCCAAACACTGAAGTTGCTCTCAAGGACCCTCTCTAGCATGAACCATTAAAACTGACCCTCTGCTCTCCTCCAACCTTCCTAGAATACTGAGACATGCAAAAGAGACATCATGGAGATGTGATGACAGGGAGACATTGCGCTCGATTTGTCCTTCAATAGTACTGGGTGCTTCTTAGGAGTGAGGATTCTAGAGCTAGACTCCCAGTGTCCAAATTCTGGCTCTATTGGCTCTATGACTTAATCGTAGGGTGGTCATAAGGATTAAACAAGTTGATAACTACAACTTACTTGCTATCATGCATGGCGTATAGTAAGTGCTCTATAAAAGCTGGCTTCAAAAAAATAAAGCCTTTCTCCTCTGGCACTATTGGTATTATACTTTCACATGTGTATGTTTTTGCTAACATCTTCCTTTTTGTTTTCTTATTATAAGAGCGATAAGAGCTCACTGCAAAGAACTCAGAAAAGACAGAGAAACAAAGGCACTTTAAACAGTCCATGATCTCCCTCCTCCAGAGAAACCCATTACTAACTATATTTGTTCAATCTGTCTATTTTCACTTACAAAAATTAGGTCTACTTTGCCTACTACTTGGTAATATGCCTTTTTCTAAAAAAAAAAAAAATTAACAATACATTGGGAACATCTTTCCATATCTAGAAATACATTTCTGTAGTATCATTTTTGTGGCCATAGGTATTCTGCTAAATGTGTATTTCATTATTACCCTTGCTTATTCTCTGCTGCTGGATGTAACGTCTGTTTTTATTTTGCTGTTTCATATTTTTATTTGTTTTTACTATTCAGATGGCACTGTGATGAACGTCCTTCGAGCTCATTTCTTGTGCACATCCATGATAATTTTCTTTGGATAAATCCTCAGAAGTAAAATTACTAGATCAAAAGCTATGTTGAACTTTCAGGCTTTCGGTGAATAAGCTTCACTTAATCTCCAGGAGTATATATTCATATATTCCTTATCCTCCTTGTAAGCACTAAGTATTATTATTGTTTTGTTTGCAGTTTTTCTGCAATAGTCTCCAAGTTCCCCAAATTTGATGACATCTTTGATGTAGAACCCACAATAAAAACGTGTGTGATTTCCAGGAATTATTTGCCTTCACCCGTTGGCCCCTGATCCTTAATCTTAACTTGGCCTCAAGTTAAGTCGAGTTCTTTGTTATTTACAACTGGAGACTCTGTGTCATATTCTGATTTGGTTGGCTTTGTGTAGAGCTCCCAAATATTTTTGATCATTATTTAGGCTTTAGGATCCACTGCTTCTTTTTAAATCAAAGTTTATTTTGCCTCCCCATGGGCACTTTCATGAAGAGGGGATTTTTTGAAAAAGGAGAGAGAAACCACCTTAAAATAAGAGAAAGCAGTGGCTGCCAGCTGTTGTGGGCCTTCCTGAGAAATAAATATCTTGTACCTTTTCAAACAAAAAAATTGTTTTAACCTAAATAAGTATGTTGACTACCTTCCTAGTTTAGAGCAAGACAGATGATATGATTATCAACGGCATGCCTTGAAACTAAATTTGAAATCTTCCAACACTCTTTGCTGTGGTGTTACACAATTATTCAACACTTACTCATCACCTACTAGATTCTGGTTTTCTGTGCTAAGGAGATAAAGATGAATGATAAACCATCCAAGCCCGCGAGTTGCTTGGGCTGAAGAGGATTCAGGTAGCTAAACAGATAAATTGCAACGTAAATGAATGTGCTATTAAAACATGTTTATCACGCATCACTATAAAACAAATTGCTATGTGGGGAAAATTAGACATTATGTAACCTTTGGTTTGTTCATTTATTAATTGTTAATAGGGCCAAGCCCTGTACTTTTTTTTAATTTTGTTTTTATTGTGACAAAGTAATACATACTCATTTCAGAAAGATCATAAAATGCAGACAAGTTTTTTTAAAAGATACTTTTAAATTGTATTGTTACCAACTTGATCAACCTTGAGCCACCATTAACACGTTAGTATTTTAAGTTTTTTATTTTTATAACAAAAATGAGTTCAAAACACATGTTTTATAATGTTTTTTCATTTACTATGTCATGAACATATCTCAAAAGATATTTCACATCATTTTAAATGGTTACATATTATTCTACTACGTGGATATTCTATTGCTTATTTTAGCAATCTGCTGTTATTCGACATTTATATTGTTTCTCTTTTTACAATTACTAACAATATTGCAATGGATTTCTGTTGTTGTTGCTAAATATCTGTGCTCATTCTTATTTCCTTACCACAAATTCCAAGAGGTGAAATCATGTAACATTTGAAATGTTTCACTTGTACTTAAATTTACAGACAATGGCTCTAGTAGATATCTCAGGTGCTTTTTGTGGTCTTAGTGCTAGGGTTTTAGTGCTAAGTGCTGTAGATTAAACTTGATCAAAGGGACATGTAGTGTGAGCCACCAGTCAATGGCTTTTACTCCTGCAGCAAGCCTGAGGTATCACCTTGCTATGAAACACAGGATGATTAGTTCTGAAATGTCATGTCTTCTTGAAGCCTGATCGACAAGCTGCCTGGTATAACTCGCAGACTACCTCCCCACTTGTTTTTCTGCTTGTCTCTTTTTTCTTTTGTGGAATATTTTTTTCTGATATTGATGTTTGTATCTCAAACTATTTTAGTGCGCCTTTCACATGGTTCTGTTTGGGCCACAATTAGCTGTGGCTTGTCAAAACAATGGGTATTTTTCCTGCTGCAAACTTATGCTTAACCTTGGTTGACTCCAAGCTGATGGCTAGCCTGTTAATCCTGCCCCAATAGAGTTTGCTCTCTGAAGCTTATATTTTTATTCAAGAAAATGAGAAGCAGGATAATGAGGTGGGGTATTCTTTTGATGATCAATGATGAGCCAGGGCCCCTGTGGGGACATAATGGTATGATTCCAACAGAGCCTGCTTAGCTCTTCTGATTTCCAGGGTGCCCCAATTTATCAAATATTGGGAAAAACTCAGCAGTCATATTATAGCAAACTAAAAGATATGGTCCCCAAGATTATACTCCAAGAGTTTCACTAGGCCCTCTTAAAACACCAGTTTCCAGACTAAGTCCGAGCAATGGTCAACTTTATTCCTCTCTCCAACATTTTGAAAAGTGAATTCCAACTATATGACAGATGAATTCCTACTATTCAAAACTATGAATACAACAACAACGACAAAAAAAAAATCAGTGGCTGTCAAGGAAAGGATAAATAGGTAAAGTCCAAAGAATTTTTAGCACAGTGAAACTTTTGTATAATGCTGTGATGGTAGGTATGTGATATTATACATTTGTCTAAACCCATAGAATGCACAACACCAAGAGTAAACCTCAACATAAACTATGGACTCTGGGAGATAATGATATGCCACTGTAGATTTGTTAATTGTGCCACTCTGATAGAGGATGTTGGTAATGTGGAGATAGGGCATACATTGAAACTCTCTGTATCTTACTCTCAGTTTTGCTGTGAATCTAAAACTGCTCCTAAAAAATAAAAACTAAAACAAACACATGAAAAAGTAGATGACAGCAGAGATAGAGTTGCCCAATCAGTATTACTTTAATTTCACAAGAATAATTTTTGAAAGCGAGTTGCGACTTCAGACTCATGAATGAGTAGATCAATCAAATGGCATTTTTTTTTGTCATGATTATGCCATAATCTGAGTCATCACTTTATATAATTTTGCATGAACAATGAGCAAGAATAAAGAATATCATTTCTATTTCTTCTGTCCCCTGGAAAATAAAAGTTTTGTAGTGAAGTTATACAGTAATTAGAAGAGCTATTTCATTAGTTTTTTCAATTGTGGACTAAGTGTTTAGGTTACTTTTCCCTATTGTGACTGAAATCATGTATCTTGTTGTGATCCTGGTTTCTTTCTAGCTGATATACCTCTCTTGTTTTGTTTTGAAGAGAAGGTGTTCTAAATGTTCTAACTTGTGAACTTCTGTGAGTATTATTTACAAATCCTTTGCCATACAAACTTTAAAAAATGTGTGTAGCCCTACAAGGAGCTAGAGCTTTCCGCTTTTGAGCAATCCACACTGCCTAATTCAGTATAACTCAACTGATTTTAATGCAACAAATATTTATTGAGTACCTATTCTGGATTTAAACTGTGCTAGGCTCTGTAGGGAAAACCAAGAGATATTAAAAAATGGTTCCCATATTGAAAGGGAGAGAGAGAGAGAGAGAGAGAGAGAGAGAGAGAGAGAAGAAGAAGAAGAAGAAGAAGAAGAAGAAGAAGAAGAAGAAGAAGAAGAAGAAGAAGAAGAAAAAGAAGAAGAAGAAGAAGAAAGAAAGAAAGAAAGAAAGAAAGAAAGAAAGAAAGAAAGAAAGAAAGAAAGAAAGAAAGAAAGAAAGAAAGAAAGGCAATGTCGTTGAAAAGACACACAGCCATGAAACAATTGGATCGTGTTATTGGTCATACATGATAAATAGCATTCATTCACTCAACAAAAATATTTGAATGCTTTCCATGGACCTGTACTCAGTAAGAACTGGGGGAGTACATAGTTAAGTGAAATAAAATCTCTGCCTGAATTGAAGGGACCTACAGTAAAATGGGAAAAAAAATTAGACACGTGAACAATAGTTATATCGCACTATAAAAAGGGATGATTACAGCAGACGTGGGACCAAGAGGTGGAGGTGGGGTCTGAGAAGGTTTCATGAAGAAAAATGACTCAAGGAGAACCCACTAAAAGGGATCTCTGGGGAAATGGCCCACCTAGGTCTAGAACAGGGAAGGTGAAAGGTGAGCTTGGGGGATGAGGGCACAAAGTTTGCTTATTCGGTATGTCTAACATACCGACATACAGACAAGAGCACGAAGTAATAAGGAAGTTGCAAATTAATAATGGGCCAGAATACTAGGAAATTTTCATGGAGAAGCTTGGAGAGTAAGAACTCTGTTGAACCTTAGAAGATACCTAGGATTTGAGAAGGCAGCATGTAAATTGGTATAACATTCTGAAGCAGCATGTAAACTGGTATAATATTCTGGTGGAAATTTTGGTAATCTTTTTTTAAAAAAAAAAATGCATACCCTGTGACCTATAATCCCACTTCTAGAAATTTATTGTATAGAATAATTGCATGGGTAGAAAAAAGGTTCACGTACAAAAACATTATCACAAAGGAAGAGAAAGCACTTTCCTATCCTATTTTGTGCACTTTGTTAGGTGGCAGGTTTATGGTTGTTATTTATTTTCATTTTAGTTTTTCAAATACAAATTTTAAAGAAAGAAAAGCATGGAAATACTAAAAACAAAATTGCGATGCTAGATTCCAAATGTGTTTTAAAAGCACCCTTTTTCTAGTTTGGGGCATAGTGATGATTTAAAAACCAAAAAACATACACAAGAACAATAATTAATAGAGAGTTGAACCCTTCCATGTCCTTTGGACCACACCTTGATAAAAGTTAGGGGGTATGTTGGCTTCAACTAAGAAATTAAGAAAATAGTCTATGGCCATGCCACTCTGAACAAGCCCGATCCTGTCTGGTCTCGGAAGCTAAGCAGGGTTGGGCCTGGTTATTACTTGGATGGGAGACCACCTAGGAAGACCAGGCGAAAAAAATAAAAATAAAAAATCGGGGATTGTAAGCTAACAATGTCCTTACAATCTGTGAGGTTAACCAAGGGTTGCCTTGCCTTAAAAAAAAAAAAAAAGGAAAAAAGAAATTAAGAAAACAAAACAAAACAAAAAATAATAAACAGACAAAAGAAATTAAGAAAATAAGTTAACAGTAATTATTCATACTGATGACATGGTGATGCTTGCGTTGAAGGGACCACTAATGCCTCGTTAAATGTATCCTCAACTTCATAACCTAAAGCAGAGCCCACATTTGCAAGTGTCTTCTTGGTAGGAGGGGCTCTGTGACCCTATGGCAAGTGTTCTTAGTGTGAAACCAGCATAACTGAAGGAAGGTCCCATTAGGACTGCCCCCAAACACTGAGTCGGATAGCCCAGCAGACAAAGACTTGAATGGACATTATTCAGTATTATGATGTCTAAGATTTGCTTTTTAAAATCCTGGAAATGGGGGAGGAGATGACAATATAAATGAAGTTAGCAGTATATTGTTTATTAAAGCAGGGTAAAGGGTACATGGGTTCATTTAAAATTCTATTTTTTGTATATGTTTAGACTTTTCAGTAATAAAAAAATTTTTTTAAGTGTATAACTAAGATCATTTAGCTAGAAGTCAACAAATCTTGGTTATTAATCAGATATCTGATCTTGGCTTGCTGACCAAATTGAGCCAAGAAAACTTTCTGTGCCCCAGTTTTCATCTGTAATCTAGGGGTGATCTCTAATGTCCACTAACCACTTCATTTCCAAGTAGGTGTCTTACTTTGGTTTGGAGTGTTTTTTTTCTAAAGGCTAAAATAGGGTTTGATGTTTAACCCTTTGATGCTAAATTAAGAAATAGTCCCACTGTATTTGTAGTTTTGTCTTCAAATTAATTCAGTGTTGAAAGACTAAAGAAACCACTGTCTGAACTCTGAGGATCGTTTTTTCACCTGCAATTCTGTCCTGGCTGAGCTTGGTGTTGCCTATAGTCATTTCTGATATTGAGCATCCTTCCTTACAGTCAGACAGAGATATCTTTGAATTTTGGAAGGAATTCATCAATAAGAATATATATTTGGTCCCAGATCTATCCACTTGGGAGACTTAATTTTTTTCCCAAAAAACCCAGCTTATTAGTAAAGAATTAGACTTTTTAGGCGCAAGCTTTTAGCAAAACAAAGGAGAGCGCTACTTTCTGGGAACACCAGCATTTCCTGGCCTGGCAAATAGAAGGGTCGGTTTTCTGGATTCCGAGCATTTGAGTCAAAGGTTGCTAGGCCCTACTCCTGTTGAGTTAGGATCTCTGCAGGTAGGGCTCGAGATTTAGTATGTATTAATCAGTCCTAAGGCTTTTTGAGGTTTAAGAGGCAAATGCCTTATTCCCAAACTAGCCTGATAAGAATCATCTGAGAATGCTTGTTTAAAACACTTTTACGTATATCACACCCCAGGCTCACTCTCAGGACCTCCAAGATAAAGGGGCTGATACTTTAGATTTTTAATAAGAATGGCAGATGAATCTTAAAAGATGAACGTTTAGTAAATATTGCAGAGTTGAATGTCATAGTTAACTCTAAAAATTCTCTATACCAAGATAAAAAAAAAAAGCACAATTGCAGTTAACTGATAACTGATATATAGAACATGGAGATATGGGGATGTGGCAATAGTCTCTAGTTTTTCTGTCCTGTCATTTAAAGTCAGCTCTGTAGTTTGAAGTTCCAGCCCATCTATCCTTTCAAAATTGTTGTCCTTAACCCCCCAGGCTCATGATGGCTTCATATCTAATGCCAGCTATTAAATCTGTGATGCCAACTCTCTCTCTTTCCCTTAGAGAGATGCCCCCCGTCCCAATCCCCTGCTTTGTAAAGATGTCAGGTGGTGAACCTTGCCCTGTTCTGAGGATTATCTGAATTTCTTCTAAGGGTACTGCCCTACCACCACTGACTGAGCAGACACATAAAAGATGACTGATGTCTTTACTGCTTCGAGTTCAGTAAAAAGTCCCAATTACTTTATAGCAGCCCTGTTGGAATGAGGGGAGTTCTCTGCCCAGTTAAGCCTGAGATATACTGGGATTAAAGAACATAAACAGAGCCAAATAAAATATTGTCCATCATAAATATACCAGAGGGAGAAAAAGAATGCAAAAATCCCCAAACTTAACCATCAAATCCATTTTTCACAGACCATCTCATGAGACTAGCTTATTCTGCAGAACATACTTTGGAGAAGTATAATTTTTTTTTCTTTCTTAGTCTTCTTGGAGGCTTTGTTTCAAATGATCTATATGTCTCTTAAGTAGTGAGGTCTGGAAAACAATATCTGTGTCAGGAATGGACTAACCTGGATTACAGGGAATGGAAGGATGGCCTCGGGCTTCCCACACCTTCAGTTCCTTTTTCAACAACAGATTGTCCTGTTTGATTTTTCAGCTACAAAGCTGTTCTGCTAACCAAGGCTCGCTTGTTTACCTATCAACACCTTTTTTAGCTCTCCACAGATTATTTCCTTCCTTGTGTTTATACCATTCCTTCTGTAGATGCACCAGCCTGTGTGGTGAGTCAAAGAACTGGCAGTGGCCGTCGGTGTGTGGTTTCTGAGCAGCTCTGCCAAGCACGTTTGGCACAATAGCTAGTCTTGTGTGCCTGTCTCTACATGTTGGCTATGCATTTTTTTTATGGCAGGAACCTTGCCTGGTGTACCTCCATGGTGTCTCACACAGTTCTTGACCCGGTAGGTGTTAAATTAATGTTACTGAGAGAATGTACCAAAAATTATGCACAAACTAAATTAAAACTTGGCCACTCTCCAAAGTCAAGGCCAGAATCTACTTTTCTCATCAGAGTTCTGTCTGTACTCAAATAATTAGAATAATTAACCTGTTTACTTTCAAGATAAATTCTAGGGTATTTTGTCCTCTAATCTCCAGATTGTTTTTGATTTTGTAAGAAACTTGATAACCAAATGTGAGACCTTGCTCTAGGTAATGTTTATAACTTTTATTCCAAGCTTTCTGCATTATATCACTTTTGCATGGGGAAGTCCAGATTTTTTTTTTTTTTATTGCTCACTCCACTGAGAATTCTCTCAATATTTTCTATTGTTTTATCACGTTCTTTTTAACACGTCCAGCTACATGACAGTTGTTTTTCTTCAAAGATTATGTTTGGGCCAGGCCTGAATTGGGATGATGCTTTCTTTACTTCTAATCTAATGTGCATTGCTAAGGTTAAACGTATTACAGCCAGATAGCCTTCATTAAATAACACATGTATACATAAAAAAAAAAGGCATGTCCTTTCTTGATCCAAAGTTTTATACTTCACCCACTTGCCAACTTCCCAAAAGATTCAACTGAAATTGATGTTTATTTCTATGATGACTCATTGTATCTTGTTCTCTATCACTCTCTCTCTTCCTTTTTTTTCTCCTCCATCATGCAAAATACAAGCACAGATACACTCTGAGTGTACTCTGTATCTCCAGTCCTCAAGTGGACTATAGATGACCTCAGGGAGCATGTGAAAGACAAGAGATCTACAATCTTAATCATCTTTCATAACTTTCCACTCCCTTTACCAGGCTTTTCCCTAAGAATTTTTTCTCCTTTTTTAATGGAGAAAATTACAGAACACTTATTTCAGTATGTGCCTCTCAAAGATAAGAGCATTTACTAACATAACCTCACCGCCATTACAACACCAAAAAAAAGAACAATGATTTCATGATAGCAGATATCCAGGCACTGTTCCCTATTTCCAATTGTTTCATAAGGTCAAATGTTTATTGAATTTTAAAATTCAATTCTAAATAAATTTCACGTGTTGTGATTGGTTAATATGTCTTCTAAGTCTCTTTTAAGTGTATAGGTTTCCTCTCCATCTCTTGGTTTTCTTATACGTTATTAATGAAACTCAGTTGTTTGTCCAGTAGCATTTCCCAAAGCTGAATTTTTCTGAACAAATTCTTATGGTGCCACTTAACACCCACGGGATTCTAGATTTTAGCTGTTGGTATGTTTATCTTTACACTTTTAAGTCACCAAGTAACTTGAATATATTAAGATAAATCATATCTGCTCTTTTCCCGGAATGCCCCAGATAGTTTTCCAGCTAACCTTTTCATTCAGTAAGTTCTCTATTGTAAATTTCTAGTTACTTTTTCAGGGCGAGCACACACGCACGCACAAAAAATAGAAAAAGTAGAAAAAAAGAAAGGGGGATTTGTTTCCTTTAACATCCATTAGAGGGCGACATTTGCCTTACTATTTTATTTCCCTTAATAAGTTTTAAATCGCGTCCAATTTGTTTTCGCATTTTTGACAAATTGAACCTCATTACCCACTTTGACTTATTATCTCGATTCTATAAGATATAGTTACGCTTGCTAATTAGATCTCCGCCTACTTGTGTCTTTCATATTACTTGACTTCCATCCTTTAACTCCGCTCCAAATTCGTTCTAACCACCGGGCGGCGATATTGCATAAATAAAGACTCGCAGGTAGGCAAAGTTAAGCTCACCTGCGGATGAAAAAGGCGCTTCATAGGGAAAGGGCCATTCATTTAAGAAAGGAGACAAATTAGACATCTCTCGTTCGTATCCAACTCACGGCCCAAGGTCACAACTGTGTACGATCCAATACCAAGGAGCCACTCAGAAGCGTGGAGGCCGACTTGGGGTCAACGCGTGCACAATCTCCTTGATTTTGTTGGTGTCCCTGGAGGAGGCACATGCACGTTCGTGCACGTGTCTGAATAGTTAGTTACAGGACAGCAGGGGGGCTGAGCAACTAGGCGTGAAATCTGGGGGAACAGGAGCGCTCAGACTGGCCGCCTGTGGACACACACTCTGAGACAGCTTTACAGCAGCGCAACCCGGAGGCCAGCAGCATCCCTTTCACCCTGGAGGGCACCAAGTCCGGAGGGGGGCATGTCGCTCACCCCTGGGCCTACCGTTAGGTAGGTGGTGTATTCAATCAAGCTCAGGTCGGGGCTGGGGACATTTCTCACCTTCGCATTCTTCCTGTTAATAACTGCGCACGCACGCACACACACACACACACACACACACACACACACACACACACGAACACGCGCGCCTCGGACGGAAATGGTCCACCTGACGGCAAGCGGTGTTGTACAGATGTAACAGGGGAGACCCGGACTTTCGGGAATCTGGTCAGTTAGGCCTCTGTCCCCGGAGGAACACTCAGACAATGAATGGCATGCCTCGTTTCACCCTGGGGGAGGGGGTCACGCGCCTCCTGGGGCCCGTGCATGCATTTATTAGGTGGCGGGTTAAGAAGAAATCCCAGTGTCACTGGAGCCCGGATGGGGACAGAAGGCACTAGACAGATTCGGGAGGAGAAGCGAGCAGGGACGTCCCTCCACGCTGCAGACAGACAGACGGCGTTTCGCCTCGGAACACTGGCGGGGCCTGGCGGAACGTGTAGGGAGGGAGGGGGAGCGCCGGGGTGGGGTCCCCGCCCCCAGGCGACTCGCCCCACGCGCACGTCCCGGACCCGCACTTGCAACCCGCGCGCGGGCGTCCCGCTGCAGGAGTCTGGCCGCGGCGCTGCGGACGCCCCAAGTCTGGGCGGCGGGCAGGGGGGAGACGCGCATAGCTGTCCCTGCGGAATGCTTTCCGGACGCTGCGGACCCCTCCTCCGGACCTGGAGCCGGCCCGCCCCTCCCGCGCGCTCTCAAAGTTTTCTCTCCCTCCCCCCCCCCCGCCCCCGCCCTCCCCCTCCTCCCGGGCGCCGCACCCCGACTCCGGCCTCCAGCCCCGCCTTCTCCGCAGCCCCAGGCGCCCACCCGCGGCCGCGGGAAATCTGCATAGTGCCCGCCCCCCTGCGCGGTCATTGGTGCAGCGCCGCCCGGTCGCGGCCGGTGATTGGCGGGCCGCCCCGGGACATTTGCATCCGCAGGCGGCGGGGTCCCCAGCCTCGCGGGCGGCGGAGAAGTTTGCGCGGCGGGTCCCGGCCCCGCTCCGCTGCCGCCGCCTGCTCTCGCGTCGGGCGGAGGACGGGCGCGCTGCCCGCGGGCATCTGGCGGGGACTCGCGGGAGTCCGGAGGGGGAGCGGTGGTGTGGGAGCGGGGGGCTGCGTTGCAGGGACTGCTCCATCTCGCCCCCGCCGCGGGCGGGCGGGCGGGCGATGCGGCCGCCGAGCCCCGCGACCGCGAGGGGAAGAGGGGCGCTCCGGAGAGCTTAGCGCTTGTTTCCGCCCGCGGGAGGAGAGGCGCATGGGGCTGTGAGCGCGCTCCGCGCCCCCGACCCCCTGCCCGCCCTCGCTCGCTCCTCCAGGCCGCCCCCGGCAGCATCCCCATGGCCGGGACCTACAGCTCCACTCTGAAGACGCTGGAGGACTTGACCTTGGACTCCGGCTATGGGGCCGGCGACTCGTGCCGCTCGCTCAGCCTCTCGTCCTCCAAGTCGAACTCGCAGGCGCTGCCCTCGTCGGCGCAGCAGCATCGCGGGGCGGCCTGGTGGTGCTACTCGGGCTCCATGAACAGCCGCCACAACAGCTGGGACACGGTGAACACGGTGCTGCCCGAGGACCCCGAAGTGGCCGACCTCTTCTCCCGCTGCCCGCGCCTCCCCGAGCTGGAGGAGTTCCCCTGGACCGAGGGAGACGTGGCCCGCGTGCTCCGCAAGGGCGCCGGCGGCCGGCGGCCGGCCCTCTTCTCCTCCGAGGCGGCCAGGCGCCTGGCCGGGCTGCTCCGCAGGGCGCTCATCCGCGTGGCCCGCGAGGCGCAGCGCCTGAGCGTGCTGCACGCCAAGTGCACCCGCTTCGAGGTGCAGAGCGCCGTGCGCCTGGTGCACAGCTGGGCGCTGGCCGAGAGCTGCGCGCTGGCCGCGGTCAAGGCGCTGTCCCTCTACAGCATGAGCGCCGGCGACGGGCTGCGCCGGGGCAAGTCTGCGCGCTGCGGCCTCACCTTCTCCGTGGGCCGCTTTTTCCGCTGGATGGTGGACACTCGCATCTCCGTGCGCATCCACGAGTACGCTGCCATCTCCCTCACGGCCTGCATGGAGAACCTGGTGGAGGAGATCCGGACCAGGGTGCTGACCAGCCAGAGCCCTGACGGCGGAGGGGCAGGAGGCGGGGAGGTGTCCGCGGAGGCCCTGGAGATGGTCATCAACAACGACGCGGAGCTCTGGGGCGTCCTGCAGCCCTATGAGCATCTCATCTGCGGCAAGAACGCCAATGGTAAGAGCGCGGGGCCGCCACCCATGAACGGGGTAGAGAGAAATCCCGTCCTGGGTTTCTCAGGGGGTGATTTTCTGCAACGAACCTGGTGAATGTGCCAGGACCTGAGCGAAAAGTTTGGTCGGTCTGTGGATGAAGGAAGGAGTTCCTTAAATGGCTGTTGCCAGAGATGGTTTTTCTGGTGACAGACTTTTGGAGGGTAAAGAGATTGATCTCCATCCTGTCCTGCGTGGCATTGTTACTGTTCACTGATTGAGCCTCTTGACCAAACCATTCCTGAACCTCTCTTGAAGTGAACCTTACTGCCTGACCTGTGCTCTCTGCTTTGCTCCACTGGATCTATAGATGGCATCTTTCCCAACTGCTGGGCACACTGACTGTGGTTCTCCCCCTCCCCCGCCCCACCCCGGGGTCTCTCCAGCCTAATAGCAGCAGCCAGAGGCTCCAAACTTTTAAGACCTGAGCCTGGGATAAGTGGGATGGGAGGAAGGGAGCCAAAGAACTGGTGCTGCCTCCTTGGGCTTTACTTGGTTGAAGGATGCCCTTCAGTCTTCTCCTGAAAGGTGGACAGATAGCAGTGGGTTCTTAACTTTGTGTGTCCAGGGCGATGGAACCTGGTGATCTTGAATCTTCTTCTCAGAAAGGGAACCACATGTCAGCTCCCAGGGCCTGACTTTGCAAGCCATCACCAACCAAGTGAACAACTGAAATCCTGTGTGATAGTAAATACAAAACCTCATGGGCTTTCTTGACAGGAATGATGACCCAGTGAACTTGTAATGAGGAAGAGATGTGGGGGATGGGAAACTGCATGGTGTCAAATCTAGGAAAGAAACCTTTGGGTAGTTGAATTTCTCTGAAAGATGACATGGCTTCAGTGCAGAGGGTAGAAGGAAAGTACTTGATCACCTCCTGGGAAAGGTTAGGGTGTGACATACGTTCAACAGCAAACTGCCAACCAGACTCCAATTTCAGGAGTCGGCAAACCATTAATTATTTAGAATAGTACTAAGGCTAGACATCCTTGCAATCTAATTGGAAAGCTATTTGGGGGGCAGCTTTCAATGGCAAATAAGTAGTCAGTGGACGAGACCAGGTGGATACTGGAAAGGCATAAAAGCAGTTGAGTTTAAACATGGCTTAACGTAATCATAATAGCTAAAATTTAAAATCAGCACTTAATGTGTTAGTCTCTGTTCTTAGCACTTTATATGTTAACTCAGCTAATCCCAGCAATTCTATTAGGTAGGTACCTATACTATTATTCCCATTATACAGATGGGAAAACCAAGGTACCCAGCAGTTATGTCATTTGCCCAAGATTACACAGATATTGTGACAAAACTGAATTCAAGCAGGCTCCAGAATTCAAGCTTTTAGTTACTAGAGAAGAGGAAATGGCTTTGTTTCTATTAGTTCCAATTCCAAGGAGAGCAATTTCTTAGACCTCATTTTAAAGACAATCTGTATGTACCAGTAGAGCTGACTTTGCCTTTCATTGTTTTCGTTTTTAATTCTGGCACTGCCAAAGGAGATGCCTGGAATGGAAGGAAGTGTTTGACTTTTAATTTTCCTCCTCTTAGGTCAGAGTTGAGGTCAGTGCAGAATCTCAGTTGGTGATGTCACAGCTGATAATTTGTACTTTGCCCTCTAGGTTTGTGGCATCAACACCGGGAAGGAGAGCTCTAGAAGAGGAAGTGAAGGGCAGGGGGATTTCCATCCACTTGTCATAGCCCAGGGGAAGGGTTCTAAACTTTTGGCTGAAGGGAGGCCCAGACTGAAATCAAAGAAGACTCCTAAGAGGAAAGACGGAGGCCCTGACCCTATAAACCAAGCTAGTATAAAGGTAGACTGATAGGTACCAAACAAAACAAAACAATGCCATGCCCTTCACACTGAACAGGTGCTCAGTGAGTAGAGGAACTTGTTAGTTTTTCTAACTGCAAATTGAAACTGCCTCTTCAGTTTTCCCTGAAATGCAGAGTGGCCAGAAATTGCTAGAACACAGGTGACTTATCCCAAAGGGCCATTTTTTAAATCTAGGGTCATCACTCCTTGGGTTTTTGACCCCATGATTTGACTTCTTTCCTACCCTGTTCCACACTCCAAGCAATCCCCCTTAAGTCCTGATAGTCAAGACAGGAGATCTCCATGTGACAGACAGCAAAGGTCCTTGGATGTTCAGAGCAAGCATCTTCCTCTGTGTATTTCCTGGTCTCCAGGGAACTCCCTTGCAGGCGAGGTGACCATTCACTTCCACTTAGTAGCATGGATGCTCATTTTTTATACATGAAAACCTGGGGGTGGCCTTCCTACACAATAACTAGGCTGATTTATTAAGTCTCTATAGAAGTGAAACAAATGTTTAGTAGTAGAGCAATGAATTACTTATGCCTAAAAGCTGACTTCGGTGGGAAGCATAAACTGCTTTGGAAAGAAATAGAGAAATCTAAACCTTTGATATACTAAAATAAGCTTAAGACGAACAATTTACCATTTACACAGCTGAAGACCAAGTGGGCAATGGCTACACATGGGAGGGAGAGTGCTGGTTCATATTCTTGTCCTGCTGGTCTTCCCTTTAAATTACATATTTATTGTTGTTATGCCTGCTAATTATATAGCATGGGCACATGCATTTGACTCAGCTATATAGGGCTCATAAACTTTTAATGTCTTCTAACCAGGAGTTTAAGGGCCCTTATCCATCTATTCCTGTCCATTACTCAGAGTGCTGGGTGAATATGGTTCTGCTCAGTCTAGGATAGATGATACAAGTTCGGTAGTGTTTATAAAACATGATCTCATAGAGCAGCAGAAGTTATGTATCACTTGCTCCTTTGGTATCGATGTCCTTGTTCTCAGGGCACTGTCATTAAGTGATGATATCTCCCTGGCTTTCATATGGGCGGGAGAGAAACCACTTTAATATAGTATTTATAAACATGGAGCTGGCAGAAAATAAAAACTTCTCTCATCCAGCTCATCCACACCTTCTCTCTCTCTCTCTCTTTCTCTCTCTCTCTCTCTCTCATCTCTATGAGTTTGATGTTGGGCATCACTTATGGGTTTCTTCTTTACCATTTTTTTTTTTACTAAGCTTTCATGAGTGTCCATGGCATTTGAAAAAATCCTCTTCAATTCTGAGACTCTAGGTTAAATGATAGAATTTTGATGAGACTGTTCTTACTCTAAGGTAGTAACCAGAATGTGCATGATGATAGGTCTGTCGTAATGGTAAAGGGCACAGACCTTGGAGCTCACCTCTGCCTCACCTCTGGGGGCAATTTTCTTAACTATTCTAAGCCTCTATTTTGTTATCTGTAAAATGGAGGATAATAACAGCACCTAGCTCATAAGGTTGGTATGAGGATTAGGTGAGATCATAGAATTGTAGATCTTAACACATAATAAATGCTCAATAAATAGTAGCAATTCATTCAACAAACATTTATTTGGTCCTGACCCCGGGCCCTCCACTGTTAAAAGTGCTGTGGATTAAATGGTGAAGGGGGAGAGAGGGGCCTTTTCACATGAAGTTTACAAACTAGTGGGGAAGCAAGAAAAAGTAAATAAATAACACTCTTAGTGGTAAGTGTTATTGAAAAAAGAAAAGACAAGTTAGTGGGATAGTGTGACTGGGGCCAATTTAATACCAAGCAGAAAAGGCCTTTCTGAAATTTCATTAGCAATAGGCAATATATCAAAACTACTGGTATCTAAGGATCTCTCAGCAAAAACAAACAGACAAAAAAAAATGGTGACTAAGAACTTTTCTGAATTATTCAGTTATCATCTGAGGCAAGTTCTGACAAATATTGCAGCTGAGAAATAAAAGGGCTGCATCGACAGCAGAGATGAAAGCTCTTCTGGTTGTAGAACTCATTTAGCAAAGTCATTATAGGATAGGTTGCCACTGAGATAATCAACTAAAGGACCAAGGGTTAATTGAGCTGCTAGTTGCTGTTTAATCAGTTTCCACACCTGGGTAGTCTGAGCGAGGAGGGCAGCTTTCCATTTCTATTTTATCGAAGCCAAGGGAGCTGGTAAAACTGAAACAAAGCAAGCTTTGGAAATGTAAACTTATTTTTTTCCCTTGAATGCCTGAGAAATGCAACCTAACCTTAAGTGGTTAGAGGAACAAGATGGAGCTGTTCTGCTTCCTCCAGAAAGCATGACCTGTCTTCTCCGCCCAGAATGGGAACAGCCACCTCTCCCTGGTGTCTCCACAGCACCCAGAGCATGTTCTGGAATCATTTCCTGCTTGTGTCTGTCTCTCCCATCAAACTGTGAGCTCGCAGGCCTTGCCTCTCCCCTGTGCCTTGCGCCGTTTCTAGCACAGAACGGGTGCTCCATAAATGTTTGTCAGGTGAATGATCGACCCCACCATACAGAATGTTTATTTCCAGAAATTTAATTTGAAATTCCTTGACGCCGTGGGAAAACCCCCCCTTTTCTACCCTGGCAGGGAATTTCTAGTTTTTAATGAACAGAGGCAGTGTCTGGGGGGTACCTAAATCATAGGGACATCATTTAACCTTTTGATATCCTAATTTCTAGCAGAGTTCTGTAGGCCACTTGTGATGAGTAAGTGTAAATGGGGGGTTCCTTCAATGTGAGGTACCCAAAGTGGGGGTTTCACAGCAGAAATCTAATAGGCAAAGGACAAATCAACAGAATTGAAATGAAAGAAGAAGTCAGTTGCCCTAAGAATAGCTGCCTCACAGGGCAATCTCTTGATGACTATTACTCAGAGAGGTTGTGTCTATGTTCCACGCCACCTGCTTCCACTCTGAGAATGGACTGAGGTGATCAACTGCTGAGACATGTTGGGATGCATAAACAACACTCCAGGGTCCGAAACAAGCCAGAGACTCTTTGTTGGTAACCCCCAGTTTGGTCCTTATCCCACCTCACTGTCAGTGTCTGTCCTTTGCCAGATAGGACGGTGCTTCGGCCTCTGTTGCCACACCTCGGCAGCATAATAATAGGCCTGCTCTCTGTGCATCACCTTAAACTTTTCTCATCTCTGCTCTCGATGGGTCCCCATAAAAATCCAGTAAAAAGGATACCCTTTCACAGAGGGTCTCCAGGAGCCCAGAATTTGCAACTCGGTAATGGCTGGTCCAGGACCAAGCCTCATGTTGCTCAAGGCCCAGACCTGTGCTTTGCCTGTAAAGAATCACAGCAACAAAGGTAATGAAGAGCAGGTCAGCATGTGACCCTCTTCCAGTGGCAGCAAAGGTCAAACGCGTAGCAACAGCATCACTTGCTGCAGATCGTGTTTGTTACCAGCTGGCTGTGTCCAGGCACTGTAAATCTATTAGGCCAGTGCATCTTCTCAACCACAGTGAAGACCAGGCATCGAGGCCCAAGTGTGGACCCTCCTCCGGAGGATGGTGTGTTCCTGTTTAAAGGCTGCTCTCTAGCTGTCCCAGAGAGTGCCCTGCAGATGCCATTGATTTTAAGGAGCCATTATTGCTGCTCCTGAGGGGACAGGGAGCTCTGCTGCCCAGGGAGAGCCTTAGAAGTGTCAGGTTCTGGGTGATCGATAAGCTCAGCTGAATGGAAAAGCTGCAGACTTCACTGCGATCCTCTTCCATCGGGGGTGCGAATCAGCTCTGTAAAGGTGGAGCACCCAAAGGGAGCCAGCCTGCATTTAAACCACTGGTCTCGGGAGGTCAGTTCACTTGCTGTGGAATTGGCAGAAAACCCTTTATACAGGGGACTATGATTTCCTCAGCGTCCGCTACTAGTGAAATCTCAGTGCTAGGAGCTCAGGGAGAGAAGGAATCATCATAGCAAGGGCCACAATGCGATGGCTTTGAAGTCTGAGTTGGGTCTCACATTGATTTGCCTTTTACCAAAGCTTCAAGCAAGTCGCCTCAAGTCTTCATTTCTCTACCATAACACAGGGAGCCAGGGTCGTTGTGTCCAGTACATGCTCAGTGCTCCTAGTACCTGAGAGCTGCTTCTGGGTTTAGAGTTAAGGGCTAATGCTAAGAATGTAATTCCTGGCTCCCTCATGAGCTGTGTCACCCTGGGCAGGTTGTCTAACTTCTGTGTCAGAGTTTTTTCCTCTATAAAAGGATTTCTCTGCCTTGTCACTACTGACATTTTGGACTGGATAATTTTTGCTGAGGTCCTATCCTGTGCTTTGTAGGATGCTTGCTTAGTGTTAGCATCCTGACCCACCACTTACTAAATACCAGTAGCATAACCCCCTCTCTCTGCTGCCAGCCATGATGATCTAAAATGTCACCATACATTGTCAGATGTCCCCTGAAAGGAGGGGGCAGAAATCACCTCTGGTTTGAAAACATTGCTCTATTAGAGGACTGAAAATAATATCCAACTCATAGAAGGTTGGGAGGAATTAATAAGAGTCTCTGTAAAGGACTTCACACTGTGCCTGGCACATAAAATATTCTGATTATCACCATATTTTTGCACATTTGTGTTGGCTACATTGGTGGTGTTCACTTCTGCCAAAGTGGGAGTCTCTAGTGCAGGGGAGGAGCGTGACCCAAATCCCAGGGTGATAAGTATAGTCGCAAGGCTGTTTCTAGTGTCTAATAGGTGGGAGGAAATTACAGAATCTGGAAAAAGCTCCCTGGTACTCTGCTCAGTTTTGGCTTGTTGGCCTCCAAGATGAAGCAGGCTGACAGGGACATTGGACCCCTCCCTCTAAGCTTGTGCCTGCCCCTGCCGGGATGACAGCAGCAGTGCAAACTTGAAGCTCCAGGCCCCAGGGAGTAATCGTGCAGTGGATATTGGACCCCACTTATTGCAGCTGCCAAGTCCAGAGCCACAGGACAGCAGGTGTTTTGTATTTTGCTGGCCTGTCATGTAAACACACTTTGTGGTTGTCTTGCTTGTTTTTAAAAAGCCCTAAATGGTTTTGCAACTTTGGCGGTATGTTTGGAGCTGCATGCCGAATTGGGAGGAGAAGCTTAAGTAACACAACCCACGTGAGCCTGAGAAATGCCACGCTGGCCACATTAATCAGCTGCTTACTGAGCACCAGCTACATACAAGGCAACGGAGATGGACTGGGTGAGGATGAGAACTGAGCTTGCCTATCAAGGAGTTTAGAATCTAGTAGGGAAAGCAAAGCAGGTAAATGGATCCTTACAAGGGAGTTTGTGGTTACTGCATTCAAAGGACAGGGCCGAGGCTGACAGCCCCCACTTCCTATGCACCACTGCCCATCGTGGGTGCTTTTCATGTGCTGTTTCATGGAATCTTCCCAAGACTCTCTGGATAGTAGATATAATGTCCACCCCATACATGGGGACCTTGAAGCTTTTATGACTTGAGAGCTCAGAGGGAAGAGATGAGTCCTGCCTGGGTGGGTGGAAGGGAGGCAGGGCTGCTTTGAGGAGGAAGCGGTGAGTAAGCAGTGGGATTTGGGTAGGTAGAGCTGTGAGAGGGAAGGGGAGATGGTGCAGAGAGCCCAAGGGGTTTCCAGACAGGGGGAAGCGGTGTGAGCAAAGACCTGGAAGCCAGAGTGTCTGTTTTGGAGAACAGCAAGTAACCCTGCTGGGCTGGGAGGTTCAGATGCACAATAAGGAGGAGCAGGGGAGATAAGACAGTAAAAAGGAAAACTTTCCCACATCTTTTATCCAGATGTCACGAAGCCTGCCAGAGTTCAGGAAGAGAGTTTTCCAGACTTATTTTTATAATTCAGAAATTGAGTGTGTCTGCTCCCCACCTCATCTTAACCACAGCCCCAGACCTCCCATCACCCCTCTTGGTGATTGAAAACTTGACCTCAAGAATGTCCTGGTCTGCTGTCCTAGCAATACAGCTAATGAAAGCAGACTTTACCCAAGCGAACTAGAGGGCTTGAAGAACAAGGCTTCGATCAACTTTGCTTCTTCTGTTGAATTTGGCTTCTGACTCGATATTTCTTCCATGGCCCTGAACATAGCATTTTAGGCCAATGCTAATCCCAGTACAGAATGAAGCCTGCGGCTGACAAACTCATTAAACGAAGCCATTAGATTGACTCTTGCCAAGGCAGGATCCTCAAACATGGAGCGATAAAACAGGATGTGATAAGAGGGTCCCAGAACTTTCTTTGGTTATAAGTCTGACTTGATATATTCAGTTTCCAGTTTATCATTTTGGAAAATAACAGCTCAATTCTCAGAGAGCTTTAGTCACTTTCTAATTCTTGGTGAAGTTGTTTCCAGAGTGTTGATAATAAAGATTTCAATCACGTTAAATGTTTGATGTTGTGGAACCACCCTATAGCTCAAGCCATCTGGATTAGACCTCCTAGGAACCAACTAAATTTTGATAACAATAATAAAATGGAACAGATCATCAATGGCTTAGCTCACAGTCTGGGTGTTAGTCCTTTTCCTGACCTCGTGTTATAAAGGAACTTTCTTGGCACTTGAAAAAGAAAAACCTCGAACATTTTGCAAAAATACATGTATAGTCATTTGTGGTTCATAATTTAGGGCCTATTGTTCACCTTCTAAAAGTGAGCTGAGATTGAGGGTTGAAGTCAAGCTCAAGAAGGAAAAATGAAACAGGAATGCTGAACTTGGAAGTACCAGAGATGCGAGATCAGGGGTAGGAGACATTCAAATTCAACTTCAAAGTGTCTAAACAGGCCTTTCAGGGCAGGAAAATCATCCCTAAAATAAAGGTCAAGCTTTCATGGAAAAGTTAAGATTTTTTAAAATTTTCTATCTTTTAAAATTTAAAAATCAGTGTTCTGCCATGAGGAGAGTTGTTAACAAACATAAGCTAAGGCTTATGTACCAAGCGATTGTACGTACAAGTGTTAGGACAAGCGGGTGTATGTACAAGCATCTAGGACAATCTAGTTCAGGGAATGAAGGATTTGGATCCAGAAAGTTCTAGGTCAGAGCTTGGCCCCTCCATGACCTGGAGTGAATCACTCCATCTTCTTGGCTCTCTGTTACTTTATCTGTGGTGTGAAGAGGTCAGACTAGATTCTCCAAGGGGCCTTCTGTCTCTGATAATGTTTCTGGACCCCACATGGGCACTGTGAAATCCTTTTCCTAAAGTCGAGCCCTGTAATTAGTATCCTTGGGAAAGAAGCATCCCAGATGGAGCTGGATGTACTCTCTGAAGACCTGGCTGAGGAGTAGGGCTAAACACCATCTTTTTTATATTGGGATTAACTGTGATTACTGTACTTAGAGTTGTTCTCCCCCAGCCCCCTTTCCTCAGAAGGACGAATTCTGTCTACTTTTGGCTGACCTAACACTTCAGTACTCGACAGCTGTGTCCAGGCCCTGGCAGGCCTGCACTGTGGCGAGATTGGCTCCGAGGTGACTTCATACCACCGGTGTTCGAGCCCGCCTACCCAGACTCGGGTATTTATAGCAGGGGAGCAGCTCAAAAAAAGAAATTAAATATGCTACACCCTTCTTTATACTATGTGGGACAGAGACAGGCATTGTGAGGAATTTCGAAGGCAGGGCTGTATAATCCAGCAGGATATTTTTAAATGCTATTTGTTGCAGTTGGCAGGGCCGGTTTTTCAAAGAGGAGGGAAAGTGAGAGTAAGTGAGGATGACAGGCTGCCAGGAATTCTGAAGGTTGAGACGTGCAGCTCTGAGGTATATGGGCTCTGAACCCCAATTTACTTCACAGTCACAAAGTTTGAGCGAGCCTAGGTAAATGCGATGGCTTGTCATCCCTCTTCCCCATAGCCCACCCACGTTACAAATCCCCAAGCTGAAAATTAATAAAATGTTTTGATGAAGTCAGAACGTACATCTCAAACTGGAGTTGCTTCTGTGAAAACCAGGGGCCTGGTGCTGCTTCTCTAAACTCATCTCAGCAGCTGGGTAAATTAAGTCGCACATGGGGACACAATTTGGAAGGAAGTTGCTCGCAGCTGTTTTTCTGGACATACTCCTCCCAGAACAAGCCAGACAAGACAGAACTATGCTGGGACCCAATTCAGTAGCAGGTGAGAGGGCCTCCGGGGTAGTTAGGCCTGCATCACAGTGACTCTCACCTGTCTAGTGGGTGCTTGTAAAGTATCCTAGGAAACGCTGCTGTGTTTTCTACCATGTTGGTCTTTGAGGGGACAGATGGTGATTGTAGTGGGAGGTTCCAGGGATTAGGAACAGGAGAGGGCCCAAGAGTTTGGTTTGAGTATATCCACTTGTCCATTCAGCAAATATTTATTGAGGACTTGCTGTGCACCAGTCACTCTTCCAGGTCTTCCTGATAGAGCAAGTGAATGAAAGAGACTTGAAGTAATGGAAGGTGCAGGCTTATGGATAATGATGATGATTAAGGCCTTTTGGAGGAATCACAATGAGGCCACCAGGCTGGGAAAGACAGATCTGGGCAGAGGGAACAGCTAGCTTCTGATGGGTTCAAGGAAACCAGTGTGGTGGGGATGCTGAGAGTACAGTGGGAGATGCAGCTGGAGAGGGAAAGGAGGGGTGGTTAGTCAGGTGGGGCCTCATAGACCATTGTGGAGCCCCTTGGCTTTTAACTCTGAGTCTGCTGGGAGCCTCTGGACGGACTGCAGCACAGAAATGACATGATCTGATTTGCATTGCAACAAGATCACCCTTTCTGCTATGCTGGAAATGGACTGCAGCATCTAGTGTGGAAGCAGGGTGACCACTTAGGAAGCTTTGCAGTAATCCAGGTGAGAGAGGATGGTGGCTTGGACCAGGGTGTCAACAGCTTGCATGTGTAAGGAATAAGAGAGAAATCAGAATGACACCAGGTTTATGGTGTGAGCAATGGAAAGAGGGAATAGCCATTAACTGAAATGTTTGAATGAAGCAGGATTGAGCCAAAGGTCTGAGCGTGATGTTGGTTGCTCATCTCGAACTTAATATATAGAGATATCAAGTAAGATGTCAGCCTCCAGATCTCCTTGACTAGGAGGAAAGGCCTCCTTGGACATGCTTAGTCATATGATGGATAGAAACATTGTCCTTCTTTGTCCTAACCAAGGGTAGGCACAGTCCAGTAGGGCTGGATAGGGCCTCGGGCAGTAGAAATTTAATTTTCAGTCTTAAAATTCTTTGGTTGATGGCCTTCAGAGCCTCTGAATTTTGCTTTCTAGCTTCTTCACAGGCAGCCAACAGCCTTTAATGAAGATCATCAAGTCCACAGTTTCCTGTCATTAGCATGGGGTCTATTTAATTGGGTCCAGTTGTTCTGTGGATTGATGATACTTTGTGTATATGTCCTTCAGTTCTGGGAAAGTGAGACTCCATATTCAGGCCACTTTGGATTCCTGGAGGTCAGGTCTGGGTCAGGTACTAAGCGCTTCGAGAAGGCATAGGGGACCAGGGTAGCTTGAGAAAGGCTTCGGAAGCATCTGAGTGCCTGTTGGTGATTTGACCTCATCTCCCTGGGAGAGTCATGGTAGCACAGGGTGGCTCAGAGATGGAGTATGGAAGCGTCGCCACTGCCTGACTCTTTTCTTATTCTGTTTAATGGGTATATCGTGAGTGCCTAGCTCACAGAAATTTTTTCAGTGACCCTTAACCCTAGATTCATATTAGAATCACCTCGAGAGCTTTCAAAAAGGTGTGTGTCTGAGTGTGTGTGTGTGTGTGTGTGTGTGTGTGTGTGTGTGTGTACTCACGCATGTGCGTCTTAAGGCCCCACCTCCAGAAGGTCTGATATAAATAGTCTGGAGTGGGGCCCAGACCGTGTGGGTAGAGTCCTTTGGAGAGTCTGGTGCTCAATGATCACTCAGACATTAGCTATTGCTAGTGGTGAAAGAATCATTGTTCTCGAGTGCTCATTTCTGCCCCACCCAGGATGGTGACTTTCCTTCACTTCACAGCTATGCTGTTCTGGCTCACTCATCTGGAGGGATCACGGAAGAACACCCACAAGAAGTTCGAATGGTTAGGTTTGCATGGAAAGGGCAGAGAAAGATCTCGCATGGCAGTGGCACCATATAATTTATTTATCCCACTGGTAAATATGGTGGGTACTACTAATTCCATCTTTAAGAGGGGTAAACTGAGGCACAGAGAGGTTAAGCAACTTGTTCAAGCTCACACAGCTAATAAGAGGTAGCGAGTGTAATCAAACCCAGGCAGCCTTACCCTAGATTCCCTACTTGCCTACTGCACCAAGTTCCTTCCCCAGCCAGAAAAACCAAGAAATCTGAATTCTCAATCCTGATCCCCAGCGCATACCTACCATGGGCCTTTACTAAGTACCAGGCCATATGTCATGCGTTTCACATGTATGCTGTTATGTTAAGTCTTACAATCGCTTACTGAGATGTGTACTTTCTCTACTCCAATTTTATAGCTGGAGAAACTGAGGCTCAGAGAAGTCCAGGTGGCATAGCTAGAACTTGAAACAGCAGGATTCAAG
This sequence comes from Cynopterus sphinx, assembly GCA_030015415.1. Classification (NCBI taxonomy): domain Eukaryota; kingdom Metazoa; phylum Chordata; class Mammalia; order Chiroptera; family Pteropodidae; genus Cynopterus; species Cynopterus sphinx. The sequence continues at coordinate 126,131,563 of CM057383.1, forward strand.
CCGAAGTCTGCTGGGCTCCAAAGTCCTCATTCACCCTGCCGTCCTCCACTGCCTCTGTCCTCCAGAGTGGCCTGGGTGGGGATGAAGTGTATGCAGTGATTTCCTGAGCAAAGAAATGAATGGGTTGGTCCAAGAAGGCGAGAGGAGCTGAAGCAAGTCCAAAGCATCCTCGCTGCTCCTGAACAACCGAGCCATTTAGGTGCCTTAAAATAGTAACACCGGGCAGTGGGGTGGCCAGCCCGACTGGCTTGAGGGCTGTGGTGTAGGTATTTGTTTCTCTGTTTGTTTAAAGATATTCCTGCAAAGCTTCTCTTCTGTTGGTGTGAATGAAATAACCTCTGCAAGATTGTGTGTGGTGGGTGCTTAAAATAGTTCGAGAGGAAGAACGTTTGGAAGCTGTTAGCTCCTTGAGTCTATTTTCTCTTGATTTATGACACCTTAGAGAGTGCTGGGCCTCTTCTTGTTTACCCTTCTGGCTTTTCCTTTCCTCCGTATTTTAGTCCTTGTATCATCTTAAGCTAACAGAGTTTGTCACCAGATAGAGGGGCAACTTTTCTAAGTAATTGGGTGTTCTCTACACATTTAGTTTTGTCTTTTAAAGGGAAAAAACTGTGGTAAGGCCATTTGTTTTGGCATCAGCCATTTCTCTCTTCCAGCTGCAAAGTTTCCAAGATCATAGCAATGACATTTGCTCTGGGGCAAGAAGAATTTATTGTTTTATCCATTCACACTAAGGCCTGATCTGGGAAGTATGAATTTTCTTACATCCCTCATCATGTGGTGCCCAGGAGACCTGAGCTGCTGTGAGTGAGGGGAGCTGCTTTGTTTAATACTGCAGCCACTAGCCATGTGAGGGTATTTAAATTTAGTACAATTTAGTAAGGATAAAAATCATTTCCTCTGTCACACAAGTCACATCTCTAGTGCTCGCTTGTCACATGAGGCTGGTAGCTACCATATGGGACAATGCAGCTACGGAACATCTCCATCAGCACAGACAGTTCTGTGGGACACATGGTCATTAGAATGGGTCAGCAGGCGGTCACTTGGGACCAGCTTTCTGGATTTTCACGGGTGTCAAAATTTTAACATTCTTCAGCTTCTCTAAAGCCCTCTGTTTGCAGAAACAAGAAGATTCATGGAAGTAGAGATTAAGGCTATTGATTCTTGTGGCTCTAACCTCTGGACCCTTGACACTAAGTCAGGATTTATGATTTCCAAGCTGCGTGCCTAGGGCAAGTCACTTAGCCTCTCTGAAGTTGTTTTCTTGTCGGTGCAATGGTGATTTAAAAATACCTCCTAGGTCCCCGAAAATGCCCATCCCGTCTGATCTTGGAAGCTAAGCAGGGACAGGCTTGGTTAGTACTTGGATGGGAAACCACCTAGGAAGACCAGGTGTTGTAGGTGTTAAAAAAAAATACCTCCTAGGGATTCGTGAGGATTAAACAAAATGACAAAATATGTATAAGACACTTAGCAGAATGCTTGCCACATAGTAAGCACTTACACGTGTTACAAAGTTTTCCATGCATTTTTTTATTATTATTATTTGAGCCATACAATATCCTCTGGAGACAGGCATTATTGCTATTTTCAAGATGATGAAACAGGCTTGAGGGAGTGCTGTTGCTACTGTCACAGTTACTGGGTAGCACTTGAACTTGAGTTCTGTTTTTTTCCTTCAAGACACTTCTTTCTTCCTGGGCTGTTGATGGAACCCCTTCTCATAAGCCAGAGGATGTTTATTTGTTTCTTTGAATTAGAAAGTGTTTTTGAGCTCACTTTCATTCAGGAACTGCCTGTTCCTTTTATCATTTGAGGTGAGCTCTTTTCAAAGGTGTTTTGACTGACGTCGGCCTGTCTGTATCTACTTGGAGAGCGGCCACCAAGAGAGTTACTGCCAAAATCTGTGGCTCCTCGGACCTTGAAGTTTACCCAAGAGTTTGAGGTTTTTAGTGCTTCTCATACCCTGTGGTCCTTTTGCATCTCCTGTTGTGAGTGAGGAATGAGCTAAAGAGAACCCTCAGTGGGATCCTGGCAGAAGGATGCCCTAGAGGGAGTGTCTCTTGAGAATATTAGGACCAACAAGGGCCTCTCTGATAGGTAGAGGGGTCTGGGAGGATTATTGCTCACAGATGGGATCTGAGTTCAAACCTTGATCCGCTATTCACGTCCCCAGATCACATAGCTAGTTATTTAACCTTTCTGTGCTTCAATTTTCCTATCTGTGAAATGGGGTTAATACTAGAACTTACCCAGCTTAGTGATACTGAGGATGAAATGAGATGATGTGAAAAATAAAAAAATTAAAAAGTACTTAGCCCCGTTCCTAGCACATAGCAGCCACCAACTACAGGCTGCTGTGGCCGTCCTCATCATCTTCGCTTCCTGATAATGGCATTTGGTGTGTTGTTTGCATTTTCTACTTGGGGATGTATTATCTGTCTAGTCAAAAGATGTAGTCCTGAGAGAATTAGCTTTTAGAGTGATGGTCTAAGTTAAATTTGTGTATCATGGGCCTCCAGGTGGTCTTTTTTTCTCTTTTCTTTCCTTCCTTTGTCTCCCTCTCTCTTCTCCTTTTCTCCTTCCCTTTCTTTCTTCTTTCTTTCCTTCTTTCTGGAGGATGGTGGAAGTAAAAAGCATGGTTCTGTGAAGCTGTCATTTCAGGACCTCACACTGTAACCACCAGCCTGCTTCCCTCCTGCTGTTCTGAGCTGTGTAACAAGCACCACCCAGTCAAACAGGGTAATCAGAGCTGGATTGTTTCTATAGGATTAATTTGCGGTGTGAAAAGCCTATATAGTTTTGCAATTGCCACTCATTTGCTCACATCCAGAATGTGCTAAATCTGCCAGCTTGTAATGAAATCCAAATAGCCTGGAGCCATATGTAGGGGCTCCAGTCATTTTTATCACAGAAAGAGATGGCTTAAATTAGGGGACACTGAAGGCCACTGAGAAATGGCGAGATCCCTACTTTCCTACTGCAGATGGTTCTCCTGAGGAAGGTACCACTCTCACAGAGAACCTTCCATGAGAAGAAGAGAAGGATGCAAGGCCAGGCTATTGCACTGTTGTGTTGTCATTTGTGTAACTATTGGCCCTCCCAGGCTGATGAAACTGTTGTCCTTTGTGCAATTTCCTTGGCACTGACAAATCGCTCATAGTTAATGGGTAACTCGAACCCTTCCTCACAAATAGTTGCTTTGTTAGTTATCTCCGCTGTGGTCTCCTTCATTTGCAGCATGGCCCCTCAAGCTTCAAAAGAACCGTGTGTGTACGTGTGTGTGTGCACACATGTACATGTGCACCTATAGCATGAGCCTACACATCTCCTCCTCCTTAAAATGCAGGAAATTCTTAAATCAGTCATTTCCAGGCCTGGCTGGTTGCTAAAACATTTTGAGACACTTTTAAAAATTATATTCTGGGCCACACCTGGCAAAATTAAGTAAAAAACCTCTAAACATGGCCATAAAACACTTGTATTTTTATAGGATCCTCAGGTGATTCAGATTTGTGAGTCCATCCTGTATCACTTAGAGTTGGGTTTTGACACTCGGGCTCCTTTAAGAGTATGCATGGGGCAAAGGTCCCCTTTGAGAGGTGGCATGTGAGGCTTGTCTGTGAGGGTCTCTGTGAGCAGGAGAATGGAGACCATGGTTAGGGCGACTGAGCAGGGAAGGATGTTGCCTTGGGAAAGATAATGGAAGCCAACGTTTATTGGATTCCATCTTGTTTAATAATCTTCTCAAGCAAACTGCTGAGGTGCTGGCGATAAGAATACAGGCTGATGTTTACTGTGAGATGGGGCAAGATTCTAAATGATTTGCACAAGTTGTCTCATGGAATCACCATGGCAGTCTAGGAGGTGTAGGCGCTATTGTTTATCCCCTTTTACAGATGAGGAAACTGAGAACTAAGGACAGTTACGATGACTTGTCCAATGTCACACACACAGCAGGTGGCAGAGTTGGGATTTGAGGTCAGTGCTGTCAGAACCCAAAGCCCACGCTGGAAAGCTGGTGGAGTTTTAATCACAATCCTTAGGCTGCTCGGAGTGGGTCAGATGGGAATTCCGTATTGCAAGTAAAATGTTGGAATTTTTCCAGAAGGATCCTTTGTGCCATCTTTCCCCAACACACTGCCCTGCGGCCCTTCTAGACCTGGCTGTCAGACCTGATCATTTTCCTCCACAGACCCAGGCCCCTGTTCAAAACCAGCAGCCAGTCAGGTATGCTGCTCTTCATTGAGGCTGTCTGTATTGTGGCCTGTTGCTCCTCTCCTTCTTGTCCCCTGCACACAACTCTTGGGGGACAGAGGCCTCAAGTCAGGGCTTCCATCAATAAAGAAATACTTCAGGTCTGAGAGCACTGTATTCGCCACTCAGGGTACACACTCAGCACATGCCTCCTCTTTGCCAGCATCTCCCTTGGGCACTTGTACTCAGATGGCTGCCCTCCTCTGTAGACCAAGAAGCACACAACTTTGTGACTGAGGCTGTGGACGTGCAGCTGGACTACCTGAGTTTAAATCCTGGCTCCACTGCTTCCTTGACAAATTGTTTCATGTCTCAATGCCTCAGTTTACTTGTCTGTCAAATGGAGCTAATACTGCCTACCTCATGTGCTAATTGCAGGGATTAAATGCATTATACCTTCTAAAAGGAAACAGTGCTTGGCATAAAAGGGTCTAGTATGTTGGCCCTGATGCTGATGATGATGACAATGACTGTTTGAGGTAGGGGTCCTCTGGGGACCCTCCCAGTGGCATGATGCGGGAGCCTACTAATACATGAGCACGTTCCGAGTATTACAGTGGAAAGATCAAAGGTCCTGGAGACAAATCTGAGTCTACTCCCAGTGAAACTGATTTTTTAAAAACATGATACTGAGCAAGCCCCTTGGCCTGTTTGTTTGTTTTGTTTTGTCCTTTAATCTGTAAAATGGTGATGACAGCAGCACCTGCTTTGTGGTGTTATGAAAGAGAGATGCAAAAACGCAAGCCAAGCTGCTCACGAGGTGCATAGGCTCAGCCGGCAGCGAATGAATAGGAGGAAAAATAGTTGTTGAAGGAACCTCAGCCATACAATAAGCAGGGAAGAAAAATCAGTCTCAGAGGATTACACACAGCACGATACAATTTTCATAAAGTTAAATTTTAAAAATGTCCTGGAGCACATCACAGGCACAGTAAATACCGTATGAAGGAGAAAGTGAAGGGATGAGAACACAGGCGATGACTGTGTTGTGTGGGGGAGGGAAGGGGATGTGCTGCGGGAGGGAGGATCATATGGTTTAGATATAGAGGGCTGTCAAGGCTCCAGCTTTAGTTTTGGAGGGGAAGTCACATTATTATAATGAAATAACAATGGCCATGAACCAGAGATTATAATGTATCCATTTTGTACACTGAAGTTAAAAATTTGGTGTTCTCAATAGGTTTATTGAGCTGTTTATTATTATTATCCCATGACTCCCTGGACCACGCCCCAGGCCACCATCCATGCCCTTTGAGATTGCCCATCATCTGTCCAGCCACAGTGGCTTCCACGTGGGGAACACAGAGCAGCAGAGATATTTAAGTTGCCTTGTTTCGTAGGTTGATGCAGGGCTTGGGCATAAGCTCCTGCATGTGTCTAAAATGGTTTCACAAAGACAGGGTTGTTTTTGTCCTTGCCCTGCCGGAGATGAAGGCTTTCGTTAGAATCGCTTTAGGAACATTCACATTGGCCAGGACACTTTCTTTCCAAGGGAAGGAAACATTTTGGTTGGATCTGGTGGTGTTTGCCTTGGTATAATCTTACACCTCTCTGCTTTCACCACCACCACCATGCGTCGTGACCTTGGCCTGCGGCTTTTCTTTACCTGTGGTACCTTCCCTTAACGGCAAAGGGAAGCATGGCGGGTGCTTGAGACACTCAGTCATGTGCCTGCAGGTCCATGACATCTGGGTAGAAATGGTCCTTGTTCCTCCACTCTCCTCTGATTTGACAAAGCAGAGGAAACAAGAGCCTAAGTTTGGGAATTAGGGAGACCTGGTTTCAATTTTGGGATCTTCCCTGTGTGACTTGAGGTAAAGGCACTATTTGCTTCTCCTTATTTGAAATCGAGGTACATAAAGTTCAGAGTCTTAAATTTCTTGCAGCTTGAGGAAGTTTTACCCAGGCATACCTGTGTAACCTACCCAGGCCAAGATCAAGGTCTGAAATACTCTCACCCCAGGAGAGTATTTCTGTCAGTACACATACCCCACCACAAGTAACCATTATTCTGACTTGTGTCCCCATCCATTAGTGTTGCCTGTTTTTCTAAGGGATGGGAACATTACCAAACTTTTCTAAGCCTCGGTTTCTTTATTTTTGAAAGTAACATGGCAGTGCTTGTGTCATAGCTTTCAGAGAATCGAGTGAGACAACGCCTGTAAAATCATTAGTAAAATATTTACAAAACAGTTAACACTTGATCAGGTAGAGTTGTTTATTGTTATTCTTGCCCTGGTTGACTCTGAAGTCGACCTGTTTCTCACTCAGAGATGCAGGGTTAACTGTGATTCCTGTGCTTCCTGTACCCTTCATGCTCTGTGACCCCCAAACACACTCGAGAGATTGTTCCATGCATGGCTTTCAGGGTTTCTTACTGAAACCAGTTCTTCTTGCTTAATAAGGCAGAGGAAATGGGCAGGAAAGCAGAGTTCGGCCACTTTTGCCTCTCTTTCAAAGAGGGCCTGTTTGCTCTATTAGCAAAATCAACAGAGGTATTGCTGCGGAGTGGCTGTGCTGGACTCACTGCCCCGGGTAGGGGGGTCCCCTTGACTCCAGGTTTGCTGAAGTGCCAGGAGTCAGTCGTCATAAGGTTTCAGAAGCGGTGGGAGGGGCCACCTCTCCCAGCTCCTCAAAAAATGAAACAGGAAACAAAACAATCCCCCACTGTGATTGCCTAAAACTCTATAATTTAACTTCTTAGATCAAGGTGGGGAAAAGCATAAATATCCCGAGTTGGGGGATGTGGAGGTTGTATGTGAGGAGCATGCTTGAATGATGTATCCCTTTAACCTTAATCTGAGTGGTTTTTATCATGTTCTTTCCTGAGGGTGGGTCTTCATGAAGGAGAGAGCTGAGCTGTGCACTTGGAGTGTGGCAGTAAAGAAACAGGAGGCACAGAGAGGTTACGAAGGCAGAGACCCTGCCTTTGTGATGTAGTCTAGCGCTAGGTCTGCCCACAGACAGTGCTGCACACAGGACACCTAACTGATGTCAGGCATTGTGTCAGAATACAGATGAAAAGTTACAGTCTCAGCGCTCCAGGGAGAAGCTTCAAGCTGGGAAGCAAGAATTAAAGATGCACCTATAAGGCAGCAGGCCCTGTGCTCTCTTTGCAGGACCGTGGCCGATAAACCAGGTTGGGAGTGTGAGGTTATCACAGTCCTGGAAGTAGCGTCACTGGGGTTGAGATCTGAAAGATAAACAGAACTTAGCCCTCAGACATCAAAACATGTGGGTCACATCAATGCGTCCTTGGGACACTCAGGGAATACGTTTTCAAAAATAACGTCTGTCCACTGCATAAATGAGATTTTGTTTTTACTCAGCTCCTGAACACTCGCTAGTGGCAGGACCGTTGCATTCCACTCCCCCACCCAGCAGCAACCTTGCAGCCCCTCTACCCTGGACAGAGAACTTGTTCACACGTGGGTCTTCTGACTCTGTACAAGAGTTTCGTTTCTCTGGGAGGTGGCCGAGAGAAGCTGAGTGGGAGATCCATTTGTAAACTGAAGACTTTATTAGTAAGAGTTTATGAGCAGGAGAGTAACCCTGCCACGGAACCAGAAGAGAGAGCTGTGTTTGTTATGGAAGAAGATACCCGCTTGGCATCCCTCACGTGGCCAGTCACTGCACATGGGGCCGGCATGCCAAACTTCTCCAGTTACCATGGGGCCCAGACTTTAGACAGGAAATCATGGTAGGGTGGGAAGGAGTCCAAAACACACAGGGCTGGTATACAGGCAGCAGTTAGAAAACAGAGTCAAAGAACAATCTATCTATTCGCCTGCATGAGGACTGCAAAATCAAATGAGTTGTTTTTTTAAGACTCCTTCCATTTTATGGACCTGATTTTCAAGCTTTAACTTTTTCCACATTGAGCAATACTTAGGTTATTTGAAGTGACCCTTTTGTGTGTTCGCGGTGAGCCCTGCTTCGGTTTGCTTGATGTGTTTTTTGAAAGCTCCCAAACTAAAAAAGAACCCGTATCCCTTCAGTCTGGGGTGACTTTTTTTCCCAACACCTGGAAGGAATATCTCTTTGGTTTTACCACGGCAGTGCCCTTCCTGCGAGCAGCCCATTTGAAACCCAGCACTCCCTCGTTTTATGGGATGTGCCAGTGGAAAATAGGAGGGGTCCCCCATAAGGCAGCACTTCTCGCGGCTGGGTTTCTTGGAAACCTCTGCTGCCAAGTCCAGCAACTGAAACTTTTCATTCATAAAGAAGCACATTTTCATCCTGCCCGTGAAGTTGTTAAAAGAAATTGAAAAATCAGGCCGGGATCTTACTCGCACTTTTGCAGATGTAGCTCTGGAAAAGTTCAGAAGGGGCCTGACTGTTCAGAGCTTGGGAACAGTTCCAGGCCTCCAGGGGAACATTTAATAGGTTGCTATTGATAGCATTTTCCGTGAATGGCCCTGATATATTTCTTGGGGAGTGTGCTAAACCGTTGATGAAATGACAGTTATTGCATGAAGTTTGTACCCCTGTACCTCATTGACATCTCTTTCTCTCTCTCCGGGGTCAGGTATAATTTATTAGTTGAATTCATTGTGTTCAGTTTATTGTCTTGACTGCACACTGTAACATAGCCACGGTCAGTTTGAGAGTGAGAGGTGATGATGATTTTCTCTACTTATGGATACCGTTCCTGGGGGTTTTTACAAAGTACTTTCACATTCTTTCTCATTGGATCTCAGAGCTATTGTAGCTAACACAATTGGGTCTTTACTGTATACCAGGTACATTGCTAAACACTTTACAAACTTCACCTTACACCATCCTTAAAACAACCCTTTGTGGTAACACTTAGATTATTCCCATTTTGCTGACAAAGAAACTGTGATCCAGAGATTAAGCCTCTTACTTGAGACCATGTAGCTAGTTGAGGGTGGACTAGGGATCTGAACCAAGGTCTGCCCAACTCAAAGCCGGTATTGCTAAATACCCTATGTTAGAGGAAGATGTCTTCATGCTCCTGTAGAAGAAACTGAGGCCCAGAAGAGTTTGAGTGCAATTCCAGGGCCAACGAGAGACCCCTTTGGTCCAGAGTCGAGTCTCCTAAGGGTAGAGTGCTTTGTCATGACCCAAGGCTTGCTCACCTGAAAATGATTACGTAAGTAAGGTCACCAGCTTTACCAAGGCAGTGGCCACTTGATCAGAAGTGGCTGGTCCTGTAATCATTCTTCAGGGCAGGCCGATGGCAAGGAATTCGGGGAACCCAATGCATTATCCCCATATTCCGGTAATTCAAATGAAGCTAGGAAGCCATAAAGTTGCTACTTATAAGAGCACTTCTGTTCACAATTTCTGTCTCAGGGCACTTTGCAGGTTACAGACACGTTTCAAACCAATTAAAACAAAGAGACATTTGTTGGCTTATTTCAAAGTCCTGAAGTAGAGTTGGCTTCAGGGTTGCCTTGATTCAGAGGTTCAGTGGGACCCTGTTTCCTCTGCTTGCTCCTCTGGATTCTGCTCCTGGGTTGGCTCCATTCTCCAACAGCCTTTCTCTTGTGATTATAAACTTTTTGCAGCTGCCACAGCTTTCAAGCCTAAAAGCAAAGGGGGACAAGTCAGTTTCACTGAAAGCTCAAATAAAAATCCTAGAGTTGTGTCTCCTTGGCTCTGATTGGCCTGACTTAGGTCACATGCCCCCCATTGACCAGTCACTGGAGTCCAGCGGCCACTTGCTTTACTCATGCTGAGGGGAAGGACTGGGAGATCCAGAGGAAGAAGAAGATGGAAAAAGCAGCCTCATAGAGAAACACATCTGCCCCCTTGGGCTGGGCAAGGGCAGCATTTTTATTTGAAGAAAGTTTCAACAGACCATTAAGAGAACAGGAAACTCACAAGTATCTTTTTGTCACAGCTATTAAAGCAATGATTATTTATGATAGTCAGTTGCTTCAGTGGATATTGGTTCTAATGTAACCTTTCCTCTCTGGAAAAAAAAGCTCTTCTTTGGAATGCCTCTTAAATATTCCTATTCTGGGAGAGAGCCATTTAGATCTTGAATAGCTCAACTGGGCTTATTTCTGTCTTAATGGTATCTTAAATTATGCCAGATGAATTGAAGTGCCTCTTCTCTTTTCTTCCAATCTGTCTCTCCAACTCAATGCCGCCTTGAAATGCTTCAAGTCTGAGTGAGACTATTTGGTCGAAGCTGCATGTTCTCAAATATTACAGATAAGTTCATCTCGCAGGTTCTTGTTTTTAATCAGCTGCAGATGCAAAGAGAAGGTGTGACAATATTAGAGACCACATGTTTTCAGGATCCTGGATGGCTTGGTGGCTAATTTGCCTTCCATTTCACAAGTAAACCAAACAAGGAGAGGTGTTATTAAATGTTCTTTTTGAAGTACTTACAGCTAACTAGATCCAGATAGTGTGATGTTTAGCTAACGAGGGTTGCTTGAATGTCTGCCCTGTGGCTGGCATCTTGGAGGACACAAAAGGGGTGGTTTCTACCCTGGAGGAATGAATGATCCTGTTGCAATAACAGCAGGAACTACTTATTCAGCAGTTATTCCATGCAGGCCCAGTGCTATGGACTTTACATTCAGTGTTTCACTTAATCATCGCACCACCAAGGAGGAGGGCAGAGGAAGCAATAGAGGCTTGGAGAGGTGAAGCAACCTGCCCCATGTCACCCAGCAAATGAGCTGCAGGACCGAAGCCCTGTCCCTCACCCAGTGCCGTGGACGGAAACTGTCATTGCAGGATTGCTCACAGTCAAAAGAACCCAGTTCTCCCCTGATAACAGATTTCATCACTCATGAAACTGCAGGCCTGCGAAGAAGGAAGATTGCCTGACTGCTGAGGCCAATGCCTTTCCAGAAGGAGGATACTGGGTGGGCCTCCTGCTTCCATGTGTTACTTCCATCTGTCTGACTTCTGACTCCGAGCTGCTGGGGCAGCCTGTCTGCAACCTGGACAGCAGGACCAGTCCAGGCACGAACCAAACCTTTATTCTGGGATTGGGTGGAATTAGATTTGTCCAGAGCTGCTGAGGCTACCTTAATCTCAGTAGTTTCACACTCCGTATGAGATGACACATTGAGAGCCCAGGCAGCCTGGGGGTTGGAGGTGTTAAACAGACTGTGAGAAGTTGGGTCTGGGAGGCCAGACGGCAGACAGAGCGCTTCCTACCCATACACATACTCCACTGGGGGCTTGTTTCAACCAGATCCTGCCAAGGTCGTAGAAACAGAAAATGTAATCCAGAACCTTTTCTCCTGGGCAGGATGGTTTAGTTTTTCAAGTTGTCCACAGCGCCCCCCACTTTTGGTTTCTCCTGGGAGAAATCTATCTGGGGGAATAAGAGAATGTTTTGCCCCAAATCTTTAACAGCATGAGTATAGAGCCATATATGTATGATGATGATGACGTTATGGAGTTGAGAATTCACCCCAAGAAATGGGAGCGTAATCCTGGGCTGTGGGTGGGAGTTACGATAAGGCCCCTGACTCCTGTCACTTTGGGGGTTGCTTTCCCTCAAAAGCTAACTGAGATTGGAAGGGAATTTGATGGGGGGTGAGTAAACATAAAGCGAAATGTGCCTGAGGCCTGGGAGTGAGAGCCAGGCTGTGCATCTCCTGCTGCTGTGGGCAGTGAGGTCCTGAGTCCAGGGAGAAGAGACTCTTCCCTGTCCTCTAGAAACATCACCTTCTCTGATGCTTTATACAAGAGCTGGCATTGTAATGTTGCTCTTTATCTCTAGTAGTGGTCTTTGCTCTGAGGTCTACTTTATCTGATATTTTATAGCCACTCCGGCCTTCTTTTGATCCATGTTTGCATAATAATTTTCCAAACATTTAAATTTAACTGATTTATGTCATCTGCCAGGTAAGTTTCTGGTAAACAGCATATAGTTGCATTTTATTTTTAATCTAGGCCATGCTTGTCTTAACTATGTGTTTAGATTATTTACATTTAATAAAATTATTGATTTACTGAGATCTGGGGTCTACTATTTTAGTTTTTGTTTCTGCTGGTCTCCTTTGTTGTTGTTCCTCTCCCCTTTCTCGCCTTTAAGGTTATTGGAACATTTTTTTAGTATTCCATTTTAATGTATCTATTGTTTTTTGACTATGCTTCTTTGTGTAGTTTATTTTTAAGTGAGTGCTCTAGGTTTTAAAAAATGCATACTTAAGTTTTCACAGTCAACTTAAAAATAATTGTTTTCTTACTTTAAGGGTAGCGTAGACTGCTCACCACCATAGAGATCTCTTTACCTCCCATTAAAATCTAGCTTTAAAGGAAAACACTAATCCATCAACCAGATAATACATAGAGAGGAGGAATGCCTAGAAGGAATAAAGTTTGGTTTTATCTCATTCATTCATTTGTTCATTCACTTATTCACTTAGTAACATTTATCCAACATCAGACCAGGCAGCAGAATCTCCTCCCTTCTGAGATGAATAATCCAAAGACTAGTATTAGCAGTGAGAGTAGTAACAGTAACAGCTAACTTTGAGCAGTTATTATGTGTCATGCACTGTTCTAAGTTCTTTACAAGCATTGTGTAATTATTCCAACACTGTACTGTGGGGGCCATAACGAACTGCATCTTACAGATGGGGAAACTAGGACACTATGAGTTTAACTTGCCCAAGGTCGCCCAGCCAGTTAACAGCAGACTTTGAAACCATCGATTTTATCCCATTATCAGAGGGTCTGGATGGGGCAACAACAAACTCCTAGTCTGTCTTGGGGACCTTGTACTCTCTGCCACATTCAGACCTTTCTCTACTAGAGCCCATTAATGGCCCACTTAAGAGGCTCCTTCGTTTCCACACTGGTTCACTTCCCCATCCTCCTGTAAACGTTGATTGGCGAACTCCTCTGTGCCAGAGTTTTTGAACATCTATACCAAAGCTCTGAAAACGGACCTTGATAATCTGAGGTTAGAGCCAGAAGGGACTCTAAATATGACTTAAGCCGTGCTGTTTTCACGCGTGAAAGCTGAGCTAGGAGGGGTGAAGGCAGCCTGCCCACAGGCAGGCTGGCAGAGGCCCTGGATGTAGACCTCCTGGCTCTTGCTTTTGGTCTTTGTGCCTCCATGTGCCTTCTTGGCAGAAGGATGTGGGAAGCCAAAGAGTAGCCGAGCTGGAAATTCTGATTTGTAACTGACAGGGACAGCCAGCGGTCCCCACAGGGGAGCCTTTCCTTGCATGCCAAGCCTCAGAAAGCTTTGGCAACTGGGCCGTGCTGTTTAATAACCTCCTGGAGACTGATCCAGTGGTCTGGCAACTCACACATCAAGCCTGAGGTTCATTTGGATCCTTAGGTTTTGCATTTCCTGAAGAGGCAGAAATGGACTACAGAAAGAACAAATGAAGGGGTAACTTTGTCACTTTAGCATCTGCTTTTTTTAATAGGAAGACCTAGTATGGGAAGGGCAGGTAGATATCATGTCATTAACCAAACCTAATCAAGTGATGATAACTGCCTGGAGCACTGTGCTGCATGTGGTGGGCTCAGTGGAAATAATTCGGGGATCTGTTGGTGATGCCTGTCATGGGCTGAGGAATGGGCTGAAAGCGTTTGTCAGGGATGTGTCACCTTGGTGTGGAGGTTAAATAAGCCTTAGATTTTAGCTGGAGCACAATAATTCCTGCCCTCTAGGATTTTTGTTAGGATTAAGTAAGAAAATATGTAAAGTGCTCATTAGATGATAATCATTCTGTTAGTGTTGGTAAGAGCTTTTAAGAAGAGGGAAAATTCAATTTATTCATTTAATATTTGAATGCCTTCTGTATGTCTGGTGCTGATTTGGCACTGGGGAAAGGTAGCATAGTGACAAAAACTAGGTTACTCTTCTCAAGAAGATTGTTTTACATGGAAGAAATAGACAATAACTTATAAATAAACAAGCAGGACAACTTCAGGTAATGAAAAAAGTATTGAACAACAATAAAAACAGGTTCATAAGATAAAGAATGATTACGGGGGAGTGAAGCCAATGTGAGAAGGTGACATCTAGAGAGAGGACTGAATGTGAGAAGGAGCCAATGATATAAAGATCTGGGAAAACATTCCAGAAATATGGAAGGAAACAAGTAAAATGCCTCAAAGAGGAGCCGCTGGAAGGCACAGTAAGCTTTCTGAAGGCAAGGTCAGAGATATTATACCTCACTTGCTAAAACTTGAAAGAAATTTTTTATAAGAAATGTTCAAACATTAAAAAAAGTAGAGACTCGTATAATGAAACGCTGTACATCCATCACCCAGATTCAGTAGTTACTGCCATTTTGACACTTCATCTATACCTTCCTTTTTTAGCTCAAATATGCTGATGTAAACCCCAAACATTGTGAAATTTTATTCCTAAATGTGTCACTAGCCATCCTTTTAAAAATAAGGATTTGCCTACATGCTAATGTAATTCTTTACATTTATTACAACGCCATTGTCATAATAATAATTCCTTAATATAACCCAGTATCTAGACCATATTCAAATTTACCCACTTGCCTCAAAAATATAAGTTGGTTAGTTTGATTCAGATTCCAAACAAGATCCACACATTGCAAATTGTTGTTAACCCAAAGGTGTTTTCATGACGAACATGATAAAAAAAAAAGTACTTGACATCAGACCTGTGCTATTGGGACGGTTTTTGCATGCCTTTCTGGCATGATATGTAGTTTAAATTGTTAGGAGCCCTGGAGGACTGTAAACGACTGTAGATATCGTTAGATTGTCTCTCAAACTGACTTCGGAACCCACTGCCTCCTCCTTTGTTCTTGCCGATGGTACAGTGGCTCTGTTTAGGGATCAGGAGCAATGTGCATTCTGAGTCTGGATTTCCTCTGCCGGGCCAGAGGTGAGCCCCAACTCTCCTGATAGTTGTGATTCTAGTCCTCTTGTGATTTAGAAATGGGCCTGTGACCCCATTTAGGAAACTAAGGGAAGTCCATGGATGGGGCCTCTGGAGGGATTTCTGCTCTTAAAGGGCTAACCCAAGTTTGGGGTCATCATGTCAGACTTTTGGATGTCATGTGGGGATGTCTGGAGCCTTGATAGCTACCACCCAATGGCTGTGCAGGGAAAATCATACAGAACCCACTATCCTGATGTAGACCGAAGGGGAAAAAAGGAAATAACTTGAGTCTTTGATGACAATATTTGAGTCACACAATCCAACCTTGAAACCACCCTACCTAGCATGATTTCCTGAGATAATTATGCTCCTTACTGTGTAAGCCAGTTTCCATTGCTTTTTATCATTTTATACCCAGAAGCATCACAATGATAAATATCCCAGTGCACAGCCATATTTCTGGAGAAAGAAATATCACCCCTAATAGTTTTTAATTTTCTTTGGATCAGAAAAAAAGGGAGTTGACCTTCAAACTCCATCCTTATCCTCCTGCTCATACCTCTCTGTTTTGTGTGTCCCCTTTGGTTCATTCATGTTCCTCCTTTTCCTTTGAACTCTTGGCACACTGCTATCTATGATTCATCAAGAAACATTTATGAAGGTTTAGAATGAGAAATAGGTGATGTTCCTTCTCTCTTTTGCAAAGACTTAACCCAAGATACAGCTTCTTTAAATAGTGCAAAGTAAAATTTTATGGCTGAAAGAAAGATAAAAACTGTGTATGGGAGACTGCTGAGCTCGCATGTGTTGTGACTATTTGCTGAAGTGAGCAAAGTATCATCGGGTGAGAGAAGGCAGTGGCTGGGGCTTGCCCAGGGGACGTGAAGTTGTCTGGTGTGCTGTGGGAGCATGTGGCCACTCTCTAGTGTGGCCACATGGTACTCGTGAAGGTAAAATGAGTGAATGGAAAAGACACCCAACTCAATCCACCAAAAATGGCCCTTGGGCTTCCAGGTTCTGCTCTGCTTCTGAGAAGAGAGTCTGCTGTAGTGAGGCATGCCTATTCAAATGACCTGCCAAAACAGGTCTCTGTACCTGTGGGGAGCTGAAGTGGCCCATGGCCGGGGGATCATCCACAGACAATTTCTCATCAGCTGGACTGCTGCAGCCACTGAGTACATTTGTAGGGCCCTGTCTTCTGAGCAGGATTGCCCAGAAAATGCAAAATATTTCACTGTTAGCCCAAGCCTAACATCCTTAAGAAAGAAAATTTTCTCCTTTCTCGAATAAAAATATCAGAGCTTTCCAAAGCTATAACTCATTCTTGTTTGGGTCACCTATGCATATACTTGGAGGAGACAGACATAAATCACATCTCATTCTGTTAGTAGAGATCGCAGGGAATAAGCTGTGTGTTGGGAATAAAAATAAAATTAGGTAACATGCATCAAGGGATTGGTCGGTTCCATGCACTGGGTTAAGTACACCCACTAACTCATTTTAATGCACCTGCCCCCTAAGAAGGCGCGGTGTCTCATTTTCCAGGGGACAAAACTGAGGCTCGGAGAGGTTAAATAACTTACCGCGAGGTGATGAGTGATGGTGAGGGCATTCACACCTAGATCTGGCTAACTCCAGGGCCCACCTTTGGAAAATTCATGACTTTCCAAAAATGACAGCATGGCAACTGCTTGGTGTGTTTTGGCCATTCCCTTCCTCCCCACAGCCCACCCTTGGCTTGGAGTTGTATTCCCCTCCTCGGCTTCCCCTCCTCTGCCTCTTAGACACTGGCCAGCCCAGTCATCGGCTGGTCCTGATTGGACCTGCCCTGCTGTGATCAGGTCAGAGGAAAACACGAATGAGCCTTGCTGAGGACTTTTTTCACCTGGTTATGGAGTGACAACCTAAATTCAGTGGGATTGTGGAAAAACAGGCTGGAACCACGGCTTTCTGTCTGCCAGATCCTGGATGCAGAGCTCTTCAATGCATTGCCTTGTTTCTGTCGTCTGCTCCTGGAGTTTGGGGGTGGTCTCTGCTTCGGTGCTCTTCCCGTGACTCTGTGGGGCTGATGAGGTGTTGTCACCAGCTGCAGGAGCCTTTGCTGTCACTCTTGCTAAGGCAGCACTAGTCTCTGACTCCAGAATTTTAGGCTGGGAAAGTGATCCTTTGGCGGTGTAGCTGACTCAGGCTAATAACTGGGACAGTCCTTTGAAATGTTCGCCAGCTTTCTTCCCAAGCCTGGAGATGATACTTCTTCATCAAAACATCTTGCTTCTCCAAATGGTAGGTTTTCTAAATTAGTTGGGCTGGTGGTTAACCCACTCAAGGAAGACCTGAGAGCAATATTGTGGATCCTTATCACATTATGGGTCATTTCCCCACTCAGAACACTTGAGTTCCAACTCCCTAGCTGGCACTCAATAGAAAATAATCCCCTGGGCTTTTGGACTCTGTACTTACTTGGTGATTCACGATCTGGTAAAACCACCTTCTTTCAGACTGCCCAGAAATCTAAGTTGGTATTTTGATGGCTGCTCTGTTGTGAGGTTAGTGGCTGAGACTCAGAGTCATGTCCTGGCTCTGCCACCACCTGGATGAGTGACCTCTGGCCAGATCCTTGACTCCTCAGAGCCCCTGTTTTCTTCTCAGGGAAGCATTAGGGTGTGACTTCTCTAAGTGGTTGCCTTTAACATCAAAGACTCTTAATTGTGTTGATCAAGAGCTCCCCTTACTATATATTCTTACTGGATTTGTTCTCTCAGTCGGCACACACTCGCTGAGCACTCCAGGGTAAAGTGCTGTCTTCGTAAGTAATAATACAATATGGGGGGGAGCGGGCAGTCCCAGCTCCCTGGCCCACAGGAAGGTTCTAGTCTCCAGGCCAGACAGGACTGTAAACAATGTACTAATGACCATACGGAGACTGAACAAAGGGCAGCTGAGTCAGAGGTCAAGAATTGCCTAAGCCAAGCCTCACTGAGCAAACCTAGAATGTAAACAAGTCTCAGAGGTGACATGTTTAACCCACTCAAGCCCAGTTGGGATTTTGTTAAACATCCAAAAATCCACATTGTGAAGTACCATCATGGGTCCTTCCATGCATTTCTGATTGGAATTTCTTTAGCCCTCTTGACTCTTAGTTGCCTGGTAGTTGGGGACAAAGCCCTTCACATGTCTCCTGCAAAGGGACTGAGTGTTCTGCTCCCATGTGTCTTTCTGGGCTTTCCCACTGAGGACATTAGTGTGGGGTGGGTGGGAACTGTGTCATAAACTGCTGACGTATTCTAGGTCTCGCTGCTGCGTTAGGCACACATAGGTCCTCGGTTTATCCATCATGTAGCCAATTAGGACAGGCCCTCGCTGAGCTGTTATTTATCCTTGGAAACTGCGGTGTTCGTTGTTGCAGTTTTATCACATTCAAGTATACAGTGTATTTCCATATATCTATTCGGAAGCTCACAGATTATCTGTAAAGTTGGGTGTCAGCAGCATCAGTGAAAACAGTAGTAACTTGGCACTATTTTCACTCCCTCAGCCTGGTGCATTTGTAGTCGATGCTGAAATCTATGTGGCAGACACAGGTTTGCACCAGGTCACTGACTTATGCCTGAGAGTTTGGGTGGAGCAAACGAGCAGAAGGTAGGAGGGGGTCCAGAGGGTATCTTTGCCTTCCAAGAAATCAGGAGGTTCAGGCCTTTGCCTGGGCTAGGCCTGGAGCTTAGTTTAAAATGGATTCATTTCTAGAAAATGATTGTTTACCTACTCTGAGGAGTTCTTGTCTATCCGGAGGGTCCGAGTTGCTGATAGTTAAAGAAAGGATAAAAGGGAGCCCTTTGCAACTTTTAAAACACCCATGTGACGAGCATAATGTGATGGCCCGAGTCTGGGACTGACCCACAGAACACAGCCTTAGGTGGGCTGCCCCTGCTGAGCCGTCTCCCATGTGGCCTCTCCCCTCTCCTCCCCACCCCTGCCCCAGGGAGCGCCCTTCAGAGCCTGAAGCAATAGTTTCCATCCGGCTGGGTGGGTAAAGCAGAGTGACATCAGCATTTTTAGCCCTGTTTTAACAAATCTGGTCACTTGATCCCAAAGTTGGTTCTACTCATGTCAAGCGTTGGGGTCAAAGCAAAACATATTTTTCTTCTCTGGAAACTTTAATTCCAAGCTTTTAATTAGCAGCTTGACACTGTTGGTTAGAAATTGCTGTATAGCTGGTTGGGACAAATCCTGTGCCACCTTGGGTCCCTTCTCTGTAAAAGGACGTACTATTACAGGTGTTTGGGGATTCTGTGTGTGTGTCAGAAGCACTGAGATCTTGTCATGAAGGGTGGCAGCTCCTGTTATTGCTAATATGAATAAGGAGACCGAATGTGAAGAGAACTCTGTACTTGAGAACTGGACTCATTGTGGGGAAAAAAAAAAAAAGCCTCAGGGCCATGGCTGGCCAGAATGTGCCCTTCCTCCCTGCTGTGTCTGCCAAGGCTTGTGGGTAAGCTGTGATTTGGGTAAGGGGAGGAGAAATGGAGACGGGAACTGGATGGGGGAGAGAGAGGAGAATGGAGAGAGAGAACTCGTCTCTGGAATCAGTCTAATTGTTTCCATTCCTCCTCATGAATATTTGGAGCTGTATTCCCTAAAGCTTTTTGGCCGCCCAAATACAGCTTTCCGTTGTTTCAGAGTTTCCCAGAGGTAGGTGTTTGAACCTCGCAGAGCCAAACTCCAGACCCGGCAGAACTCTGGGGCAGGGAGGCCCTGGACACAGGTAATTTCAGATACACTCATTTCTCTCCATCAGCAGAAACCAGTCAGCCTGAACTGGGCGTGTTTATTCAGCGAAATCCAGGAACCTCAGACTACTGGTTTTAATCAGAACACTCGCTCTCTGGTAATTTGGGCTCCTCGACCCAGGATCTGGTCCCACTTAGGTTTCCAAATGCCAGGCAAGCTTGTTTCCACAGATAGAGTGTCTGCCACTCACGTGGCCTCCTGCAAATGCAGCCTGTCCAGAAGACAGACCCGCTAAAGTGCAGGCCTCCTTTTAATGTGGAATTTTGAACTCTTTTGGCAGGCATTTTTCCAGTCTTCATTTTTCGAAAGGAGGGTAAGATAATACGTGGCAGTCTTTCTGGAGAAGTCATTTAGAGAGATGGTCTGGGATGTGGCAAAGTGGGAATGGTTGGGACTGATGATTCCTTATAAATTCCCTGTCTGCCTCGGTTTCCCAGAGTCAGGCCCTATAGGCGGAGCCAGCTTCGTGGGTGTACAACCTGTGGGGTCTCATGGGGTCCCCACTCAGAATGGCCCTATGCTTAGCTTAATGTTGTCACTCCCTATGCTTAGACCTATTATTGCTCCCTTGAAATTCTTAATTTTTGCACAAGGGACCTTCCATTTTTATTTTGCCTTGGCTCCTTTTAACATCAAAGACTCTTAATTGTGTTGATCAAGAGTCATGTAGTCAGTCCTGCCAAGAGGGTTCAGGTACTGGGGGTAGATATATGGGTGAAGGCTGGGTTCTACCACTCAGCAGCCATGATACCTGGGGATAAGGGGACACTGACCTCTCAGCCTCAGGGTCCCCCTTTGAAATGAGAACACTCCTGCATCTCTTCCCTATGGAGGCCGCAGAGAGAAGAAAAGACGGTCCCCTGAGCCCTTAGCCCAATGTATAGCAATAGTAGGCCTTGAAAACACACACCTCTGGCTTACCTTTCTAATCATTTCTTCAGGCAACAAATACTATAGAACACATATGCTGTGGACTGAACTGTGTCCCCCCAAATTCATATGTTGAAGTCTTAATACTCAAAGTGATTGTATCTGGAGTTAGGGTCTTTAGGAAGTAAGTGAGGTCGTAAAGATGGGGCCCTAATCCCATAGGGTTGGTGGCCTTATAAGAGGAAGCGCAAGAATGAGAGAGATCTTGAGAGATCTGCCATGTGAGGACGCCGTGAGATGGCAGTTATCTGTAAGCCAGGAAGAGAGCCCTCACCAGAAACCAGACCTTTCTGAACATTGATCTTGGACTTCACAGCCTCCAGAACTGGGAGAAGATAAGTCTATTATTTAAGCCACTCATTCTGTGATATTCTGTTGTAGTGGCCTGAACTAATGCAACATGACGTATGTCAGACCCTGGGTCAGAGTGGAAGTACAGCCATTCCACTGAAGAAAACAGACATGGTCTCTGCCTCCATGGAGGCTGGAGTCTAAGCTCAGACCCACTCATCCCTCCCTGAAGAGACTGCAGAAGTCTCTGTTCTGTCTCAATTTATTTGGGAAGAATGGCTTCAAAGTCTAGTGGGACCAGCGGCTCCAGGGGCCCTCCAGGCCATGTGGAATGGCTGGCCATCCAGTCT
The DNA here is from genome assembly GCA_030015415.1 of Cynopterus sphinx. Lineage (NCBI taxonomy): Eukaryota > Metazoa > Chordata > Mammalia > Chiroptera > Pteropodidae > Cynopterus > Cynopterus sphinx. Next base: position 126,153,010 of record CM057383.1, read on the forward strand.
TTCACATGGCCCTTGAGGAACCCCTCACTGGGTTTGGGGTGCTGAATACCAAAGACTTAAAGCCACATACAGGGGACTCTCCCGGGTAGTATTTTCTATGGTCCCTCTGTCACTGGCAGCAGCCTTTCCCCTTTGCTGTTGTAAATGTTGGGGCCGGAAGCCCTCTCAGTTTCTTCATGTTTATTCATTTTATTCATTCATCGCACCACAGGTGGTGCCTCTCACCCCAGACTGTGTCATCCAGGTCAGGTCGTGCCCTTGTGACCTGCCTCCTACTCTGAAGAGCACTCAGGACATCCTCTTGGGTGCTGGGGGAAGTCCCTCTCCTGGGGCAAGGGGGTTGAGGTTTTGACATAGTGAATCTCTGCCTTCTTGCTGCTTATTGCAGGAGAAGTAATAGTAGTAACTGACAGCAGTACTTCAATGAGTGTTTAAGTGCCAGGCACTGTTCTGAGTGCTTCACATATGTTAACTCATTTCCTGTAGAGTTGCAAAGTCCTACCTGCTAACCCTATTCACAGATGAAGAAACTGAGGCAGGTTAGTGCTCGTAGTGGCCTCACCCCCACTTACATGGCATGACTGATGTCATTGTGTGTGTGTGTGTGTGTGTGTGTGTGTGTGAGAGAGAGAGAGAGAGAGAGAGAGAGAGAGAGAGAGAGAGAGAGACAGAGAGAGAGGGGTTCTGACTCATGCTGTCTCCCAGAGTGTATGAGGTGACTTCTCTGGACATCCGCCTGTCAGGCACCCTTGGTTACAATACTAGCTTGTTTATAAGGGAAGGCAGGGCCTCAGCTTCACTAGGGAGCTTCTTAATCAGGTCTGGCTCCTCCGATGTGTCTGATAGTGACGCAGGTGCTGGCTCGCCTTTTGAGCCAGGTGGCCTGCAGGAGCTACCAGACACTTGAAAGAATGTGGTCAGACCACATCCTACCCAGGAGACAGCTGGGGTGCTTAGGGGCCAGCCAATAAGATGCTCCATCTGGGAGGCAGCCCTCTGCAGTGAGCACTGGGGGTGTCTGGTCTTCCTCTTACTAGTCTTCCTCTGCCAGTCGCTCTCCAGCTGCTGACCTCATTCCACAGAAGGCTCCAGAACCCCTTGAGCAAGAAAATGCACATGGGCTCCTGTATAAATTGCTCCACTGACAATGAGCTATTGTTGACCCTTTTGGTCCTTGGCCCATTTCCAAATCAAGAATACAGATTGGATATTAGTGTATCTCATTTGCCAGGAGAGAATGGCAATTTTTTTTTTTTTAAGAACGTGGGTTTTAGAATCTCTTAGGCTCGTGTTTGAGGCCCGGCTCTGCCACTTGCCATCTAGGTCTGTAAGGTAAGACAAGTTACTTATCCTTTCTGAGGCTGTTTCCTCCTGCAAATGAGAATAATAGAAGCTATTGCGTAGGGTTTTTGAGAGGACTCAATGTTCCAGTGCATGAAACACTTGCATAGTCCGTGGCATACAGTATGTGCTCAGTGTACACTGGCAGATGCTGTTAAGCACAGTCTGAGTTAAAGGAGTATCTTTGGGGGAGGTTTGTTTTTCATAGATCATTTGAGAGAAGATAGAAGAAATGGGAATTCTGAGGACTGTAAACCATTTTGATCTGGGGGACAGTTTGGAGTGGTCTTTTGGGTCTAGAAATAAGAAAGTACTGAACACGCTGTGGAGATGAAAGCCAGAAAGTAGCTTCTGATGCAGCAAATATTCATCCAGTCCAATGGATGCAATGTCTGTAGTTTCTCTCCTGTAACCCTGAAGGCACCCCCTACAGGTAGTTAGCTACCCCACCCCCCTCTCAGAGTTGAGAATGCCTGCCCAATTTTGTAGATTTGAACCCAAAGCTTCTGACCCAAAGTCCAGTGTTTCTCACCTCTTAGTGACCCTCTGAAATGAGTGGGGAATGTGGATTTTACTGGGACTCCAGGGCTGAACCAAACAGAGAACTCCTTTTTGTGCTCACTCAGTTCTAAGATAACCTTTTCAGGCAGAACCACCTGTTGTCCCATAGGCTTGTTTGGAGTCACTTTCTCTGAATGAATTGGTGATTAAAAGTTCTGCCCCAAGAGAGTGGTAGCTGATTTTCCCTCTTAGTGCTTGCTTCTTCCTTTACTACAGGCTCACAGTGGTGTAATTACCCTGAGGCAGAACGCTAGTAACCAGGGCTGTGTTTAAAGAATCGCTTCCCATTAAAAATGGACACTTTATTTAAAATTTTTTTCTTTTGTACTCAGCCCTGGAGAGCACCCTCAGCTCCTATCTCTGAAAGAAACAAAGAAAAGTGATTCTTTCCCTCCCTCTGCCTGTCTGTCTGTCTTTATCTCTATTGCATTGAAATGCCAGTGGCAGCTTCAGAATTTCCATTTAGGTAACTGCTCTCTGCCTCAGTCTGGTTTCAGGGAGTGGCCGAGGGCATGAGGTTTCATTTTCACTGTAGGCATAAAGTTTTCTTTTAGAATAAGTTGATTCAGGTTGGTTTGGAGCTCAGGATAACCATGAGGACAGCTGAGGCCTTGTCCAAGCCATTCTGGTACTTGCATGATTAAACATCACTTTCAGTATTTTTAGACCTCTCAGGAAGATAAATTTAGAAGCACTTGCGGTGTGCCTTCCTGCCTAGCATGGAAGTGCTGTGTTCCTGTCCAGCTTCACCTCACAGGTCGCAGCTCTCAGGGGGCCTGATAGGATCCAGTGGAGTGAGGTCCAGGGGCTTGGAACTAGGTGACAAGCAGAAAGCTAAGAAGCAGTACCTTCTCACAAGACAGAGGTCAGCAAAAGAGGGCAGTGGAAGGGGTGGGGATGCGTGAATACAGAAGGGACCTCTCCACATGTGTCCCTCAAGACTGTGTCATCCTAACTGGGATCCTCCCTCGGCACCTGGGCTGAGGACAGGGACCACCAGGGAACTGCCTCCTTTCCAAAACTATCACACCTCTGCGCACACTTGTTCTAAAAGCTGTTTGTTCTGTGTATGACAAGGAGCTGTGTTAGGGGCTGAGAGAGTGGAAGGGCCGGGTGCTAGTGAGGCTGATGCGGGGTCGTGCGTCAAGTGGCATAACATGATGCAAGACGTCCTTAGAGAGCCATGTACTGCCTGACTCAGGGCCCCCAACTCTGGTGGGTCAGAGAAGGCTCCCAGAACCCAAAACTGAGGAGGGATGACTCGACTAGGCAGAATGTGGGTGCTAGCGGGGAGGAATGGGGTGTTGGAGGAAAACAGCCTGTGTGAGAGGCCTGAAGCAAGAAGAAACAAGGATTTAAAGACTGGGGTGGCCAAAGCTGAGTGCAGGATGCATGAGGCAGAGGTTGACAGGGTCAGAACTGTGCTTTGAAAGAAAGGATTGTTCTGGCTGGAGGGTGGGTGGGTATTTGGCAGCGGTGAGTGTGTGAGGAGGGGAACTGTATGGAGGCTCTGGGGTGCTGCAGGTGAGTGAGCAAGCACGGGTTAAGGCGATAGTGGAGATGGAGGGAAGGGGGTGGTTTGAAGGACACCACAGTGACATATTTGGGACTTGACTAAATATTAGAAGTGTCGGGAGGAGAGGGAAGACAGGTGAGTCAGGACGAGGTTCCTGGCTTCACAACAGGGTACATTTAGAGCAGGTGGGAGTTTTAATCTGGGGGAGGAATACTCACACACGGGGAGAACACCAGGTTTGGGACATGCTGAGATAAAGTTGTAAATAGAAAGTTGGATAATGGATCTGAAGATAAGGACTTGAAAGCCATTGGCATGTAGATGAGCAATATTTAGGGCACTACTGGAGTCCTTCCTGCTCTCGGCCCTTTTTGTGCATTTATCTTGTTTCATTCACACACACACACACACACACACACACACACACACACACACACACACACACAGTTTATCCGCCCTTAGGAGTGAGAGTGGAGGCCCAGGGGGTGGAGGAAGGCGTCTCCCTAACCACACAATGAGCTAGTCTCAGGGTCAACCCCCTGCCCCCATCTGAAACTCACACTATGCCAGCCAGGGGTGATCCAGGTCTTGTGAGTCCTAAAGTTTATACAGTTAAGAAAAATCTAAAGTTAGCAAATACAAAGTAAGGCATAAAAGTGAATATTTAGAATGAAAAAAATACTATAACACATTTTTAGAAGTTGACACAGGCCCCAAATCCAGAAAGATCAATTTATTAAGAGCCTGACATACCTTGACAATACTTTTTCCCCCACACTTTTTGGCATTGATCACCTCTTCACATGACAATAATTCTATACTGAATAGCTAGCCAAATTTTCTGTTTTTCTTTTATCACTGATAGTTTAGAAAACTTTATTTTGGCTCTGTCTTTCATTATTGTTGTCGAATTTGAGGAAATGGCAATCACATTTCTTTCATTTGAAAGATTATTCCACAGGACACATTTGACGATGGGAATACTCCTGATGTCAGGGGTACTCTGGGATGGTTAGTGAGATATTAACTACATGTGGAAATGACTACTAACCACTAAACCATGCTGTCTGTGTCCCCAACTCAGCTTCTCATCAGCTGCCCCCCCCCCAGAAATGCCCACCCAGTGCATGGAGTAGGTCACGTGATGGAGGGTCAGTCGAAGTGAGACCAGAGTTTGTAACTGATGTGGTTAATCTCATTTTGGCCAAATTTGACAGAAACATGTGTCCACTGGAACACATGACTACACCCCACTAAGGTTTCTCGAAGGGACCTGTGCAACTGAGGGAGGGGGTTGCCTAAAGTTTAAGCTTCCCTACCAACTTTACAGTAAATCTGCCTCTGCTGAAATCTCAACCCATCAGACCAAGAGAGCGCAAGTCATCCAGGTTAGCTGCACATTCGTGTCCTCTAAGTGCCCAGACTTTGTCATTATAAAGCTTCTTAGCTGTGTAGGCCCAGTGTATTTTAAAAGCATCTCACAGTTTCCTGCTATCTTAAGCAGTGAGAGCTGAGGAGACATGAATGTGTTCTTGATGACTCAAGGTATGAGTCTTCTTATAGCAGTGAGCGTGCTCTGAGGGAGTGATTCACTCAGGGACCCCAAGATATGACCAGGTATTGGCTCCAATTCTGAGTGGCCCCTCCCTTTCAGTTTTTCTGCTTTCTCTTTTTGGAAATTTTTAAGCCCTTCTAAAGCTATTAGCTGTCATTTCTTGCTGCTTTGAACAAGCTGTGGTCTGAGAAGCTAAACCATCCAGCTTCCTTTCAGCTAGTAGGCTCTTCTGAGTGCTTATTATGTGTTGGCTGATGATAAGCTAGGAAATGTACATCTAGTATTAATATTCAATAACGAGTGTTCATTCGTTGCTTGCTGTTTATCAGGCATTATAAGCCTACCACATGCATCCATTCCTGTGATCCTCATAGACCCCTGTGAGGTAGGTGCGACTGTTATTCTTACCTTGCAGGTAGGAGGCTGAGGCACAGAGAAGGGAAGTGACTTGTGCATGGTCATGTAGCAAGAGGTGCAGGGCTAGATTCCATCCCGAGCAGTCTGGCTCCAGAGACACACTCTTGACCACTGTGCCTCAGAACTTCTCGATGTGTAAGCTCTCATCTCACAATACCCCCGAAGACAATGTTTTAGATATTTGAAGAATAAGGAATTCGAAATTAAGTAACTTGCCCCAGGAACTGATTCCAAAATACCTGCCTTTTTTCCTCCCACCCTGTTGTAACTCTTCAAGATTCATCTGCTATGGGGCCCAGAGCCACGAATGGGGTCCGTGGCTGTTTGACGGCTCAAGCTCATCTCCCTTATTCCCTGACCTTTGGCTGAGTTCCAGATGGTGGAGATTGCTGATGGCCTGAGTTCAGGGTACGTGCAGTGGCGAGTTATCCCGGAGTTTCAGGGCGCAGTAGCAATGCAGGTTATGCATACGAGGAGATCAGAGACCTAGCGATAAACATGTGATCCACTGAGGGAATGTGGCTGATCACTTCTTGGCTCTGATCTCACGAGTCTTTTAGAGAATGACCTAGTTGTTCAGGACTCCTCCTGTCTGTGTCCCAGGGGCAGTTCCCTCTCAGAGCCCCGCAAGCACTGGTTGCTGTGGAACTGTTCTGGCAGCACCAGGAGGGAGTCTGGATGAATCAGGACACTGTTGTAAGGGTTCTTAGGATACTGAGCGCTGAGCGAGCGAGTGATTCATTCCGAAAGGCATGCAGGAGAGTCAGCCTCGCACTCCATGGCCACACACTGAGTCTTGCTTGAAGTTTTGTTCTGCTTTCCTCTTCTTGTTGTTGTTTTTTGTTTGTTTTTGTTTTTTTGTAAATAAGTCCCCGATCATGCTGTTTGTTAGCTGTTATTGCTTGCTGTGGCTGGAAAAGAGCTTTGATTCGGTGATGTTAAGCACTTTTGAGTACCTGTGTTGCCCTCATCAGAATGCTTAGAGAGCAGAATTTTCTAAATATGACAAAGTAATGTTTGTTTATAAAAAGGAAACAACAGCTAAAGAAAGTGGCTCACCTTCCAGTCTTTCCTTCCTTCAATGTGGAAATATTTTTACTGCATGGCAAAAAGTAAGAACACAAGTGAATGAAGGAATATATTTTCAAAAAGAGCTGCCCAGAAGTGTGGATCCATATGCTTCGAGCTTTATCCCCCTTCTGCATCTACAACGTCATATAATGAGAAAATTATTTAAAGTCGTGGTGCTGAGACCTTGCAAGTACTCAGTCATCATATAAAAGTTATTTTATTCACAGTATTGAGTGAACTCTGGTACATTTTATAGTTACTTTTCCCTCTAAAGATTGATCAACTCCAAATTGTCTCATTTTACTTAACTGTGATTTTGCTGACTCAGCATTACTAGAAGTAAATGTAATGATATGGATTGATATTAGATACTAATATTGTGTCAGTACTAACTGTGAGAATGGCAATGTTACTTAGAAGAAGGTTTTTTATCTCAGGTGATACTTACTGAATATTGGAAGCCCCGTCTTCAACTTCCAGGTAGCTGAGCAAAAAAGAGAGAGACAAGAAATGTGGCAAAACTTTAGCAATTGGTAGGTCTAGGTGGAGGGTACATGGCATTCATTGGACTAGCCTTTCCATTTCTCTGTCAGTTTAAACATTTTCCAAAAGAAAAGTTGGAGAGGGGAAAAAGTAAAATTCTATTCCTTTGGTCCTCTAATTGAACTGTCTCTGAAGGCAGAAATCACAAATGAAATACATTGAGAGGGCAGGTCTTTATTGCCTCCTATTTCCTTACTCCACTCAGTTCCAGTCGAGCCTCGAAGCTGCCAATCAAATATTTATTTATATGATGGCAACATTATTTTCCGCCAGGAAGACAGAATCTCAGCTGCCCACTGACTGGATTTGCCAGGAGAGAGGTCTAGGAGGTGCTACTGCCGCCCCTGATGATGCCTTCCTGACTATCAAGGGTGTCAAACTGCAAGGTTTTCTTCTTTAAGGAGAGAAAACGTGCCATGTGTGAGGGGGCATGTGTGCACGGGGAGCAGGCTTGTCCCATAAAGTCTTCACCGCTCATGCACTTCAGGAAAACACTGCCAAGAGTTAACAGACAGACCCGTGCACAGTCTCTCGGGTGTGTGTTGCTGAGTTTAATGTGCAGACCCCAGACCCAGCTTAACATTTGGATTTTCAGCCAGAGGATGCAAGGGCCTCTTCTAGATCAAGTTGTGCTCATGTGGGGTCTTCGTTTAGAGTTCACATTTTCTTTAGCCTGAGATGCTTACTTATGTTTCAGACACTGTTCTCCCTTGGGTGTTAGTACATATGACCACAATTTCTCCTGAAAGTCCCGGAAATGGTTCACAATCTGTGAGAGGCACCAGGGAACTCAGGCTGATAAGGACTATAGGTTCACAGTCTTGCCCCATGTTCATGGTGGGGCCTGTGTCCTTTGAGTATGGCAGCCCAAATGCCAACTGGCAGGGCCACTGCAGCCGTGTGGCTGGTTAAGAGTCCTCATCTGTTGGGCTGCCTGCCTGCCTGGGTTCAAATCCTGGCCCCGCCACTTCCTAGCTGTGTGTTCATGGACTTGTTACTGGAACTCTTTGTGTCTGTTTTCTCATCTGTGAAATGAGAATTATTCCAACCTCATAAGTTATTAGGAAGATTAAATGAATTCATTTATAGGAAGTGCTTGCAACAGAGCTGGCACATAATTGGTTGCATGTAACTATTTACTAGTATTTTTTTTTCCTTCCAATTGTCTATGTTTCTGTTCATGTAAGTTAAATGAATTTAAAGTGAAACTCCACCGTAAAGGGTAAAGCGTAGGCATTAGGGTTGAAAGTTTAAAGAGAAAAACACTTAATCTCTTCCTCCCATACACACTATGCCACTCTTGTATTCCTTGCAGTTGATTAAGGTAGCCTTAGATGTGGGAGGCTGTTTCTGATCCTCTTATCACAGTGTAAAGCTGGACGAGCTAGACTGGTTAATAACAATGGAAGATGGAGTTAGAAAGGAAGCCTTTGTAAGCTGTCAGATGGGGCTGCCCAGAATGGCAGCCCTGGGTGTCGATGGTTAGCTGACCTGTGGTTGGGTGCTGCTCTAAGAAATAGGAAGTGACCTCTATACCTCTTCTGTGTCTTCCTTTGGCTCTCCCTCTTGACCAATGAAGTGATCTGACCACTCTCATCTTCCTAAGGACCAGACGATCATTAGGATTGTGGGGAGTGGGAGATGCTAAATGTGTGGGCTCTCGATTTGGTTCCCACTGAGAAAATGCCCTGAGGCCTCTGCCTTCGATTGAAGCCCTGAGGGCAGGAATGTGGGGAATGAAACCCATCAGGAATAAATCTGCCAGAGACAGGAAATTGAGTTGAAGGTGTCTTATCAGGTGCTGATCTTAACCCTACCCTCCCAGAGAAGCACCATCAACCTGAGATACAGATATGGTTCCACTTATAACCCGGAGGCTTGACAGCTGCCGACCCCTGGGAAGCCCAGAACCCCCGGTGAAGCTTTAATGCCATCTGGGCAATAAACTGCCAGGAATGTTCCAGCCTCCCTCTGACTGGAGCTCCAGGTACAGCTCAAGAGGTCTCGTTTCTGAGGACTGGATGCTCCTTAGCACTAGCCAGTCAAAGAGAACATCTTGATTTGCTTGCTGCACTGACGTATTTTCAAGGCCACAAACACTGAATCATTCAAGAGCCACAGCCCCACTGACTGACATAAGTTGGTGACAGAAATAGCCAGCCCAGACCATCCCTTGATTTCGGGCCTTGTTAACCTTTCTGGCTGTAGCTTGAGCCACACATGGCCCGGGAAGCCAGCGGGCCTTCTCAGACCAGAGACTTTCATTTAAGAATTCCTGCTTTTAAGTTCCCCCACTAGAATTTCTCTTGATGGATTTGAATCTGGTCACGGGTTTGAGATAGGGAGAAAGGAGTTTAATTTTAGTAAAGAAGCTAGGGAGAGGTTAAAATCCTGTCTACATATCGTCTGAGAATGGTTAAATGCACAGCACTGGGAGATGGTGAAATTTATGCAGCCATTACGGAGTACATTTTTTAAAGAAATATAATATGTAAGAAAATACTAAATATCAGTCACAGTGGACAAGAGGGTGGGGACAGGAAACTATATGCCATGCTCCAGTTCTGGAAAACACGTGTGTCATGTGTGTATGGAAATACACCAAAGTGTTACTAGTGATTATTTCAAGGGAGTGGAAACATATGATTTTTATTTTCTTTGTACTTTCTAATATTTGCCATAGTGTGTATCCTGAGCATGTATTATGCTGAAATGTTTTCATGTGTTGTGTCCCATAGTGAGGAGAAACTGAAGAGTGGCTCCCTCTCTAGATTAGAGACAGAGGGTGATGCTGGAATGAACATTCAGGGAAATGGCAGAGCTCACCAGCACTTCCCTCCTCGTTCCTCTCAGCTTTGAGGCTAGGCCTTCATGCTTCCCTGATCCGTGTGACTGAATCAACTTACTTAAGTTCATTGTTTATGCTAGCATTTTGATACCATCAGGAAAAGCACACAGTCATAGAGTTTGATTTTTTAAAAATCTTGACATAGTCAAAATGAACATCGGAAGATCCATTTCAGGTCCACAGATCTGTATCTGCAATCCTAGTATCTGAAAAACTCTGGGAACACATTTTTTTGTGTGTTTAATTCATTGGCTGGCATGACTGGGACAGTGGGTGTCTTTTCAACACGGTAACCACAAGGGAGGAGGAGTGTTTAGGAGCATGTGGGACGCTGCCTCTGCTCTCATGTCCTTTTGAACCACAGAGTTCCAGGTAAGCCAAGATACTGTCAGAGCCTACAAGGCTGGGGGGTCACTTTTCTGTAACAGCTTTGGAGGACAGAAGGTGAACCAACTACAAAAGCAGAAATTGGGCACAATTGGACAGAATTATGTCTCCAGGCAATAATTGGACAGAAAGACATGAGATCACAGAGATGTAGATAAAGCTTATTCATCCCCTCTTTCCCACATGCCCTGTCATTAACTGCAAAGATGGAAGACAGTCATATCTGCCCGCTGGGATAAAATGGAACCCACCCCCCCAATAAATGGGATAGATGAATAAATAAGTAAAGTTAACCCAACTGGAAATGAGTTTATGATTCATATTCATTTCAGGAAAAAAAAAAGAAAGGCAGAGCAAAGGAAGAGAAACAAAAAGGTAGAAGCATTTGCAACTTTTCACGGGGTTCTTGCAACGTAAAACTTCTCATTGGTTATCTTTATTGAGAATTTGAGCTCATTCCCCCATCCCCAATTTTCTTCTTTTAAAGAAAGGATGAAAAAGCTGTGAGGAGATGTATGAGCTCTGATGATGTCCAATTACATTTGGCAAGCCCAAGACAAAAATTAATGGGACCAGATTATTCTTCTGCTCGAGAGGCCGTATTGCCCAGCCTAACGATTTTAGCTCTTGCCATGCTGTAGATCGTCAAACAAATTAATAGCATGCTAATGGGTGCCTTTCAGGCTTCTCGTTTATATTAATGAGTTCTACTCCATCCGATAACCAGTGATTTATAGCAGTGGAACTTGGAGCCTGGCTATAAAGATTGTCTTTTGTCACTCTTTCTGGGGTGGAGCAGCCAGCCTAACAAGCTAAATGGTAGGGTTTTGTAATTGAATTCTAAAATGTAAAACGCCTGATGAGAGAACATTTCATTCTGAGCATGGCTTTGGAAATTGAAAGGCCTTCAGTACGTCTCCCACCACCCAAAGCTGAATGCAGTCTGATTTGGGTTTCCACAACTTGTGAAACAAGAGTGTGACATGATTCTTAATGCAGGGGTATTCATGCTGAGCTAGCATGGCAGTTAGATTCAGTGGGCTGTATAATAGCCCCTCTAAAGGAAAACAATATATTTTTAAAAGCCATAAAAGAAACCCCTTTCTCACCTTGAAGATACTTGCATCCCTCACCGTGAATAAGAGGCAGAGAGTGCTGGCCATGTGCCAGGCACTGTGCCACCTACTTTATTCCTGTCTCATTTAATCTTCACAATGGTTCTGTGAAGTAGGTAGTAATATTATTCCCATTTTACAGTGGTGAAACTGGAGTACAGTTAAGGAGCCGACTCCAGTAAGTGATGGAGGCAGAAAGGCCACCTTGGAAGCACTCTGTGGCCTCCCGGATCGCCTGCTTCCCTCTTACTTTCAAAGGTGTAAGAGCAGAGCAGGATGTGGACCTTGGATGAGCAAACTCTGGCTCGAGGGCCCAGAGTGTGTAGTTGCTGTCAGTTTGAGCCTGGGAACAGAAAAGCCAGTTCCACATAAAAAGGCTCATTCCCCTGAAGGCTTCAGGCAGGGTTCATTTGCTGGCCTAACATGTCCCATCGGGACGGTGGGCTGGCAGGTCCCTGGTGGAGCAAGATCCGCAGAGCTGCAGCCTCCGTGAGCTTCGCAGACAACTGCCTTCATTGTTCGCCGTGAGGACTGTGGTGTCACGACTTCCCGAATGCACAGCCCTTCCAAACAAGGAAACCCGATCCCCTCGGACATCATGGCTCAGACATCACAGGAACGTCTTGCTTAAATGATTTTTTTTTTTTTTACATCAATTTGGGTTCATTTTCTCTGGTCCATGACCACCATGTATAGCGGTGCCCTAGAAACGATCCGAAGACAGCTTATTTTTCATAAGCAGTAGTCTGGAAATTTAATTGCTATGCCATTCCTGCCTCCCGGCCCAGACCCTATCCAGTCTGTTCTCTTTACCAACTTTGACTTTGATTCTTTTAGTTCTTCCTCTTTTACAATCACCAGCCATTCCAGAAAAAACATCTGCTAAAAAGATCCATCCCTGTGGTGGGAATTAAGTACATATTTTAACTTCAGACAATTTTACTTAATGTTTTCTGCATTGCACTGAGCAAGAGGATTAATGCAGACGTCCCTGAAAAGCTCCTATGAAACCATAAGCTGCATCTTCAATCACTCAAACCGTTCAAGGGCCGGAATTTGAAAGAGGGTGAGGAAGTACCAAGAATAAAATTAGAGCAGGAATCTTTATTAATGGAAACATTTATGCAGGCCCCGTTGAATCTGGGAAACTTTATGCTCTTTGGCTTTGATGTACCTGAACCGAACACTTTTTTTTTCTGGGAAGACAGGAAAGGAAAATGACTTTTGAAGTAATTGGTTTAAAAGAAGAGAGAAGTGAGATTTCCCCCTATCCCATTTCCTTCAATAATCGTCCAATGTTTTAAAGGTAGAAATTAAGACCTGAGTTTTATGCCGAGGGTATGCTGTGAGTGATCGAGTCTGGTGGGTCATGTTGCAGTAAGATGAGGACACATATATTGGAGTGGTTGGTAGCCAAGAGTCCTGGGTTCTGGTTGTGTTTCTTATACGCCACGTGTATGTCGTCTTGGGCAAGGCACTTAGCCCCTTTGAGTCTGAGTAGGATTTTAAAACATGGACAGATTTTCTCTTTACACGCACCTTGAAAGTTCTCCGGTATGATGATGTTTTCATTTTAAGAGACTGCTCCAAAGCACTTTAGAAAAAGTTAGCCAGAATTTAGCTGGCATTCTTTAAGTTGAAACTTAAAAAGTGTATGCACTTGAAAAGACTAGAGGGAGAATAAACACGAGATACAAAGGCTTCGAGAGGCAAATTGATAGAGCATCGTTTACGGAGCGTCTACTGTGTGCCAGGTGCAAGGCTAACAAGTGGGGAGGTACCATGAATATGTACATAAAGTGCCAGGACTAAATTTATTAGCTTTAGTGAAATACAGCAGTGCCTCTTATCCACGGGGATATGTTCCAAGACCCCTTTTGGATGTCTGAGACCACAGATAGTACTGAACGCCATGTGTACTGTGTTTTTTCCTATATATACACACCTACGATAAAATTTCATTTATAAACTAGGCACACTGAGAGGATAACAACAATAGCTCCTAATACAATAGAACGATTACAACGATATACTGCAATAAAAGTTACATGAGTGTGGCACTACTAAGTAGAATAAGCATCACTTGAACACAAACACTGTGATATCACCACGGTCGATCTGATAACCAGGACGGCTGCTAAGTGACTAGCAGGTCAGTAGGGTACACAGCGTGGAAACGCTGCACGAAGTGATGATTCCCGTCCTGGGCAGGACGGATCGGGATGGCGTGAGACTTCATTATGCTGCTCAGAACACACCATGCCACTTGAAACTTACGGATCGTGTGTTTCTCGAATTTTCCGTTTAATATTTTCACACCGTAGCTGGCTGAAGGTAACTGAAACCACGGAAAGCGAATCTGCAGATAAGAGGGACTGTAGTACTTTTAAAAGGTGTTCCTTCTGCATGCTGAGCCATATTTGCACAAGTAAACTGTATGTATGAATACACATCAAGTTTATTGAAAGTCTTCTTAAAACTTACAAACGGTGGTAAATTTTTCTAAGTCTTTGAGTAAGTCACAGTTGCCCAGAAGTCCAGGCTTTTTTTCTTTTTTTCTTTTTTTAACATGTCCTTCGTCATCTTGCTGGGATTGAAATCTGCCTGTGTCCGTAGGACAGTACTGTCTTGCTCCTACTGTCATCTCCAGACCATTCTCTCTACTTTCTCTTTAAAAAAAAGTTTATTTGAAGCATGTAGCATTTCACATTATGCCACCTGCTGTCCCTCCTTATTTCAGTAATCTGCTTCATATCCCCATCCCCTTCCTTGAAGATCTCAGCCCCTGCCTCCCTGCTTTTCTCTCCCTCGTAACTCCTGCCTCATTCTGGGCAGCACCAACATCCATAGAAAACACCTCACTTCCAATGAATGGTCTTGTCCTTTATCTGACTTCAGCCACCTGCTCTCAGGCTCACACCCTGGGCCTTGTCATGGCCTAACTGCATCACCCCGAAACAATCTTAAGTTTCCCTCTCTGGCCACCGCCTCCTGTCTTTCCAGCTTAGTTCTCTTGGTCCTAACACCCAAGTGATTCCCCAGTCCTTAGGGATGGCCAGCCTATTGACCCCACTGTGCATGATCACCTTCATTCCTTCCTTCCCTCCCTGCCCACCTGGCTAGGTTTCGTGGACCATCACCGTACCCAGTGCCTTGCCTTTCACTCTGTCTTCCACTCTCCGGAAAATCCCAACCTTGCTAAACCCAGCTCTGCCCTCTCCATGCTGGCACCCAAAGAGCTCCACGTAGCTGAGAAGAGCATGCACCCACCCGTGCCGATGGGAGTCACTGTAAATTGATGGCCGCATACCTCAGCTGGGCTTTCTGTTCCATGGGGCAGTCCTACTACGTGCCATGGCCATTTCACTCTTTTATTTTCCCACGCCTCCTCTTCTTTCGGAAACTTTAAACGCTCACTTTCTTCTTCACACCCAACTGTCTTTGTTTTATGTATCACTGGAAAAATAGGAGCGCTCAGAAGGGAATCTCCTCATATTTCCGTTGCCAAACTGAAAGATCTCCTGGCATCTGTATCCTCATGCTCTGCCATCATCCTTCCAGTGACTGACTGACCTGTCTTTCCTCCTACCTATAGCCGACTCTCCCCGGTAGAGCAGCCTCCCACCACCTCTCATCTATGTGAAAGCTTTGCTCTTATAGTTCTCCCATCTCTCCTGGATCATTCTTGCCAGCACACAAATACACCGTCTTATATAACGACCCTCTTACAAAGGTCGTTTTCACTTGACTTCACGCTCACTGTCCCTCCCATTTCTGTGTTCCGGTTTATAATGAAACCCCCAGAAAGCGTGGTTCATAGTGAGTGTTGTCGTTTTCTCACTTCCCCTTCTCTGCTGGATCCCTCAATGCTAACATTTACCAGTTTTGCTCCATCCTGACCTCCATCTATCTCTCACTGTGTGTATGCAAGTTTCTTTCTGTCCCTTGTGGGGGTGTCTCAGCAGGTTTTGACACAGCTGGCCACTCGTTCCTTCTTGGAACAGTTCCTTCCCTTGACCTCTGGGGCACCACATTCTTGCTCCCAGTCCCTTTTGTGAGTTCTCCTCCTACTCCTGAGGGCTGAGAGAGCTCTCCAGCTCGGCACTGGGGCCTCTTCATCTATGCTGAGTCCCTGAGTAATCTCATTTGGTTCTGAGACTCTCACATTCTACCTCCAGCCTGGACTGTCCCCCTCAACCCCACCCACCCTCTTCTGCTTCTTCATGTCTCCATCAACTGTCACGTGCCCCAAACTGAAGTCCTGATTTCACTTTCACAGGCCCTGATTCTTGCCCAGTGCCTCCTCATATCAGCAAATGGCACATTCTAGGTGCTGTGTCCAAAGCCTAGCAGTTATCCTGGATTCTTTCTTGCATTCCACATCTAATCCATTAGCTAGCCTGTTAGCTTGCCTTCAAAGAATCCTCATTTCCACTGCTGTTTCTCTAGTCTAAGTTGCTGTCTTCTCTCTCCTAACCTGTATCCGTGCCCTTATTGTTGCTCCCAGAAAGACATTGCTTGCCATGCCACAACCTTGTCCAAAGGTCTGTCATCTCACTTACAATAAAATCCAACATCCCTCAGTGACCTACAAACCCTTTGTGATCTGACCCCTGCCTTCCTTTATTACCACCCCTTGGGACTTTGTACCTGCTGTGACCTTCATCTAGGTGGCCCCATCCTAGGCTCTCTCACTTGGTGCAGGTCTCTACTTCACTGCCACCTCCTCCAAGGGGCCTTCCTTGACCTCCCTGTGAGAGAGCTCCATCCCCTGTCCCTCTCCATTCTCTTTCCTTGCTTTAATTTTTTTTTCGTATCAACTGCTATCTGCCAGATATATTTGCTTATTGTCCATCATCCGCCCACTAGATTGTAAAGCCTTAAGGCAGAACTTTTGTCTGTTTTACTATCAAATGCCTTGGTACCTAGGAAGTATTCCATGAAGTATTCCATATTTCAAGCAGAATGACCGACTGATTTCTGAGAACAACAGTGGCCAGTGGCCTTGCCATCTTCACAGACCATGACTAAAAGAATCCTCAAGTAAACTGTCTGGTTTTAGGTTGAGGCCAACAATTTACCAATTTGCGAAGTAGGAAGGATCATTTTTGTGCCACAGGGCATGGAGCTTCTTGCAGCTATTTTAGAAGTTTCCAAGTAAGTCTTAACTAAATGGTTCCCAGTCCTCTTGTAGAAACACTGGCTTTTCCTTCCTTCAGTATTGGGAGGGAGCAGGATTCTTTGATGAACAGAAGGAATGCAGTCTTGGTGCTGATCCAATGGACTTTAGGCTAGGGTTTCACACAGAATGAAATATCTGTTTGATTTAAGACCTATTTAGATTTGCCTCTCACCTTCCCCAATTCATTAGATCTAGAAAATGTATAGGCTGGGTTTGAGACTCAGCAGTTTAGTGGCCTGTGTTTGAGATGCATAAATCAATTGAGCTCAGATTCATAGTGCAGTCACTTAAATGGTACCTTTGTATTATTTGTATAAGCCACTTGAAAAACCTCTTAAAAAAAAAAAAAACAAAAACCCAAACTCTAATTAGCTAGAAGCAGGGATGTTTCTGTTCAGACCACTTTGCCCACCTAAAACCCCATTTGTGTAAAATAATAATGTTAAAAACAATTTTTAAAAATAACAATAATCAAGGTCAGATGGGAGACCAGTCTTCAGGTCTGTACTCAACGCCCAGAGAGCACAGAGCCATCTCTGTCCTAGCCCGCGATCTTCCAGAGTAGAACTGCCACTTAAAGCTCATGTGTGCAGCTGACAAAGGGCTTTCCCCTTGCTCCTTCCAGTCTGGGAAGTGTTTATAGACCCCTCACCCCAGCGTGAGAGGCTGGCTGGGAAGCAGAAGCTGGTCCACTTGGGATGAAGACATCAAAGCAGATTCTGATCCAATTAGAAAAAGATACTATTGTCCTCTGAATTCCCAAAGTTAGCAGGCTGTTAGGAACACTTAGCCAGTTTCCTTGGGGATGCTGTGGCATTGACTTAAATCTGAAGCTCATTGATATGCACACATAACGAGGGACCCATGTCTCCTGTGCAGCGAGCCCGGGCAACCCAGGAACCACTTGCTCCCTTTCTACTAGGCAGATGCAGTTTTCAGGGTTTGCATGGTGCCTGTAAAATGCTATTTTTCCTCGGTCGGCCTTAAACGAATGTTAGTCTCTTGCGTCTTAGAAGGAAGAATATGAACACTTTATGGGGGAAAAAAATGTATAACTGTTTCCATTTATAACACTTCAGAGAATGAACATGGGAAATAGTTTAAGCTGGTAATTTTAGCTATTAGTCCTAGCTGTGGAATTCCCGGAGACACTTATCCATCTGTGTTCAAGTCGCAATTATTCTGTCCTCTCTGGCACACA
This sequence comes from Cynopterus sphinx, assembly GCA_030015415.1. Taxonomy (NCBI): domain Eukaryota; kingdom Metazoa; phylum Chordata; class Mammalia; order Chiroptera; family Pteropodidae; genus Cynopterus; species Cynopterus sphinx. The sequence continues at coordinate 126,170,747 of CM057383.1, forward strand.
CTTTTCTTTTGTTCCCTCCTTTTTTTTTTTCCTCAGAGCTTTTCTGAAAGCCACCTGTCCTTGATGATGTAGAGATGATTTTCATATCTGCCATATATAGCTAATGAGCTGCTTAAAATATCTGCTTTCTTTGACTACTATCACCTATTACGGAGAAGAACCACACTTATAAAGTTAACAAAGTATTTTCCTAGGGTTATGTGGATTGGCATGGACTGCTGAGGTCAGGGGAGAGTTAGATATAACCTTGCCAAGAGAAAGCTGGACCTTCTCTGCCCCCTGGCCACAGTGTAAGCCCTAATCCATCCTCCATCTTGAAAGTACAGATTATTGATCTCAAATGGGATTGAGCAAGAGAGAGATAGTTACTTCAGTCCAAATCCAATCCCACTCTGCAAAGATACATACCCTAGTCCAATTGTTTCTTTAGGTTTATTATTTCAAAATTATTTCATGATTTTGTCCGTATCCAAATACCACTTGACCACATTTTACTCAACATTTCTTTTCAATAATTTTTTTTTTAATTCAGCCTTTTCTTCTGAATAATACTGTCAATACAGTGATGGGTTTCATGGGCTTGTTATATATTTTCAACACAATATGTATATATTACTATTAAAATTTTTTTAAATGTTAATTCAGCTACCACTGAACTTCCACACACTGTACTTAGAGTAATATTTCTTTAGTGGTTTAGTATTAAGTGCCTTTTTTTACAATTTCTTTAGAAATTGTTTGGGGGGAATCAGAAGGAAGGTCTGTATTTAGAGTATACATAGATTATAGGCCCTATTCTGATTTCTGAAATGCAAAACCTCAAGACAAATATGCAGAAGCATTTTATGATACTATACAAAAGTACAGAATTTTCAAGCCCTTTCTGAATATATATATATATATATACATATATATATATATATATATATATATATATATATATATATATGAGAGATAGAGAGAGAGAGCACGCATTTAGAATCACTGTTCCACACAAAACCAAAATAAAGGTTAGAGTAGAATCATTAGGGTCTCTACACCATTTAATATGTTTAATTTTCCAATTAAAAAAAGGGTAAAAAGGACTAAGAAAATGCATCTTTGATCTGACAATGTCATATGCCCTGGCTACTGATATGTACATAACACTTATGTGAGTGTATTGGGTCTCTCTTACTCTCACTCTCTTTCAAATATTCATAACTTTAATGGCCAACCTTCTAGCCCAGATATCTCAGATGGAGACTCTTTTGCCAGCCTTTTCTTCTGAATGATAGTGTCTCGCCCAGGCAATCCTCATTAGTGTACAATCCCATATCCTAGCCTTAGAACTCTGTTAAATTTGACATTTTTTTAAAAGGAGATGTCTGTACTGATTTTTGTCAGATAATCTTCAATTATTGTAAAAAATTAGAGGAACCCAGAGAGAGCATATGTATTCTATGATCCTACCCTCTGAGAAACACCCAAAGTTTGGCAGTATTCATTTTTCCTTTAAAATTTTTAAAAATATTTTAAATAAGTTTTTGAACTCTGGTAAAAACATAAAATTTACCTTCTTAACCATTTTTTAGTGTACATTTTAGTAGTGTTAAACATATCCACATTGTTGGAAAACAGATCTCTAGAACGTTTTTTATCTTGTGAATCTGAAACACAATGCCCATTTAACAACTCCCTTTTCCCTCCTCCTCCCAGCCCTTGCTAACCACTCTTCTTTCCATTTCTATGAATACGACTACTTTAGATCCCTCACATAAGTGGAATTACACATTATTTGTCTTTTTGTGACTGTTTTATTTAATATAATATCCTCAAGGTTTATCCATGCTATAACATGTGACAGGATCTCCTTTCCTTTTTTAAGGCTGAATAATATTCCATTGTATGCCTATACAGCATTTATCCATTCATCTATCTATAGAAATTTGGGTTGCTTCAATCTCTTGGCTTTTGTGCATTATACTACTATGAATATGAATATACAAATAATATATTCCAAGCTTTCTTTTGTTTTGTTTTGTTTGTTTGTTTGTTTTTTTTAGATATATACCCAGAAATGGGATTGCTGGATCACATGGTAGTTCTGTTTTTAATATTTTGAGGAACCTCCGTACTGTTTTCCATAGCAGTTGTACCAGGGTACACCCCACCAACAGAGCATAAGGTTTTTAATTTCTCCACATTCTCTCCAATGCTTATTTTCTGATTTTTGAATCCTAGCCAACCTGAGCGGTGTGAGGTGGCATCTCATTGTGTATCCTTCCTGCCTTTGTATGTCTATGTAGCATGCACCTCTAAAACATAGTGTGATTTTATTATATGTGTTTTCTTTGTAGAAAATGGTCTCTCTCTATTGCCATGTTTTTGTAAAAAGCTATTAACTTGCAAAACTATTTTAACTCAGTGCCAAGTGAATAACACAAACTAAAGCAGAAGACTAGGTTGGGTTGTTTTGGGATTTTTATTTTTTTAGAAAGGTATTTTTTTAACCACTATTATAATAAATTCATTTTGGAATCATTTTTTAATTCTATTTTTGTGTGGAAATTTTTAAACTAAAATATTTTCTTTACCCCAGTGTTTTTTTCTGACCTTAGGAGAACAAAACTGGAGTGAGCTAACACATTCATCTGCTTATTTGCTGGCTCTTATTGACATGCTTGGAAAAGTGTTAGCCTGTGAGCAAACATGGAAATTGGTATTCTGAAAAAGTCTGGGATGGGGGCTTTGGGGCTTGTAAAGTCCAAGGCACTAGGAGGAGCATTTCCAGGCCAATATCAAAATTCCATTGTAGGATCAATACCACTGATTTGCTGTGATTTAGGTGTCCCACTCAGATGTCTTCAGGGGCTAGACCATCCATCTCTGTTAATTTGTTTTAATGAAAATGTTGGCGGTAAGACAATGGGGAAGAGTGGGGACTGTCGTCAGCTGCAGGCTCTGCCTAAAAAGCTATTCAAATTTAAACTCAAAAAAAAAAAAAAAAAAAGCTGTGTGGGCCAAGCAACACACATCTGGCCTGAACTGGGCCCATGGGTGCAATTTGACATCTGCTGTGGAGCTGGTTTTTTGTGGGACAGTCTTTGCCTTGGGGTCAGTTTCCCATCTCTGAGGTTTTGGTTACTTACCCACAGGCCTGTCTTGCTCAGGCCCCAGGGCCTTGTGCTCCTAGCTCATGCCCAGAGCCCACTCTGGCTGGATTCCGTAGAGGGACTATCTCATCAATGACTTTAATAAGTCATTTGGATGGGAAGGAAGGCTTAAGGTCGGAGTAACTTCAACTTACGGCCTGAGCAGAGTTGGTTTGTGGGATCTCAAGAAGACCTTGAGCTTCTAGGTGGTCCTGGGGTCAGGCCTCTGTAGATTCCAATTCTTCTGCTTTCAAACTGTGTAGCTCTAGGAGGCAAATTGCTTTGCCTTTCTAAGCCTCATGGTCTGCCTCTGAGAATGGGATAATAATGACAATGATAAAGGGGTTGTCAAAAGATTGAATGGACAATGTGGGTACGGTGCTCAGCACAGGACCCAGCATGTAGTCACCCCTGCATTCGCATTAACCATGGATGTTGGGATTTAGAGACATTGTGGATGGCGCATTGTGCACCCCTAAAATTATTTGTAAAGTGTTGTGCTGTTGTGTACTTAATTTTTCCTGGGGAAAAGATCCATTACTTTTCATTGGATTCTAAACATAAAACAAGATAGGGTAGGGACCCCGATGTTAAGGGAAGCTGAGGAAGTTGTTACAGAACTCGTGCTATAGAACGGATAAGCAGGTCCTCCCAGACCTGGGATACGAAGCCATGTTTGGTTAGCTCTTTCCACCCTTGTCAGAACTTGACTGATCATAGATTTACGCCATTGACCCACTTTCTTCAAGGGCAGACAGAGGCAGTTTTCTAGTCTGTGCCGATGTCAGAATTAGAAAAGCAGATTCACGTTCAGCCTATGTGACCTCAGTGAAAATGGCAATGTTGCTGGGTTTCCGTTTGAAGGCTGGGGTAGGAATGGGGGTGTATGAGGAATAATCCTGGAGGAATGCAAAGGTCATTGCTGATGTTACGACTGGACGCAGTAGTATCCAGAGGAAAGCTGTGCTTCACGTCAGGGTGTTAAGGGAAAGTGTTCCCAAGTACATTCTGCTACAACCTCCCTCAACCTGCCTTGTGCACCCGGGAGTGATTTTTGCAGCAACACAGAAGCCTGGCTTCTAGGGCAGTGGCCTTGGAGACATGGCTGAAGGTCATCCTTCATTGTCATCCCCTGTAGACCAGTGAGTCCCTAATTACCCCCTCCCCAATTCATCCCCCCCCCCCCACAACCAGGCTGAAAACATGACTAGGAAGAGTAGTGATGTAGTGAGAAAAATAATGTACCTAGAGCTCTGTCCTTCTGTTTGATTCTTTCAGACCTGATTCTGAGTGCTCAGAAATTGTAAGAGTTACATGGCTTCTAGGGGACCCAGTTGTTAGTAATCTTTGATTATCCTTGTACTTAGGATAGTTCTGAAGAGTTCCTTTCTCTCTGGTTTGTTTCTTTTGGGTATTTTTAGATGATGGAATAGAAATTGGTGGGGAAAAGTCAATGGGTTAAAGGATGGATAGAGGGACAGACGGATAGATATGTGATAATACAAGTAAGTATAGCAAAATGATAGATTATAGATGGTGGCCTTACAAGTGTTCACTGTAAAATGCTTTCAACTTTGCTGTATGTTTAAGATTTTAATAATCAAAGATTGGCAGGAAATGAGTTGAAATATTTGCTTGTAAAACTTTTGGAAAATGGGAAAAGAGAATTAATGGAGTAGGGATTCCTCCTCTCCCTCCCCCCACACTCATTTCCCCATTTAGTTCTAGCTCTGTCTTCTTCATGGTTTTTTCACTCTGATTTGGGTGCTTGGGGTCACATTCTAGGGGATGTCAATAAGGTAGTGAGCAAGATGCTTCTCTGAATGTGGAACACATTCTTTCATTCTTTTGGGAGGAGGATGGACAAGTGATAGTGAAAAGCTTATAAAAAGAAACATTTTAAAAATAACCATGGAGACCCAGGGTGAGGAGGGGGTCAAGCAGCTGTATATTGAGGGCTGAGGAAAGACGTCTCCAAGGAGGAGACATCTGAGCTGAGACCTGTGTGAACAGAAGACTCTAGATATGCGAGGATGAAGGGAGGAGCATTATGGGTGGGGAACAGCTGGTACAGAGGCCTGGAGATGGGCACAAGCTTGGTGTATTTCCGGAAACGAAAGGCCAGTGTGAGGGAGGGAGGGAACAACTGAGAGGCAGTTCACAGGGGTAGCCAGAGGCCTACCAGGTAGGCCTAGATTGCAGGAGGTGGCCATGGGAGACGGAGTGGCACATCCTGCTGGGCAGATCTCTGGATACCATTCACATTGCATATGATGAACAGGGATCCCCAAAGTCAAGAAGTACCTGTAGAGGCCCAAGCTTGGGCAGAGAGGCTGTATGTGTTGTGTAAAAACTCCAAGGAAGTAACTGTAGTTGGCAACTAGGATCAATTGATCATTCATAATTGCAGAATTTCCCCACCTCTATCCCAGGAGGTTAGTTCTGTTGGTGAATATATTTTTTAAATTATATGGTAAAATTGGCTTTTGGGGATATACAGTTCTCTGAGCTTTTTTAAGGTTGGAAAAATTACTTTATGAATCCGGTGAGTTTTACACATGTATACACTTGAGTAACCACTACGTCAAGATACAGAACAATTCCACCACCCCAAAAGTTCCCTCTTGCTCTGCTTTGTAGTCACAGCCTCTCTCTCCCCTTCTCTCTTTCCGACAACCGCTGATCTATTTTCCATCATTTGAGAATTTTATATACATGGAATCCTACAGTAGTAACCTTTTGAGACTGGCTTCTTTCATGTAGCATAATGCCCATAATATGTTTTAAGTCTCCAAGGAGACCTGTTGAAAATGATAGTTAAATGTCTTTTGTTTTACTGGGAGTGTGGGAAGGGGAAGAAGCAGCCTGAAAATGATGATGAATGATAAAAATCAAAAACAAGAATGGGAGACACGAGGTGGGCTCTGAAAAAGGATCATTGGGGAATGAACATAGGTAAGTAAAGGGAGATCATACAGAGTTGTCTTCTGTAAATATGCAGTGTGGATCTATGATTTTCCCCCAAGAAACCTTTGGTATTGTTGGGCGATGGAGTGGAATTTACTGGGGGGAGTGTACCACAGGGCCATGTCCTCCCAGGTACATGTGGACCGAGGACAGAGGCTGCTCATTCAGTTCCAAAATACAAGCTGCAGGGGGGCAACTTTGGGCTTTAACAGGAAACAGTGGAATAAAAGGTTCAGTAAACTGGTTGCTTCACTGTATCCTGAGTTTATGTTCCTAGAAAGCAGTGAGGGGCCGGCTAGCCAGATGCAGTCATCTTGGGCTGCGAGAGGGGCCAGTGAGCTCTGCCCAGTTGTTGAAAAGGCTGGAACCCCTGAGTAAATCTGGCTGTTTGTGCACACGTGTGGTGGAGCGAGCGTAGCAGGACCAAAAGGCAGAATGAGGAGCCCCTGCCTTCCCAGCGTAGCTGGGATCAAGCATCTCTCCTCCTCTGGCTTCTGTGATCACAAATACAGAACAGCTCTCTAATTACAAACCTTTTGTGGCCTTTTATGTCGTTAATGTTTGTTTCAGCACCTTCCTGGCTAAGAGGCCTGCAAGATAATTAAAAGGGGGGTGGGGGTGGGGGGAGAGGTCAACCTGTTTTTCCACGGGCAAAGGTGCATCGCCATGTTCCTCTGGCCACCGCCAGAGCAAAGCACACGCCAGGTCCTGCTGCATAATGAGGAATCCCTAAGGCCCCCCTAGGGTGATCGATAGCACCCGCCTAGCTCTGAGGCTCGCATAATGAGCTGTGCAGCCCTGTCAGAGTCACCAGCCAGCCTTGGGGAAGCCTCCCCTCCCCCACTGTCCACTTCTTCAACAAACGCCCCCTCTCCACCCGCCACCTCGGTTGGGTTTCCCTTTGATTGGCAGAGGCCCTGTCATTTCCGCCTGGGTTGCCTGACAGCCCCTCCGCCTGTTCTAATTATGCCGGTTCTATTCTTGGGCCACTGTGACCCCAGGAAGGCTTTATCAGATTGTCCAACTGACCGTGACCAGACCTCCAGCACCTGCCTCCCTTGCTGACTGAGAGTGGAAGGTGTTTACACACAGCAGAGCTGGGGTCTGATTGACTGGCCAGGGTCCTGGGCTGAGGGCTGCCCGTCTGAGTGTCAGTGATGACAAATGGAGTCGCCTCGCCACCCAGCCTCATTAATGCCCCTCCGGGTCCAGACAGTATCGAGTGGGGTGTGTGCAAGCACAGCACCTGCTGCCATTGTTCAGGGTCCTCGGGGACAGGCTTTTTGACTGCAGCAGTATCATTCAGGTCCATTTCTTACCAGTTTGTTTGTCCTCTGCTCCTTCCTTCTCTAGTTCACCCTCCGTGCGGCCTCTCACCTTTGTCTTCTACCCACACACCTTCCTTCTCGTGTCAACTGCCATAGAAACCAATCAGAATTGCTGTTCAGAGGTTGATTTATTGGCAGTATGACTGTTCTGTTTCTGGCTGAAATCTTTGGTGCTTCCCAGCTTTTTCAGGCCCCACCTAGGCGTTTCTGGTCATACAGAGAGTTTCTATAAGGCAGATGGGTAAATGACACATTTTGATAGGAATATTAAATCATCGATGTCCTTTAGGAATCTGTTTGGATCATTTCATTTACTAATTGATCACTTAGGTCCTGAGGAGGTAGGAGTTTTCCAGAAGCCAAGCTATTTCTGCCTTCCTGGATGATGGGATTTGGCCCATTATCTCGAGGCCAAGTTCAGTTCTCTTAGGGGAGAATCGTGGATAGGGCCTTACTGCTCAAAGTGTGGCCTCTGGACCAGCTAGCTGCAGGATCTACTGGGAGCTTGTTCAAAATGCAGAATCTCAGGCCCCAGCCCAGACCTCCTGAGTCGGAGTCTGTATGGTACAGTTTGAGAAGCTCAGTACCAGGACGTTATAAATCCAGGTAGGGAAGCCCTCCTTTAGATTTGCCAAGGAGGAAGAGAGCTCAGCAACTTTCTTCCATTAAACTGGCTGGTGAAGAGGTCTCCTTTCTTTCTGACTTCAGAGGGATCCTTGCTGGGAGACACGAAAACTAGTTTGAAGCGAGTTTGCCAAGAGTTAGGAACCAAATGTGCGTTTTGGGCCCAGGGAATAAGTTTCCTAGAAGCTGCTGCTGCTTATTCTCAGGGAGATGTTTGGGTGTTTAAAGACCACCTACAAAAAAAATAGCGTCCTCTAGGGCCACCTTGGATGATACCCTCTAGGCTGGGGAGCATTTAGTGAGCCATGCCTTAAATTACTACTGCTCGCCTTTGGTTAATTTGAAACTTTAAAGCTTGGATTTATGGGATGGTATTTCTTTTCAAAATATGTAATTTTATATTTGCTAAATGAACATATGCTACTTTTTAACCAAAGGAAAACTTTTAAAATAACTCTTAATATACAACTAATTTGCCAAAAGTAGGCAGACTTTAAAAAGATGGATCATCAAAAAGAAGCACACTAAAGTCATCTGTAATCTCACCATTTAGGAATTGTATTATTATTATTTTTTTTGAAGCTATTAAGGCACATTTAGAGATTTTCTTTACAAAAAAAACATAATCGTTCATACTATTTTATAACCTGCTTTTTACTTGATACATTATAAATATCTTTCTAAGTTAGTATAGTTCTTCTCCACATTAGTTTTCAATGCCTTACAAGATATTTCTTTATGAGGGGTGTTCTGTATAACAGGTTGATGTAATTCATCACCTGTTGCCCCGCATTTTGGCTTATAGTTTTTTCTGTTATTTCATCACTGCCATAAACTTCAGCTGTAGCAAAATATTTTTTTGCACATGGTCTATTTGATTAATTTAGGATAACTTTTGAATGCATATATAGAAGTGTTCCATGTAGGTTAGAGAAAAAGTTTCACCAACTAGAAGGTTGATGACTGTGAGGTTTGAATCTACCCTATCTATTAATAACAACCTCAGATGAATAAGCTATCGATATGCTGGAATTAGGTGGTGTCGCTTTACTGTGGGAAATGGCTCTTAGGGAGCATCTGGGTATTCTGAAGAAAACCGATTACTTGGTTCTGGAGCTTGGTGGCCTGTGTGCCTAGCCAGCAGTCACAGAAGGCTGTGCTAGAATTCAAAAGCGTGGTTGGCAAAGCACCGGTGGTAGTTACAGGATTGCCTCCACAGAAGGGCTCAGGGGAGGTGCAGAGGCTCTTGTAAGCTAGACACTGTGTGTACGTATTGGAGCCACACGGTGGGATGAGGTAGGAGCCAGAACAGATTCAGGGCTTGGGTGTGGGCAGCTGTTCTAAAAGGGGAACTCGAGGTGGTTTCAAGCTTGTGCAGAGCTGCGTGCCAGGATTCAAGAATGGAGTGGCCTCAACACTAAAGGGCAGAAATGGATTTAAAAGCCACCTGGGTGGAACCAGGATCAACTGAGTGAGAGTCTTGGAGAACTCTTTCTTGCTCAGTATACGCCAAAGGGCTGCCTGAGCCTGTAGGCAGGAGGGGGCACACACTCCAGGTCTGGAAAGGACTCTACTGGGTGGTGTGCTGTTGCTGAGACTTTGGTGTGGGGTGGAGGTTCTCATTCCTGGTGTGCCTAGATGTAAGCAGCTCCTCACAGTATGTTCCAGGCTTCCCCATGTAAGGACCTACGGCAACTTTAAATGCTTCCTCCTCTGGGCTTGAAACCTCTCTAGTTTGCTTTATCTGTGTCACAGCTAGGGAGATTCCCATTTCCTTCACTGTACTATAGTCAGTTATATGCATGTCTTAGAAAAAGCTGATTGGTGTGGGGAGAGCACCCAGCGATTATGAGTTCACCAGCTCCTAGCCTTCTGCCTCCTCCAATTCCTGGGTCACCCTTGGTATGTTACGTAACTTCTCTGAGCCTGAGTGTCTTCATTTATAAGAACACTGAGACTGTAAGGATTAGAACGAATGCTATAAAGTACCCCCCTTAGTACCTGGCTGGATAGTAGGTACCTTAAAACAGTCCATCATTCTTTAGGGCTTACTGTTGTCTCACCTGTAAGGGTTGATGGATCATTGTCCATGGGCAGATCCCACTAAACATACCTGTTAGGTTAGTAATAGGGGCCCTGAGGTCCAAAGGCTTAGGATAGCTATCTTACACGGAACAAGACAGAAGGAGCCCAGAACAGCTGTTGGAGTTGAGAAGGTGCTGGGTAACTGCAGCTTCTGAGGAGGGCATTCTGCACAGGCACAGCGAGGATCGTGTGATGCTCTGCTCTCCAACCTGTATGTTAGGCTGACCCAGCAGGCAGACAGCAGAGCTGTGGCCCAAGAACTTGGCCTGGCCTCACTGTCGTAGCTTTATACTCACTCCTCCCTTTCCTTTGCAGTGCTGTGTGGTATAATGATCAAACCTGCACTGGTTAGGGTTCCATCCCAGCTCCATCCTTCCTGTTTGTATGGCCTTAGACAAGTCCTTAACCAGTTTGTCACTCAATGTTGTCATCTGTACAATAAGCATAATAGATCCTCCTGCATAGGGTCCTCTTGAGGACCAAATGAGTTTCTTTATGAAAAGCATTTTCAATAGCAACTGGATATAGAGGGCATTTTCTTTGTGTTGTTAGTACCTTCTGGGGTTCAGACCTCTGTGGCTCAGGCCTTTCATCTGGACATCTTATTTCTTCTTGAGAGCACATGCAAAGCACATGGTGGTGGTGAGCATTCCGGAAATACGGTGGTGCTGATGAATGAAATAGTGCCTCAGTCATAGTCATTCTAGCACATGAAGTGGGTGGCTTGTGGATTTGTTCAGGTTTCATTTTGAAGTAAGAGGATGATTTCTGGTTTCTGTTTCATTTTCCCCAGTGACTATCAGATACTAGGAAGAAAGCAGGACACTTGTGCACACGTGCAGCCTTTCCCACCTCCCATAGCCATACTCGTAGAGCTGCATTTCTGTACGTACTTCTCACAGGCCATCAGACCACCCCGGAAGTTACTCGTGGTCTATGGAGGCCACCGCACGTCCATAGTGGCTGTTTGTGGCATAGACTGGGAGCAAATCTCCTAAGTTTTTCCAAGTTGGCACTGAGTCTCCTACTTGGAAATGCCAGCACGCAGCTTTGTGTGCACCGTGATTTAGTGCTCATGAAGGCGCCTGTGAAATGTGCTCTCCCACCAGGGTATTGGGCATTTGGGAGACCTGGCAGACAGTAAGCTGTGCTACCGACAAGCTCAGATGCTACAACAATCCTGTGAGAAGTCATAGAGAGGACAAAATTCTGTCCATTGTGTGCCCACAGGGGCTGGGGACACTGAACCATCCCCTTAGTGCATCAAAACGGAAGCAAGCACTTTGGACAGCCTTAGTTTCTGTCACTTGGGGTGATGATTATTGAGTAGGGGAATAAGTATAAACCAGTCTCTAAAGTGATTCTCAGAAAACTGGTCACGTGAAAATGTACCATAGGAAAAGATCCGTAGCCAACTGTTTTGGGAAAATGCATCACACTGTCTTTCTTGATGTTTATAATACACATTTGCATATTCAAGGCTCTGAGAAGTCCTGCAGTAAAGAAACAAACTTAACATCGTTTAACCCAGTAGTGCCCAAATCAATCACCACACTTTTTTTTTCACATAACATCCATCAGCATCCCTAGGAGCTAGGTAACACGGAAAAAATCCTGGGCTATCTAATTATCCTCAAAAAGTCTATATAATAAGTGGTAAACGAATATTAAGAAAAGAGAATCTGTTATTTTTTAATAAGAAAATATTGAAATTAAAAGTATTTTACAAAAAACTTTGGTAATTTTTTTGTATTCACTTTTAGTTTTGATCGTAAAATATCTAATGTCTCACCAACTCATATTTCTTCTTGAAATATCAGGGTCATGACATGCTAGAAGATGCCTCCATGTGGTAAAAGACTGCAATTTGAGTAAAAAGGTAAATTTTGAGATTTCAGAGATGCTCTTAATGAGACCCTGGATTAACTGGGGTGGTATATTCAAGTATTCTGAGCCAAGCGAACATCTATTGAGCCAGCCCCTCAGCCAGCTGTAAGAGCCCTCAAACTAAAGTTTGGACCCTATGAAAGATCCAGGGTGATAGATTTATCCTGAAAAGTATTTTTCATGTGTTTTGTGTCTTTGGGGATGGCCCTCACTCACAAAACTGCCTTGAAGGAGAATTGCTTTGATAAGAATCATTTGAGAATATGAGGGTCCTCATAAGCCTGCACTATGCAAGTCAGGGTGTGAGTTACCAGATCCCCATAAGCCTCACTGTTCACTTCCTCAGACTGTTCTGGAACAGGGTAGAAGCGTAGATCTGCAGGTCAGCATTATCCTGGATCTGAGAGTTCATTAGGTCACTTCTGAAACCTCTGTCAACTAAACAAGAAGCAGCGGACCCGCTGCAGGCTCTTGTTTATTATTGCAGTCCTCCAGTCGTACATCCTTCTCACCCCTTCACTCCTGCGGCTAATCAAGCTAATTTGATTTGACATCCTGGCATTTGAGATTTGTCAAGTATTGTAACTGTAAGCGGTCCTAATATTGAAAACCATACTTGAAATTTTATGTAATCCAGATGTGCGTGCCAATAAAGCGGAGATGAAATGACAAGGTCGGGGTGGGGGAGGGGGCCTGGGATGGTCAGGGGAGTGTGTGTGTGTGTGGAAGAATCTTGTTGCCCTGTATTTTTTCCACATGGTCTGTGTAGCCAAGAAGGATTTTATGTATTTATGTTTTCCCTTAAGAATAGTAACTGGATTATTAAGTATAGCTTTAAGTAAGTACCGCATTGGTTTTATTTGCAGCCAAGAATAACTGATTAAGTTTTGGGGAGCAGGAAGGCAGTCTATTTTAAATACTTTCTAAAACTTTTCAATTGGTCAGGACTCTTCAACAGTATAGTCTTGGGAATTATTAGTCAGATGGAGTCAGGATTTTTGGCATGAATCTCTTTAATGTCAATTTTTTTTAGTTGAAGATAATTTGAAGTCCTTTGGTGTCTGTCATTCAGAAGCCCCTCCCCCACACCCCACACCCCAAGAAACAAAGGCTTTGTCTGACTCCAGAGTTGTCATTTCAGAACCCTCCCTGTTGGTAATACCCAAATGCCATTTCCATTTTCTGGAACCTCAGCGAGTAGTGAATTAAATGTGAAAAGGTCTCTTTAAGGGTTGAGTGTCCCCCTCCCTCACCACTCAGCAGTGGCTCCCTGTGTCACCTCCAGCAGGACAGCCAGACACCTTTTCTGGCCATGGCCTTGCCCACCTATGGAGAAGACCACAGCGCTTTGTCCAGGTGACCCAACAGGGATAGTTCATGTAGCTGACCCAACAGGGAGTTCTGAGTTGAAAGTTTTGGTCTTCTTGACATGAAACCACGGCAGAATGTATTATTATTCCTTAGCATGCTATGCCTAATTAACAACTATTCTTAACTAGACCCAGTAGCCCAGGGAAAACTGGTCATACCAGTTAGTGAAAGCAGACAAAACATGAGACAGAAAGGGAAGCACAGAGTTGGGATCCACTTAAGTGGAGATGACATCTGGTAGGCAGGGCCGTGGATAGAAACCATGACTGCCATTGGTTCCAATGTCATCCGTGACTGCTGCGAGGCAGGAAATCAAACATCAGGTCGCTATTTTAGCCCTTATTAGGGCAGAATAAAAGGAAAACGATGCCCACTACTCTGGGGAAGCTTAAGGCATGCTGTTGTACCCACAATTTCCCCTTCACTAAACGCTTCTAGAGAAAATCTAGAGTGTGCAGTTTCCAAAGCAGGGATGGATTGCTTTTCTCTGGAGTGGAGGGGTGTTTTCCAGCTTTCTTTTTGTCATAATTTATAGCCATAATTCCAAGAGGGTAAGAAGCATGATGCCTGTACGTCAGACTCTCTGCAGAGCCTCAGCCCGTGGGCTCCAGCATGTGCCAGCTCAGGTCTCGAGTAAGGAATGCTGTCGTGGATCCAAGCCAAATAGATTCCAAATGATGAAATCCGATTTTTCCTGTTGGGTTTTGAAGTGAGGGAGTCAGGGTGGGGTGCGATTAGGCCCCCATGATTTGTTTACCTCGTGGACACTTAAAGCACAGGGAGTAGAATGAAGGGTCTCGAGTAGGCTTGGCCAGTGTAAGGGTGCAGGTGAGTCATCACCAGCTGGAAGTGACCGTCCCCTCTGCCGCTCTCCTGCTTGAGGCTCAGCAGTGCTGCCACTGGGGCCCCAGGCAGGAGCCAGACAGTCAAGGCTGCTAGTCCAGTTCTCTCCGCTGACATCATCACCCCACTCGTCTGGAATGACAGACAGCCTCTGCCTGAGGATGAGAGCAGGCTGGAAGTGGAAAAGCAGGAAGCGTTTCCAGGGCAGGAACGCACCATGGATTTTTCAAGGCACGTTTGTGTAGCACCAGGCCAAGCGCTGGCCCACCTATCTAACAGGATCCCGGGACGGCAGCGGGCTTCTGCAGGTCCGCTGGCCTGACCCTGCACCTCCCAACTAGAGCACGGTGAGACCTATTTGACCAAAGAAAAAAAGACCTATCTTTTTATTTTCTTTTTAATGTTTTCTAGCTGAGGTGTGCCGTTTTGCGTTTGTGCCATGTCTAGAACCCATTCCAGTCCACTGTCTGATGGAGGGATGCATAAAATCACACTAGAAGGGTTGTGACAAGAACCGAACCAACCACATGGGCCATAGCATTAATGGAGGGCAAGAATAAGAGCCAGGCTAAGAGTGATAGTGTTAGTGGGGTAGGTGGCTAAGAGCACCCGTGTGGGAGTCCATGAGCCTGATTTGCATCCTCGTTCTGTGGCTTATTACCTGTGGCCTTGGCCTCACCAATCTGTTCTCTTACTGTAAGATGGGATGATGGTGCCATGTTGTAAGCTGGGCTGGCGCTGAGTACTCCTAGCACAAAGTAAGTACTTAATAAATTGTTAGCTGTTAGCATGAGTGTCATCCTTCTCCGTAGCAACAGCCTGTTTGGGGGTCATGCCCTCCACGCAGCTGAATGTGTCTGATTTCCTCCTTCTTTTCTACATTGTTGCTCTAGTACTAGCGTATAAAGAGATATAAGTTCGTAAGAACTTTGACCTTGAGGCCAGACTGTGCAGCCACCATCCGTTCCCTTCCCAAGGGCTCACTGTCAGGATTGGGTCCTGTTTCATCCACCTCTTCTGAGGTCTGACAACATCACTCAGCCGTGAGGCCCATCTAGGGGGCCGTCATTAAGATGGGTGGAGTCTTTCAGAAAAAGCATGAGCACTCTAGGATACTGTTATCTGGGGCCACATGCTGGCCTCGTAGGGTGGAGAGGACAGTAGAGGTGGCCAGTTCTGTCTCTCCCATGTCCCTTGCCAGCTGACTCTCCAAAGCAGTGAAGCTGGAGTCAGCTGAGTTTCCCCAACAGAGACCGCAGGCCAAAAGCAGGCCCAGGCTTAGACTGCCTGAGTTTTCTCTCCAAATTGCTTCATGGGCTTATTCCAAAGCAAAATAAGAAAAAAAGACCCCTGTTGTGTCCTTGGCTCACTTCTGTAAAACATCATGACCATTAACCGAAGGAAAAGAAAGGCCTGAGCCCTGTGACAGACAGACATCAGGCCAAAATTATTCTCCCCCCTCCTTTCCTGGCTCCAGGAATAGTAAAAATAGTGGACATGATACTCACTAAAAATCGTGGAGTATTTATTTAAGTGCCTGCCTGGTCTTGTTTAAGCACTTTACATATATTCAGTTATTTAATCCTAACAACCTAGTCAAAGAAGTTTACTGTTGCTACAGTTGTACAGATAAAAGGACTCGGGCACAGAGCAGTTAAGTGACTTGCCAAAGGTCACATAGCTAGTAATGTCTAAACCAGTTTTAGAACCCAAACTGTCTGCAGTTGGAGGCTATACGCTTAACCACAGGCTGTGCTGCCTCTCATGGTCATTATAAGTTATTAAAAGTTATACTTATGAAAATAAAGCATACACTCTTGTGATAAGATGACACAGAACTATACATACGCATTATTCCCACGTCGGTTTCCTGCTTTTGCTATTGTACTGTAATTACGGAAGGTGTAGCCATCTAGGGAAATTGGGTGAGAGGTACACAAGAGCTTTCTGAATGATTTTTGCCCCTTCCTGTGAATATAATTATTTTAAAATAAAAGGTTCCAACAAACAAACCACCGCCAGCATTATATTGAGCTCTGATTATATGCTAAGCGGTGTGCTAAGCACTTTACATTCCTGATTTTTTTTAATCCTCCCAGCAAACCCAGTGTTGCAGACAGAATGAGGTGTGGGTGCTTTATTCTCTTCAGTTACACATGAGGAAACTGAGGCTTGCAAGGTTAAGTAAGTCGTATGTAAAGTCTCTGGGAAGTGGCGAGGCCACTGGGCCTTTCTGGCTCCAGAGCATGAACTCATAATGCTTCTTTGGAAGTAATACTTAGAAGTGTGGCGTGGGTGGCCTATCTCCATGTCAGGCTCAGCCGTAGAGTGGCTCAAGCTCCCTCGGTGACAGGAAGCTCCTTGAGGCAGCCCTGGGACCTTGTCTGTCTGTGACAGACCTGAGAAGAAATTGAATCAGTCAATTGCCATCATCTTTTCTCTTTCCCCACTGTTCCTCCTAGCAGTCCCCCTCCTTCCCATGAAGGATGCACTTGCCAAACAAAAATCAGTGACCTTGGAGGCAGGTCTTTGGGGGCTGAATTGCAAGTGTTTCTCACATCTCAGTGAAAAAGCAGACTTCAGAGTCAGACCTGGATTCACATGTTAGCTGGACTTCTCGTTAGCTCTTTTACCTTGAGAACGTTGCTTAAACTCCTAGAGCTGTGTTTTTTTTTTTAATCTATACAGCAAGCGTAATCACAATACCTACCTCCCTGTTTTATTATACACGTCAAATGAGATAAAGAACCTGGTACATGGATGTTCCATCAGTTTTGGTTTCCGTGTGTTTGCTCAGCAAACTTGGAGCCCTGCTCGGTGCTGCACATGGTGCTGCATTAACCAGTCGAGGCTTCTGTTGAGGTTTGGCACAGAGGATGCTGGGGATGCAAGGACAATGACAACAACATGGTCTACCATCAAAGGAGCAAGTATTGGGTCCTAGTGCAAAAGGCAAGTTGCAAGTATTGACAGGCTGTGAACCAGGAGGAGGGTGCCCTTCAAGCCTGGAGCTCCTTTGCTGGACCCAGAGTCTGGAGATTGGGCCTAAGCCAGGTACCTTCCTGGGAGTCAAGGGCACCGTTACGTTTTAGAAGAGGGAGCGTTATCAATCACCACGTTGGGTGGCATCAGCGATTCTCATCTTCATTTCCATCAGAGGTATCTTGTGACTGGGTATCGTCAAGTTCAATTTAGTCTGAATCAGGACACGGCAAGGACTTATTTTTTATTTCTGCCCTGGGCTGAACCTGTCTCGAATAATTCAGTGTTCATCTAATTCCAAACACCGAGATTTTTTTTCCATCCATGCTGCTTTATTCAGGATCAAGTGGTTGCTTGTTTCTCTCTGTCTCCCATCCAAAAACCCACTCACCCACCTCTACCTCTGGTTCCAGTAATGAGCGTTTTTAGGAAAGAGAATCAACCCTGTGTGTACTACAACATGGTATCAGCTGCCTAAGGTCCAGGAACACTCCTCAGGGCAGGGCCTGCACATAGTGGCATGTGGATATCTTTGACCCAACGCTCTAAAAAAAAAAAAAATTCTTTTGCTGACATTCAAAAATCAGGAAGTTTCCAGATCTGGCAACAGTGGACTAAAGCTGAGTAGCATCTGCCCCCTTTAGATGAAGCACATGTTCTCCAATTTGCTGTAGACATCATCCCCCTACTTCACTCATTTACTTGCATGCCTGGCCCCCACGAGCATCTAGTTGTCAACTCCCGACATAGATGACCAAGGAAAACTGTGTCCACAGGTGCAGCGGGTTAGATACTTCAGGAGCTAAGTGGGCCACAGTGGATCCTGAGACTGCTCCTCACTGTGTGTGGCTACAGCAAAGCAGCGGGAAGCTGCTCGTTGTCCATCCTTCTCCCAGCTCTATGTTAACACCCAGTTAGTTTTCTTAGTTAGGAAGCTGGGATTCTAGAGAATCCTCAGGTCTGCACCAGCACCCCCGTTGTGGCAGAATTCCTGGAAAAGTGATCTGGAGGATGACATACGCTGACTCAGAGTTGTGGGTACACACATCCCTCCGTGGGACTGTAGCAGGCTCAGAGTACATTTGGGTGACGTGGAGTATTACCTGGGGTACCGCACGAGGAGTCAAAAGAGATAAGTTTCAGCCTGGCTTTTTACCACTTGCAAACTGGCCACTTGACTCTCTGGACTTTGGTATTCTCATCTGCAAAATGGGGATGATGTCAAATGTGCCTGCCAACAGGATTGATGAGAGGATCAGCTTACACGATCCCATGAAAATACAAAAAGTTTTACTGAAAACTTAGGCGATGTGATAGCAGTAGCTGTGGAAGAGCACACAGCCTCCCTGATGTTTGGTAGTGTGTAGGTCAGGGGCCAGCAAGCTGGGGCCCGCGGGACAAACCCTGCCTTCTGAGAATGGTTTTTACACCGGGAAATGGTTGAAAAACAATCAACAGACAGATAATGTTTCATAGAGCGTAGAAGTTCTATGAAGTTCAGATTTCAGTGTCCGTAAATGAAGTTTCATTGGAACTCAGCCGTGCCCATGTGTTTACACACTATTGATAGCTGCTCTCCCCATGCAGTGGCAGCATCAGGTCGTTGTGACAGAGACCAGATGGCCCCCAAAGCTTAAAGTACTTACCATCTGACCCTTTCCAGAAGAAGTTTGCCAACCTCTAGGGTAGGTCATAGAAGGACAGTGACTCAATTCCCTTACTTTCTTTCCTCATGTCTCAGGTGATGTGGCTAAAAAGGAACATTTACAGATATAAAACCATGGAGGCAAATCCTCCATGGGTCACACTGAATCTTCCCTTCAGGACAAAGCCAAGAATTTGTCTCCATTTAACTCCCATGGAGCAACCCTCCCATCTTTTGGGCTCCAGCTAGGGGCACTTCCTGATGAAAACCACAACATTTTTTTGTAAAACCAAGGTCCCTTTTAGCAACAACCGCAAAAAGAGAAGAGGCTCTTCCTGTCACAATAGGCCTTTCTCCAGCACATTAGCCATGGAACGTGCCTGGTTGCAGAGCTTCTTCCCCTCGGCCGCAAACTGACAGGAGACGTAGGAGACAGCTACTGCTCCAAAAGCCTGCCAGGGCCGCGTTAAGCTGAATCACATCCCCAAAAAGGTATGTTGAAATCCTAACGCCCAAATGTGGCCTTATGTGGAAATAGAGTCATTACAGATGTAATTAGTTAAGTAAGGTAAGGTCCCACTAGCATAGGGTGGACCCCTAATTCAATGTGAAGGGTGCCCTTATAGTAAGAGGCAAATCTGAACACAGAGTCACACAGGGAGAACAGTGTCTGATAGCAGAGGTAGAGATTGGAGTGATGCATCTATAAGCCAAGGGATGCCAAGGATTGGAGGCCATTACCAGAGGCTAGGAAGAAGCGAGAAAGGATTCTGCCCAGCATCTCAGAAGAAGCCTGGCCCTGCTAACACCTTGACCTCAGGCTTCTAGTCTCCAAAGTATAAGATAATAAATCTCTGTTGCTTAAAGCCACCCGGGTTGGTGTTTTGTTATAGCAGCTCTAGGAAACGCATACAGGCTGCTCGCCCACCCTTGGTGCAGCTTTCTAATGCCTTTCAAAGCGCTTGGCATCATCCCCATTCTACAAGTGAGGCGGTAGAGGTGTGGCAACTTCTGGTGACCTACCTGTGGTTTCGGCTCTTGGAAAAGCAGGATTCAAACCCAGGCCTGACTGTCCAGGGAATAGCATTCCTCTGGCTGGTCCATAGCATCCTCAAGGAGAGAGGGGCGGGCTCTCAAGATCATGGTGCCTCCTACCTTGTGTTTCTCATTCCAGCAGTTCCATGGAAAATTCTTCTTTGCTGTAGTCATCTGAAATTGTTTACTTGAGCTTTCAAATGAGTAAGAGGAAAAATCAGCCACTAACTAAAAAAAAAAAAAAAAAAATAGACGGGGGACTATGCTTTACGAGCACCTTTGTCTTGTTCACGATTGTAAATTAGGAGAGGAGTGAACTGTCCCTTTCTTAGCCACCTTCCAGTGTGTCTGAAGAATGTGCCCAAGAGATCTCTGAGGAGATATCCCAAATAGAACCCCAGCGTGGAAGGCAATTTAATAAGGATGTCTCCAGTGGCCTCCTGGAAAGCATAAGAACTCCGTCCTTCCTTCTTTGGTAGCAGCTGGTTGGCCAGGCTCTTGTGTAACACACGCATGAAATCATCCCCAGTGTTCCTGAGACGCTGTACTTTTTTCCACTAGGGCTTCCTTTAAAGCTCACAGTTCACACACTGGGGAAGAAACTCAGCTTGCAAGTGAAATCTTGTCATCGAAACTCTGGGACTTTGTTTAAGACTTTTTCCTTCTGTGTGAATGTTTTCAGACATACAAGTGTAAAGAGTTGTATGAAGGACGCCAGCGTACTCACCGCCCAGGATCCGCAGCACGATGTCACCCCGCTTCACCTATCGCTGAAGCATGGGAAAGCACATCCCACATCTCGTGTCATCGTGCGGGAGTGTTTTTTAGGGCGACAGTCTCATTGTCGTGCCTGAGTACGTTAACAGGGACTCTGCGGCGTCAGGGCTACCCGGTTTGTGTTTAAAGCTCGGGTCTAGGGTTGTTAAGCTCCGTGGTTGGAAATGTGGCCTGCGCGGGCGGGGCAGGGAGTAAGGCCAGTAGAATGGGCAAGAAGCCGAGGCTGGGTCCAGGAAAGAGAATTTGAGAGGAGGTCCTCTCGGACCGTGAGGGCCTTTCAGAAAGTCAGCAGGACTGAACCCAAACAGGGTCTTCCTGACCAGTTGAGTCTTTCCCTCTCGACCACAGTAACCCAGGTTTCCCAGCATTGGGGGCTCTTACGAGCACCACCGCCTCTCAGATGTCCAGCCTCAGCTTTGGGGGACTTAGCATTCACGACATATGGCTGGCAGTGCCCGTTGTGTGCCCCTGGTTGCTGCCAGTAGAGAGAATTGTTCCTCTCTCTGAATCGTGTCCATTTACATCAAGAGAACTTCCCTTTCCTACCTCTACCGCCCCTCCCATAAAAAGGGAGGGGGGTGCTTTTTAGAATTTCTTTTTAGTGGGCTCACTCAAAAGGAGCTTTCTGTTTATTTTCTGAGTGGCCCTCTGCACTGTTGTGTCCATTTATCATGCCTCGCTTCCAGCCCTCTCCGTCTCTCCTTTACTCTGCAAACTTAAACTTCATCAAACTGCTCCTAACGACTACCACATGTCCACAGAGGACGCAGGGGGCAGGGGAGGTGGGGGCTGGGAAATGAAGAAACCCTCCAAGGAGCACAGTAGCATATTAAAATTCAATGGCTTAGTCATCAGAGTTTTCAGCCCAAGCACGGAAGAAAAATAAATGAATGTTCTGTAACAGTCTTGCGGATCTCAGAGGAAGGGGGTGGCAGGGAGAGAGAGGGAGGGGAGAGGTGGTGGTTTTTAGAGAGAGGAGTTCATGCCGCAGAGAACAATTGGGGCTTTTGCTCAGAAATAACAAGACGCTCTATGTTTTCCGGCCTGATAGAGGCGCACAGTGTCAACGAGCAAAGATCGTTCTGATCCGCTAGCTCAGCTCCCAGAGGAGGAAACTGAGGCCCAGGCAGGGGCCGTGACTTTGGGATCGTGGTAGCTGGGGGACTAGTCCCAGTCCTCGGCGCCTCTCCATCAGTGTTTTCTCCTTCTTGTTCAAAGGGGGCATTTTCCTTTGGCTGATAGGTCTTCTTGGAGTTCCTGGCAGAAGGGACCCCTCTGGGCTGCGTTTGTGACTTAGGAGTCTCATCGCTTTGAGAACTGCCGTGTGTTTCTGAGATATCAGAGGGCTCACTAGTGACTTTGAAAACTGTGTAAATGCCGGCACAGCCTTTCCCCACATCCCTCTTCTCTCTCGGCTGAAGTGGAGAATGGAGGGTGGACGTGTGAGCCATTCTATACTGCCCAGGTTGTAAGACTGTAAGAGACCTGCCTCGGACACGTGTTGCCTTTGCTTCCATCCTTTCTTTTATCCCTGTGTCTCCCTGAGGAAGAATAGGCCAGATTGTATTCTTAGGTGAAGCAGCTGAGTCCAAGGCCAGAAGATGACTTGGTGAGGTCTGAGTTGATCAGTGGAAGAACTGGCTGTACAATACACAAATTCCTCATTCCCAGCCCTTCGAGCTGGATAAAATCCCCCCATTTTAGTGACCAAGGACAGTGAAGAGTAGAGGAATTGTGAAATCTTTAGAAGAGGATTTCTAGGAGGACACAGCCACGCCCTTTATTCTGAGGATGAGGGTGCAAGGCCAGGGAGAAGGGAGAGGAGCGGGGTCTAGTCTGAGGCCGTCAGGTGGGTGTCCTGCAGTGCCAGTCCAGTAGACGTGTCACATACTCCCCGTTTGGTGTCCCAGGAAGGACTGAAGAGTGGTGAGTACATGATACCCACCACTGGTTGTATTCAAGGAGAGCATTATAGCCGACTTTTGACTTTGAGTCTTTATTTGCTATTTTTTTTTTAATTAGCTTTGGGGGCCAAATCTGAAAGCAAGAAGTAGAGAAAGTAACTAACTAGTTGAGCCGAATGTTAGCTGCAAAAAGTCAAACAAAATCAGATTTTCTGAGCAAGTTTGAAAGACCTCAAGTTGCTGGGCAAAGTCGCATGGAGTCGGGCCACTGAGCATCATTTCCAAGGGCATTCATCCATGCTTGCTTCTCCACGTGTTGTAGAAGTGCCGCCTGTGTCCAGACCTCTGACCATCCCTCTTCCCGTCCACAGTCCCGGAGAAGGAGCCGTGGGCCACGCATCACCATGTGCACTGGATGAGTTGCCATGTAATGGTAGAGGTGGCATGAATCGACACCTTCATTGCACAGAGGAAGAAAACTCCACTGAGAGAGCTGAAGGGAGAGTTCAGATTAGAACCCCAGCCCCTGGCTCCACGCCTCTGGCCCTGCTCCCTGTGCCCCACGTGCTCCCCGTGTAGTGCTCCCCTCCAAGCTGCTGCAGAAAGATTTGCCAGGCTTGGAGACCCTCCTGATGGAACTGGGACCTGTTTTCTTCTTGTCCTTCCAGAGAAGCCTGCTAAGGCCTGGGTTACATGCCTCAGAGAAGGTGCTGGGAAACTTTCTCTGGCAGACTATTCATCTTACGGAGCAAAGTCAATCATCAGATTCCATGAAGATGTCGGCATGGAAAGGAGAGATGCTTGGGTCCATTGCACACACACGCACACACGTGCATGCACACGCACACACACACACACACAGTCTTGTTAGTAGGCAATTTCATGTTCTCCCTCCCAGGCCTGCAGATCACAGCCAGGGAGGCAGATGTCAGCAGGAAAGCTGGGGTGGAGCAGAGTGGCAGTGTCGCACATGTGAGCTGCATCTCTAATTTCTGAGTGTGGTCTTGCTCTTTGGCCGGGGCATGGGGGTCTCCTAGGGGCAAACTCATGCATCTTTGTTCTTCCCCTGGGCCTAGAGTTGAGCCCTGTCTACAGACATGCTCACGACCTACTGGAGAATGCGTGGGAGCGTGTTCATCCTGTGCAGGTGCACACCTCACCTGCCTGCTTTTTCTGCTTCTCCAAGAGCAGGTCACCCAATGTAGGAGAACCTCAGGGAAGGGCCTGGCTCTTCCAACCCAAATAAGCTTTGGTCATCTGGTCCTGTCACAGGTGGCAGTAGAAGTAAAATGTGAGCTGACCTGCCATTTATAAGCGTAAATGGGGGTAGAGGTGAGTGCTCTGTCCCCAGAGGTGTCCTAATTAAAAGCTGACGACCTGCAAAAGAACTTATGTTTAAAACCCGCCCCTCTCCACATCCACTCTGCTTCATCCCGCTGATTGCTTTTGTTGCAGTAAAAGCCTCTACCCCTACGCTCACTGGGGCCGAGGCTTTGTTAATGAATTTCTAGCCAGAGCCCCAGGCTCAGGGATGTGAAGGATGAGCCTGGCTCTCAGGCAATCACATGCACACACAGACCCCCACACATGAGCCCAAACACTCGGTGGTTCCGCTGTGTCCCCTCTATCATCACAAGCAGCGTTTCTTAAGAGATGAACCCTTAACCTGTCAGAGCTTCCACAGGCCCAAAGTACCTAATGAAAACCAGAGCTACCCCTAAGCCTGCCTGATACTAAACCAGTCCCCAGGGTCATTTAGCTCTAGGCCCTGGGCTGCGAGTGAGCTCAGTTCAAAACAAACCTGGGGCCCATTATCTCCTTGGCCTGGTTTCGTCTCCTGTGGCTGCCTTATTAGTTCTCTGCTGACATTCTAATATGCTGCAACGGACCCTGTTCCTTTGCCCAATTTTCAGGGCCCTTCGAAACCCAGTCAGTGAGATTGAGTTTGGGCAACACTGAGGTGTGCAGGGCAGTGCTGGGTACCAGCGCCTCAGGCAGCAGCTGAGGGTTCACAGGTGAAAAGCCCCAGTGAGAGGCGGCAGGAAGTAATGTGGCACTGGTCTGGCGAGCCTTTGTGGAGGCCCTTGAGAAAACAATATTGCATTATTGTCACCATTAATAATAGCCCTTTATGTGAGCCTTGCTAGGACAATGCTCCAAACAAAGCTGAGAGGAAGAAACAGTCCCTGCCGTGGGGCCTTGTAATTTATCAAGGCTAATGGAGGAAGAAAAATCCACTGGGGAGAGGTTGTGGGGGTGGGCCAGGCTGGATTTTATAGTCGCTGGAGGTATAATTGAAAGATGCCTGTGGCCTCACTATGCATCCCTCCCTATTTGCTTTGTTGCAAGAGCATCATGTCTCCAGACCGTTCTTTGTCTTAACTATTTTACCCGGATCTGAGCCCATAGAAGGCTCTGAAAATCAAGTTAGGCCACCCGAGGTCTAAATCTTGCCTCTGACACAGCAGAGTGACCTTGGGCAGGTTCCTTTATTTCTGAGCCTCAGATTCCTTATCTACAGAGAAGCACCCAGATCAACGATCCCGGGAGTACAAGTCCCTTGGATGGCTCAAGGAGTAATAGCCACCAAAACCAGGTGGCAAGAGTGTCAGTGAAAGAGGACATGCTAGAAGTGTCTTTGCAGCCCCAAGAGGGAGGGTTCAAATGCACTGCTTGGCCCTAAGTAACGCCACCATTTATTGAGAGCCTACTGTGTGCCAGGCACCCAGCCTGTTGCATTTCTGGACCTCATTTACTTCTCAAAGTTTGGTCATTAGGATGATTGCTGTTATTAACCTTCTCAGGTGAGGATGTGAGTCTGTGTTGTTTCCTTGCTGGGTGCTGGGCTCACCGTACCGGGGTGGTGTGGTGGCATTTTGGGGCTGGAAGAGCTCTGTGCAGTCGGAAGTACTGCTCTCCTCCAGAAATGCTGGCAGCCAGTAGCAGCAGCTGTGTTGCAACAAGTCTGATTTAATTTGGGGGGTGGTACAGACAGCACTGTGTGGCATTTGTTAAAAAGCCAGAAGAAGGCAGCTTATTCACCCCTCAGTGAAAATGGCCATGCTTTGGGTGGGGGAAGCCAGAGGAGAACGTGCGAGAGCGATTTAAAAGAGTGAAAATGATGATAATTATAAATTTATCATAATGCCCATTATGCATGAGGTCTAAGTGGATTAACTCATTACAGCTAAGTAGGCATCAGGTTTTCTTGAGGCCTCTTCTCTTCTGGGGCTCTATCGTGACCTTTCTATTAATCTGCAGGATGGTAATCTAATCATTGTTTGTCAGTAATCACTATCCTCCCTCGTGGTCCTCTTATCATCACCTTGATATCCCAGAAGTAAAAATGAGGCAGAAAAAAAGTATATTTTTCATGTAATACAACTGGTATTGACCCAAAAATGTTGAAGAAGGGAGGATTCTTGTAACTTAAATCCTCTTTCAAATGCACAAGAGAGACAGACCACTTACCAGAATCCTATGGTAAATAGTTTTGTAAAGCAGTAACATGCGAACATTTATCTCTTAGGTAAACCTGGATTTTCAATATCCACTCTTATTACTCTGTGTACTCAAGCTGATATGTCGACCATTCTGGCGGTATTTCTGTTTTCACGTTAACATATCTTTTCTCTAGAAAATCGTTCAAGTTATGAAACCTAGGTGAGAGTGAGTGAGACGGAAGATGTGAGCGTGCCTTACGAAGCATCATGTAAATGTAAGGATGCTCTAAGCCCAAACTGGACAGGAAAAGGCATTTGGAGGAAACCTGGAGCAGAAAGCGGGAGCCTCTGTCCCCATCAGCTCCTCACTCACCTTTTGTCTGGCCTTGGGCAGGATGCTTGGTCTCTCTTCTTGGGTATCAGTTTTTATATCTGTAAAATGAGGGATTAGAATGTTTAAGAAAATCTACAAAGTAATTACTATTATGGAATTCTTCTAAGGAGGTGATGCTGGACCAAATGTCTCTTTAGAAAAACTGTTACTCCCGTGTTATCAACAGATGTACCCCTGGAAGCTCGTAGGAGTATTCGGGACAGCGTTCAGGGGAGAAACCTGACCTGGGAATTGTGCTGCCTCCTCAAGGCCCTGGAACTGCAGTGTGTACTGCCGTGTCCTCTGCAGAGACCCCGCATTGAATTACACCGTGATCAGCAGTGGGGACCTTGTGTATGTATTATGCAGGAGGCAGGACCCTGCCCTGCAAGTGCAGGTAGTACACCGCCTGGGATCGGATGGATTATTGAATTCAGAAAATTCTCGTATTATATTCAGCTTGCTTCTTCTCCCTACTCCACTTGAACACAGTCTTTGTGGGCTCTCAGGGCCTCTGGAGGTTCCATGGGGAAGCCTCAAGCCCTGGACGCTGGGTGTAATTCTGTCCGCTCAAGGGTACCAAGAAAAGCAATCACTCTAAAAGCCTTACATTTAGCCGAGATCTTTTCTTTTTTTAAGTTTGTTTCGGGGGAAGACCTCTGGGGACTCATTGACTGATACTCGTTCTCCAGGGGGGCTAAGAAGTAAACATAACCCTGTGGTCCAGCCAGTACTGAAAAGCCATCTATTCGCTATATTCCTGAATATTTGAGTGTCACCCATCACCATTTTGTAAAGCTCCATGCTAGTTTCCACCTGCCGAAAGAGAGAGGAGGTGACAGACAGACAGGGATACCCAACAGATCACTGAATGTCAAAACAAAAGGCTGAATTTGTACATGCCACAGGAAGGAGATTTGTTTGCTTATTTCTGAGAAGGAAAGGAACTGAGTGGGGATGGATTTCAACGATCATACATCCTGCCCTCCCTCCAGACAAATCTGTGCATCTTTTGGAAGTTTCCACGGTGGTTCTTACCGGTCCCCAAACTACTTCTGCATTGAGGGGTCGCAGGCCACATTTCCTCCCTTATCTCACCCTTCTCCTTTCTGCTGTTAAATCATCACAACTAATTTAAACCACAGTTGTAGCATCTGATCTCCACATTCTCATTCAGGCTCAGAGTTGATGCTAGACACGTGTGACCTCACTACAGAGGGCGGGTGGGAGAGCAGAGGTTAGGCTGGGATGGGGAGACCCGTCAGGCTGTTAGGCC
The DNA here is from genome assembly GCA_030015415.1 of Cynopterus sphinx. Classification (NCBI taxonomy): domain Eukaryota; kingdom Metazoa; phylum Chordata; class Mammalia; order Chiroptera; family Pteropodidae; genus Cynopterus; species Cynopterus sphinx. Next base: position 126,198,421 of record CM057383.1, read on the forward strand.
TGATACAAACATCGGTAATGACAGCAATAATTCGCAGGAGCAGCAAACATTGAGTACTTGGACTTGGCTGAGCATGTTAAGCTCTTCACACACAGGATAATGTGAGCAGAGCAATGATGTACATGGTCGAACAATCAGGTGTATAAGCATAAGGACCCCCTCCCCACATACACACACAGCACAGCCTTTGCAAGAGGAGCAGCTACTTCTGTAGAGCCTTGTCTGTGCTGGGCTTAGTTTTAAGCACTGTCCATACTCTAACTCACAGCAACCCCAAGAGGCCCGTACTATTGTTATTCCCACTTTACAGATGGCACTGAAGGTCACAGAGGGTAAGTAATTTGCCCAAAACAACACAAGATTATCTTCCGCCTTCTTCTGGGTCATTAACTCCACCACGCTAAACCTTTGACGAGTATGTTTCTCATCTATTCAATGGGTGTGGTAGTACCTCTCTCTGCCTCTCTCTCAAAGTGAGGATCAAATGGGAAAATCACAATAAAGTTGGCACAGAAATTCATAAATTGCGTCCAGTTGCGCTGTGGGGGGAACAGGGGATACATACAATAATGGCCAGTAACTGCTGGGATGAGTGACATAAAGCTTACAGGGCAGCATGACAATCGTCAAGTATACCGTCGGACTTCATCTTCAGTCTTGAGATTTTTATGGGACAAAGCGGTTTGGAGTTTTTGAGAAAAACCCTGACAGCAGAGTTTCTGGGGTCATAAGAGCACCTTGCCTGAAGGTCCTGAAAGGGAGCCGGGGTGCTGCTCCTGTTCTAGCCTCACCTCCAGGGGTACTCAGAGCTGGCCCGGGAGAGTGAGGCAGTGTGACCCATGATTGGTAGGGATGGGCTTCGGAGGGATTTGGTCTTCCCAGCATTGTTAATGACCCTCAGGTAGAGAATGTCCCCTCTGGGGTGGGCATCAGGATTCATCTTGGCTAGAAGGCAGCTTCTCTCATGTCAGCCTCCTGGGATTTGTAGCTGTGTGTCCTCACGTTAGACGATGTGGGCTTGACTCAGTGGGCCTGAAGGCCTTGGGTCCTCGTGGCTTTGAAAGGAAAGCAAAAGAGTAACTGTCGGTTTTGCTAGAGACAGTTCTGGGGCTTTTTCATAAACAGTGATTTGAGGTTGGAGCGTATTATTGAGCTATATAATACAATATCCACACGCCTCATGTGACTGTTCAAATGGACATTTTAAGATGACATAAAATTAAAACTGCAGTTCCTCAGTCACGTGAGCCACATTTAAGTGCCCTTAGCCAAATGTGACTAGGGATCACGGTGTTAGCACAGATACAGAACATTTTCGCCGTTACAGAAAGTCCTAGATTCTTCTGGGTATCTATGATGGCAAGCCTGCTCTTTCCTAGGCAGGGTTCTGTGGCCCCGTGTAGTCTCATTCCTTAGCGTCCTTCATCCCTTAGAGTCCCAGAGGCCTCCTGGAGACTTAGTTTCTCTGAGTCGCTTTTGACAGGTGCCAATTCCAAAAGCTTCAGTTTATGTGTTTTCTTCTCTGATGCCATAGACACAGATCTTCCTGAGCCACACATGGCTTGGGGGTGTGTTTTCTTGGGGTTTCGTTGTATTCTGGAACCGTTGTCCTTCATGTCTGTTCAGAATGGACTCAGCTTGCTCAAGTCAGAAAGGACAGGGCAGTCAGAATTGAGAGGTCAGGAAAGTAAAATATAGCGTAGGGAATGTAGTCAGTAATACTACAGCAACTCTGTGTGGTGCCAGGTGGGCACTAGACTTGTCAGGGGGATCACTTTGTAAATTATATGAACGCCTAACCTCTATACTGCACACCTGAAGCGAATGTAATATTGAATGTCAACTGCAATTTTAAAAAAATAAAATTTAAAAAACGAGAGACCTTAGAGATCAGTCCTTTCCTCATAAAAAAAAAACCTACTTGGGTGACTTGGACTTCTGTTCCTCATGCAAACTCTTAGGGATCATTTTGTGCGAGGAATAATGACGTCTTATGGTATACTTAGAATTTTAACAATTTCTTCAATAAGCTTGTGTTTAAGCAGCTCAGCTACTGAGAAGGCATGTGAACACTGCGAGCGTTCCTGTGTCTGGGTGCGCCAGGGCGCAGTAGCCGTTCAGAGCAACCCAAGCAATCTTGGGCAACAAACAGGGCAAATTCTGTCTCATTCTTGCAGCTGTGACAGTCCACAAAACAGAGAACCCACCAGACAGATTTTTTCAGGGTGTGATTTTTTTTTTGTTTAGCTTGTGGCGCCCCGTGCCATCCTCTCTGCAGTGAGTGACTCTGTGTGTGTGTGTGTGTGTGTGTGTGTGTGTGGCGGCAAGTCTGAGAAAACAGACTTCATGAAACATTTTTCACTTGGAAAAAGAAGAAAAAAAAAAAAAGAATCCTGTGCGATTTTGCTCTGAGTGTTTGGAACCTGACACCAGCCTCGTTGTCCTCCACTGAGCCTCCAAATGTCACACCGTACAGGTTGCTGACACCAAGCCTCGTTATGGACTGGAATCCCCCCTCACCCAGCCTCCTATTCCCAAACAAACCCCTACATCCCGAAGGTCAGAGCCCCGGACAGCTTTCACACAGCCGCCACATGGTGTTTGCTTTAGCACAGACCCACAAATGATGTGTTGTTATAGTGGAGGTGCAGAAAATTACATGACAAAACCGGGTTTGTTTCTCTGCTAGAAACCCAAGGCTGAAAGACTGCAGTATCCCTTCCTGCCTAACTCAGAAGACGAAAGGGAGCCTTTCCCAGGATTAGGGGGCATTCACCAGGGACCAGAGGGGGGAAAAAATAACATTGCAATGGTCACTAGTGGCTGGGCTCGTGGTTTGTTTTCTGTCTCTGTTTTATTAAATTCGCATTTTCCATCTGACTGTACCTCATGTGATTTATTTCTGCTCTAGACGTTGTCCCCCTACCTTCCAGGAGATTATAAACTGACTGTAGTAGGGGCGTAGCATAATTATAAGCCGATTATACTATGGGCACAGCAGGATTCTAAACTGGCTGTATGATATGGGCATCACAGTTGGCCAAGACTCATCGATTGGATTTCACAAAGGAATAGGAATGAGTGTTGGGTTAGTGCCAGGGTATCTGCGAGGACTTAATGCCCACCCTGTGCATTATGCCATTTTTGACCAAATGGTGACCTCCTGAGGATTGGGTTGACCCTGAAGGAAAGCATCAGGAGTTGGGTTTCATTTAAGGAGGCATTGGAATGTCCTGGAAGCCAGTGTGCGATCGCACTCTCCCCCCTTAATTATGGCTCCTGGGATAGGACTGGTGGGGAAGGGCAAGTATATGTCTAATTTCTGCCTCACAGTTTTAGAAAAGCAACATTGAACTGCACAGCAGCTTAGAGGATCTTGAATCTTGACTACCTTGTTTCTTTCGTCTGAGGAAACTATGCCCCAGACTTTCTGGAACCCTCCACCACGTGCATTCGTCCCTCTTCCATCCCATCACAGAGGAAGGAATGGTGACAAAGTGACATGTCAAGTTAATGGTGGCGCCAGAGTGGGGCTCAGTCAGCAACATCTCTCCGGGCTGGCCCTGAGGTCAGAGGTCAAGTTTCAGTAAAAGTCACGTAATCGAAATAGTTTGGGAGTCAAGTGTTTAATCCAATTCAACTTGAGCAAATCTCTGAGTTTCAGTTTTCTCATCTGTAAATGGAGTTGATTTTACTTGCCCTGTTTTCCTGAACATTGAATAAATTCTCACCTGTGTGGTTCAGTATGCTAGTGACTGGCCACTTGTGGCTGCTTAAATTTAAATACATTAAAATTAGAGGGTAAGGGGGTCGCGGTGGTGGAAGGAGAGTAGCTGTCAGGTGGTAAGTGCACAACAGCGTATACAGATGTCATACGATAAAGCTGTGTGCCTGAAATGTATATAATGTCATTAACTAATGTTACCCCAATACATTTAACAAAAGATTAAAATTTTTAAAATCCTCAGTTAAAAAATTAATGAGATCAAATTTTAAAGTAAAAACTTAGCTCCTGATTATCACTGGCCTTATTTTAAGGGCTTGCTCGTCACATGTGGCTAGTGGCTCCGCTACTCGACAGGGCCGTTATGTATAAATGTAAGGGAATGGGGAGTAAGGGAAGCCTCCCTCATTCTGGGAGCGTGGGAGTGTACAGTCATGAGGAAAGTTCAGCCTCGAAAAGCGGGGTTCAGTTCCAGGCTCTGACAGTCACCAACCGTAGGACTTGGGCAGCTTGCCTCACTTTCTGAGCCTCAGCTTCCTCGTCTGTCACATGGAAGACAGAACAGTCCCCTCCTTAGGGGGGCCGTTGTGAGGGTTTGATGGAGTCGTGGGCTCAGTATCTGGCCCTTTACAAATGCTCAAATGATTCTGAAGTCACTTAAGGCATGACCTGATCAACGGTGGGTGCTGCTATCGCTGCCATTACTATGCCATGAAGGAAAATACAAGTTCGCACGGCCAGGGCCTTAAGGTCCACCCAAGGAAGGATGGGCAAACTTCACCAGGGGAAGGTGGGAGAAGGGAGTGTGGTCATTTTAAGACCAAGGCTGCGATGGCCAGACAAGGCAGTTTCGTCTCAAGTGCCCTGAATGCCAAAGAAGAAGCCCTCCCTTGAGAGAGGAAAGAAAGTGATTAAATCCCTTCCAGTGAGTAGGTGGGGGAGTGGGGGCGCACTATTCCCAGTCAGGAAGAGGCTGAGATAACCCAGGACTTTTTGCTCTCTCTGTGGCTCCCCTAGATTGGGTAATGGCAGCTTCAGTAAGCAGGGCTGGCCTTTCTGAGCTGAGGCTCCTCTGTCTGCCGTGGGGCAGGGCCAGGAGAGTGGCTATATCTCAAGCCATGATCCCAGAATTCTAAAGAAAGGGAGTGAAGAAGCCCAGGCCTCCTCTGATGTCTCCTGGCCCTGGGAAACCTGGGTGCAGGGGATGAGATGGGAGTCAGTGGCAGTGATGCTCCCAAGCCTGGAAGGGCCCGGGGCGTTTGATTTAGCAGCTGGTGAGCCTTGCTGTCATCTGGGAAGAATGCTGAGGAGATAACCAGGGGCCAGAGCTTCCCCTGGGTGGAGATAGGGATTTGCCCTGGGGGAGGGGCTCAGGGCCAGCTCCAATAGAAGGTTTTTGTACTGATGGCAGCTTCAGAAGCCGCTCTTCCTCCCATGAATGGAGGGATGGAGTCAAATCTGAGTTGTGCATGGGCCAGGTAATGACCACCTGGAGTGATAGGCGGGAAAGGCCCAGGTCTGGTCACCTTATGGCCTCCTCTAGCCCAAGCACTAGGTTTGGGAGGACTCTGTGGCTGCAAATTATAAAAATATATTTGAGTACAAGGTAGAAATTTAAAAAGAAGGAGGATTATTAGAAGCAGATGGAGCCCAAAGGCAAAGAGCTGAGCCTTGGGCCAGTGCTGGGATCAAGGACCAGAAGGACACACAAACACACACCCTTTCTTCTTCCCTCCTTCTCTCCCTCTCCTCCTCTTTGCTTTCCTCTCTTCCATGAGCTTCTTTGTAAACAAGGGCACAGGAGTTGGAAGCGGGCAATGCCCTAAACGCACAGGTTAGTCATCCAGTCGTTCTCTAGGTCCACATTCCCTGGGAAGGGGTCAGTTGCCTACTCGTGGTCCAGTGGGGGCTGGGCTCACATGGTGGCCTCCTGCTGTGACTGAGTAAGGCTGGTTAAGCAGTGGTGGTCTTTATGAGCTTCCCAGACACCCCAAGAGGCTCCCACTCCTAAAGGGAAGTCACCCAGCAAGGGTGTGGCCACTTCCAGGACTAAACCAAAGGATGTTTTTAAAGTTCCTTTGGCACATGCTTGACATCTGCACAGCGCTCCAGTTGGAAGAACATATTAACCTATTTGCATATAACGTGACATCAAGTAAGTAAAAAATTCCCCTTTAACCCTCCACTAGGACCAAGTCTGTCTTACAGCTCAGAGAGGGCATGTGGCTTCCCCCCAGACCACCTGACATCCTGCAGGGCGTGGAGGTGGACACCTGGTCAACAGTGACCAAGGGAAAGGAGGAAGATGGGGTCCTCTCACCAAAGCCTTGGTGCTTGGGGGAGAGTGTGGGGATGCACGTGGCGTAGTGCATAGGTGTGTGCTTCTGCTGCATTTCTTTGTGCATCTCCCTTTCTCGAAGAGCCACCTATCCCCCTGGGGCTCTCACATGGGCAGAGTAGAAAGCCTGTCAGGCTGTCTGAGTAGACACCTCGCCCTTCTTGGAGCGTAGACACCTCGCCCTTCTCGGAGCGGGCGTGATTCACCCAGGAATGAAGCCTCTGAAGTCAGAGCTTGGAGCCCACGCCCACCAGCGGCCTGTGTTTCGTGCTGGTTGTCACAGAGGGAGGAGGCACTCTCCTTGCCTCTGAGACTCTCTTACCTTCTCTCCAGCTTCTAATTGCCGATTCTGTGGGCAATTGCCCTCCTCCCCTTCCTCCTTGGTATAATGGCAGAAATTCAATGGGGTTGGTAGGGATGGGGGGATGTGAGTATAGAGATGAAGAACATGCACTTTGATGCTAGACCGCTGTGTGTCCTGCTCTGCCCCTAACCAGCTGTGTGACTTTGGGCAAGTTACTTAACCTCTCTGAACCTCAGTTTTCTCAACTGGAATGTAGGGATGATGATATCTACCTCTCCACGTTATCCTGAGGATTAAATAAGGAAGGCTTGATTTGCAGAGTACCTTACTCATGGTAAGATTACAGTAATGGCAGCTGCAGTTTTATTCAGGAGGCACCCGGTCTTTGTGCTGCAGGAAGAGGCTTGGGGTTGGTGCCTTCCCTCTTCGAGGGGGAATCTCAGTCAAGGCTTCTGGGGGTGGGGGGGGGTGAATTTGTATGTAGACTGAGAGGATGAAACGTCTCTCGGCCATGCCTGCTCACTTTCCACAGGACCCCTCCTCTCCCAGAGCTGGGTGTCATCCCCATGGAGGCAGAAAGCTCACCCTAGAGAGCATTTGAGAAATTGTTTCAATTGGCCGAAATGCTGTCATTGGTTATCTGTCACAGGAAACCCTTGCTTCTTTGGCCCTGGAGGGAAGGGATTCTGGATTCACATTGATAACTTCTTTATACAGGAAATATTTACTGTAACGTGTGCTCCGCGTGCCAGGCATTTTCACAGATGCTGGGAACAGTCCCCTGGCCCTGTGACCCACAGTCTGATGATGCCAAAGGCCTCATAAGGCCTGCTAAGGAGACCTGGAGACACTTGCCTTGCACTGAACCTTCAGTGTCTCCACTGCCAGTAGATGACATACAGGCTCCTTGGCTCCCTGGTGCCTCTGCCATCATCCCCAGCTCCCCATGACCCCTCTTCATTCTGTTCAAGGCAGCTTGCACTTTCCCGCCTTTGCTCCTGCCTAGAATCCTCACTCCTGCCTCTCTCTGCCTGAAGCTTCTCAGCTCTTCTTGCAGAGCCAGCTCAAGTTGTCACGAAGTCCCCCATGACACTCTCCCAGCCACTGAGCGCCACGGGGACTTATGCTGCTAGGATAACGGATACACCAGGGAGGTCTCATCTTACCAGCCACGTTGCCCACTTTGTGAGAGCAGGGCCGTGAATTGGACTTCCGCAGCTCTGCTGGTGGTGTACAGCGACAGGCACTTAAGAAATAGTTCCCTTACTAGGGAAAAGCTTCAAGTTAGGTGATCAGCTGGGGTCGGACTCAAACAACCTTCCCTTTTTCAGATAGATGGTCGCAGAGCGACCTACTCAGGTGGTCTGCCCTGTTGCCAATGTTCTGGGTCTTAGCAGTATGGTCCTGCTATTTTAGAGGCTGTTCAAAAAGTGTGTTCAACGCCCCAGGCCTTCAGGGGTTATTCTGGCCAGAAACACTTTACGCTGGTTGCTGGTTGCTTTTTATTATAGACTCTGATTTAAATTCTCACCCAACTCTGGAGATTTTGGTGTAAAACAGTATTTCACCACTCCTTGCCAACGTTTTCCGTTGCTCAGTGATACCTATGTCATGCTACACTGACCACAGCTGCAGGTCAAGGGCCAGACTCTGAAACATGTCCTTACAAGCATGACCATCGCAGGTTTGAGGTTGAACTTGCATCACTGTGGAGCAGTGGTCCTGTTGGTCCACTCCAGTCCACGGCCAGCTTTCGCAGGCACACAAATCATGACCATCTTTGTGGTGAATTCATGTTATGTGTTTATATAATGAATGCATCATCATTTTTAACGTTTTAAGTAGACATTACGTCAATGAATTTTGCAGTTGGAATGCCCTCAAACTCTTTAAAAAGCTGTACATGTGCATGCATTTATGAAAACCATGCTTGTAAACGAATTCGTTTGTTTTACATCCCTAAGGAAGCCGAAGGGAAGCTGTTGTAAGCACATTGGAGGCCCAAGTGGTGCCCACAGGTTCCCTCTGAAGGTACAGCTGCCTCTGAATTGGCTGGGCCATAGTTCGCTTCACAATTTTTTATTTTAATAATTCCTACTTTGGGCAACAGCCCTCTCGGTTTCTAGGAATGTGGAATGGAAATGGAATCATAATTAATGGTAGTGAGGAAGTTACTCTTTTACAGGAAACTTGTAGTTAAGTTTCAAATGGTTTATTTGAAAAAAATGGACCATCGCTCCTCATTGTCCCCTGTGTGTAAATTTGGGTTTTCCACAGTGGTTGCATAAGCTGAGCCCAGACCTCGGCCCCCAGATGCAGCCCCTTTTTTCTCCTCATGGTTGTGCAAGCACCTAGCATCACTACATGCCTTTCTTTGCCTTGCATAAAGCACCAAGATGCTCAAATTTAAGTTTCTCTCCCTCCTATGCTTCTGAGCCTATTTCTTCACGTACTAAATATTCCCAATAATAGCTTTTCTCAGAGTCATCAGGAGGTGGAAATGAAATGATGCATGGAAAGTGCTTAGTAGAGCATTGGTTTGCTGTAAAGGCACGGTCATTGTCACTATTGCTCTGACTGGTGGTGAAAGTCATTGGCTTGCTAAGGTTTCTCAGCCTGCTTGGCCCTGATGGACCTTGACTCTTCTACAGATGGATCTGTGGTGTTCATCTTCAGCAGAACTGTTGAGAGGAGCAGAGGTGGTGGTATGAGAAGCCTGCTGGGCAGTCCGTAACAGCGGCGGCCACAGCTCCACCAGCCAACAGGCCTCAGCTGATTCACAGAGGAGGCCTTAGTCTACCTCTTTAAGAAACTGAACTTCGGGCAAAGGTCTTTTGTTGAGCATCCCGAGGCTCAGTACAAAGAAACTCATCTGTGTAACATAGATATGAACTTTATTAAAAAAACACCCTAAAGAAATGTGTGAGGTTTTCTGTTGTAATAGGGTCCAAAGCAAGTTGGGATGGTGAAGTATGCAAATATTGAGAAAAAGGTTTAGGAAGACAAGATTCATCTTTTAAAAAACAAACAAAAAGCCCTGTTGTCTCAAGTTGGACAAGAGCCTGCCCAACCTTGGCTACTCCTGTTGAACTTGTTTAAGAAATCCACATAATTGCCTGACTGGTTTCTTGCTCTTTTGTTTGGCTAGAGAGTCTCCATTTGAACAGAATCCTTTTAGGAAGGGAGGTAAGGATTGAAAATTAGGTGGTGACATCTGCTGCTAAGGCCCTCGAACACCTGAAGGGTCCAGCACACCGCCCCACACCCCCGAAATCCTGCCAGGGGCTCGTGCCAGGCATTGAGCCTGCTCTGGGGGTCAGGCCATAAATAAGGCCTACTGGCTTGGCTTCTAGCCTGTCTGGTGGGGAATCTGCCACCCAAAGTCAGATCCTGAGAGTGTGAAAAGGACAGAAGCAGGCTTAGGCAGGAGGTGCTCTGAGAATAGTGAGGCCATCCAACCCAGCGTGTTGGGGAGGGGATAGCAAGAAATCCGGGGCCCCAGCCAGCTCCTCTGTCCCTTCCACTGTCATTTGTGTTGGAGGGTTGCTGAGGGACACACATGGCCAGGAACAAACAGCAAAGACCAATTCATAGCTGACAGATGTTTGTAGCACCAGGATAAGAAAGGCCTGTCTCCTTTGCTGGGGTCTCTGTGTCCCTGCGGCAGCAACATCGAGGGCTGAGTCACAGCCCAGAACAGCACAGAGAGGCTCCAGACACTTGGGTAGCTTTGGGTCCTGTGCTTTTCAACTATACCGGGCTGCTAGATTTTTAAACCAACTTTCTACTAATAAAGCCAAGTGAAATTTAATTTTCAGGAGGGAATCTCCTTGGGGGAGCTTTTCGGCCCCTTAGGAAGAGGCGCTGCGCAAGGAGCCTGATTTCCAGGATCGGTGCAAAGGAAAGAAAATCGGCTCCGAAGCCTGGCAGCCTGCGTTTGATTCTGGGTGGGTCTCTCGTGTACTGCAGAAGCTGGGCCAAGTTATGTCATCGCTCTGTGCCTCAGTTTCCTCATCTGTAAATTGAGGATGGTGACGTAGTAGCAAACACTTAAAGAGTACTTTCTGTGTGCCAGGCTCTGTTGTAAGTATTTTATACTTTAATTCCTTTATTCTTCATACCTGCCCTATGGAGCTGGTCCCATTATTATCTCCCTAGCACTATATTGGAGGCGCATGATTCATCAATAATCAAGTATGTTCGCAATGTACAGTAGTGCCTGGGTCACAGTGTGCTCTCAGTGAATGTCACTTACTTTTAATCTTCTGTTGGCCACTTCCCTTCTGCCCTTGAGCCTCATAGCCAGGATTAGACTTGGTTTATTCTTCAACCTGAGAAACCTTGGGGTGGGGGTGGGTGGGATTTAAAGGTCAGGCTACAGAGAGCAGCTTTCTCCAATGGAGTCTTAAGCCTCCAATGTGGAAATGCGTGTCCAAGCAGCCAGAAGTACGAGGAGCAGCCAGTACCAAGCTTGGGTGTTGCCCCACTGCAGGTGGAACGCCCCTCTTGGGACCAATTCTATTCACCTTCCCTCAGGTAGAGCCTGGCTTCCAGGAAGCAATGCCCTGCCTCTCTTTTCCCCATACCCCTCAGGCTCCCGGGAACTTTTCCTGACCCCTACACCAAACTAGCCCTTCTGCTCAGTGCCCACAGCACCTTCTACCCCTCACCTTGTACGTGGTACTCATTCATTCCTTCATTCACTCAGCAAACATTGGCCAAGTGCCTTGATGTGCCAGATACTCTTTTGGGTGCTTGGGGTATGTCAGAATATAAAACACACACACATCTCTGCTTTTGCATTCTAATGAGGCTGGGGGTAGATGGGAAGATGATCAACAGTAAATGCAGTCAGTATACGGTATACAAGAGGGTGGCAAGTGTAAGGGGGAAAATGAACAAGCTAAGGTAGACCGAGAATACGGGGGCACAGGGGGTAAACCTGGGGTTTGAAACAGGGTAAGTCTTAGTGACTGTTAAGCACAGTTTGGAAGGAGGTCAGTGAATCTGCCATGAGGAAATCTGGGAGAAGAATATTCCAGGCGAAAGGAATAGCTTGCACAAACATGGCCTGAATGCCTGGCCAGTTCCCATGAGCATGAAGGGCAATAAGACCTGAGAAGCTCTGGGCCAGCCTTGTAGGGCCTCGTGGGCCATTTTCAGGACTCTACTTGTCTTCACTATGGGACAGTGAGCCCGGGGTATGTACACGTGTACGAGGAGCCATGGAGAGGAGCCAAGCTGTGGTAGGAAGATAGCCCCCCTGTCAGGATCCTGGACATCAGCCCCTGCTCATCCCTCCCTCCCCCAGCTTCCTTTTGGGTCAGAAGAGGAAAACAAACAGAAAACAGTGCAATCAGAGACAAATTGCTATCTCAAACACGGCTAGTCCCGACTAGTGCCACAGACGTCCACACCTCAGGAAAGCCTGCAGGTCTGCTGCTGTGGGTGAGTGGTTGAGAGTCAGGTCTCAGCTCTGCCCACCGAGCATCCCCAGTGGCTGGTTTCAATCTGCTTCCATAGGAAGATCCCAAAATGGGTCCCCACCCAGGGATGATTTGCTTCAGGAGGTGATTTCCTATTGGGAAAAACCAAAGAATCAGCAACCCTCTGCCCTCGAGGAAGGTTTCAGGGGAGGTGGCCTCAGCGGTCCCACCCACTATCCAGGGAGGCAGAGGTGTAAGGTGGGCACAGGCACCCATCTGGAGAGGAAGCCGGATGAGTCTGAGTCGGGTCTGACCTTGGGAAGTTTCAGCTTTATCACGTGTAAAAAGGAGATGACACACACTCAGTCACGGGGCTGTTGACAGTCATTATAACAATAACAATAGTGAATATGTTTTGAGGATTTGTGCCCCAGGTCCTGTCAGGTGCGGTATGGAGATTGATTCATTGAGCATTTACAACAATCTTCTAAGGTAGTTTCGACTATCCCCGTTCTAACAGATGCGGAGATTAAGGCCTAGAGAGGTTAAACAAGGGGCCAGAGATCCCCCAGCTGGTAAGGTGAGGGTAGAGAGGCTGAGTGGGAGTGAATATTCAGTAACCCAGCCAGGCTGATAGGGAGGAGTAGGTGAAATTAAATGAGATGATCCACATGGAAGGCTTAACAGGGGCACAAAGTGAGTGCTCACTCAGTTGTAACGAAGGCACTAGCCATCTCTGTTTCCCGAGAGCGTTATTATCCTGCATTTTGTGCTAGGGGCCCAGCTGTGGATTATTCTAGTCACATGCTAAAAATGTGCAGGGTTTTCAGTCTCTTTGTGTTGAGGGTGGAATTGCTGTTTATCTGCTTTTCTCACAGCCAGCCAGCCGAGGCCAGCTTCCATTTTTCACTTTGAGCTTTCAAAGGTCAGGGGAGTCCTGGTAGATTGTCCACTTAGCTCCTAAGTATTTTGGAGCTGTTTTATTCACTTAACCACCGGAAGTGGTTCTTAAAAAGAGAAAACACCTCTTTCGGTCAACAGTGACATCTCTAGAGGTCAGCAGCCTTCCCCCCGGTCAGTCCTAGCCTGGCCTACAGGTACCCAGGTTGGCTGCTAAACAAGAAGCCCTTCTGGTTTCTTTTTGTAACTCCAGGGCTAACACAGGACCTGGCCGGGGACAGGCTCGGAAAGACAAGTGGGCTGGGAATCAGGGCAGTGGGGCCATTCGCAGTGCTAGACTCGGGAGCCAACGCTTCAGAGTCCATCCTTTCTCCCGACATGTCCACTCTGCTCCTAGGGTACACAGGAGAGGTTTTCCAGGAATTTTTTTAATAAATCAATGAATGCCCTCTGCTGAGTCACTGCACCTGTTCATGGGGCTGGGCCCTGTCCTGAAAGAAAGAGCCAGCTCTGGACATCTGGGGGCTCTTTTTTGATCCGACTTGAGGCTCGACCTTAGGGCTGTCCTCGCTTCAAGTTCACACCTTTCAAAGTCTGTGCCAAGCATGGTCTATACATGATCTTATTGAGTCTTTCTGGAAGCCTTATAAGAGATTGAATATTGCAGTCCCCATTTTCACAGACAGGCAATAACAACCTGTAAAATGGAGGTAAGACTAAGTGGGACCTGTCTCTTGGGATTATTTTGGAGGACTAAATAAGACACTGAATGGGAAGCATTTAGCAAGGGTGCTAGAGTGATTTGCATTACAAGGTGGAGGGGAGGGAGTGGAAGGTGACAGGGTGGTTATGGAAGAGGGAGGTGGTATTTAGAAGTCCTAAGTGATTTGCCTGAGGTCATGAGGCTGGTCTTCGGCAGGAACGGGTCAGAGCTCACACCTCTGTTCCCAGTGTGGAGATGGCAGCCTGCCTGCCTACAGCTTCGGGTGTTCTCAAGAAGCCAAGATTATCTCCTCCGTGGGCGTGATAGCTCCTCATGTAGAAAGATCCACCAGCATGGTTCCCTTCCTCTGTCCTCTGCTTCCTCATTAGGCTCCCTGTATAAGCTGTCTGTGAGGTGGGCAGGGCAGGAGAAATGAGGAGAGCTGAAAGAGGGCTGGGGAGGGGGCAGAGGCATTCCGGTCCAGGAGATCCCAGGTGACCTCCTCACTCCCCTCCCCCTCCCGTGGCCTTGGTTCACCTGCGCCAAGCCCGAGGTGAAGCCCTTAGTGACCTGGAGTCCTCCACTTCGACTGTGACTTGGCTGAGGAGTTTTACTTCTCTAAGCTTCAGTTTCCTCTTCTGGAAAATGTGGCCGTGGCTGTGCTCATCCTGTAGGCACTTTGAAGACTGAGGCGATGCACACATGAACTACTTAGCTGGGTGCAAAAGAAGTCCTTACAAGCTTGCTGTGAGTAGCTGGACCTGTCACATGGCCTTGTGACAGAGGAGACCCCAACTGGTCATTTTATCCCACAAGTCCACAACTTTCTATTCCCCTAGGACACCCATCACTCTCCTTCCCTCAGAGTTAAAATGTCGTAGAGCTCTCTCTCACAGTATTTCTACCCCTCCTACCTGCTCTCCCCCCAAAAAGAAACAGTCTGGTCCAGCAAGAGCCACCACTCACTGAGTGCTGAGTGGAGTGATGCATGGCTGTATCGTCATGGCTGCTGTCACCATCACTGTCATTGCTGTGTGTCAGAAACTGTGTACTAAGCACCCAACAGTCATCATCTCATTTAAAGACCAGACAACACGATTCCAAGAGTCATAAGCAGCCTGGGAATTCCTAGGGATGGGGAACGGTGTCCTCTTCACCCCCTTGGTTCGGTAATAATGACTTAGACCAGGAGGGCGTGGCAAGGTCTGACTCACGGGTGACACAGTTCTGCAGCTCTAACAAGAAGGCTGCTCATGCCTGAATGAATCCTGGGTTCATTTCTAAAGGACAAAAGCCCACTCTTTCCGTGAAAAGTCATCATGTAGCCTGGCAAGTGGGGCATTCCAGGAGCACGGTTAAGGTGAATAGTGACTCTGCAGAGAGGTTTCAGATGCAGGCCCAGGCGGTAGCCTCTGCTGTTTGATTCTCTCCTTTGTTAAAGCAAACGGTGGACTGGGAGGCAGTATCAACCCTGTGGATCCTTCACAAGACCCCTCAGAAGGGTTTAGCGTCTCACAGCAGCCGGGCGGGGGGTGCAGGGGTGGAAGTGTGGAGGGGGCCTCCTAAACTCAGCTCTGGATCCTAAAATGTTTACATATGAGAATAAAGGTGACCCAAGTCACATTCTATCTGTGATGGATGCAAGATCAACTGGACATTTAGAAATAATAAGTGATCGACATGGAGCTCTTATGTAGGCCATGCAAGACAAGCCTGCTGAGTTCTTTTCTTGACTTAACCCTGGACTCCCAGAGGGATGCCTCTGTGGTTTATGATGTCCTTCCAGTACATTTTCCTTCCCCATTTCTTCAGTCCTTCTGTGGTGCTGGGGCAGCAGGGATGTCATCTGGCTGGAAATTCAGAGGCTGATGTCGACACGCTTGGACTGTCCCTGGGTGAACACCGCCACCTCTCCCTGTCCCCCTACCCTGCCCCAGAGATGCTCACGGGATGTTTGATTGCATTCTCCGTTTTCCCTCTGTAGCCTTTAGAACAGAGTTATTAGCTCACTCCTCCCATCACCCCACCAAGGAGGTTACTGTTCTTTCCACTGTACAGGTGAGGAAACTGAGGCACAGAGAGGTTAAGTAATTAACCTAAAGTCATCCAGTACTTGTTAGATAGAGCTGAGACTGGAACTCAGACTATCTGGCTCTGGAATCTTTCTTTTAACTACCACCACCAGGCCGTAATGCATGCACGTCTTCTAGAAAAAAGGCAACTCTGACTGAAAAGCCTTTTCTTAGCAGCTTCCTTTCTTTCTTGGTCCATAAAGCCTGTGAACTTGGCCTCTCTGAGCATTTTAGCCCGAGTGTCCAAGAGCAGGGTCCTTTGACAGGGCTGGGCACAGGGGATGAGGGACCTACACATCTACCAAGGTATTATGGGTTTATTAGTAGGAGACCTTTTCTGTCTCTGATTAACCAGTGCTGACGGGGGGACAGTCGGCAGTGAAGGCAGAGAAGCCCTGTTCTTGGGGCCCCTCTCAGAGGTGAGGTCACCCTGCGCCTAAGTCAGGTGGATCGTCAGATTCCCTGGAAGCACAGCTGCCGTCTTTGAGCTGTTTCTGTCAGTAGCTTGGCTTCACTGCCAGCAAATGGAGTGAGTTCATCAAATGGAAAGTTCTGGAAATTTCTGGAAACTGTGAGGAAGAGGACGTTCTGTGAGCGTTCTCTTGGCTTTAAGTTGTAAGCAGGGGGGAGACAGGAGGGGATTACACACACACAACCTTTTTCTTCTCATCCGTTCTCAGAAGCCCAGGAAAAAAAATGGGCTACAATGAGTAGCAATTGAGGTTATGATGATTTTCATATGAATTGTCAAGTCTTCTGCGTCCATTAACTGTCTTTGGTGGTGAGGAAGTTGTGTAACTGGAATAAGAAACTCTACCAAACTGTTAAGTGATAATTCTGTCCGCCAGCCTCTTGGCTCTTTACCCAGTATAGGCGGGGTTGGGGGGCTTTGCAGAGCCTCCTTGCTTCTCTGGGAAAATGGTCAGTTCGGACTAGAATATCTTCCTGCCCTTTGGCTGACAGTGGGTCTCCGGTGGATCCTTGTCACCAGGTGGGCAGATGGTGGGGGAGGGAGTCAGGGAAGGGGGAGTGACAGCTGCAATTAGCCCCCTAAATGTCAGTTCTTCCCATAGACAGAGAGGGTTACCTCGTACTACTGGACAAGTCGGAGTTACAGGAAAAGACCTGTCTTGTAGTCTGTTTGGGTAGTTGTTCTTTGCTGGCAGAAAGCCCAGGGTGGGGGGTGGGTGAGGTAGGAAAGAGGTAGAGACCTGAGAGGCAGTTCTTGGTCTGCTCGGCCTCAGGGTGAACTGCATGCATGCTTCTGAAAAGCTCTGTAGGTGGAAAAGTAAACCCAGGAGCCAGGTGCAGCAGCAGAACCCCTCTCACCACCACCACCACCACCACCCCTTATCAGGTGTGTTCACTCTGTGGATACTTGCTGAAAGCCTCCTGGGTACCAGGCACTGTCCTGAGCACCAGCAGTGTAGTGATGAACAGGCCAGATACAGCCCTGGAGCTTCCAGTCCAATGGGAAAACAGGTGCAAGAGATCCCAATAGGATGTGATGAGTAATGAGACCCAACACAACGAAAAAGGATAACCCAGCTCGGGCAAGCCACTTAGCTTACATGCTTTGGCTTCATCATTTATAAAGTGGAGCGCTCAGACCTCCCCTCGCCGGCTGTCTGGGATTGTGTATGTTAAGTACTTGGCATATGGTAGGTACGGGATTAATGTTTATACAGATGCATGTATGAATATGAATATGGTCACATGGCAAATCTTCATCCAGGCAACACATATTTATTGAGCAACTACTACAGCCCAGGCGTTGTTCTAGATGCTAAGAATATAGCAATGAATAAAACAGACAGAAGTCACGCCTCAAAGGCATAAAATAATTCAGTGGAATGCATAGTAAATGTGATGGTGAGTGGTGTTATGGAGAAACACAGTGCAGGGGATGTGACTAGGAAGAGCTGGAGGTGGGCAGATACAGGTCCGGGAAAACCTAGCTGAAAAGGTGACATTTGTGAAAAGCCCGGAAAGAGGTGAGGGAGCTAGGCATGCAGGTACCAGGGAGGGAGCATTTCAGGAAAAGAAAACAGGTGCAAAGACCCTGTGGCCACATCCTGCCTGGTGTGTTTAAGAACAGCAAGGGGCCCAGGGTGGTATGGCCAGCGGGAAGGTGGGGGTATGGGGGTGATATGGGGCTTTGAGGCCAAGTTAAAGACTTTATCCACAGCGTCAGGCTGAGGGCAGGGGCATGCCGGAGGGGCATAGGAGGGCTTTGAATAAGAGTGGCATAATCAGACTTGGCTTCCTGGTTTTAACAGGATCTTCCTCTTTGTTCTGTTGAGGGTGGAGCACAAAGGGAGAAGCTGGGGGAGATCGGCTAGGCTATTATTGTAGGAAGCCAGGTAAGCAATGAAGGTCTGTCTCTTGGACCGGGTGGGATCAGGGACAGCTGGACGATGGAAATTCACTCTCTGGGGGAAGACAGTGCTTTTCTGGGTACAAGTGGTCTGCTCTGTTCCGTTCTTGCTTCTCGGTTGCCAGAGGAAGTTGATGGTAACCACAGCATTCTGACCCTGGGGTGCCCTGGCTCCCTGCCAGTCTCCCCTGAGAAAGCCCAAGTGGCTCAAAACGTAAAGGCCAGACCTTTTCTCTCCAAATAAGATGAGAGCTATAGAAACACAGGTGGGCTGGACCTGGCCTGGCCTTGGAAGGATTTAACCCTTCCAGGATTTAATTCCTTTGGCTGAGAGGGCTTTGTTCCCTTTGTTCACATTTGTTGTTATACCTGTGGTCACATCCTTTCCTCATAGGTAGTTGTAACTTAGGAAGGAGATGGAGATTCCCCTGGCTTTTTTACTGTGTGACCTGGGGCTCTCCTTGCATGGGTCTCCATTTGAGCCAGCCGGAACCGGGCAAGTTCAGATTTATATAAATGATAATTCAGAAAGGGAGAATATCCTTTACAAAGAGTATATTCTGGTCATTAGAATAATCGTAGATAATCTGGCAAAGAAATTTATAGAGATAACTGGAAAACAATTAGAAATCAGAACATCCAGAAATGTGATGAGGGTATAGTGATGGCAATCACTATAAAAGTGGGCAGTACTGAGTGTTTACTCCAAACCCATCAGCACAAGGACTCTTCAGAGGAACCCTGAAGAGGTGGTGCTGTGGACTCTAGTTTACAGATGGGAAAACCACTCGGGGGCAGGGGGAGGGGGAGAGAGAGAGAGAGAGAGAGAGAGAGAGAGAGAGAGAGAGAGAGAGAGACTGAGATTCAATAACTTGCCCAGAATGGTTCAGAGGTACATGATCTGCATGATCTGTCTCCAAAGCAGACACCCCCGTCCCGCCTCCACTCGTGGCCATGACTCCATAAGTTACCTCTAATCAGCTTGCTTCCCTCATAGAGTTTCAATGATTTTCAGTCTTTAAGTTTGCATTCAACTTTCTCATAAACTTAAGGATCCCAGATAATAGCTGCCAAAACATTTCCGCAGAAACAGAAAGTCCGAATCCCTGAGGGCTCCCAGCTGGCTCTGGTGGTGCAGAGGCTGTCTAGAATGATTAGGGCAGAGGAAGGTGCTAATCCATCAAGGAGAGGCTCTACACTGCTGATGTGAATTCGTTTACCATCTCCCCCTCCTCTGCTCTTTGTCTCTTCATCCTCCCCGTTCCCTCCCAGCCCTGCCTACAGGCCTGATGTATCGGCATCTCAATCACTCCTGCTTCCCCTGGAGATCAAGGCCTGGCCTTGGGCCCTGAGGCCCTCCCAAATAAATCAGGGGTACAGGGAAGGGATCAAAAGAGAATGGGGTCCTCCCTGCTTCCAGCTACCTATAATCTTCTGCTTACCCCATCCTGAAAACAGAAAAAGGGTCCCCCCTAGGACCTTGCAAGAAGTTGCCCTTAGAGAAATCTGAGGGGACTAGGTTTTTCTCCAGCCCTGGAAATAAGTTCTCTGAAACCCAAAAAATCATGAAGATCTTTTCCTTAAAGAGTACATTAAACTGAATTCTGCGTTTCCTGCCCTTCATACAAGGCCAGAGGTGGAAGAAAAAAGTGTATGTTTGCTAAACTTCTACCACAAGAGCACAGGAAGGAGAAAATTTCCATATTTTCTCAGTAATTTCAAAATGAATTTTTTTAGATTTCGGATCAAGAGACTGTTCCAAATGACCTCTTCTTTCAAGGGAAATAACTCACTCTATTTCGATTCTTTATTTTTCCTTCCCCCTTTCCTCCAGCCTCTGTCTCTTTCCATTTTTAATCTCTTGCTGCCAACAAGAATCTCCAGGGACTCCC
This sequence comes from Cynopterus sphinx, assembly GCA_030015415.1. Lineage (NCBI taxonomy): Eukaryota > Metazoa > Chordata > Mammalia > Chiroptera > Pteropodidae > Cynopterus > Cynopterus sphinx. Next base: position 126,218,157 of record CM057383.1, read on the forward strand.
AACCGGGAACTCTTCCCTTCTCTTTCTTGAAGAGCTGTCCCACCAGCCCTCACCAGCAGCACTTCTTCCCCCTCCTGGGCCTGGGCAGCAGAAACCAGTGCTGTTCTTGCCCTGGCCACACAGCTTTGTTTGGGACTCTGCTACCTGGAAGGTTTGTGTCAGGAGGGACAGGTTTCACTCTGCCTTCCTGGCTTTGTCTGTTACCTGGGTTGCAAAGACGCTTCAATTATCTAACAGCTGACCTCCTGCAGCTAATGAGTGCCTTTCGCTGGATCGAGCATCCTGGATCAAGAAAAGCTTTGCAAAATGGCAATTAGTGATGGATTGCTTGTCGCTGCTCCCTAGGAGTGCTGTCAGCAGGACCTGTGGTTTGTGCCTTACGAGAAAAACAGCAAAACCCGTCCATCCCCACGCTCAGACAGGGTTCTGGATGACTCTGATAGGCAAATCCTTTTAGGGAGGTGAGAGCACAGACACCAGTTCCTTTTGATCATCCTCTTCCTGTGGGGCTGGTTGAATATAGGCTAATTCATTAAATACTGGGGATGTGGCAGTTTACTGGAAGGCCCGGGATTCTTCTCACCTCATGATGATGATAACAAAGAGATCCCATTTATTGGTTTATTGAACTCTTGCTATGTGTCAGGCATTCGACTAAGGGCTTTATGTACATTTGACCTTTTAATTCTCATCATAATCACTAGAAAGAAGAAACTATCCCATTTTACAGATGAAGAAACTGAGGTCTAGAGGTCAAATAACTTACCCAGGGTCATGGTCAAACAATTAATGGCAGTCACTTTATTTATTGAGCATCTACTATGTGTCTGCCATTGTTTAGGCCAGGGGTCCCCAGCCTTTTTGGAACCAGGGACCAGTGCTGCTCTGAGAATCTAATGCCTGATGATCCGAGGTGCAGCTGAGGCAGTGATGCTAGCTAGCACTGGGGAATAGCCGCAGATACAGATGAAGCTTTGCTTGCTCTCCTGCCTCTCACCTCCTGCTGCGTGGCCCAGTTCCTAACAGGCCACAGACTGGGTGATGGGGATCCCTGGTTTAGACAACCCTTGCCAGAGGAGTTTGCAATAGGGGGGAGTGCCAGACACTGAACAACGAAGCAAATAAATAAACAACAATTTGTGTAAAAGTGCTTCAGGGGGACTAAAATGATCCTCTTCCATGGCAGAGCCTGGATTCCCACAGCTCTCGGAGGCTAGCAGGAGTGGGTAGCATTACCCGGGAACCTGGGGGCCTCACCAGGCAGAGTTAGTCACCTGAATCACCATGCATTTTCATTAGGAAATGATTATGGGCAGAGCACCTTGGCCTTGTTTTATGAGAGGCAGACCCGGAGTTGGCATTCAAGTGTTCCCATGATGCTGGCATTTTGAGGCAAGAGGAAATTGCATCTCTTTTCCCCTGAGGGGAACCAGCCCTGGCACCACCCTCCCCAGCCTCACCTTGGGTATTAGTAGGTAGTCTTATCAGTGAAAGTAACTCAGGAATCTCCCTGAGGGGGAAGCCCCGGGTAATTTACAGTGTTTCTGACGTCCTGATTATAGCCTCTGCTCTAAGAAGGCCCAGGAGGGGACAGCCCAACAGTTCTCATTAGCAGCTGTTACCGATTCCTCTGGAGGTGGGAGCCCCCATCTCTTCCCTCCTGCCTCGCTGAGTCAGTGCTCAGTGGGCCCTGCCAGTGTGTCCACAAATAGCTCCTCAGCATGATTTCACTCCGGAAGCTGCTCTGGCTGACTCATGGCCTGCTTTGAGCATCTCCTCCAGGGAGAGGCTCTCACCTCACTCCTACCCCAGCAAGGGAGGAGCCAGCAAAAGGGGAAATCCCTAACTGAGCCACCCAAAATGCTGTGGAAAATACCTGCAGCTCCACCTTGGCTCTGCTTCAGGTTCCCTGGAACTGACAATGTCACTAGACACCTGAGAGACAGAACCTGCTGTGGACACAGTTCAAACTTCGGGAGGCAGAATAGTCTGCAGATCTAAAATATATGTATAGCCAAATGTACTAACCTAAAACACGTTCACAATATATAGGATTCAGTGTAAGGTGAAAAATAATGTTAGTATGATCCTCTCTGTGAAAAAAACACATTGGTACATTAAATATAAGCACAAAAAAAGGCTATTTGAAGAAAAATATATACTATATTAATAATAGTTATCTTTAAAGGTAAGATTATAGGAAATATTATTTTTCTGTATTTGTATTCCCTTTCTGGTTATAAAATAGTGATTATATTTATCTTTTAATCAGAAAAAAAAAAAACAATTTTGGGAAAAAAGTTCTCACCGCCAAGCCCAAGTGTCCCGAAGAGTGTCAGCCTTGTTAAATGCCTGATAACGAAGCAAAAGTGTCTGTTAAATGTGTGAAGCAATCAGGATGGACTTAACATCCACCCAGCAAATTTTAGCTGCCTCCCTAGTGACAGAAGGACCGGGCCAATCCACAGGGTGTCACCCCTCATGGGCCCCCAGCGCAACGAAAAGGGGAAAACACCTGTTTCCTTGGCCATTACATCTGTTTGGCCTAGCACAGTGCCTGACTTCCCAATAAGGGCTCAGCAAAAAAATTATAATTGACATATAAGTGAGTAGATGTAGTTGGTGGTGCTGTGTGAGGTAAGTGCTTGCAGACTTGGGTGGAGGGGTAGGAGAATTTGGGAAGTCCGCATGATGTATCTGGGACTTTTTTTGATTTGCATTGCTCTAATAGCTAGTGACGTTGGGCATCTTTTCATGTATTTGGTGACTATTTGTATGTCCTCTAGGGAGAAGTGTCTGTTCATGTCTCCTACCCATTTTTTGATTGGATCGTTTGTTTTTTTGTTGTTATTGAGTTGTATGAGTTCTTTGTATATTTTGGATATTAGACCCTTATCAGAAGCATTGCTTACAAATATTTTTTCCCATTCAGATGGTTGTCTCTTGACCTTATTGATGATTTCTTTTGCTGAGCAGAGGCTTTTAGGTTTGATGTAGTCCCATTCATTTATTTTAGCTTTTATTTCCCTTGCTTTTGAGGTCAAATTCATACAATCCTCTTTATAGGACTTTTTTTAAGGACTGATTTATTTAGTAACATTTAATCAACTTTTTATTTTAGAATAGTTTTAGATTTACAAAAAAATTACAAGAATGTTACAGCAAGTTCCCGAATACCCCACACTCAGTTTTCCCTGTTATCATCTTACATCTGTCCCATTGCGCATTTGTACATTTAACTGATATTAATACATTATTACTAACTAACCTCCATACTTTATTAGGATTCCCTTAGTTTTCACCTAATAGTTTTCTGTCCCAGAATCCCATAGTACATTTGGTTGTCATGTTTCCATGACTTCTCTTGGTTGTGACAGTTTCTCGGACTTCCATTGTTCTTGGTGAGCTAGCAGAGTACTTGTTAGATATTTGGTAGACTGCCCCTAAATTAGGGTTTGTCTGAGTTTTGCTCATGATTAGGTTGGGACTGCGGGGTTTGAGGGAAGAAGGTCAAGTGTCCTCATCACATCATATTCAGGGTACATGCTATCAATGTGACTTATCACTGGTGATTTTAACCTTGGCCACGTGGCCAAGATAATGTTTGCCAGGTTTCTTTACTGTAAAAGTACTCTTCCCTCCCACACCCCTATTCTGACCCATTTTTTTACTTTCCCCTCCTGCTCTCCCGCCATTCTGGCCTCTCCTTAGAATAAAGTTACTATGTACATCCCAAAGTTAAAGGAAAGGAAGTCATGCTCTACCTCCTTGAGAAGGATGTATCTACATAAATTAGTTGAAATTTTATATGAAAGATTTGTCAATTTAACCTCAGTTTGATTATTTATTCAGTTATTCCATCGTTAATCATACAAATACATAGATATTCATTTTGTTTTGGGTTATAACACAATTCTGTGCTATTTATTTTATGGCTCTAATTGTTCCATCTTGGGCCTTCGAGAGCTCTTTCACTTGGCTCCTGCATCTCTGGGCATGCCTCATCATTTGGTTTTTCTGAGCATGCTCTTACCTTCTGGCACTACAACATACTCATCTCCCCTGTATCTTCCCTGCCTCATCTCTAGCATCTCCCACTTCTCCACTCTCTGGGTCCATTTACTGGAGAATGGCATTGGAAACCCGACCTGGGCCTGGGATGTGCTCATTGCTATTGTACTTGGGACAGTCTTTTTGGAAGAAGGTTTTCAGAAACTAGGGAAACAGGAGCCAAGTCTATACGAAAGTGATGAAAATAAAAGGGAATGGGTTGGAAGAAGCAGTCTAAGCCTGTTATCACATCAGGGGGTGCTGTAAACAGGAAAATTAGTGGCTAAGGATGCTTGAAGGAGGAGCTGCCATCGTACAGGTGTCATGAGGGGGCAAGTCTCCCTATTGCCAATGTATCAGACCCTTCCCTGCCCCCCTTATGGCTCCAGGGACCATTTTTAGCCTCTTCTACGTTCTAGGCACTACCTTAGGCTCTCACTAGACCTTCACAGCACTCTGCAAGGTACTGTAGACATTGTTGGCCCGTTTTACCGCTGAAAGGCTGGGGACTTGTCCAGCATCCCTAGGTAAGTGACTAACCTAACGTTCAAACCTCAGTGTGGCCCTCAGATTCTCCTTCATGGAGCTGTGTTGTCCCTGAGTGTGGTCTGTGAACTCATTAGCTTTGAATGTAGGAGTGGACTGTGGTGTTCCCAAGTTCAGGGGTCCACCTTCTCCGCTTTCTCTGATCAGAATGGTCATCACAGGGATCTAGAAAGGCTGTGTGTATGCACACACAGTGTGTCTGTCCACTCTATAAGCTCTCCAGGGGCATCTGCACAGATTTCTATTCCCTCCCTGGCAGGCAGATATATCTACCCAAGGCCCTGCTGTGAGAACTGAATGTTGGTGAGTTTCAGAAGAAAGGAATGTGAACACATGTGAAAGAGCAGATGCAGAGCAGACTAGCAGACCTGAAGCAGGTGGCAGTAACTGTGTAGACACTCAAAGGCCTATTTCAAAGGCATTTAATGGCAAAAGAAACTGCTTTATGGTGTAATGAGTGAAATGATACGACACTGTAGGTTTAAAAAATATATTAACACTTCTCTCTAAATGATAGCATCATGGGTGATCTTAATTTTCTACCTTGTGCTTGACTATGTTTCCTATGTTTTTCTGTGGTAAACAAGCGTTATGTATTCTTATAATGATAAAAGTGATTCGACATGAAGCTAGTGAGGGTCATCCTAATCACCCAGGACTGATTTCTCTCTTGCTAAATGTATTTGTCATATTTTTCTGTGCTTCTTCCATGTTTTTTTTGTGGTGACATTCCTTCTAAGAAGCCCATTCTAGCATAAAATTATCGCCAATTTGGTGGCAGGGAATGCATAATTTACACAGAATGAGATACCACTGCACACTCACTAGGATAGATTTAACCAAAAATACTTGTTTAACAAAAACAAGTGTTGGGAAGGATATGGAGACACTGGAACTCTCATATACTGCTGGTGGGAACGTAAAGTGGCACAACCAGCATGGGAAACAGTTTGGTGGTTCCTCAAAAAGTTAAGCATATAATTACCATGTGACCCAGCAGTTCCAGTCCTAAGCTAAATGAAAATATGTGTTCTTACAAAAATGTGTATGTGCATGTTCATAGCAGCATTATCCATAAAAATCAAAAAGTGTTAACAATCCAAATGCCCACCAACAGATGAAAAAACTAAATGTGATTTATCCAGACGGAAGATCATTCAGTCAAGAAGGTGTAACTCACTGATACACGCTGTAACACGAGTGAACTTTAAAAACTGTGCTCCGTAAAAGAAGCCGGGCAAAAGACTGCATGGATGGTTCCGTTTACATGAACTGCTCAGAATAAGCAAATTCATAGGGACAGAATGTAAATGACTGGTTGCCAGGGCTGGGCGGGAGGGTGGCGTAGTGGTAAAAATGGGGAAGGGGGTGTCACTGCTAATGGGTATGGGGTTTCTTTTTGGGGTGATGAAAATGTCCTGGAATTGCATGGTGGTTATGGTTTCATAATTCTGTGAATATACTGAAAGCCTCTGAACTCTACATTTTTAAAGGGTAAATTTTATGATACGTGACATATCTCAGTTAAAAAAAAAAAACAAAACTCCAGTATTGACCTATAAATGCTGGGCCCATATTCTCTGCCATGGAGCAGTGAGGAGTGCGGGCTCTGCGGCTTACCAGCTGTGTGATCTAGTCACTTCTTGCAGTGTCCATTTTCTTAGATAAAGTGGGGGACACTGTTATGACCCAGGGCTCCTGGGACACTTCGTTCTGATCCCATGGTCCTTCTCCACAGCCTCCTCTAGTCCATGGTGTTAACTGCTTTCTAAGGAAGAAGGTTTGCTCCCCGTCTAAGAGGATCTTGGTTCTGTTTTCTATTCTCCTGGGACAACCTCTCAATTAAAACCACCCCGTCCAAGAGACTGGGCTCCTCGGTTCAAGGCAGAGTGATGGCTCATCCTGCCAAGCTGTTCCCAACATTTGTTTGAAGAAATAAAAGCCAAATAGTCTGTGGCTTCTTCTGAATCTGGCAGTAAATAGAAGCGTCATGGGGCTTCTAAGCTCAGAGCACTCATGTAGCACGTGTCTTTATTTTTCAGACACTTTCTTCTCTCTTCCTTTCTGCCTTCTTCCCTCCTCTTCTCTCTCGCCCTCTCTTTCTTTTTAAGGCAAAGAAAAACAAGACAGCTAGGGGCCAAGCGGGTGGGCTCTGCAGTCTGCAACTCCAGTGTGGAACTGGAGTTGTCGTTCACAGACGGTGCGTCGCCCTCACAGTGGTGGCGAGCCTCTCAGGCCATATTTCGGTGCTCGGCTCCCCAGCCCACCTTTTAGTTCAGGACGGTGGCTGGGAAGAGCTGGGCTCAGACACCAGACTGACACGCCCTCTCTCTCCCTTCTGCTCGGATGTCTGTGCCAGAGCAGCCAGCGCCTGGCAGGCCTCTGCCCTCCAACCTCCACCCTCCCGATGGCCATCTCCTAATTAGCTGTACAGTTGGAAGAGACCGGTGTCACAGATACAGTGTTTTTCTTTAACTTGTGATGCCATGTAAAGCTAAGACCGTCATTTTGGTTTGCTTTAATACTGAGAGTGCCTACTTTCTAGTAAGGCTTAAAGCTACACTAAATCTGTGTTCTCCGAACATGGGGTTTTCATACTTACCAAGCACCAAGTTCTTAGAACTGCAGAGATGACAAAGAGAAGGGAAGAATAAGATGAAAATTATAGCTTCTGGTCTTCATACTCTGGCCGTCTAGTGAAAGGTGATCAGTATCACAGGCAAGTCCCTCTTGGTGCCCAAGAACCCTGGGAGTGCAAGGCGATGCGCGATCACAATGAGCCAATGGGGACAATGGCACAGACTCCATCTGTGTGGGCCTACTCCATGCCCAGCACTGTGCTGTGCCCACATTAATTTGTTTCAGTTGATCCTCCCTCTCACTCTCTGAGGGTAGGTGTTATCCCCATTGTATGGATGGGGAAACTGAGGCTCAGAGAAGGTGTCACTTGTCTGAGGCCACATAGCAAGTAAGTGGTGGAGCAAGGAGTTGAGGCTCGGTCTGCCCAGCTCATGAGCTTATGCTTGTAATCACTGCACTGTGGTCATGGGAGGCTCTGGGAAGAAGGTAGTGACCAGTCACTGGGTAGAAAGTAGAGGGACAAAGATGGGGGAAGCCACCAAAATTGGGCTGCGACTGTGAGCATTTCAGAATCTGAGAAGAGAGATATGGATCATCCTCTTCTCTCCTGAACCAGTCAGGATAGTCAAACACACAACACAGCCTAGAGTCCGGGGCTCCTGGACTTAAGGGGGTTGCAGCCAGGACAGGTGAGGCAGCTGTGATGGAGGTAGGGGCCCCACAATGGGAAGGTGGCTATATTTACTGGTGTGGACACAGGCCTGGAGGCAACAAGACAGAACTGGATTAAATAAGAACTTTCTGGCAGTTAGAGTGAGTTTTTGTAGAAAAAAGTAAGTGCACGGTCACTGGGATTGTGCCCTTAGCCACTTTGGGGTACTATGTTAGAGTGTCAGAGCCATGGCCAGCCATTGCCATATATTTTGGGGGATGGGGTCGTGAATATAGATAACACAGAGGCGGCCTATGAAAGATAGACCGCGGATAAGCATGAATACTGGAGTCTGTGCGGCTTCTGTAGTCCATTTCCGCCTTGGCTATGTGGTGTGTTATTCTGGTTTATTTGGGGGCAGGGGTGGGAGAGGTAAGGGGTGTGTGTGTGTGTGTGTGTGTGTGTGTGTGTGTGTGTGTTGAAGCCCTGGGTTGGAGAAGTTATCTTCTGAAACTTAGTCGATAAAAGATTTTTCTTCTTTCTCACCTTCGCCAGCTGGCAGGTGGCTCCAGGGGTGGACAGTAAGATCTCCAAGGTGACATATTGCTTCAGCCTTGGTGTAATTTGGGGCATGCTGACTGGTCAATGATTTGAGTAATGAGACTGATGCCGGGGAGTGAGAGGCGGCTTTTTTGTGCACTCCACTCACCCCGGTCTCCTGCCTACAAGGCATGACCCCCCCCCCCACGGCGTACTGCAAAGCAGAGGTGACAGTGCCGGGAGCGAGAACTAAAACGGGGCCCACCCAGGGTGGAGAAACACCCCCTGGAAAATATGGTTAATCTGCTTAAGGCATGAGTGAGAATGTGTGTGTGTGTCGGGAAGGGTGTGAGCCACCCCTGCTTATGATGATGACTGTGGGGGAAGGAAACGTAAAGAGAACTGGGGTGCTTCAAATAAATGCGGAAAGCCGAGGGGAGCAGAGGATTTCAGTGGCAGCATTCTTTCCTCTTCCATCAGTTGTGCTGCTCAGATCCACGAAAGATCCAGTCCAGATGTCTTGGAAGGACACTCACTGTCTGCCTCCCCTCTGGCCCGCTGCCCATGCAGCTTCGATTGGGGCGGGGGGCCGGGGAAAGGGTCTCTGCCCAAACAGGCTGATTCACCGTTTCCACTGGTTCCAACACTGTCTTGGTGGTCAGATCACACGCCAGCCTTGTAAATTCACTCTCTGCTTGTCCGTGTGACGTTTATAGCCCCATGGGGAGCTGGCTTTTTAATGAGCCTAATTTGAGACTGTAAGTAGGAGTTTGTAAAACAAACAGCGAGGGAGTCCGGCCAAAGCCCGCAGTTGCAGTTGAAGCACACAGGGTCACATGCAGCTCCTCAGAAAGGCCGAGACTCGGCTGAGCCCAGGGCGCTGGGACGAAGGTGTGCTCCCCAAGGAAAGGCCTCTGTTCCACAGAAGCTTGCTGCAGGCTCCTCTTTGCCCCAGAATCCCTGGAGACTTGACAAGAGCCCTTCCCATTTTGGTTTGGTGTGGGAATCCCTGGGGGAGCCTGGCTTTCCTGTGGGAGGAAAGAGCTCCTTTGGGAGTGGGCCTGTGAGCGAGTCCGGGACTAAATGCCCATGAAACAGAAGGCCCATGTGCTCCTTGCCCTGCATAGATGACAGTCCACAGCCAGCCCTGCGAGGCCTCTGGGAGTGAGAATCTGAAATCGAAAGATACCTGTGAGGAAACCCCACCTCGTCCTGTACCTCTAATTCCATTGTTGGGAGACAGAGATTTCAGATTAAGAATGAAATGGAGGGTGCTGATATCCATTACAAGACCCTGTGAAGGTCACCTCTCTCTAAGGACTCGGGTAGAAAGAGGAGGTTCCTTACCTCCCAGGTGGATGCTGCGACATACGCAGAGGGCTCACTTTGAGGGACGGGATAACCAGCAGGGCTCTCTCTTCAGGGCTGAGCATTGGGGTCTGATGTGACTCAGGGGCCACTGCCCACCATGGTGTCATGTTACAAAGGTCCCTCCAGACTCACCCCGAAGAATGGCAGTCGGTACTGTGAACCTCTAGAATGGTGTCTGCTGCAGTCATCGAAAACGATGATGAGAAACAATAATGGGGGCCATGGAAAGACATCCATGGCATCTTTGTAAGTGAAAAAGGTCATGAAAGTATGTGGAAGGGTGCTTTTTTAAAGGTAGAGATGCCCACTCAACAGCATCGTTACGTATTCAAATGTCTGAAAGGGTATAGCACCATAATGCGGTGATTAGCTCAGGGTGGTACAATGGTGGTGATTTTCGTTTTCGTCTTTTTGCCTATCTACATTTTTTAAATTAAGATAAAGCACGAGCAGAGTTCCACAGACACTCATTTGGCAGCAGCCGAACGATCTGCCTGGAAGATTCCCCCATGACGGGAGTTTCCAGCCCTGCGTCTGAGCCGCGGCCACTCCAAGCCCTCTGGGAGTTGGCGTTGTGGGCCCGAACCGCTCTGCAGTCCAGAGGGCCTGCCCAGCATGGCCAAAGTTGGCATGGACAGTGGGCTTTGAGCAGGTATTTCAACCTGTACAGAGACCTGGGAGCCCAGGGAATGGATTGTTGGAATCTTCATATGATTTCATTTGAACAAAGGGTTCTATGCTTAAGTTAAAAATAATAATAATAATAATGATTTACAGAAACTATCTTGGAGAATAAGCACTTCATCTGCAGGTCACAGAAAACCCATCGGTTTTGGTCTCAATTATGTCCTCTCCGAAATGTATATGTTGAAGTGCTAAATAGAACCCTTAAAAAGGGAATTAAGGCAAAATGAGGTTCTTAGGGTGGGTGCTAATCCAATGTGACCGATGTCCTTATAAGAAGAGATGATTCGGATACGACACAGAGAGACCGTGTGAAGACGCAGGGAAAACACAACAACCTATAAGCCAAGGAGAAAGTCCTCCGAGAAAACTAGCACCTGAGCTTGGACTTCTAGCCTCTAGAATTGTGAGAATATAAATTTGGGTTGTTTAAGCCACCCAGTCTATGGCACCCGACACAGGGTTGTTTTTCTCCTGTAACGAAAAATTCAGGGCCTGGCAGTTGCTGGTGGTGTTTAGCTGCTCGATGAGACCATCATAGACCCAGGCTCCTTCTACTTCCTGCTCCGCCGTTCTTAGCACGTCGGCTCTGGCCTTGCTCTCATCCCTTCGAGCAGACCTGCTCCTCTCCACTGCTGCACCACGGGAACCGTGTTCCAGCTTTTTCAGCAGGTGGCCTGCCTCCTGGCTGCACAATGGCTGCTGCTGCACCTTCTTCAGAGAATGAGTCACGTTTGAGGCAGTGAGAAGAGCAAAGGCCCTGCCAGCCAGTCAGCCTGTTTCCTCAGATGAGGAAAAGCAACATTTTCCAGAACCCCTGAAGTCCTGACTGTATATCTCTTCGTCCAAAACCGTGCTGCACAGCTGTAAGGTAGCCTGGGAAGGCGTCTCCCAGGGCTCATATCACATAACCATTCCAGACAGAATTGGGGTTGTCAGCCAGGAAGGAGAGGGAATGGCGTTGGATAGGTCACTGAGTGTGTCCGCATGTGCTGACGATTTCCACACATCTTAGCAGGGAAAGATCCTGGTGTCCTTTAAGATCCTGGGAATGAATGACATAGTGAACTTCGGGATGTCCCCATCCCAGGACTGAGTGTTCTGCAGGGACCTCCTTTCTGTAAACGAGCTTCATTCCCCCACTTCAACTCTCCCCAGTGTTGTGTGATGTCACTCAGCCACGAGATGGCCAGAGACTGCTGGCGTCTCATAAAGTCCGTAAGATCCCATTGGAGTTCTGGGAATAACTGGGGGCTTTCTGAAACATCCTGTTATTTTTCTTCCCTTGCTGATGACAGCACATAGCAAAAGCCCTCTCTTCAGACTCCTTCCGGGCTTCTCGTGCCTGCTGCAGACTCCTCCTCTCCCATTTGTCATCGTGCATTTTAATTATTTGTCTACATGTTTTTTTCTCTCCTTTACAGCAGGCTCCTGGGTCTTACCTCTCTATGCCTAGCACCAGGCTGTGTAATTAATGGGCGCGTGATGAACTTTTGGTTAAATGAGTGAATGATGGGAACAGCACAGTGTGAAAATTCCCCTAGCCTACTCAGAGACTTATTCTGAATTTGAAGGCCTCAGGCAACCTTGGCACAGAAGGTCCCAGGGCCTTAGAGGATGCTTCTCTGTCTGCAGGGTTTGTTAGCTTTCTGTGTGTGGGATGTGGGTATTTGTGTGTGCTCTGTGAGTTATGAAGGGACTGATGTCACCTCTGGGGTCTGATGTCACCAACATGCTTAGCACTGGGATGTCTTTGTTCTGGCCCAGATTTCAAGACACGTGTGGTACGAATTCTCCCATTCTTTGTGCGTTACCTTTCTGAACTCGATAGATTGGAATCTTCTAATGCTTAAAGTCAACCCAGGGACATCGCCGATTTTAAAGGTGGTTGTTTGGGCTTTAAAATGACCTCTTAATGAATTTTAGTTCCAAAAAAAATTATCTGCTGCCTCTGTCTTTGATATTTCAATGCTTCGATATTTAGGGAATGGGCAACATTTTAAAATGAGAGCCAACCCAGTGGGCCAGGTGGACTTGGGACTGAGAGAGCCAGGAAAAGGAGGTGTTATCAGCCAGCCATGGGCTTTCTAACCTAGATGCTACCCTCCCATCCCTTTCCTACACTGCTGCCTTATTTACCTGTCTAAATGTGCATATGATCCTGTCACTCGTTTACTTAAACCCCATCCTCCATCTGTGGGTCCTCATTGCCCTTAGGACAGCCCTAGCCCCTTAGAGTCCTGTGACTGGTGCCCTGCACCCTGGTGCCTCCCCCAGGAGGCCTGTCACACTCACCCATCACTAAGAGCTTCCCCGGATCAGTCCCTACAAGGGATTAACAAACACTGCCCGGGGGCCAAATCCCACCCCCACCTATATTGTATGGCCCGCAAACTAAGAAAGAGTTTTACCTTTTTAAATGGTTGAAAAAAATATTGAAAGACTATTTCGTGACACATGAAGATGACATGAAAGTCAAATCTGTGTCCATAGCTTTATTCATGGGACACAGCCATGCCCATTTGTTTACTTGTTCTCTGTGCACACTACACTGAATAGTCATGAGAGAGACCGCATGGCTTCTCAAAGCCAAATTATTTACTTTCTGACCCTTTACAGAAAAAGTTGGCTGACCCCTGGATTAGTAGTGGCTCCTAGGATGGGTGGGGAGAGGGCAATGATGTCCATTCGCCAGCTCCCAAGCCCCCTCTAAGTCTAAGTACAAATGATGTGCTCGCTCTACAAACACAACTCCATGACAAGACCCATAAGCACCTCCCCAACCTGTCACTGCCCTGAGACCTTGCTACACAAGCTCGTCCTGTGCTTGGAAGACCCATTGAACCCCTTTCATAGACTGACATCTAATCATCATCTGCTGAGATGTCCCTTCCTCCAGGAAGCCTTCATTGACTGCTAAACTTGGGTAGTCTGGCTTAGAGACCCCTCCTCTGGGCTCCTTGTGCTGACTCTATCGTAGCCCTTTCCACAAAACGTTGAGTTGGCTGGTGTCCTGTCTGCCCTCCTTCACTAGACTGCAAACGTCGAGACGGCAGGGGCCCTGTCTTGTCCATTTTTATTTCTCTAGAACATAGCCACTTCTGGCACATTATTAGGTCATCAGTAAATGGTGTTGAATCAATGAGTGAGTGCATGAATGCAGACTAAAGGACCCCTGGGTGGTGGGTAAAGCTTGGTTTTTCAACAGCAGAGACCACAGTGGCCTTTAGGAACTAAATTGATAGCTTGGCCTTAGGCGATCCCTTCCTCCTAATGGTGATAAGTACTTTTATATAGTATCTGATGGCTTTATCCCAAAGCCGTTGGCCCTGAGAATCAGGGCGGCCCTTTATAAGAATATTCCCATTTACTACACGCTTACTATGTGTCAGGCATTTTGCCAAGTGCTTCCTTTCTTAACTTCTTTTAATCCTCAATCCTATAACTTAGGAAGCATTTTTAGACCTAACGATGAGCAAATTGAGACTTAGACAGGTTAGGTAACTAGTCCAAGGTCACACAGCTAGTAAGAGGCAGAGCTGGGCTTTGAACCCTCATCTGTCTGATTCATACCATTAAATCATCTGGAGAGACTAACAGTCAAAGCCCTTTAGCATGGGGACATGTTAAGCCGACGGAAACATGTTACATTTGTGAGAAGGAGTCTAGCACTGTACATTTCTGACAAATACACTCATGTTCTATTTATACATACCTTGGCCATCTGCCCTGGACCTTGTGTTATTTATATCTTTTTTTTTTTAACCCCCAAGGAGTTTCTTGTGCTTATTATGGTTGCTGGGGCTCACATATCCCTCCCCGCTACTCTGGACTGACAGTTTACTCACTACTCAGTTTTTCCTGCTGGCAGCACTGCTCCTCCCTAGCCGGGCATGCAGCTCAGAAACCACGAGCTTTGCTTTCTCGCCCACCTCCGGCCCCACCTGTGCCCCCACCCCAGTGCTGGCAGGGGTGAGGCTCCTTTTCCACAGGTTCCGACAGTGTGGCCTGAGGATTTTTCCCAGCCCTACCTGTTCTCAGATCCGAGTGCATTGCAAACTGTACCAGCCGCTGTGGGGGCTGGAGGTCCAGGCCACTGTGTGGCCGCGTTGTCATCACACAGGCTTCGCACAGTGGGTACACAGCTGAGCTGAGGATTGGCAGGATGCCACAGGACGTCCCACTGCTGATGCAGCCTCTGAGCCATCTGAGTCAGCTCCACCTGGCCAGGTAAAGAGTTGGCTCTTAAAGGGGCCAATGCTTGGAAGGAGGCATGCAGACAAAATTTCACTTCCTGCTTCGCAATATAGAATAGCCTGAGTTTCTTCCAAAAGATTCACCCTTTTCCCTTATCTTATTTTTTGAGTAATTACTATGAAACAACCAGATTTTCCTTATGTACTTTTAATTTGCTACCATGAGCTCACAATGGTTATATAAAATGGTTTTGATTTCATTGAAATACATTTTTTTATTATTTCAGTTTTATTGAGATATAATTGACATACAGCATTGTAGAAGTTTAAGGTGTACAGCATAATTATATCATTATTTTAATCAGTAGAAAAAAATATAAAGGATAATAGATGGGGGAAAAAATCACCTAAAATTCTCCTATGTAGAAATAACTATGTTTTATGTTACATGATCTCCATTCTAGGCTCTTTACATGTAACTTGATTATGGTATATATTTTTTTAACATTCACTTGTTTTTTTATATAAAAACTAAAATTTCAGTAACTAATTCTCTGGCATATATGGAATTGTGGACATGCCTTTGCCCAGAAACATTGCCACCCTCTTCTTCCATTAAGTACCTCTCTCCCTTCCCCGTTTCCCTTATAATAATCCTTTTTTGCTACATCAATAAATCATATCCATCATAGGAAGCACAGTGGTTGAAAACATTTTTACAGCCCTAACGTAGAGAGGACCACTCTCACCTTGGTGGCTGTGTGCACTGGTCGGGGAAAAGCCCAATATTTCAGGGCGATGACTTCACCCACTGTCTCCATCCTCAAGTTCTGTGTGTGTGTATGTGTGTGTGTGTGTGTGTGTGTGTGTTGCGTGTGTTGCCTTTATACCAAAGTGGCTCAAAGTTGCTCTTGGGTTGTAGGAATTGGCTTGCTCGCCCACCGTGCGTCAAGGACTGCATTTGACAAAGAACCACGGTCATGTGGTGGATTTTTCTTTTTTTTAAGAGGAGGCTGTCTTAAAACTCATGCTTCCTGGGTCACTCGAGTTCCCGATGTGTTACATCAATACTTTGGAGAGAGGCCACCCAAAACCTCTTAAAAAGTTTCTAAATACTGTGAAGATGTTTTTCCACAGGAAAAACCTCAGTAGTCGACACACGTGTTTTCTGCTCCACACTACCCAATGTTGTGACTATTGCTGGTTTTTCCAGAGTTCACCTATAGGTTTAATTTCCTGAAACTGATCGGCTTGGTTACTCTGGCTTAATTTTACTCTCTTGGAAAAAAAGGGGAAATGGCAGTGAACAGGCTGCATTTTATTAGGTTTTTGCTTCAAAAGAATTAAACAGCAATCTCTGATCTCTACTAGTTTGTTCTTTTATAGGCATCCTCATTGTTGGGCTGTTGTAGTTTGAGGGTTGCCCCATCCCCTCTCTAAATCCTCTCTTGCTTCAAGCCCCTTGAGAATTGAGTGAGCAGGCCCTCAGGTCAGAAGTGCTGCCGCCAGCTAGAGGGGAAAGAGGGAGCCCCAAGGCCAACAGGCCCACGACTGTCAAGGATTCAAAGGGAAATGAATTCCTGCCCAGTATTCACAGCGAGGTTTGCTTTTCGCCATCGTTTTAAAGAGAATCGGGGATGCTGGCAATGAGCGTGTTGCGTTTGATCTCTCCCCGGGTCCTCTGGCCCCAGGCTCCCTGGGCAGTCATAAATGGGTAGAGTTATTTTACTGTTTAATGGCGAGCTCTTGGCCCCTGGGCCCGCCTAGACTGGAAGAACACCTTTAGCTCGGGGTCTTCTGAGAGCTCAGCCACGTGAGGTGTTAACCCGAGCGTGATTATGTTTGCTTTTAATTTCCTGACCTTAGAGAAGAAGGGGAAAGCGCAGTGCTCACCGGACTGGTGAGCGCTCTGTCCCCAGGCTTGAATGGGGAGAGGCCCATCCCTGTGGGAGGCGGTGTAGCAGGAGGGTTGCCAGTGTGGACCCCAGTGTCACACAGGCTCTGCCATTTTCTAGCTTTGTAACCGGAGCCAAGTGACCCTGCCCATCTAAACCTCATTGTTAAATAGTAAACAGGGCTAATAATGGTACTAGCTACTAACTAATAATTATTAGAGAAGAGTAATAAGACCACTGCTCGGGTCTTTGTGTGGGTGCAGATGCTCGTTCCTCCTGTTGCTGGCATAGAGTACTGCTCAGTGTGTGGTAGCCCGTCTCCATTCATTTAAAACCTACTTCCCAGACTCTATGTGGACCTCCCCACCACCACTCTACTCTCCCGTCTCCTCACTCAAACACTTGGGCCTCACGGTACAGTGGTCCCATCAAATGGGTTCTGTCCAAGAATGAGATGAGCTTTCGATTATTCTTCATGAGTCAATTTTTCATGAATGATTGACAGCTCATCAGTCAGGCATATTTCATTCCACTTCTAGATTTTTCTTCTTGTGCCCTTCGTCTTCCCCTTGCCTCAATAACCCACCCATCTCCCAACTTCTTTGGGCTTAGAATCTCAGGAAAAATACCATTCAATGAAGTTTTTTTTTATTTTTATTTTTTTTATTCTTTTTTTAGAATCGACTATCCTTATACTCTATTTGGGTCTTTCTGAAAAATATTCACGCTTTAACTTTTCAGCACTTTGTTTCGGTATGACTAATATACAACTGGGCATTAAATGTACTATATATAACATTCCAGATCAGAGAATGGAAACACTTTTTAGAAAAAAAAAATGAAAAGAGTTGAACTGTGTGGGCTTTTTGGAAACTGTTCAGTGGGGAAATATAATTTTTATTTTCAGAAGCTTATGGATTGAATCCCACCCAGGCTCCTAGTTCCTAAGAAAACTGGCAGAAGACGCCCTGCCAAGTTTCCTCCTGAGGGCAATGGAAGAGTAATCCTCTGCATCCCGAGTTTCTGTTTTTCAGGAAGCAGGAGACAGGCCTTTGCTGTCTTCACAAATGAGCTTCCCTGACCCAGGCGGCTAGTGAGCCTGGCGAGAGCGTGGGGGGTGGGGGAGAGGTACTATGACGCAGGCTTGCTTGCACAGGTATCTGGGCCCACTGTAGTCACAGTGATCCCCCCCAAAAAAGCATTTACAGCTCTGGGGAGAGCACTGGTAATGGGTTAGTGAGTTGAGGGGACAGTTATGTTACAGTCTTGATGGCTTTTGGATAACTGGTCAGAAAAGCTGGTCTATACATCCATCCAGTTCTCACACACAAAAAGGATGTTTCCTTTACATTTGAAATCATGGGTTCTATGGAGGGGGAGCGTTGTTATAGCTGTTGGAGAAATTAACCTTTAGGAAATGGTAATAACGGGATTTGTTAGTTCTTACTGTTGACAATTCAGAAGTTAAATGGTGGAATAAAAGGGAGAAAGAGATTTCGAGGGGAATACTTTAGTGCTGGAGCACGCAGAAGGGCCAGTTGGAGAGTAGGATCCCCGCCCTGGAGAAGACTTGAGAAGCCATCAGATCAACCCCCATATTCATTTCAGAGGAGAGAATGAAACAACACCCTTGGTATGGCCCTGGGGCTAAGCCCTCCCTATGAAGAACCTTTGCACTGAAAGCCTGGTTTGTCCAGCCAGTGCGCAGTGCATCTGCCCCTGGCACGGTGCTGGCTTGGAGGACTCGTTGCCTCTACAAGCTGAAACCAGGTTGAATTCCTGGTTGGCATCCACTGGAAGAGGGTGGGGTTCCCAGTCCTCTGGGCAGTGGGTTCCCCATCTAACTCAACGGTGCCCTCTCTGGGCACTGCCGGAGAATCACCTCGGAAGGAAGCACATCAGGTCTCTACACCCAGAGCTGGAACGCAGCCAAGTGATGGATCCTGGGAACACAGCCCAGAGAATCAGGATCCGGTGTGCTTGTGTGTAGGCTTCCTAACTCGAATGATTTCCTGGGCGGTGCTGGGTATTTCCCCGTCTACTGGCAGAGTTATTTTCATTTCTGAATCTCAGAGAAAGAAAGAAGAATGCTGTTTCTTCTCACCTGTGGAAAGGAGTTTAAATTTCTTCGCGAGGGCTGTGGGGGAGTCTTTGAAGCATGGAAAGGCCCAGAGACAGGTGACCGGAGTAAGGAATGGCCGGGGTGGGGCACAGCTGGAGACAGGAGCCGAGTGGGCACGCGGCCACGGTCGCCAGGAGGGAAGAGTGTGGCCTGAACTGGGGCACGGCAGTGACAGATTTTTGCAGTCTTAAGGGGGTAAAAGCAGCAAGGCCTTGGGAGTTGATTGGATGTGTGAAGGAGGGAGGGAGTCGACAAGAATGACTCATAGGTCTGCCGTTGAGCAACTGGGTGGATGTGGCACTGTACTGGGAGAGGGCACGGTGGAGGAGGTGGCAGCACTTCGGGGAATGAGATAGTGAGTTCCCAGATGCAGGGATTGGGCAACGAGGCTGAGAAAAGTTGGGTGATGGAAGATTATAGTTCTGTGCCTACATTGAGAAATGCAGAGGCTTCGCATGCAAAGCACATTCGCGTGGAGCGTTTCAACAGAAATGCTGATTTTATAGAAGAGGAAGGCGAGGGTAGCTCGGCCATGCGCGCTGCTCCACACCCAGAAGTTCCTTTCACAGTCGCGATCTGAGTGGCGCATGTGGGTTTCCTCTGTAACTTTTACAGAGTTCAGCAGGGGTCCATTTCGGGTGTCCTTTTTAACTAATACCGAGATCAAGGGAAACACACCAGCATGCTTTCTCTTCCATCATGCCAAAATAAACAGTTTTTCCTAAGGATTTTACTAAATGGAAGAAAAAAAAAGATGCCCTTTTCTTTTCTTTTTTCTTTATTTTCAGAAATCTCTTTTTTCAGAGCACCCTTGCCCTGGGTCCATATCATAAAACTGAAAATTTGTGTGAGGCTAAAAAGGCATCGAGGTGTTGAGAGAATTGAAAGCAAATATTTCTCTGACTCTAATGAGAACTTCTGAGGAAGAAGCTTAGGTGAGAGAGAGAATTTAAATGGACATAAAAATATTGCTGTCTTAAGGGGCAGATTTGGAAGACAAGCTGTGGAACTGCATTCTGGAAGGATCTGTGGGAATAGGAGACACAACCTTCCATCTGTAGAATTTCATGGGAGGCCTCTGGGGTCCTTGGCAGGAGGGCCCTGGGACCCATTAAAGGAATTTCATATTTCTGGGCCTTACTTTGAATTTCATCCCATGAAACTACAGGTCCTAACAGAACCCCTCTTCTTGCAAATATCCTAGTACAGTTTAACTAAGGGACAGGGTGACCAGAGTTAGAATTTCAGTTCGTTTCAGCAGCTTGAGAATCAAGAGACTGAAATTCTATCCCTAACTCGGTTTTAGACCCTCAGTAACTTTGGACAAGTGACTTCACTTTGTGGGGAGGGCCTTGGATTTCTCATCTGTTGGATGGGGGTGAATAGGTACCTCACGAAGGCTCGGGGAATTATATGTGATCATGGCATGTGAGTCGTTACCACAGTGCATGGCACGTAGTCGGCCCTCCATAACAGGCCGCATTATTGGTGACGTGGCTCCTAATTTCATGATGACTGTCCTCCCTCCCTCACCAGAAGAATAAATTACTCGATGTAAAAAGTCTCTTAAAAGCAGAAGGTACTGTGCAAAAGCGGTGATGCTATCAATTACTGTTATTAATAATAGTTTCGTAATTACTTTTGCCACAGTATTAAGTGAAAGTCCCTTTGGGCAGATGATGACTGGGAAAATCGGAAAAATTATTAATGGAGCTGCCAGCCCCTGTTACTAGATCCATTGACATAATATTTCTCTCTGAGAATCCTTTGACAAATCAGCTGAGTTTCCTATTCCCTTGCCCTAAGCACTGTAAATGTGATCCACATGTCCCCAGTGTTGTTTCTTTAGATTAATAACAAAGGAAAGAGGAGGAACCAGGCCTGTCCTGGGACCCGTAGCTGTGTGGCTTTCTCAAATGTTGGGCTGTCTGAGGGTTTTAGCGTGTGTGGAGGTGGGGGCGGGGGCAGGGGGGAGCTGTTCTCTCTTGTTTCACTTGTTTTAATGTTCAGAGCCAACTTTTCCTAATGGGTACTCAGCTCTCAGGGAGAATTTCTGCTTTGGGGAATAGGGCTGGGCCAGGAGGCAGTCATGCCTTCCTCTCCCTCTCCCTGGAAACAGCTTTGAAGAAGTTCTTTGATGCGGTGCCTTGCCAGTCAGGAGTCAGTGCCGGATGTGTTAGGAGGGGCCCCTGCCATCAAGAATGGGCAAGGGGAGATTGGGGGTGGGGGGAGACGGGTCTTAGCCACACCAAGACCGTGCCACGCTGCAGTGAGGCAGCGCAAAGGAGGGCAGGGAGGTTGGGTCAGAGGAATGGCAGGCTAGGAAGGCAGGGCTGACCACCTGATGAACATACAGAGTGGTCAGCGTCTGGGCAGGAAGAGACTGCCGTGTGTGTTTGCCCCAAGAAAGAGAAACACACAGGGTTCAGCACCAGGGCTTCTGTGGGAGAAGCGGGCAGTAGTAACACAGCAGCATTGTCCAGTTCACAAGCCAGCACATCAGGGCAGCCACAGATGAGCTTGAGGATGTGCTCATTGGATCTGGGCTTCCAGAGGGTTAAGTGTACACAGTCTAGAGTCAGTCGTCAGACCCAGGTTCGAATCCTAGCTCTGTCACTTAGTTAACAAGTTATTCAAACTCCCTGAGCGTCAGTCTCCCAGCATCCAAAGTGGGGACAGCAGTGCATGCCTTGTTGAAAGAAAAGTGAGATAGTTCCCAGCGCATCGTAAAAAGAGTGCCCCAGCTCCCGACTGAGCACCTTCTCTGAGCCACACACACACTGAGCCAGTGGCCCAAGCCTCCAGCATCTCAGTTAATCCGCGTAGCTGCTCTCTGGGGTGGGTACTCTCCTTATCTCTAGTTAATCCGTGAGGAATTGGAGGTATGGAGAAGTGAGGTAACTCACCCAAGATCACACTGCTAGTTAAGTAAGTGACAGCCAACATCATGAACCCAAAAGTTCCAGCCCTGTCGTAACCACTCTGCTGCATACCCTGTGGCTGTTGTCATCCTCCTTACATTTCCGTGGGGGGTGGGGGGTGGGACAGGGAATTCTAACCTGAATTTGGCCACCTCCCAGGGGCTCTCCAGTTATCTCAAGGAATTTTAAGAGATTTTCCCAAAATGGTCTGATTAAATTCCTATGGGTATTTTCTTTAAAAAAAAAAAAAAAGTTCAGGGTGGATGGACAAAGAGGCATTGATCAAAGCAACAGCAGTTACCAAAAGCTGGGAATCTCTGTGACCACATGCTCTTAAGACCCAACATGTAATTTCCAGCCAGGCTGATTTTGCTTTTCTGGTGCTTTCTAAGAAGCCACACAGAGAGTTAGAGAAATTTACGGGCTCTCACCCTCTGGGATTAATGCTGACAGCCCCGTTTCTCCGTTGCTGAAGTGCTAATGAAAAACACTAATTGGACTTGGCTAGCGGCTGGGACGTGTCCCCTTTTAAGAGGGGAGAAGGCGACATCTCTTTCTCCATAGTTTCTCCCAGTCCCTCTTGTGGCTTGAAGAGGGAAAGGACTGAGGGTGACGCTGCCCTTTAGGCAGCCAGGTAGATGCTAACATCCGACATTGAGCACCGTGAAGATGGAGCCAGGTCTCCCTGTGTCGCCCCAGCACTGGGAATGGAGCACAGAGCCTGGGCCGAGTGAGGCCCCTGTAAACAGTCAGCGGATGAAGAAGGGAAGCGGTGCATGAGTCCTTGTATGTCCCACAGGCATCGGTAGGCCAGTTCCTTTTGCCACTCAAGAAAGGGAGGTCTCCATGCGGCTTAAATCCACCTGTACGAGTCGGCCACACCTCGCCCTGGCCCCTAGATCACTGTCCACAGTGAGGAGCCAGCGGTCTGCACGTGGAGCCCTGAGATTGCTCACGGACCCTGCTCTACCAGAAAGTGCGGGCAGGGCCATGGCCTGTGGAGCTTGGCTTCTTTCCTGTGGTGACCCATCTGCCTTGTTTCCCCCACAGGTGTCCTCTCCCTCCCGGCATACTTCAGTCCCTACAACGGCGGCTCCCTGGGCCATGATGAGCGAGCCGATGCCTACGCTCAGCTGGAGCTCCGGACGCTGGAGCAGTCCCTCCTGGCCACCTGCGTGGGGAGCATCTCGGAGCTGAGTAAGTGTGGCATCTACGTCCAGCTGGCTGCCAAGGAGAGGGAGGGGTGAGGTCGTCTTCTGGGGTCTGGCCTCCTCCTCGTCCTCTGTGCTCCTTGCCTTCCCTGAAAGCTGCATCTTTCTAGGCCAGAGGTTGCGAACTGGTGTTTCACAGACATGTATGGTTTGGCCAGCATGTGGACTTAATCACACTCAAATCCAGATTTGCGGTTTCTCTTGAAAAAACTCAGATAGTCTGGCAACACTGCACTGTACTCCTGCATGGCAGTGATGAGGGGGAGCAAGTAGCAGCTAAGCAGACAGCGTGTGTCCCCTGCATTGTCACACATTCATTATCTTACAGCCGGCCTGTTTCGTTTATTTATTTTACCTGTCTGGCCCAAAAGGCTGTGAATTTACAACCCGTATTTTTTCTTAAAAGAAAGCACCCTTGAAAACTCAACATAGAAAAAGGAAGATAAAAACAGCTACTCTGGCTGAAGGAGGGTGTGGTTGGGCGTCTCCCAGACCTCACTGCTCTGTGGAACAGGGCTGGGAACCCCTTGGTCTAGGTCGTTCCCATTTGACAGCTGCTTCACAAGAGTCTGTCAGGAGGCGAGAAGCCTCCTGCGTCTCCTGAACTGTCCTTCTTGTCACCGAAACTCTTTGAGAAATCCAACTGCACACTCTTTCTGCTCAGTTCTCCCTCACTGGGTCACAAGACCACCCAATGGAGGGCGGTGACATATGCCAACGGTTATAGCACACAGTTTGGAAACAGATGTGATTCTTTCTCCTCTGCTCCAGCCTTTTCTTTCCCTTTTTGCTTTCTTTGAGGATTCTGGCCCCCGAACACTGAAGAAAACCTTTCTGTTTCTTCAGGACACAGCTTCCTCCTATTCTCCCTCCCTTCTTCCTCCCCTTCCCAGGACAGGAAACAGAGGTGCCTGGTGCAGGGTCACAGAGCAGAGCAGTAATAGGACTGGGAGAGAAAGCGGGACCTCCAGCCCTGTTTCCTGGGATCATTGCATCATGGCCACCTGGGTCACCTGCCCCTTGACAGACACTGCAAAAAGTGGGCTCAACCTGTGGCTTGGTTTCCACTCGTGATGAATGTCTCCTTGACAGTGGCCTATTGAGGGCCAAGCACAGCCTGTGTTTGGCGAACTCTTGCCCTGAGAACAGTGAGGAGCTCACTCAGCCCTCAGACCACTGAAGAGCACCTTGGATTTAGCTTGCATTTTGAACTTTAAATGAGCACGTACTATGTGCAGGGCATGGCATGAAGTGCCTTATGCACATGATCTTATTTGTTCCTGAGAAGAATTCAGCAAAGTTTTTTCCTGTTGAGGAAACTGAGGCTGAGCAGAGAAAAATGATTTCCCCCAAGTCACGCAGCTAGTAAGAGTCAGTGGGGACTTGACTCCCAATGTGCCTGGTTTTAGCAAAGCTTTTTATCATGTGGGGTTCTGGGCTCCTAGATGTGGTTAGCAGCCCATTCAGGGTGGCTGAGGTCAGGACTGAACTCTGATTCTTTGCCTTTTCTCATGGTGGCCTCTGTGTCCACTACAATCCACAGCCAGGCAAAGGGAAGCATTCAGAAAATTCCCTCAGGGAAAGAAGGGTTTGTCATTATTCTGGCCTTACTGTTCAGCCCAAAACAAAGTCCTGTTGGCTCTACTTTGTAAAGCTATCCAAACCTTTAGTTTGCTCCTTTAACAACTGCCACCAACATAGCCATTTAAAACACAAACTGGATTATGTCACTTATCTGTTCAATATCCCCTCCATCCATCCCCACGGCTTTCTATCTCACTCAGCAAAACCCGATATCTTCGCCATAGCCCAAGATCAAACATATGGCTTTATCGCATCCTATTCTTCTCTAGTTCACTGTGCTCCAGGCACCCCAGCCTCCTAGCCAAGTACCTCCTACCCCAGGGCCTTTGCACTAGCTGTTCTCTGTGCCCATGACCTTTCCCCCAAATACTAAAGTATGTGGTCTTTCACTTTCTTCAAGTCTCTGCTCGCATGACCTGTCATCAGATAGGCCTTCCCTGAGCACCCTGCATAGATGAGCCCCCCACTCTATTTCCTGTTCCTTTTCTTATGGCTTTGATTTTTTCAAAGCACTGATCACCACTTGACATTTATCCCATATTTACATGTCAATAGTTTGTCATCTCTCTCGTCTGACTAGAATGTCAGCTTCATGAGGTTAGAGACTTTCTCTGCTTTGCCCCCTGCTGTTCTGTACCCCTAGTAATTAGAACAGTACCTGAGGCACGTGTGTGTGTGTGTTAGAAGGAATGAGTTCTCTGTCGTCCTCCTAAGAGTTTGCCTCCTAAATCCCACGTAGGAGTGGGTCACATCCTGGCCCAGCCACTCCTGGGGGCAGAGAGAGGGAAGAAGCAGCTGCATAACATCTTTTCACTGACAACTGGACAGGCTGCATCTTGCACCAAGTTGCCAGGACTCCCGGGCTCTGAAACCTGGGTTTTTGCTCGCCCACTGTGAAGGAGGGAGGAGATAAGGTGGAGGCCGACATTGCAATTTTTCACTCCGAGACTAAAGAGCTTAATGAGGCTAGTGATACTTGGTACTGAGCCACATGTACCTAAAACTCTACCCTGGCTTTAACATGCATTAACTCCCTGCACCTCGCCAAGACCAGTCCGCCAGGTAGGTCAAGACGTTTCTTTTTTGTGTCAGGTCAGCCGCACAGGGAGCTAGGGCACTCGTATTTTTCTCTGTGCTTCTCTACCCATGGAAACATAAATGGGAGAGAATAAAAAATAAGTAAAACGAAACACTCTTTAACAGCAGCCAGATGGTGAAGGCCTCATTTCGAAGACGGCGCTAAATTCCAGACGCTCACTGCTCGTTTTATTTGATGGCTCATAACGAGGGTGGCCAGACCAGAGTGAAACCTGTAGCAAAAGGCTCTCATGATTAACAAGCAGTGAGGGCGTGTTTTTCATGCCTTGTGGGTGTTTCTGGCCTGAAGACTGAGGTTTCATCCAACTTAGGATCAATTGATTCTCAGATTCAAGAATGTTCCAGAAGCAGCTCTGAGTATCCACCAGTGCTAAACCAGGAGCACAGCCCGGGCAGAGCCCCAGCTTCTCACACTAGCTGTGGTGATAGCCAGGGATTTTATCTACCCTGCCCCAACGTCCTGTTGCTGACGGAAACTTTAATAAAACAATAAAAGATGAATGCCTAGAAAAGTGAAATAAAAGATGTGAAATGTAAGCCATTTTTTAAAATTAGATCAGATAGACATAAAATCGCTCAGTCCGATTGCTATGGGAGTTTTTTAATGTCTGAACTTAACTTGTGAACCAGTAACAAACAGTTTGCAGACCACATTTGTAAGTATCAGTAGTGCAATAGCCAAGAGCATGGGGCTGGGGCACGAGGCCCTAGTTCGAGTCTTAGTTGGTTAGCTTACTTGTTGTACAACTGGGACAAATCATTTAACTTATGTGAGCCTGTTTCCTCATCTGTAAAATGGAAATACCTCCCTTAAGGGGTAGCTGTAAAGGTGAAATGAGATTTTGCCCATCTTTTCGTGTCTATCACGAAGCCTAGAAAATGTAAGGAGGAAAACCACTCTGGGAGAATAGCCAGAGCGAGCATCTTTCTTTGGCCATGAATGAGGGTTGCAGAGCAGTGTTAAGTATTTAGATGCCTAATTGGGGTTATCTGCAGGCATCTCTGTCTTTTTGGTCTTTGAGAGAGATTGGCAGCACACAACTGGGACTCCATCTCCAGCTGCCCTTGTGCTGCCTTCCTGGTTTTTCCGAATCTTCCAAAGGCATCTCTGTTCCTGATGCCCCTTTAATGAGCTCTTAGAAGGCTCTCCCACTTCTTTCTTGATTTTCTTGCCTGCATTCTAGTTGGAAAGGTGCTGCCAAAGGGTTCTACACCAATAACAATCAATCAATCGTAAGTGTAATTAATGGTAATGACTTCTACCTTCTCTGCCTTTGAAATGGTATTTCAACGAGACTTCTCTCTGATGCTATCACAGGCTCTGTGACTTCTCCTCCTTGTGGTCCCGCCAAAAGTTATGACACAGGGAACTAGGTTTCAACTTACTGCAGCCGATTTAGCTGTACAACTAGCTGCGCTAAGGCAGGCTGACCTGGGGGTGTCGGTGCCAGTTTCTACCACCCAGAGCTCAAGGGCAGGGTTGGGAGCTGGCATTGAAGAGCCTGGACTCCTCCTCCCCTGGGAAATGTGGGGCAGTGCTTCACTGCAGGCAGAGGTCCTAGAAGAAAGAACACCATGGAAAGTGGCCTGTGGGATAGAGGAATAATAATAATGGGATGATAATCATAATGGTGTCATATTTGACTTTTACCAAATACTCTGTGCCAAGTATGACACTGAGTGCTTTATATTTACTGTTTATTTGAATCCTCACACTTTTTAGGTTAGACACAATTATTTCCATTTTACAGATGAGGAACCTGAGGCTCTGATGAGTAACTTAGGTAAAGCACATGAGTTGGAAGTAGCAGAGCCCTGATTTGGGGCCAGGCGTGTCTGACTCTGGCATCTATGCGTATTCATTTACCTGGTGATTCTCAGACCTGACCGGACATTAGCTTCGCAGATAGAACTTTTGCAAAGTACAAATGCCTGGGTCCTGCCTAGAGCAATTAAATCAGTCTTGGAGGTGGGAGCCCTCAACCTCTTGGCCCTGGGATCTGCCAGGGGCACCCATACAGCTGGGCTACAAGTACAGAGATGAGCACAGTCAGGCTTGCAGGTAGGAGGAGTGAGGACCTGGGGGTGGGTGCCATGGAGGGCTTTTTCCCAATTTAGATCTCCAATTCCAGGGGTGTCACTGGCCCTGCTTAGAAGCCAAACACCATCACTGTGGCCATCATGGGGAGAACTGGGAAGTTAATAAGCTCAAATTGAGCACCATCCAACACTGGTTTTTAAAATGAAGTGAAGGCATAAGGCTGTTTCTTCATTCTCTAAATGTTTGCTGAGCACCGATTAGGCCGTAGATCCTGTGTAGACTGCCAGGGACACAGTGGAATGGGGAGTACTCACAGAAACTGCAGAGAGAGGTTTAACTGAATATATGAATGAATTGGTTCTGCCATACGCTGGATGACACTTAACTTGCCAAATTAAAACCTGCTTATTTTTCCCACCTTGGGGTCAGCCATGTCCCTGTGCAGGGAAGCTGACCCTTAGGGGAGGCGCCCTTGGATTCTCAGGCCTAAGAAGAATGGAAAGGCACCACTGAGGGGCCTGCAGGGGCCTGGGGCTGTTTCACCCATCCTTTCTCAGCATTGTGGTCTCACACACAATGATGGGACATTTCCTGCCCGTGCTGGTGGGATATGGAAAAGACTTAATTTGGGCAGAAACACAGCACAGGATATGGGGCCCTGAGAAGTGCATAGACCTCACTCAGGAGGACAGGTGGCAGCCTGGGTCACAGGTCTGGATTTAAATCTAGACTCTCCCATTTAACCTTGTCCACTTAACCCAACCTCCGAATACTGCGGCCATCCTGTGACCAGGGACATGTAAGAATTTGATTACCAGGTTAGGCTCAATTTCTTCTGTAAATTGGGGGATAATATTTGGCCCCCAGCATTTTCAGGGTCAAATTAAATCCTATTTCTGGGGAAGTGAACGCCTAAGCATATAGTGAACACTACTCAGTGGATGGCGGTGGAGGCAGAGTTGCTTGAGGTGGTGGGGATTGAGGTAGCTTCTCTGCTGAAGCTCCTGAGCCTTTGCACAAAGCTGCACAGCGGGGTGTCACCGCTCAGTCTGGCACTGGTTGTTAGAAGCTGGGAGAAGAGGCCCAGAGAGAGTCCCTTGTCAAAGAGCTGGGAGAGGCCCGTGGGGTGGCGGAGAGAGTGGGATGTCGAAAATGAAACCACATTAGCATATGTTCTGGAGGAGATGGGTTCTGCAAGTGTTTCATTCAGCTATTAGGGCAAGACTGGAAGTGAAAGGGAAACCGAGCTGCTGTCGTCTGTCCAGGCAACTGCTCCCGCCTCCGCCTGTTGGCTCCAGGGTAAACAGCAATTACAGAGGCGAGGGAGCTGATTCTTTAGCTACAAGTATCCTGGAAGAATGTGGGCTGTGAACTGAGACTTCTGTTGTTTTTTTCTCTCTCTGTCCCTCTCCTCCAGGTGACCTGGTTTCCCGCGCCATGCACCACATGCAAGGCCGCCACCCGCTGTGTCCTGGCTCCAGCCCTGCCCGCCAGGCCCGCCAGCCGCCCCAGCCCATCACCTGGTCCCCAGACTCCCTCCACACACTCTACTACTTCCTGCGGTGTCCGCAGATGGAGTCCATGGAGAACCCCAATCTGGACCCCCCAAGAATGGCCCTGAACAATGAGCGGTAGGGATCCTCCTTGGGGTGCACACCTGGGGGGGCAGGCTACCCAGGCAGTGTTGACTGACTGACCAATCGATAGGGTAAGAAAAGTGCCCTAGCAATAGCCTTCCTGCCTCCGGGGAGGTGGCTGGCTCGAGGTGGGCTAGGAATTGGATGAAGGAAGGCCTGGCCCAGGCATGCAGTGGGGTTGTCTTACCTGGGGCTGATGCAGCAGGGGGTCACTGAGGCTCCGAATGTGGGTTTTGGCCTCTGTCTTGGATTTGCCAGCTCTAGTGCTCACTTCCTGGGCTCTCTGGAATTCGTTGCTCTTCCGAAAAGTGAGGTATTCACACCTACCTGGAAAGGTGGTAGTGAGGATATAGTGAGCCGGAGCTTGGCGAAAGACACTGGGTGGGAACTGGCTTTCCATCAGTCATTGTAGTCACCTCTTTTGATGACAACGATGTCAGCGTTAGGGATCTAAGGTGTATTTTGCCCCATCCATTCATTTTACAAATGAGGACGTCATGGCTCTGGCAGCTTATTTGATCTCTAGTGGGGTAGTGGTTGAATAGCTGCAGGAGCCAGGCCTGCTGGCTGCCAGTCCAGTGTTTTCTCTACAGGGTCCCAGCCCTCTCCCAGCCTGGGGCAGGGTCACTCAGAACAGGTTGTGCACTGCACAGTGGGCCCCAGCAAGGGGCACGAGTGGAGGACACACATGGTGCCATGTCAGCTGAGGACAGGGTGCCATTTCGATTTGATCTACTCAGGGGCCATCTTTTAAAACTTTTCTGCCTAGAGAGGACAAGATTTTTATAATTTGCCCCAAACACCACATATATTGGCATGAGTCAGTCTTACCTGGAGGCCACCACGTGGCCCCCGAGACAGGGTCTGTCCATGGGCTCGAGAGTTGTGTGCTCGAAGGTACGGGAAGCAGGAAAGACCTGCCTTCGGCTGAGGAAGCCCCATCTGCATGCATTCCACCACACGGCAGGGCCCGGAGAGGGAAGGGGCCCAAGGGGCTCTGTGCCCGTCACTACAGGAAGATGATCTGGGACCTGATACAGAAAGTGCTGACACCTTCCCAGTCCCCTTGCCCAGCTGCCCGTCGTCTTTATGGGGCCGCGAGTCGTCAACCGTGTGCTCCTCACGCCCACTCCACACCAGGCTCACGTCTCCAGTGCCTCCACGGCTGGTCACAGAAAGCCAAGGTGCAAAGGTAGATTCCTGCACCCCAGTTTACTAAACACAGCCATTGTGAAAACATTGGAAATCCTGCAGACGGACGGCAAACTGAGAGCCGGCAATGAAGTGGCCTAGGAGTCAGGCAGCTTGGGCACAGACAGCAACGCTGGCATTTACGAACCTTAAGACCTTTGTACAAGGTTCCAGTGTCCCCGAGCCTCAGTTTCCCCAGCTATAAGCATGGGGGTGGTAATGAAGCAGTTGAAGGACTAAGTACTGGTAGTCAGCATTTGCTGAGCGTTGACTCTGAGCTAGGCACAGTGCTGAGCACTTTGCGTGTGTTAACACATTTAATGCACACACTTCCAGGAGATGAGTGCTCTTTGCTGCTCTTTGCAGCCCCACTTTGCAGGTGAGTAAATAGAGACAGAGAGATTCTGTAACTTGCCAAGGCCACACAGGCCCTGCTCATCACCACTACACAGACCGTCCTTGTGAGAGGCAGAAGGCAACAGTGGCCCAGCACACATGTGCAGTAGATTCTTGGTAAATGCTGCCAGCATCGTTCTTAGAACTGGCATCAGTATTCGAGCGCCATTATCTCATTTCCCTGGGAGATGGACAGTGTTCATGGGGCCAAGACAGGTCACTCAGGGCCTGACACAAACCAAGAAGGCAGCAGGTGGAGGCCCCGAGGTTCCCAGAGGAAGCGTCTAGCAGGGAGGTGGAAGCAGAGCGTGGGCCCTGGCCCAGCTGTTTCTGCTTTGTGGAGAAATTGTTGTGGTTGCTGGAGTTGTCAGGGAAGGAGTCAGGGCAAGGAAAACATCTGGGGTAGGGTAGGAGGCACAGCTTGCTTGTTCGGTAATATCCCCGAGGGTGCTAAACTGGGCCTGGAGGCTGGGAAAAAAAGACAAGGAGCGTTTTTTGGACCCGCTGCCCAGAGCTGCTTGGCTGTGTGGCTGTGACTGTGGCCGCTGGCCAGGGTGCAGGCCAGGGAGGTGCTCCTCTGTCAGTGCTGTGCCGAGACCCCCCTGA
Source organism: Cynopterus sphinx (assembly GCA_030015415.1). Lineage (NCBI taxonomy): Eukaryota > Metazoa > Chordata > Mammalia > Chiroptera > Pteropodidae > Cynopterus > Cynopterus sphinx. Next base: position 126,249,478 of record CM057383.1, read on the forward strand.
TGTCCTTGTGGCTGTCCCCTGGCTTTCCCCCTGGGAGGGTTCCAGCCTCTGATGCTCTAAAACAAAGCATCAGGGTTTCTGTAGGACCCGAGTTGCTTGTCTGCCTGCAACAGCTGAGCTTGGGGAGTAACACATACACGTGCATGTGTTTCGATATCTCATTATTTAAAAACCACAGTCTGTGCCACAAAGCAATTGGTAGCAAAGGCATGTCCCCATGAATCATTTAATGAGTGTGAGACCTGTGGGAAATCAAAACCACTTTAGGAAAAAAGAATCCCAGAATTTCAAATTTGGGCATTAACAGGACAGCCAAAGAACACCCGGGCCAGCATAGAGCCCTGAGCTCTCTGGCGGCCCAGTTCCTGGCTGGAGAACTGATCCTTGCCGTGCTTGGACTCACTCTGACAGGCCAGGCCCCACAGGTCTTGGAGAACCTGGCCAGCCTTTCTTGGGGGTCACTGAGCTCAGCTGCCCCTGGAGGCTGGGCCACATATCCCCCAGTTGACATACAATATTATATTCATTTCAGGTGCACAGCATAGTGATTAGACATTTACATACAAGTGATATCCCCAGTAAGTCTGGTACCCTTCTGACCCCATACCTAGTCATTACAGTATTATTGACTGTGTTCCTTATGCTGCTCGATATCCTCACCAGAGCTCTAGAGAAAACCTTTTCTGTCCATGAATACGGAGGAGCTGGAATTTGCTAGGGCTCCAGGCAGAGCTTTGCTTGTGTGTCTGGGGCTTTGTGTCTGTCTAGCTGTCTTTCTCCCCCTCCCTTTATTTCCCAAAAGTTCCTCCCTCTAGCCTATGTCAGCAGCATGGCGATGGGGAGAGGGGCAAGTCCCCAACCAGAATTGGACAGAGTATCTGATTTAAGGTGTGACAGCAGGTGTGTGGTTTGGAGACCTGATGATTTGGGGATTTCGGGTCTATTGGGATTAAGTGACACTTCCACTGCTTTGCACATGTGGGCCAAGGGGCTTGGTTTGACGGCGTGGGTTTGGCCAGAAGGCACCATTCACTGTGCCACTCATGTCCGTGCTCGCAGATTGCTGCCTTGAAGAAATTATTCTTCCTTCTAGTTGGGGGCTGTGTGCAGCCACATCCAACCTACTAACCAGCAAGACGTGTGTTCCCTCTTGTGGGAAGCTCATCTTGGCGTTCCCTGCTAAGTCATGTGCTGCCTCTGCACTGTCTAGTGGGGCCTTGGCATCTCTCCATGAGGGGGGGCTCTTCTCCCCAGAGCCTCCCAAGGTGGGAGGAAGGAGTTGTAGAAACAGTGGGAACTCGGAGTGGTAAGTGGGGCAGCTTGGCAAGGGCCAAAAAGCATTCTAACGTAGGGGTCCCCATCCCTGGGCTGCAGACTAGTCCGTGGCCTATTAGGAACCAAAGGTGAGTGGCAAGCAAGCAAGTGCAGCTTCATCTGTATTTGCAGCCGCTCCTCAGCACTAGCATCCCCGCCTCAGCTCCACCTCAGACTATCAGGCATTAGGTTCTCAGAGGAGCACCAGTTCCTGGTGCCAAAAAGGTTGGGAACCACTGCTCTAATCTGCTGCGAAAGTGAGCCAGGCCACATGGAGGAAAGCACTGGCTTGGGAGCAGAGGCCCCTCCATGCCTCAGACTCCTCATCTATAAAAGAGCTAAGAGACTCCACCGGGGAGATCTTCTTTTTTAAGGGCATTTCTGTTTCTTTTGTGCCCCTCAACAAATCAGCAAGGCAGGTACTCACATTACCTCCGTGTTACAAATGAGGATGCAAGGTGGGGTCACACCCAGCTGCTGAGTGGCTTGGCAGAGTTTCGAACCAGATCTCTCTGGTATGCCTTTCACCATACCAGGCTACAGGTTCCCCACCAGCTGCCGTGACCTGGTCCTCAAGCTCTAAGACCTGGGTGGGTCCCAGCCTTTGGGGCCCACTCCTTTAGGTCTCAGCAGCTGAGTGGGGAAGCAATAAATGCGAGTTTTAGGTACTATAATTATTAACATGACATTGGTATCAGGCAGAGGAAATGTGGTACCTCGGAGAGACAGCAAGGAGTGTGGCAGAGCTGGAGAACCGGACAAGCAGTGCAGAAGGAAGCTGCAGAGGCAGCCGGGACCTCGTGGGCCAGCATCAGGAGAGGTGGTCCCGCTCGGTGGTTGCTGCGATTGGCTGGTTTTCATTCGCTCCTCTCCCCACACCACCTCTGAGAATGAGGGGAGCGGAAGGCTGCAGGAAGCCCCTCCCTCGCTGCTTGCCTCGATGCTGTGAGGAGAGACATTCCTACTAAGGTTCCCCCAAAACACCCCTGCCTGGGGCTGTCTTGCATGTTGCCCTGCGCCAACAGGCAGGTTCAAGAGGGACAGGGGCCCAAAGTGCTCATCGGATACTATCTTGGCCCCCAGTTCCTATAAAGCTATTTTCGCACAGGCTACTTAGGGCTACTCCTGCTCAGAAGGCGAAGCCCTTGTCCCGGTGAGATCCTAGTGGGAGATGCTGTATAGGCAGCCCAGCTTTGGCTGCCCTGTTCCACGTCATGCTGGCCAAGAGCTTCTAGCCAGTATGTGGACAGAACTTGGAAAAGCTGGAAGCAGCAAAGGTGTCAGCCCTACAGGTCCCATCCCCTCTGCCTGAAGTCCACTCCTGTGGCTTCAGGTGCTGCTGAAGGACCACCTGGAGGTGTTATCTCCGCTGCCTTCTAGCAGGAGGTGTCAGCTCATCTTCTAGGCCTTGGTTTTCTCATAGGTAAAATGGTGAAAATAATAAGATGGCCACTGGGGTTAAACGAGATAATATGGTAAAGCCCTTAGCTTCACGGCTGGCACAGAAAAAGTATTTACTAAACGGTGGTTGCCATCCTCCTCCTCCTCATTATTATTATAATGGTCATCAACATGCTTAGATGACATGTTTGACACCTAGCATAGTCTTCCTTCGTTGATATAATATGATGTTTCTTAAAATGTGGTCTCAAGTGACGTCTGGGTTAGTAATACTACTACTGAGACGATTACTAATACTACTATTGATATTATTAATACAACCACTACTACTAACAATAATAATAATTAATAATGCAACTACTTCCAAGCACCACTGCTAATTAGAGCTAGCATCACAGAGCACATATTACTAGAGACAGATACCATCTTAAGTGCTTTACTGGTTAACGCACATTTCTCCCAGTTCGTCTGTGGATCAGTGGGGGAAGGGATGCAGGAATTATGAAGAGCAGCTTCTGTGATCGAGTCTCCAGCCTAATGAGGCAGGCCTCAAAACAAGACAGAAGAAAAAAGATGAAAACAAATAAGCAGACAGTGCAAGAGGAAGCTGGGTCGTAGTATGATAAAGTGTTAGGTCTGCCCTCAGACCCTGCAGTCTGCCTCGCTTCAAGCTTAGCTCTGCCTCTTAGAGTTGGGTGGCCTCGGGCGTGTCCTTTGGCCTCTGTGCCTCAGTCTGTCCTCCTTAGCATGGGAATAATAAGGGCTGATCTCTTAGGGGTGTTGTGAGGGTTAACTGAGTTCATGAAGCACTTGGAACAGCGGCTGGCACACAGTAGGTATCAACCATCATCATCTTCACCATCATATTGAGGAGGATCTTTGAGAAGGCTGGAGTAGTTGGGGAGTGAGTGGCGTCAGGACAAACTGGGTTTTTAACAGGGCCTTAAAGGCTAACCACAAAGGATTGGGACAGGCAAGGTGGCACGGGCAGCAAAAGTCACAGAAGGACATTTGTTGTTTCAAAGTGCATATTTCATAACCAAAAGTGCATTTTCAAAACACAAAAATTAAGTGGGTATTGGGTTCTTGTTTACAAGTCATCACTAATCGTTGCTTAGGCGGGACTTTGTGCATCCTCAGGGGTGCCCTGGCGGGAGGGTCAAACCCAGAGCAAGTCTCCTTACCTTCGGAGCCTGTTTCCTCCCGTGTAAAGTGAACATCCGAGCAGGGACTGCTTCCTGGGGGGTTCCCCAAGTTCTGGGGAAATGCTCCCAAAACGAGCGAGGTACACAGCAGGAGAGAGGCGGCTCTTTGTTCCATTCCAGATGTAGAGGGGGCTGTTTCCCCTCGGAGGAGCACTTTACATAAATAGGAAGCGCCCACAGAGAGGCTGTGTGCTCAGTCTGAAGAAGTGGGCTCGTTAATCTTTTGCTCAGCTTGCGAAAGTGTTTTCTTATCAGATAATAGAGATGATGGCAGTGGTGGCTTTGTGCTACTGACTTGTGGTTCCCTTAAATACCATTTCAGGGAGATTTGCAATGTTAAGCTCTTTTCCTCTCATTTTTGTGCGTTCAATTTCCATCTGTTTACCCAAAATGGAAATAAAAGAAATAAGAAAGCTACTAGGGAAATTAAGTGCTTATTTCCATGTATTCCCCTGACTGGTACCTCCAGTAACCCCTGAAGTGACTTGTTTACTGTCTACATTGCACCCAGGAAGCTGTACCTCTCTCCGCAGTCCCTCCCATCCATCACCTTACCTGCTTTCTTGGTTGTAGTGTATAGCACATTTCTCTGTCGGAAATTACTCTGCTTGTGTGTTTGTTTGTTGAATTACTTGTCTGCCCCCCTCCTCATTCCCCTGCTACGTAAGTGCCACAGGTCAGCCTTTTCCCACTGAGCCCTCAGCACATAGAATAGGACCTGGCACATCGTAGCAGAGCTGAATATTTTGTTCAGTTAGTGAAATAGACTATAAGGCCTAAAGGTTAGACTCTTTGGAATCAAAGACCATGAGCTGGGATCTCTGCTCTTCTGTTTACTAGTTATGTGCTTTAGGCAGCTCATTTAATTTCTGAGGACTTGGTTTTCCCAGCTTTAAACAGAAAATGGCTTGACCCACTTCCAGAGATTTTTGTGGAGATCCACTGAGGTAATACGTTTAACGGACTTAGCACAGAGTAAACGCTTCATACGTGATAGCTGCTATTTTCAGTGTAATTAGTTTTCATGACCCCATGGAAACACTAGAATAACTGAATCTCATTTAATGCATAAATAATTCAAAAACAACAGTGAATTTAAATATCACATCTACTAAAAATACATGTTTTATGCCCGTCTTATACACACTTTTCAGTCTCTGACCTTAATTTTTCCTCTTAATTCAGCCCTGACAGTAGCCAGGGAACCAGAAGATGAGGTAGACCTGATGTCACAAAAGACTAGTTACGTCAGGACTGTTTAGGACAGACACACATCCAAACTTTAGATTTATCACAACGCACCACTCAAGGATATCAAAGGACTCTAAAAACTGGATTTCACCCACCCGTGGGTTTAGAGACCAAGCAGTGAGTGAGTCAAGCCCTCTCTAAAGTGAATGGTGTGCCTGTGTCTCAGGCCCCCTGCTTGCTGGTTTGGCCATAGCACCCACGTGTGACGAGTGTCAAGCTTAAGAGTGACAAGGTCTGACTTACTTTAACATGGGCTAAAAGCGTTTAAACAAAGCTTTGCAGTTTATAAAGCATTTTAAATAGACAACTCCCTAACAGATCCTCACACTAGCTCTTGGAGGGAGCCTTTACCATCATTCACAGATGAGCAGATCCAAGGTCAGAGCTAGGAAGTAGCAGATCTAAGCCCAGGCAGGGAGATCCAATTAAAATAGCACGGGAATTCACATGATCTGGGGTGACCAACCCCTCCTGCCTCCCAGGAGAGAGCAGGCAAGCCCCTGGGAGCTGGGTCTCAGTCAGCACCTCCTCTACCTGTGACTTGTGCAACTCACTGTCAACTACTCTGGCCACTTCCCCAACAGACTTAAGTTCCTGGTCCTGGGTGGCCAGCCTGAGGGCAAGCATCTGTTCACCATCCCAAAATGAATGGACCAGGGATTTGGGGCAGACAAAGGAAGTGGCAGTGCCAGATAACAAGGGATGGAAACAGGACCTAATCCTGGCCCAGCCATTGACAAGTGCCCCCAGGGGCTGCCTGTTGTGAATGACTTCCTGTCCCATTGTTGGGCCCACTGGTCTTCACAGAGAGAGAGAGAGAGAGAGAGAGAGAGAGAGAGAGAGAGAGAGAGAGAGAGAAATTGGGAACTGGCAGCCCCCAGGGCTTCATTCATTTGGAGTGTTTATAACAGGGCCTCAACAATGCCCTTTGTCTGCATGTTGCCAGAGAGCCTCTCAGCGCTGGAAATCCCCATTTCTGAAGGGGACTGAGTGTGCTTTCTTAAAGAAAGTGGCTGAGCTGTTGACTTTCCAGACCCTGGGCCATTGGGGCAGGAGAGGAGCTCAGCAACATCTGGAGTCCAGCCCGGCTGGTTTCTGGCCTGCTCCTACTTGCCTGCCAGGCAGCTCTTCAGATTTTCCCCCTCCCACCAGACCAAACACCTCTGACAGCTGTCTGTACCGCTCCCCCCCACACACACACATCCCGCCCCCTGCCCTTTTCTGCTTGAATGCTTGAGATTTGGGGAAAGATGGCTCTTAAGGGTTCTGAGAAATTTGGGGGCCCAGCCTAGCCTCACGGCTGATGAGTCTGTGGGTGCAGGAGCTGGTGTTTGGGCAGAGGGGTGAGGTGGGCCCACTGAGGGGGGACCCTTTTATCCAGTGGTAAGTGAAGCCATAGGGTCCTTCCAAGCCTGCCATGTTGGCAGAGGCCAATGGGTGGCGACAAGTGCCCTTAGCGGGGGTGTGTGTTGGAACACGTTGGAGGCATTCTTCTGTCTGGCTTCCACATGGTGAAAGAGTGTGTGGTCTCGTGAGCCATCACTGGCACTGAGCCTGGGTGAAGAGGACCAGTCTCTTACACATGGCAGCAGTGAGCCCCATGAGTGAGGTGTGGCCTTTGGGCAAAGGAGGCCACACCCCAGCAGAGTGGAGAGAGGCCTGCTTTCACACCTCTCCATTACAGGTGTGTGGGAAGCAGCGATACTCTGGCCTGCTGGACCAGCTACCCACCTGCCAGGCTGCCGTGCTGGGGAGATTTGGCCTGAGAACTGGGCCAGATGCCCCGAAACCTCGCAGCACCCAGAGTCCTCCCTGCTGCGTGAGAAAGAGTGGAGGGTGGTGGCCTGCGTGCGGTCTGTGCTGCGCTGGAATCTATACCATCCTGCCCACATAAGGTGTCACCCTGGCGTCAGGCCCATTTACCAAAGACACGGCTGTGTCCCCTCCACCAGGGCTCAAGGCCACATCAACATCTGCAGAACCACAGCCGCCATTTCGCTCCCCGAGAAGGCTCCATCCTAACATCCTAGCTGGCCTCTCAGAGACTGCCTTAGCCCCACTCGGCCACAGAAGGCTGTTCCTGGGTGGCAGAGTCTCCTGTGAAATGGTTCTTTTATCTGGAAGGTATTTTCTATTTTCCAAAGAGAAATACCCAATGCCCAAGCCAACTCAAGAATGGAAGAACAGCTCACGAGTTCATTTGACCAAGAATGAAAGGCAAAGTCGTTCCCAATCTCATGGGTTCATTTGTCTGACTCGGAACCCTGGAGCTCTGCAGAGAGTTCTAGAGAAAGAGCAGACCCTCTGGCTTTCCCTCCAGGAGAGAGAAATGTACCATGCCTTTATAAATTCAAAGATCGGGTCCCTAACCGGTGGGCTCCTATGCTAAGCGACAGGGAACGTCAGTGAGAAAAACAGCCTCTGACTTCAGAGAAATTATGGTCCAGAGGAGGAAGCAGACACAAAACCATACAAACCAAATAATAACAATATGGGCTAATTGCTGCCGTGCTGGAGGGAGAACTGAGACCTACCTCGGTGGTGGGCAGGGCGGGGCCTCCCCTTGCCTGGAGGGGACCTTTGGGTCAAGGAGAGGCTCCTATTCTCAGCGCCCTAACACCCGGGTGACCAGATGTTCGGTTGCCTGAGACAGCTCTAATTTACACCTGCCGTCCTGATGTTGCTGGTAGTCAAGCTCCTTTTCCTTCTGGCCAGTTTGGATGGCACATTGCATGGCTACTGCACCTAACACTCATCCCTAAGCTGAAGGAGGTAGGGCAGGGCCCAGGAAACGGCGAGCCGATTGACTCGGCTGCGTGGGAGTGCAGTGTGCTAGGTAGGAGCTTGCACGCTGGTGCCCGCTGGCTGGGATCACATCCCAGCTCGGCCACTTACTGGCTCCCAGTGTCCCCGTGTGGGAGATGGGGATAATAACAGCGCCTGCTTCGTACAGTAGACATGAGGATGAAATGAGGCCATCGGTTTAAAAGACTTAAAACCACGCCAGGTGTTGAGCAAATGCCCTGTAAATGCTAGTTGCTAGTGTTCTCCCATTATCCTGGATGCCCCCATTGTCGCACGATCAACCTCTCGTTCCACTGCTCACTTTTAGGCTCCTTTGGGCCTGACGGGCAAACCGTGGGAAGAGGCAGGGAAGTCACTCAGCTAATTACTTGGTCGTATTCTAAATTTATGTCCCTGTACATATGCGGACAAGTGGAGGTTTATCTGGTTCCTCTAATCTGTACCAGATGAGCTTCAAGAAGGAAAGTGTATTTTCTCCCACAGAAAGCCCTAAGCTCTGCCTCTAACAGAAGTTACCTGACCCCAAACTGAGGTGGTGCTGGGGGTCAGCTCCAGATTCTGAGGCAGCATGGCTGTGAAGGAGGCGAGGCCTGGGGTCAGAGGGAGGATGCCTGCCCAGCTCTGACGCCAAGCTGAGCCAAACCCCTCTGGCTTACCAAGCAGTTCTAGAAAAGTAATTAGTCTAACATGTGAACTGGACTAGAACTGCTTCCTTTGTGCTGGGAGGCGAGTCTGACTTCAGCGGGACAATGTCGGTTTTCTTCTCTGGAAATCTTAAGGAAGGACCTGAGAGCCACACAGCAGAGCCGACCTTGACCCTCCCAGAGGAGTCTCGTAGACCTGTCATTTGGTTGGGAACTGAGTGGCATCTTCACAAGTTTCACTCTCCAGCACCAGCCCAGATAGCACAGCAGGGAGGGGCGTGGGAGCAACGCACTTCACAGCAAGATCTGTGAGAACGGTGAATGCAGTGGGAAAGCACCCCCATTCAACCCCGGGGCTTGGCAGTGGCTCTCGCTCCCACTGAAGGTGGAAGAATGTAGGGCTGAGGGTGGGAGACGTTCTGGCCGCCCCCTCCTCTGATCCTCATCTGCAGCTGGTGCCTGTGAGATTCTCCTCTTAGACTAAGTGTGCACAGAGATGGGCCGGGCTTTAAAGCATGATGGGGAAATCTCTTTAGGGAGAGAGCCTGAGACATCATGGACCATCTCAAACCTCCCCACCCCAGGAGCTAGGCCCACATCCCAGAGCCCTCTGCGCTCCCAGCCAAGGGTGGAAGTTAAGAAACCACGGCCCAGTTTTCTCAAGGCTGGCTCTGGCTGGGTCTCCAGGCCCTGCCCAGCCAGTGGGCACATCCCAGGTCTGCCTGAGTACGCAACCCAGTTCCTCGTGGTTGGGCACAGAGGGGACATAACCTGCTGGCCCCAGACTCAGCCTTTCAGTTGGAGACAGACACACAAGGCCTGCTCATGCATGGGCTCGAGTCACACGGGCCTGTGCCCCGTCTGCCAACCTGACCCTCCTCGAGGCCCCTACTCACCTTGAGAGAGAACAGAGCCTGCTTTGAGCTAGAAATTGGAGGCGTTTCCCGTTCCATGTTGTTAAGACACTGCTTATGGGACTGTTACCCCAATAAATCATAAGCTTGCCGAGTGGGGCAGGGTTTATTTTTTTTTCCAGGCTGCAGGGACCTTTTAAAACCAAGGCCTTAAGAAGTTTATTCTTTCATTTTTTTTTAACTGGGAAAATGGCTTTTGCAGACCTAGTCCTGTTGAAGGGCCTTATGGGGCCACTGACTTCACATACTCAGGCTCAATATGATTAAAGATCAGTGAAAAGAAACTGAGTCATGACATGGGTCTAGCCTCCCTGCTGCTACTGAACTGGTTTTGTGACCTTGGGTGCACCTGGCCTCACTGGGTCTCTATTTCCTCCTCTCACCCTCTTTTTGTAAAAGACCTTTTTATTATGGTGTATTTTCTAGATCTCCCACATGACAGTAGTTGTTTTGTTGTTGTTTTTATGCACACAAGGACAAATGCAACCACCTGATGACCCTTTTAAGTGGCTTTGTTGTAGCAACAACTGACCAGAGGCCTTTGCATGCATATGGGGGGTGGCAGTTGTAGGTTAGGCCAGCAGTAGTACCTGGTGCAGGCCCCTCACAATTATTCCATGCACGCTCCACCCCCCACCTCACATGTTCATGACCCAGGGCCCCTGCATCTGTGGTTCTTGTCATTGCCCCTCTACCTGCACAGGGTTCCTGACGGCCAAGGCCAAGCGCCTGCACCACCAGCAGCGATTTCCGGCTCCCTGTCGACCTTGTGGTCACATTTGTTTTCCGTTTTATAAGCTGGATGGATGGAGTGGGTGGTGGGCAGCTTGCTAGCAGACCTTGCCAATTTTACATGTTTATGCTTGCTCAAGGGCCTGGGGGGAGAGAATTGGCTAGACCTGAAGAAGGCTGGAGCTGAGGCATTTAATAAGACCAGGTTCCTATAACCTTTTTTGCTGTTATGTATTTTCTCTATCAACAGATGCTAACATAGTAATAATAATTAGCCTTTATTGAGAACTTACCATGTGCCAAATTCTCTGCTAAGCACTTTATATACACACTTCTTGTGAGGTAGTCCTAATAGGTGTATCCATCTTGCTGAAGGGGCAACTGAGGCTGAGAGAAGCAAGGTAGCTTGCACAGGATCACAGTCTGATTCTTTGGAATTCCACAGAATTCCGCCCCAGGCGTCGCCTTCCAGAGCCCAGGCTCTCGATCACTTTATAGTAGATACAGCTATCATCACGTGGAATCTGTGAAATAACAGCAAAAGGGGCTCTCACAATGGCAAATGTCTAAAAACTCTGACTTCATTTCTCCTTTCATAGGAACACGGGGTAATGATCTGCCCAAGGTTACAGAGCCAGTGCACTTGCCTCCTGGACACTAGAACTTTCCCCCAGTGAGGATGCTTCAGGGAAGGCAAGCAGGACCCTTAAATCCCCAGGCCAGGAGGGTGCATGCAAAGTAAACACCATTCTAGGACTGGCCAGACCGTGTGCCAGCAGGTCCAGAATCCCAGCCCCACAACCACTGCCTCGTCTTAGGGATCTATCACATCTAAGGCAGCAGTTTTCAAAGTCGTGTCCGAGAAGCCTCGGGGGCCCAGAGGTTTTTCGGACATTACAGGGCCAAAATTATCATGATAATGTGTTCTTTGCCTTTCCCTCTCATTTTCTCACAAGGGTTCAGGAGAGTTTTCCAGAGGCCGTGTGACACGCAATGACATTATCACCCCGACAGCTGATGGGATGTGACCTTGTGCATTCATATTTTTTAACATTTCCTCAGTTTTAATTTCTGGTACAGTCATTGTCAGTAGAATAACACAAAAGCTCTTTAGGGGCCTCAGTCGTTTGTAAGAGTACAAAGAGTCCTGAGACCAAAGCGCTTGAGAACCACTTTTCCAAGGCATCAGACTCAGGAGACGCGAAGCCTGGCAGCAGGAGGGCTGAACAAAAGGGGCTCCCTCAGCCCTGCCCTGCCCTCCCTGGCTCTCACACTGCGGACACCTGCCCTCTGGTACTGAATGGCTTGCAGCCAAATGCAGCCTAGGGGACAGGCAAGACAAGGGAAGTGGTCTTTTTCTTTGGGAGGGAACAAAGCAGAGAGGCTCTGGGGACGATGCAGACATCAGTCATTCTCAGCCTTGCTCCTCCGGAGACCTTTCTCCCTGGGTTAGGACACAGCCACAGCCTAGGGAGTTTTTGTAGGGATTTTCCAAACTGTCCAGTAAAGTAGGCCAACTCTTCTCAGCGTGCCCAGTGGGCTAGGTGAAATTACCAGAAAGGAAATAGGAGCCTGAAACCTACAGGTTCAGAGATGGATATTACTGAGACAGTCCATCAGTTTCTTGTTATTTTACCTTCCCCCGGACCACAGGCCCAGGACGTGGGTAGGCCAAGGAGAAGGGCCTGAAGAGGTCAGTTTGGGGGCTGGCAGGGCCTTATTTGAGGGCAAGTGGGCACCAGCCACCACCCCAGAGACAGAGGGATAATCTTGACCCTAGAGGATTCCTGTATGTTGAGAATATTAATCAGTGTTCAATTCACAAAACAGAAACCACCTTAGGTGTTCTAAGCAGGAAGGGATTTAAGGCAGAGAATCAGGCACCAACAAAATCATCGGAAGGGCTTAAGGAGCTGGTTCAAGGTTGAGCCTCCAAGAGTGACTCCAAGGACAATACAAAACTCCTCCATGGGGTGAAGCCAGGGGCTGCTCCCTCTGAGACAGCCCCTGAGTTGCAATTCAGGATTGAGCTGGAATCAAAAAGTCTTTGCTGTTGCTTTCAGTCGCATTACCACTGCCTCTGAAGCACCAAGCAAGGTGGAAAATGGACACTGGAAGACTCTGTAGGAGTCAGGAAAAAAAAGACCTCATGTATCACGACCGTGCAGTAGCAGAAACAGGCAAATGGGGCACGCAGGTGACCTGCCTCATGTGCACTGACCAGATCTCATGCAGCTGCATCTTAACGGTGAAACCCGTCTTGCATTCAAAACCTCAGCTGCAAAGGAGTCTGCGAAATGTAGTTTTCGACTTTCCATGTTTCTAAATAAGACGGTAAACCAGAGGCCAAATGAGTCAAGCCCCAACATCGACCCATATAAGGTTACCGAAGTTTTTTCATGTGCCAAGTTGTAAGAGTCATAAAACAGAATGAATCACGACACCGTCTGATTAGACGTCATGATTGCCCGAGTGTTGTCTTGGATTTCCCCTCGTGCAGCTGGGAGATGCCACTGAGGTCGTTAGTGGCTGCGCTTGTGCTTTGTTTTGGCTACTGGCCACGACAGGGAAGAGTGGCTGACAAATCCACAAACCGTCTTTTTGTTTAGGCTTCGTTCTCCAATGCTGGCGGTGTGGAGAACGCCTTCCCCTCGGATCAAAAGAGCTGATGCGTAGGAGTGTGCCTCTAAGCTTGCCTTCTCGCGTTGTCAGATAAGAATTGTAAAACCCAGAAATATTTTGGGGGCGGGGGGATTTCAAATGGACACGTGTCATCAAGAAAGATCTTGTAAACAGGGGTGATTTCCAAGTGGATTACTGGTCCTTTCTAGAGTGAGTCTTCGAGTTCCTAGCTTCCTACTCTCATACATGAACACTGCGCCCTTGAAAATTACACACCGCTCTTTTCTGGACACAAACAGGATTTGGTCCAGAACTGAAACTTTGGATGCATTATACTAAGTTCCTGCTGCCCAGGCCATGCTGTTAGTCATTCAGCAAATGTTTATTGAAGACCTATTGTGTCGAAGTCTTGTGCTGAGGCAGAATGGTCCAGACAGGAAGAGGAGTGTTCTAAGGGACCTTGGAGCGAGAAGAGATTCTTTTCTTTGGAGAGAGAGGAATCTGGGAAGGTTTCCGGAAAGAGGTGCCATTAGAACTGAACCTTGAAGGATAAATGGGATCTGGGCTGGCAGAGGTGAGAGCTGGTTCCTTCTCATGAGGAGAAGAGAATGGTTAGGGTGGGCTTGAGAACCGTGAGCGCCCAGTGGTCTGGCGTGTCCTGGTGAAAGGTACGAGCCAGGGCCAGAAAGTAGGTTGGGGTGAGGATCTGGGCATCCTTGAAGGCCGAGGCTGGCCGGGCTCTCCTGGTTGGTACACGCAGTGCGCCGGTTAAGTGACTCAGACCCAGATATATTTTCTGAAATGACAGAATCAGACCATCAGCATAACTTCCAAATGAGCCACCTCCAAGATCCCGTCTGATTATTTCATTTAAAAAGGTAAATAAAAGTATCCTTTGCCCTCAAGGAGAGAAGGTTTTGAAACTTCGAAGCTTTTGGACCTGAGATGTGTAATCCGCAGGCAGTGATTCCCTGCGGTTGGTTTACTTAGTCGCTGAGGAGAGAGATTAGAGGCCCTTTTTCTGGTCAGAAAACGTCTGTGCATGCCTAGGGGAAAGATGGTGGTGACAGCAGGAGCCAAGTGCTCGCGGACAGCAGGCTTGTCTGTCTGTGCTGATGAGGGAGCACAGCCACTAATGGGGAGCTTGGTTTGGAAGCCGGGCCTGTTCGATTCTCCTTTGAACCCATCTGAATTCTTTGGGGGGGGTGGGGAGGGCAGGAGCCTCCTATTCTATGTGTTGGTAAACGCCTTCTTTCCCTGGGCCCCCCTAAGGCCCTCAGTTTTTCCACCTATTTCTGGTCCACGACAAGAATTCATCTGATCCATGACACAGTTCCTGTGGAATGGGACGAACTGGGGTTTCTTGTGAGGAGAAGAAGGGGCAGGTCCCCTCCACACCTCACAGCCTGAGGGTCACCAGGTGACCAGTCTCTGTGGCTGCTCTCTGAGAGCGCGTACTGAAGGGGTCCCCTTCTCCTCTTCCGGGAGCACCCCAGCTGGCCTGACCCTCTCTCTCTGCTGCCTCACAGGCCCTTCATGCTGCTGCCACCGCTGATGGAGTGGATGCGTGTGGCCATCACCTACGCAGAGCACCGCCGCAGCCTCACCGTGGACAGCGGTGACATCCGGCAGGCAGCCCGGCTGCTGCTGCCCGGCCTGGACTGTGAGCCCCGGCAGCTCAAGTACGGAACCAGGAGGGCGCGAGGCGGGAGGGCCCCGGCTTCCATGCCCACCCCCTGGCCACCCCCTCTGCTCCCCGCTCCTGGAGGCTGGGAGGGGGCAGCAAGCAGCTCGTAGTATGTTCAAGCCACTCTAAGGGCATCCTCTGTGCGTGCCAAGCCTGTTAGAATCAGTAATTCTGGGCCTTGGCTGCTTTCTGGCTGCCTCCTCCACAGCCACTAGTCTGGTACACAGAGCAGACACCAGTTTGGATTTGGGCAGGAGAGCGCCCACAGTCCGACTCTGAGATATTTGGGGGGAAAGCAGCAGAAGTGGGTCTTCTTCCTCTTTTCCAACTTGGCCATTTTCTTAAGCACTTCCTAGGGGCAGGCATGGTGCTCAGCCCTTTCCACATGCATTGTCTTGATCCTCATGACAACTTTAGAGAAGAAAGGGCTATAATTCCCAGATGACAGACAAATGGAGAAACTGAGGCTCAGGGAAGAGCAATAATTTGCCCACAGTTGGCGAAGTGGCCGTGGTCGAATTCGAACTCAGGTCCAATGGCCCCAAGCGTGGACTCCATCTCCTTCCCAGTGTGCCTCTCTTGGATTGGACTGGTCTCCGGACGGAGTTCCAGAGAAGGTTTTTCTGGCCATTCTTGGCCTGTGAGAGCCTTGCATCTTTTTTTTTTTTTTTGACCTGCTCAAATCCCAGTTATGGCCTCCTCTGTTTTCATGGCAAATGCCTGAACCTCATTCCAGGACATAAACCTTCCATACTTCGGCCTAACCAGGGCTCCAGGCCGGAGCGGCCTATCGGAAGCCTGTGGCGTGCCATCTATAGATGCAAGTTTTATCTTTGGTGGGACAGCTTGATTGCCGTGGGATTCTGGGCTGCTACCCTCCATCTCTTCAGTGCCTCTGGTCCTCACCAGGAAGCCTTGAGGGGACAGGACGTTGAGTCAGGAACCAGAACTTGTCCACAGCGACTGTTCTGTAGGCTGCGTGCAGCCTTTGCTGCAAAAAGTGAACAACCAAGCCCTGTGGGACAAGCCCAGGCTGGGGCTTCCTCCTCAGCCAGTCCCCTGACAGATCGTTTTAGAGGGGACTTTGTCTCCTGGCAATTGTCAACTCTCAAGAGCTCAGAGCACTTCTTTAAAGTGTTTCTAGAACAACAGAAGTATGTGCTCTTCATGTCCCTGAGCCCAACAAGGCCGATCGCTGCTGATCGGATGGTAACTCCCAGTCCTCCCTCCCCACTCGCCCTGTCTGCACAGCGCACGTCAGCCTCGCACAGCTGTGTCACCGCATCTCATTGGGAGGTGGTGTCCTGGCAGAAAGAGTCCACACGCAGTCATGCTCACACCCATCCGGGTCTCTCCTGTGCAGACCCGAATGCTGTTTCAGTTCCTTCCGGAGGCTGGATGCCCGGGCGGCGACTGAGAGATTCAACCAGGACCTGGGGTTCCGCATGCTCAACTGCGGGAGGACGGACCTCATCAGCCAGGCGATCGAGGCCCTGGGCCCCGACGGGGTTAACACCATGGATGACCAGGTGCGTTCTGAGAGCTCTGCTTGCCGGACAGGTGGAGGGACCAGAGTCCGAGGGGATTCGTGATCGCCAGAGTCGGTGGCCTAGTCCTTTCTGTCCCAAACCTGAGAGATGTTCAGTTGTGTGCTGAGCAGGAATCGTGGGCTGCCTCGGCAATTGTGCTCCACCTGTTTTAGGTGGGACGTCAGCTCGGAGACCTCCCTAGCGCCCGTCGGAAAACCCTTGTAATGGGGACTCTGCTTCCTCTCACTGCAAGGCTGGAGTCTGTCCCAGATGGTGCAGGGCCGGGAACAGCCCAGAGGAGGCAGCTTGATGGCGAACTGTGGATAACAATCCCCATGACTTGTATCAGGGCATCTTGTATGCCTACTCTGTGCCAGGCACAAGGAAATCCTCACCTTCACAGAGTTGGCCTTCTCACAGGGGAGACTGATAATAAGAAACATAAACACGTATAATATAGAGGACGTTAGTGCGAAGTGCTAAGGAATAAAATGAAGCCGGAAAAAAAAGTGTTGGAGGTGTTTCCAGTTTCAGAATTGAACTTGAGTTTTTGGTTTGTTACCTTTTCTTTTTGGCTATAAATAGTTACAACTTATATGTAACAATGTTCCAGGCATTATTCTATGCACTTGGCATAGATTAACTCATTGAATCTTGATAATAGCCCTACCTATGATGTAGGTGCTGTTATCGTCCCCATTTTATTGATGAGGAGACTGAGGTACAGAGTTGACTTATCTAAGGTCACACAACTACTAAGCAGCGGAGCTGGGATTAGAAGAGCAATCCAACTCCATGCTCTTTCCACTATGGACTATCCAACTTGTGTATTTGGTGCTATTTTGTGAGCATTTGCAGTGGGCAATAGCAGTGCAGTGGGGGAGACCACAGAGAAGCATGGGGGAAAATAAATGGCAACTAAGGGCTAGGTAATGCTCTCAGGTGGGGTGACAGCACGATATAGGGCATAATGACACACCCGGTGAACCACGTGGTCACAGTGGCCTCTGATGGACGGGGCAGCGGCAGCAAGACCTCCTCCTGAAGGGTCTGAGCCAGGCCCGAGGGAAGCAAGATTGGCGTGAAGCAGAGAGGAGAAGGGAAGGCGTTCCAGGGAAGGGAGGAGATGGGAGCAAGAGCGTGCAGGTGGGACTGTTGGAGCACATGCTGGGACAGGCGAGACCACGAGGCTGGGGGTCTGCAGTGGGGAGGCCACAGACTGGTTCCCAATCTCCCAGAGGCTTCTCTGTGAACACAGGTTCCAGAACTCCTTGGGAGATTTCATCCTGGGGGTTGTCTTCCTCGTGAGGCCCCTGGCCTGTAGCTTCAGACTCACCTAAGGTTTAGCTGCCACCTCATAGCCGTGGCATCTTGGACAAGCTACTCATCCTCTCTGAGCCTCAATTTCCTCCCCTCCAATATGGGGGATAATAGTACCCACCCCATAGGGCTATCGTGAGACTTTGTCACCAGCAAAGGCTCAATAAACATTCATTCTGGTTTTTATTGTTAATATGATGATGATAGTGATTATTCCTGAAATCTGTTAATCGGCCTCTTTTAATTTAACCTCTTTATGTGTCTGGAGTAGGGATGGGGCCAACACACACACAAAAAGACGTTTCTCCTCACGAGGCTCCTAGCCTGGTTCAAACTCCAAATCATGTACAGATGTGTGGAGGAAAAAAGCCAGTCATGTGCAGAGGGGGATAAAACAAAGCCAAACTCTCACTCTGTGACAGTTGGCTTTTCTCTGAATGCTTGATCCTGTTTATTCCCTCAGCCTTGGTATTTATAGAATGATCTGTGGGTAAACAGTCCTCACCCATGATTAATCTCAGGCCATTTCTTTATCTCTGGGCGTGAGGCAAGGATTTATGAGGTAAGGAGATCTTGTCTACACACAAATAACCTAATAAATAACATCGCGGGACTCCAGACAAATGCTTGCCAGGGTCCAGCTGTGCAATAACACTTTCCACTGCTGCTTTGCTATTACTGGCCCCAAAGAAAGATTCCTGGCCAGGAGGCAGCCCCGTTCACCAGCCATCTAAACTCAGGGAAGGATGGGGCCTCAGCTTTTGGAAAAGCTCTGAAGTGCTCAGTAGCACAAGATGTTACCTCTTCACCCTCCGGGAGATGCCTCAACGGGTGAGCTTCACAGCGCAGGCAGACCTGGGTCCTGGGTTCTGGTCTGAGTTCTCCCTCTCACTGCTTATGAGGCCTTGGGCAAGCTAATTCCGCCCTCTGCTCCTGATCTGTAAATATAAATATGAGACAGTGCGTATAAATCACTTCACACGGGGATTTACTCCCAGCACAGGACCTGGGGCGGGTTAGGATACGGCACTTTAATATCGTAGCAATGACAGTGTCATTGTGTTAGTTTCGTTAACTCGATCAAGATAAGCTACCCTGTGCTAAGCACCTTATGCATGTGACAGAAACTCTTGACAGCAGCCCCATGAGATACAGTTGTTACTCCTGTTCTAAAGATGAAGAAACTGAGGCACAGGGAGGTACAAGTGTCTTTTACAAAGTTTACAGCTCCCCGTGGCAGAGGTGGCCTTGCACCCGAGTCCAACTGCCGGGCCTGCGTTCTTTGCCCCTCCGGTGTCCGGAGGTGCTCATGGAAATGTCCCCTGCTCCCCCCTCAAGTGTCATGTGTCCAGCGGGCGTAAGAGAGGCAGGCTGTTCCAGCAGAAGGCACAAGCTCGCTCAGCACGAGCGGTGGGTCAAGCAGGAGGCCTGGGCTTACGGCTTCAGTGGTAGAGGCCTGTGGAATATGTGTCGTCATCATGTTCTGTTTCCAGACAGTTGAGCATCTGCCTTTGATTCACGTAGGGTATGACGCCACTCATGTACGCCTGTGCCGCTGGGGACGAAGCGATGGTCCAGATGTTGATTGATGCGGGAGCAAACTTGGACATCCAGGTGTGTAAGCACCCAGGCCCCAAGGTCCCTATCCGCCAGGCTGGGTGCAGTGTTTTGAACAAGTAGGTAGAGGACTGGAATTACAAGATGCATGGACATCACAGTTAGCAAAGATTTGGGCTTTCTGAGAGGGGGTGACCTGCAGGGGCAGTTGAGTAGAGAGAATGGCCATGATTTTGTTACTGTAGCACCTTTTCCCTTTTATCAACCTAACCCTAGCCATCCCTACCACCCCCAAATACATCCGAGGCATAAAGTGCTCCCTTGCTGCCACCTCTCTGCCCAGGGCAGACATCATGAATTGAACATCCTTTTAGCCTTGTCCACAGGGTAATTGAGGCAGACACTAACAGTCGAATGTGGAAAGCACGAGTTGACTCCTGGTCACTACCCTGCAGGAGACCCCCTTAGCTCAGGTGCCTATGTCACCCGCCCAAGAATGTCACTCACCCAAGAAACACTAATTATTTGTGGTATTTTTCCAGGTTCCAAGCAACAATCCCAAACACCCTTCCATTCACCCTGACAGCCGGCACTGGACCTCGCTGACCTTCGCTGTGCTGCACGGACACATCTCGGTAGTCCAGGTGAGCTCCTGCCAGGCGCACAGTGTGCCCTCAACTCACCAGGTAGGCTGGGCTTCAAGCACAGCCCCAGCCTCACCTGGGTGAGCAGCTGCCTGGAATCCAAGAAACCAGAGGCACTGCTCGGGTGCTCACCTGGTCAGCAGGGCAGAGACCCACCTGGTTTGTCTCAAGGAGAGGGCTTTGGTGCAAGGGTACATGTGGAATCTGGGGGCATAAGACCCAGGTCCTAGCAGTCCCAAGCCTGCCCAGAATCGTTGCACCTCTCGGCGAGTCTTGGGGCGTGCTGGAATCTGCGACTGTGTGCTCAGTTCTCCCTCCTCCAGCCATCTTTCCACCCTTAGCTGCTGCTGCTCCCTCATGAACTCCCTCAGAGCTGCTCTATATCACAGCGTCCCTCCAGCCTCTCCCCAAAGCAAGCTTCATTTACCATTTCCCAGTTCCTGAGGGAGGACTCGGATCGGCACAGCTCACCTGTCAAGCTAGCCACACTGTTGCCCATCTTGGCCCAGGTAGCTGTGACTGGTGTGAGAACGGGGTTCAGGCCAGAAGTGGCGCTGTGGGCAGAGCAGCGGGGGCACCAGCCACACTGCCACTGGACTCCCAGACTCCTTTGCTCCGCCGGCCACGGGGGTCGACAGGATGGGGCAGTCCTTCTCAAGAGTCCATATCATGCCCTGCAGGGGTCGTATCCCGCTTGTTCATCATTGTCATCATAGCCCTGGCCTGTAGTAGGGCCTTAGAGTGGGGGTTCCCAGGCTGACCGCCACCGCTGCCTGCTTTTCGGTTACTACCCTCCTGAACACCTGAGCAAGGTTCCAGCCTAGCCCGGACTGGTCTGCAGGGCTGTGCCCCAGACTTGCCTGGCCTGGCGCCCAGTTTCGTCCCGACACACAGGCCTCCACCTCTGCCGCCTTGGCACACTGGCTCAGGGGGTGGTGCCACAGCCAGTTTCTGACTGACAGTGGTCTCTAGCTGACGACACCCCCTGCTTTCCACTCCCTGGAGGCTGAGAGGTTAGCCTGGACCCCCCACACCTGGTCTCCAGGTGACAGACCGGTGGGGTTTCAGTGAGACTGCCAACACAGGCTCTGAGGAGGGTTTGGCCCACGGGAACCTGGGAGTGATGGAAGGTGGCTCCCTCCCAGCAGGTCAGGAAAGGTGAGACAAGGCCGAAAGTCACCTGGCTGAGTGGTGCAGACACCACCCCCGCCCCAAGGCAAAGGCAGGCTGGCTCAGCCTGAACTGCTTGGTGTCTGTGTCCCCTGACAAGGACTGCCCTTGCCAGCATGGGAGAGGCCAGCTGGTATGCCACCTGGTGTCCCGGACAGCAGGGTCGTGCTGCAACCCCAGCACCTCCCTGCCATGGGGAGCTCACTGAACCTCTGATGAGAACCCTAAAAGCCACGAGTTATTGAGCCCCTCTGGAGAGCCGAGCACCTTTTCACTTAATCCCCGACAATGCTGCAAGGCAGGCCTCGCCCCATTTTCCAGATGAGAAGACTGAGGCTTGGCGAGTTGAGGTACCCGCCCCAGGCCACTCCCTGGTCGGTGGCCAGCGCCGGTACTCGGCCTTCGCCACCACCTCTGTTGCCCCTCAGAGCCTGTTTCCCCGGGTAGCGTGGAGGGGTGATACTTTCTATTCTACTCATCAGCATGAGTTCCTAGGATGGTCACTGTAGAAACAGCTCTGAGGTCCCCACAGTTTAGGGGCTTGATCCAAGGCCAGAAGAGTAGAAGTGAAGATTCTAGAAACTTGGAGCCCTGAGAGTTACCTGTAGTTCTAAAATTCTGGTTCCCTGACTGCCTGGGTGAAACGGGTCTTAGAGTAATCTGGGTGGGTAATCTGCCTGGAGGGAATGAAAGGTCTGTCCCCCAAAGACCCCTGCCCTACAGACCCCAGACACTGCCCCCATTCTTAAGTGACCTCCCCTGTGCCCTGACAGTTGCTGCTGGATGCCGGTGCCCACGTGGAGGGCTCAGCAGTGAGCGGTGGTGAGGACAGCTATGCAGAGACGCCTCTGCAGCTCGCCTCTGCAGCTGGTAGGTATAAGGACTGCCCTGTCCTGCAAGGGTCCCCAACTGTCCTAAGGCTTTACCTGCCCTGCCCCACTTCACCACCCGCCCTGGCTGGGCCTGTAGACAGACATTGGGCCTCACACATGGGCCCCTGCGGTGAGCCCGGAAACCCCCTCCTGGACCCCTTGGGGCAGCTCCCTCGCTTCATCCATCAGGGTCTCTGCTGAGCTCAACACCCAGGGAGGTCCCAGCAGAGGGGCTCAGTGATGTGGGTGATGGGGACATCCTCAGTCCACCTTGTCTTTCAGGGAACTACGAGCTGGTCAGCTTGCTGCTGAGCCGAGGAGCTGACCCCCTCCTCAGCATGCTCGAAGCCAATGGCATGGCCTCCTCCCTCCATGAAGATATGAACTGCTTCAGCCACTCTGCTGCCCACGGCCACAGGTACCCCCCAGGGCTCCTGCCCCCTGTGATGTGGGGACACAAAACGGGCCTCAGGAGCCTTGACTTCCCAGTGGGGAGCAGACAACTTGGCCAGGAAATCTTTCCAGACACTGTTGGGGGGTAGGTGTGACGTGCAAGCCCGCCAGAAAGGAGACCCAGGCCCCCTACCAGCCCAGGGGCCCGGAAGTTGGAGGGCCTGGAGACACTGGGTGGCGGGTCACTTAGCAGACCAGGGCCTGGAGCCTGGGGCTCCTGATGCCCAAGGCAGGTCCCCCACATCCCAGAAGACCCTCTCCCCCGCACCCGCCTGTGCCCGCCCTCGGGGCCACGTCCCTTCCATGCCCAGTGGTGGTTCTCCAGGGCCCCGTGGCTCCAGGTGCTTCCACGCAGCATATGGCTCGGCCACGAAACGGCTCCCGACAGCGCTGCAGGAAATCACATCTCGCTCTGGGAGCAGATGGTGTGGGCCTTGCGTCGTGGGGGCCAAGGCTGCCAGGGGTGTGATGGGGCAGCAGCAGGCTGAGACCAGAGCCATTAGGCAGCTCTGGGGGAGCAGAGAGAGATGGAGGGAAGGTGCTTAGAAGGCAGAGAAGGGCAGGCGGACGCTTACTTCCTGCTGTGGACGCTGCTCTCAAAGCCAGCCGGTGCCCTTGCTTTTCCTCTACACCTTCTGCTGACCCTGCCCCCACACTCACCCACCTAAGCTACCATCACCCTCGCCCTCAGCTGCCATCATGCACATCACAGCCTCTCTACCCTACCCAGCACCCCACAGTCTCTCCCACTGCGGCTTCTTCATCCTACATAGAGATTGCCTGTCTCTCACCTGCTTCTCACTCTCTCTCTGGAACATGGGATCTTTGGGACAGGCATGGTGGCCACTCACCTTCACATACCAGTGCACGGCACTAACTAGGTGCTCTGCACTCGTTAGGAATGACCCTACCCCTCCAAGGGGTCTCCGGACCATGAGCTTGGCCGCCTGGCACAGCCTGACCTCCATCATGGAGTGGGTAGGGGAGTGTGGAAGGGGCTGGCAGGGCTGCTGGGAGGAGGTTCAGTCTTCAGATGACCTTTGGGTCTGCCCATGCTGCAGCCATCCCAGAGTCCCTAGCTCTAGGATGTGACAGATGAGCCTGAGGCTTGGACTCAGAAGTCCTGGGCTTGCACTCCTGCCCAGTGCGACCTTAAGCGAGATGTATTAATCACCTGTAAATGGCGATGTTCATGGGGCCTCACAGGGTTGGGTGCAGCAGTACATGGTGACATTGCTGTCGAGTCTAAAATTCTACACATTTCGTATATGTGAATGCGTTTTATATAACATCTTCACTTCACATCATTCTTAGGACAGGGACGGAGGTGAGCATAGCGTGTGCTGTGTCTCAGACACTCTCGCCTGCGCAAGGCTGGCTGCTGTCTCAGAGGCCCGCTGTGTGTCAGGTTCTGCATTCCATGCCATCACATTGGCTTCACATGAACCCTGGAAGAGGGCGGTCTGGCACCTTGTCCTACAGATGATGAAGGGCGCTGAAAGATGGAACCACCTGTCTGAGATCACACAGTCAGGATAGCAGAGCCCGCTTGGCCCCAGAGCCCAGGACTTCTCAGCAGTACCTAAATGGCAGAGGGGAAGGGTCACCAGCAAACCTTTGTCCCCCCTCCCCCCAGTTTCCTCCCCCCACCTCCTCTCCCAGGTATCTGGGGATGGGAGGGTAGGGACCCTGGCCCAGCCTACCTGGAAGGGAAAGACCCTGAGCCCTTTGCGACCACAGGTGTGCCAGAGCAGGCCACCTGAGCCACAGGGCTCTGGAAGGCAGCTTACTGGGCACTGTCCACGGTAGGGACCTCAGGCATCACCCTCCTTCGTTCCTTGGCCCACAGGAATGTCCTTAGGAAGCTCCTGACGCAGCCACAGCAAGCCAAGGCGGACGTGCTGTCCCTGGAGGAGATCCTGGCTGAGGGCGTGGAGGAAAGTGACACATCCAGCCAGGGCAGCGGCAGCGAGGGGCCCATGAGGCTGAGCCGGACCCGCACGAAGGCCCTGCAGGAGGCCATGTACTACAGCGCAGAGCACGGCTACGTGGACATCACCATGGAGCTGCGGTCACTGGGTGAGACCACAGGGCACACGTGGGCACTCACACATTCTGCTGCTCCTGCCAGGGCCATGGGGGCAGATGGCCGGGACAGGAAGATGCCCTGAGCCTGACAGTCTGCATCACCTCGAACTCATCACCCCAGCCCTGGCCCTCAGACCCTCCACCCTCTCTGGCTGGAGCGTTACTGCCCCCGCCCCGGTCTCGGCCCTGGAAAGTGTGTTACTGGGAGAGCCTTTAGCACTAGGAGTCATTTCTGGTCACCTGGATGCTCTTCTGTCCTTCAGCCAACCTCTTTCACTCTTCGGGTCTACAGACTTCTCCTCCAGGGAGGCTGGTCAGGCAGGCAGACGACAGACCTGGGTGAGATCTCGGCTGTGCCACATTTGCTGGCACTGATGAGCCTTGTCTAAGGATGTGATGTCTTAACATGAAGCACAGGGCCCCAGGGCTGGCTCACGGCGAGCACTCGGTGCAAGACGGCAATCCTGTGATTATCGTGGGGACCACAAGACACAGACGCTCAGCCCTGGGCTAAGAGAACAGGAGGCCACACGGCCTTCTCACAGCCAGTCAGCCTCGGTGTTCTTCACTGTAAATGCGCTATCGCTCCCACCTGCAGTCAGCAACCCACCTGCTCTGTTGTGTCCCAGGGGAATGCTATTGTTCCTTTTTCTAAATACACAGTGGTAGTGGTGGGGAGATGCCAGCTACTCTCTAATGACCGGGAAGATGACGGGTTTTCATCATGATCTTCCCACAGTCGTTTGACTTACTCTGTGGCTCCCACTGACACACTCCAGGGAGCTGGTAAACAGCAGTTAAGCATCACTGCATGTGCACTGACAGACCAGTAACCTGGGCGCTAGTAAAAGCCCCGTGTGATAGGACAGGGTCCATTTCGGGCTTCTAGACAGGTAAACAGGTGTGCGGCCCGTGTGTCCTCCACGAGTTTGGACACCCATGTCCACCTGGCCACTGTTTAATAATTAATAGTTCTTCCTCAGTAAGTAGTTCCAGAGCCTAACAAGCAGTGGGCCCAGTGGGGCCCAGACTGAGCTGTAGACTTTCAGAGCCAGAGCTCCCCGCACTTGTTGGTGCCATTCCTCCACCTCATCTGACGAGGACCTGGAACCCCCTCTGACCTTTGTCAGGGAAGGAATGGTCTCCTTACGTGGCTACCCTGAGTGGGTGTTCAGCATGCAAGAATGGGGCTTGGCCCTGGATGGGACAGGGAGGGGGTGCCCTCAGCTCTGCAGACATCAGGCTCATCCTGAGCCTGCCAGGGTTGGCATGGGTTGGGCTCCGGGGTCTGTTTGGGGAGTGCTCTGCTGAGGGTAATGACCACCAGCCCGTCCCCTGCCCGGCCCAGGCGTCCCCTGGAAGCTGCATGTCTGGATCGAGTCCCTGAGGACCTCGTTCTCCCAGTCGCGGTACTCAGTGGTGCAGAGCCTCCTGCGGGATTTCAGCTCCATCAAGGAAGAGGAGTACAATGAGGAGCTGGTGACCGAAGGCTTGCAGCTCATGTTCGACATCCTCAAGACCAGCAAGGTGAGTGCCCTCAGGCACGCCGAGCTCAAGAACCCTGTCCCAGAGACCTGACCCAGGCCGCAGGACAGGCATGCAGACTGACACAC
Organism: Cynopterus sphinx; assembly: GCA_030015415.1. Taxonomy (NCBI): domain Eukaryota; kingdom Metazoa; phylum Chordata; class Mammalia; order Chiroptera; family Pteropodidae; genus Cynopterus; species Cynopterus sphinx. The sequence goes on from CM057383.1 coordinate 126,275,299, forward strand.
AGGCAGACAGACACGGGACACAGGTGGACACCCACCCCACACCCAGGCTCGCACTGCCCGGCTGCAGAGGGCAGAGGCCGTGGATTTGTGTGGGCTGGAGCCTGGCCAAAAAGGCAATTTAGAGAATCAGTGACGAAGGAGCAGGCGTCTCTTGCCAAGCCAGATCCAGGAGGAACAAAAGACAGCGGCTGCTCTAATCCTGGCCTGGACTTTAGAAATCAGCCTGACGTATCTTCAGCTGCAAACAGACGGCCGCAGCGGGCGGGCGGGCTAACAGGGCCTCTCTCTGCCTCTCCCCCAACAGAACGACTCTGTCATCCAGCAGCTGGCTGCCATCTTCACACACTGCTATGGCAGCAGTCCCATACCCAGCATCCCAGAGATCCGGAAGACCCTGCCGGCCAGACTAGGTGAAGGCCTGCCCTCCGCCCACCCAGCCACTCTCCATCCGGACTGCCCAGATCTCCCTCCCCACCCTTCTATTTCTCTCCCTCTCATCCTTGTCTTCCTTTCCCCATTTCCAGGTGCCAAGGCCCTGGCCTCAGTTTCTCTATTCTCCACCTTTGCATCCCACCCCCGCACCCCTGCATCCCCGGAGATGGGCTCCTCCGTCATTTCTCGTCTCTCTTTCCTTTTTGGCACAGACCCTCACTTTTTGAACAACAAGGAGATGTCGGACGTGACCTTCCTCGTGGAAGGGAAGCTGTTTTATGCACATAAAGTCCTGTTGGTGACAGCTTCGAACAGGTAGGCAGCCTCGGCTAACAAAGTGCCGGCCCCCAGGAGCGAGAACAGCTTCTTTCAGAGATGAAGTGACAGACGTGCTGGAGAAGAGCTTTGGGCTGGGGCTGCCCCTGCCGTCTCTTCCCCTCAGAGTGTGTCACATAGCAACAGACCCCACCCCCACCCTAAGGGGATGTCAGGCAGAGTGACAGGGACAATAAGGATGGGACCAGAGTTCACCAAGAGAGCACTGAGGTTACGTTCTTTCTGGTCAAATTATTGCTTTTGATTAAGAAACATAAATATTCTGGAATGAAGGGTCAGCTTTCTGGCCACAGGTGTGAATGCTCATTCATATGAGGACAGCAGGGACAGCCCAGGGTGATACAAAATGTCACTCATTGAGAATTACGGGTATGTGACAGTAATTTTTAAAATGTTGCATCTCTCGGTGACCGGTCAAATGATGGGGGGTTCCATCAGTGCCCAGTGATGAAGTAAAAGTCGCGTTCAAGACCGGCCTTGCTTCACCTCTCTGTTCCAGGTTCAAGACGCTGATGACCAATAAATCAGAACAAGATGGCAGCAGCAGCAAAACCATTGAGATCAGCGACATGAAGTACCACATTTTCCAGGTGTGTGCATCTCGGTGCTGCATGCTTTTTGGGGGGATGCCTCCTCCCCCAGGAGCCTGGCCTTGGCCTTGTCCATCTGGATGAGGGAGGAGGCAGCTGTGAGTCTGTCATATTCTTCCACTCCATCCCCAGCGCCTTCTCTGTTCTGCTGAATCAGTGGTCAGGCTGGAGTGTCCAGGTTCTTCCCAGGCACAGGTGGCCAGTCCATTGTGGGGTTGTAGCGTCAGAGCCTGTCTCACAGGTCCTGAGCTTTAACCGGTGGACATGGGGTCTAGGCAAACAGACGTGTAAGGAAGGGCACACACCACACACGCTGTGAGCCCTCGTTCTTCAGAGCTCCCACCAGCATGGATATTGTCTGAGCGCCTGTGGGAAATGTAGAACCTCAGGCCCACCCCTGACCTCCCACATGTTAACAAGACCCCAGGTGGGTGATGTGCACACCCAGTTTGGGAAGCACTCGTGCTGGCCACGTCACCCCTCCCAAGCGACAGACCCCAGCCATTTTGGATAAGAAGCAGAAGCCATGAGGACCCCATCCTGGCTGTGGAAGATAAGGTCAGGCCTTTTGCCCTCCAAGCTTTGGAGAACATCAGAGGTTGCATAATGGAAACTCGGGAGGCTGGCCACCGAGGTCTGGAGGAAGAGACAGGCTGGGATCTCAGCTGAGCCCCACGAGAGCTCCTTTCTGGAAAGTGGCAACTGCAGGTCTCTAGGCTGTGTGGGGGTTCTGGGCTGTGGGGGTGACCCTTAGGGGCTGAGACAGAGGTTAAGGAGCAACTGGTGTGTGGGTCTAGGACCTGGTCCTGCACAGGAGAGAGATCACAGAGTCTCCCAGAAGCCCAAGAAGCCACCGTCTAAAATGGCTTAGTCCCTCTTTGTTCCCTTAGTCATCTGTTTAGCATCTAGTCATTTCTGGGTGCTGTGGAGACCCTACCCTCCAGGAGGCAGGCTTGTGAAATATAGGTGTGGTGGGGGGAGCACCGGGGGGACAGGAAAGAGACAGCAGCTGATCCTGCCTGGGGTCTTTCCGAGAGCAGCCCCACCAGTCCCCAGCCCCACAAAGCAGATGACCCAGGCCTCCCTGGGGAGCGCCAGGCTGTGCAAAACTAATCTACCTCTGCCTGCCAGCCACCCAGCTCCCACAGCAAGGCTCCAAGGGAGCAATTCTGGTCTGACTTCTGTGGACTCATAAGCATTCAAGTGACCTCAGGGCACCACAGATGGCTGGGCCTCGCCAAAACCAGCTCTCCAAATACAGCAGGAGGCTGCCTTCAGGCCAGGTCGGGGAGCTGCAGGCTGCCATTGCTGTTCCCAGCCCACACCCCTGAGGCCCCTCTGGCTGAGAGGCTACCCTGAGGCTATCCCTTAGTAAAGAATCCTGGGAGACCTCACCTACCCACCTGCTCCATTCCCAGCCCTAGGCCAGGGGCTTTGCCCTCATAGTCCACAGCTGTCCTGCTGGTGCTCTGCCCAGCATGTGCGGGGTGGGGGATGGCAGAGGAACCCAGCCTGAGGCCACCAGAGGTGCACGCCACCTGAAGGGACAGACAGACACATGTAATTGTAAGAGTGCCATAGGACCTGGGGCAGAAGGCCCGTGGGAGCCCCACTCCTCCGTGCAAAGAGTCCAATGTATCCCAGGACTGGTTGGCCCCAAGATGAGCCTGGCCAGGCCTGGTCCTTGCTCCTCCCCACCTAGTTTGGGCTCCTCCTAGACCCTCTGGTGCCTCTTCCAGCCTGGAGGCGTCATCCTAGCAGAGCCTGGCTGTGCCGGCTGAAGCCGTGTTTACTGACACATGCCAGCTCCTTGCTGGGGCTGCTTCTTCAGCCAACCAGAGGATATTTTTCTTTTTTCAACTGGGAACCTCCCCAGCCTCCAGCATCATGACAGTTTGTAACTCAGACCTCAGCAGAACTGAATGTCGTTCTCCCCTCCTGGGTCACCTCGTTTGATATCCCAGGATCCTCTAATCCCAAGAGCCTCACATGAGAGGGGGCCAGTCAGCCAGGTGACCTGTGGCCCAGGCCCCCACAGGTTCTGCTGTCTTCCCAAGGGAGCAAATCCAGGAAGGAGTCAGAATGTGGCTCTTGCCTCCATGGACCAGAAAGCTGAGGCTGGCTTCTGAGGGCAGCCGGTTAGACTGTGGGCCCCTCAGAGCCCCACATCCTTCTCTCCTGGCCCCATATTTAGAATTTAGGTAAAAGGAGGAATGAGCAGTGTGGTGCCTGGGGCACTGGAACGGCTCGGATGTAAGAGTTGGGAACCTGGGTGACTTGAGCCATAGTAGCCTACCTCCTTGGGCCTCAGTTTCCCCAGCTGTGGATAGAAGCCCCCCGACCCCTGGGCTCATGGGCTGCCATGAGGGTCGAAGAGAGACCACTCCACAGAAGGAGGCTGGTCGTACACACAGCAAGTGAGGCGTGGAGATTTGGGGCCTGACTTGTAAAGGTTGCATTCCATGGGAAACACAAACATTTGAGTCTCCATGAGCGAAGGTTGGAGGATCTGCAGACATCAGCACGCAGAGGGCTAGAGGGCATGGCTGAGGTCCCTGCAGGGAGCAGCTGGGGTGGCATTCTGGAAGCCGGGTGAGGACTGTGGCACTGAGAGTCTATCTGGTGTTCACACGGGGCCTCTTCCCAATGCAGATGATGATGCAGTATCTGTACCACGGAGGGACGGAATCCATGGACATCCCCACCGCTGACATCCTGGAGGTGAGGAGCCGGCCGATTCGCTCAGCCCTGGGGGCCTGGTGCCCACCTGTCCATGTCTCCCCAGGCACGCCATGCCTGTGCTTCTCCAGCTGGAGACACCGGCCAGCTCTCAACCCCTCTCAGCATGTGGAGACATGAGGGGAGGAAGGTGGCCTCCCTGTCCTCTTTCATCTTCCCCATTAGTAAATGGCATGGTCATCTGCTCAGCTGCTCAGACTCAAAACTTAGGAGTTCGATTTTATCTTATTTTTTTTTAAATCTCCTTTCTGGTCCTTTCTGTGTCTGTGACAGCAAGGGCTATTCTGAGAGACTGGAGAATTGTGCAGCCACCAAGCCTGACCTGGGCCACACCCAGGGGTTAGAAAGGGACTCACCAGTGGGGATGGGAGGCCCAGGAGTATCTGCAGGTGGCTGGGCCTCCCACTCACCTCCTCACAGCTTAGAAAACAGAACCACTGCTGGCCGAGCATATGGCCAGGTCATGTTGACCAACATTCCCCAATTCCCAGGCCATGGACTGGTGCTGGTCCGTGGCCTGTTAGGAACCGGGCCGCACAGGCAGAGGTAAGTGGCGGGTGAGCCAGGAAGCCCCATCTGTATTTGCAGCCACTCCCCAGCGCTAGCATCACCACCTCAGCTCCACCAAAGATCATCAGTCATTGGATTCTCATGGGAGCACCAGTCCCTGGTGCCAAAAGGTTGACCGCTGGTGTCAATGAAGGGTATATCTCATTATAGTTGAAGAACTCTTGAGGTCAGGAATTCCAGCTGGCATCTGTCACCCTTCCTGTGCCTCCTGGATGTCCCAGCAAATACCTAGCTGACCTAGAGCAGAGCAGAAATAAACCAAGGCCATCAGACCCAACCTGCTGATGTGGGCAGTGCCCTAAGGCTGGGAAGAGGCAGGGCACACAGCATGAAGCAGCTCTCTGTTGTGATGCCTGGGCCCCAGGCCTGGCCCTGCAGACCCAAAGCCACCTCTGCCTCCCCACTAGCTGCTGTCGGCTGCCAGCCTGTTCCAGCTGGACGCCCTGCAGAGGCACTGCGAGATCCTGTGCTCCCAGACCCTCAGCGTGGACAGCGCCGTGAACACCTACAAGTACGCCAAGGTGAGGACCTCCAGGATGTCCACCTGCAGAAAGACGTACTCTTCTCCACCCAGGCTAGGAAATGCAGGTGGCTGGGCAGCTTTAAAGGACAGTGTAGGGAAGGAGGGAGGGTTAGTAACTCCTGCTGGAGCATGGGGTGCAGCCTGGGAGATGAGCCTTACCTAGATCCCAGTTCACGTTCCAGCTGTGCCACCAGCCTGTGGGCCCCGGGGCAAATGGCTGAGGCTGAGTCAAACCCACTCCACAGGTTCTCACCTGATTTTCTCTTAAACCTGTCCTCTTTAATCTTCCCCATTAGTAAGTGGCATGGTCATCTGCTCAGACTCAAAACTTAGGAGTTATATTTGATTTAAAAAAAAAACACCCCCCACATCTAGGCCCTCCACCTGAAACACAGCAGCATTCTCTCCACTTCTGTCCTCCCCGGCTCTGACCTCAGCTCAGACCACCGAGTTGGCCTGCCTCCCCCACTTCTTGGCTTTCACTCTGTAATCCATAAGCCTCTTTGAAAAGTGTTAAAGCCCTGTCACTCCTCTCCTTAAACCTCTAAGTGTTTCCACTGCTTGCAGACTAAAGGAAATCCAACCCCTTATCATGCTTACAAGGCCCCTCGGATCCTGCCCACATCTTTCCTCCTGATGCCCCTCTCTCTTCACCCAGCCACGCAACAAGCCTCTTTCTCTGCCTGCTCCTACTCCAGGACTCTTTGGGACCCAGCCCCTCCTCAGGGAAAGTTCCTCACAACAGCTGGCTTCCCCAGGCCTCCGGGCCTCTCACGGGTCACCTGCTCCTACTTCCTTACAGCCCATGGTTGCCTCGCTTGTTTGGTTCCTTGGCTTTTCCATCTTCCCCATCATCAGCTGTAAGAGCCATTGCTGAGACCTTGACCTTAGAACCTGGTGCTCAGCACCTGGCCCAGAGTGGGTTCTCAGTACCTGTTGAATTAAAATAGTTATTGAGCATCGACCACGTGAATGCTCGTGTGCTAGATGCTGGACACCCAGTGGTGGACCATCCCTGGCCCTGCCCTTAGTGAGAAAGCTTCCAAGACAATGGGATGACTGCCACTCAACACGCTGGCCCCCCTACCTCCCCCAGGCCGAGGCTTAAGCAGGGCCTTGCCCTATAAGTACTATCTGGGGCTGTGGGTCTCACCTCTTCTCCCTGCCCCCACAGATCCATAATGCCCCAGAACTGGCCCTGTTCTGCGAGGGCTTCTTCCTCAAGCACATGAAGGCCTTGCTCGAGCAGGACTCCTTCCGCCAGCTCATCTATGGCCGCAGCAGCAAAGTACAGGGCCTGGACCCCCTGCAACACCTGCAGAGCACCCTGGCCGAGCGCGTGCACTCTGTTTACATCACCTCCCGGGTGTGAGGCAGCTGGGAGCACAGCTGGAGGGCATGCCCACCACCCTCTGGGCCAGAGCTCTAGACATCACAGGGGTGGGAAAGGCTGCGAGCAGGTGCTTCTGAGGACATCTGGACCAGCGTGTAGCCAGGGCCTATGGCTGTACCAGGGCCCCACTGGGTGGGGGCTGGTTGTAGGTCCTCCTAGAGCCAGGCTGACAGGGTTGTTTCCCCCTCCTTCTACAACCATCCTCTGGTGTTGCTCTGTCCTCGGGCAGGCAACTGTGCCCTGAGCCCACCTGTCATTGGGCAGCCCCACCCTCAGCCCGTCTGCACCTTGAAGGCTGCTGTATACTCACACCTGTATGCCCCTTCTGTCCTGGAGGTCAGCAGGTCACCCCCGATTCACCTCTGCTCTAACCATCCCCACTCCCTGATTCTCAGTAAGCTCAGACTGTCCCCACTGGGACTCGTGGGCATCCTTACGAATGTATAGAATGTAGACTCTGGGCCCCTGGCCATTTCATTCAAAAGCTAGTCTTTTTCCTCAATGTCATGTTGGAAAGGCTGCCCAAATCCCTAAACTTATTCCTGAAGGCCATACCTTTGAAAGGCTTGACGTGGGCCTGGGGATCCCTGCACAGTCAGTCACTTTGGTGTCTGAACCTAGAGGGCCTCCCTTGGGGACTGCCAGTTTGCTCAGTTAGTGGGAGAAGGATGTTCTCCAGCTGACGCCCTCAGAGTGGTCAGTCTGAGCAACAGGTGCCAGGGGCACACGGAGGAGCCTGGTGGCCTCAGCTTCTGTTGTTGCTGCTGGTTTTAGGGGCTAACGTAAAGGGGTTGATTCTGAAACCCCAGGTATGGATGTAGGCTGCCTCTGTGGGTTCAGTAAGCAGAACCCTAAATGTCTCCTCTGGTCAAATTTCTCAAGTGGAAGAGTCCTTTAATTCTGACCGGGGCCCACACTTCTCACTGGGGACTGCGAGGCTGAGGGAGCTGAGGGATGGGGCACTGGTGGAAGGGAAGGTCTGGGAGGAAAGGACCGTCTGCTTTCCCTCTCCTACCTGCCCTGACACCTGTAGGCTCTCCTGGGGTGGAGATGCAGCGTCAGGCCTGGACACTTATATTTATGGACCAGACGCTGGGGGAGCATTCTGGACAGCTTGCTCTGGGTGTAGCCTTCTTCAGTGTCTGGCCTCACCTTAGAAACTATTTATTCACCAAAAGCTCCGGGCACTTCAGGCAGTGTCACTTTAGTCACCCTGAAAAGCCCCCGGGGACTTGCAATTCTGGAAAATATTTTCAACTAGCTGCTTGAGCTGGATGTACAAAGGAAGAGGCGTTATTTTATTGCTGTAATATTGTATGATACTGTAACTATACATTGATGTTGTCACTTATTGTAAATGTACTATGGTTTTATTAACAATAAACACTCATTAACGATTATCTTGGCCTTGCTATTCCTGGCAGAGGGTTGCTCAGAGTTCAGAGCTAGGGGAGCCCATTTAGGACCAGGAAGAGAACTCAGCTGATTCCCCAGTTTCACAGGGCTCCTGACCCAGAGAGAAAGGACCCCCCCAACCCCCACCAAAAGTGGCCATTCCCCACTCACCTCACCCAGGACCTGAGCCTGGATTCGACTCACACCAACCGAGTGCCAGGGAGCAACTACTTCCATTGCTGGGCCTTAGTTTTCTTCTGCTGCTAAATGAGGTCGGTAGCTGATAATATAAAGTATTTCCCATTTGTTAAGCACCTACGTGCTACTGCGCTGAACAGAAGGTGTCTGCGTGGAGGGACTGGAGCCTGATGACAGGGATAAGACAGCTGTCAGGAGCTTCTCTGACCTTCCCTGAACCCATGAATTCCCTCTCCCTCCCCAAAGCCCTGATTCGGAGCTGTTATTGGGGTCATTTTAAGAGTTGTTTACAAACCCTTGCATAGTCCAGACCTGTATGGCCCAGAGAGGTGGAGGCAGGGACTTCTCCCAGCTCTGGCCTGATGATGGGGCTCCTGTCCCTCTGTAGCTACTGCCTCCAGGACCAGCTAAGCCCACGCTGGCTGTGCCACCTGGTAATGGAGGGAGGACGGTGAGACGGTGACTCAGGCCCAAGGGTTTTTCAGACCCAGTTATAGTTTGTTTCGGGTGCAGAGTCCAGGGGTTCCTGCCTGGGGCAGGACGAGACACTGCTGATGTTACCAGGAATGCTGACTGGGGTGGCTGTAGTTTAGTAACTGACAGGTCAGGACTCAAAAGCTGGGAGACAATATGAAGATCCCATGGGGCCGGTTGCCCAGCTTTGCCAGGTGGGGCCCAGGTGGGGCAGCTGGAGGCCCAGCCTAGGACTCTGGCGGAGGTGGGGAAAGGTCCCTCATGAACCCACAGCGCCCTCTGGGGCCACAGGGAGGAGGCGTGCCCTTCAGCTCCACCCTCCTGACCTAGGCCCTCCTGAGAGGTTGAGGGCGTCATCCCTCCCCAGTCCTTGCCATCCACAGGGGCAGCCCTTCAGGGGTCTGTATCCACCCTCCCCACAAGTTCCCCCAGCCCTTCAGACGTGCCTCAGTGAATTACCTGACCTAAAAGGCAAGATCTAGTACAAGCTGGCTCCGGATGCGGCTCAGCCATTTCCTTTTCTGGGAGGGGAGGCAGAGGTGCATAGAAAGTTAAGGGAAGCAGATAAAAGGTAGGGATGGGACCCCTTTTGGCATACATTGTTAAGCAAGCACTTAAGTAATTAGGAAAAAATAAGGCATTCTTCCAAGGAGCCAGGAGAACTATAATGGAAAAGGGGTGGTCACCTGACCTTCTCCTGGTGGCCAGGCCTCCTCTTCAGGGCCACTGCTCTGGAGTATGGAGGTCCAGTTCTCCAGCTGCCTAGCCAAAAGCCGGCTTGGGAGGAAGAAAGTGAACTTCTCAGCAAGAGTCTCTGGGAAACAAGGGGCTGAAAGCATCAGTTCTCTGCTGGAGGGATTCCATTCTACTCCAGCTGTCCGCTGTTAGCAGGCTGGAGCTTATGCCGCTGGAGCCTGGGCCTCGTCTCCAAAGGAAACCCCATCCAGATGAGAGGGTGCCTCAGAGCGAACTGGGCCCCAGAGGCTAACGCTGAGACTGCCTTCCCGGCTCCTTGCATTCCTCCTCCTATCTCCCTTTTCCTCTCTCTGCTGGTTACCCGATACCAGATGATGCCGGGAGGCATCAACGCTTTCTCCACAAACAACCTAAAGCGCCAAGGGAAAGCCTCAAGCCTCCCCGTTTTTTGCCTCCCCCACCCCTTTACAGGATGCACATATTTCAACTTTAATCAATTGTTTCTAGAATCCAGGGCGCCCCCTTCGCCTAGTGGGAAGTCGAAACGCCTATTCAGGCCTGAAAGGACGCCAGCCCCACCCCCTCCTCCAAGCCTGCACGCTGGCGGCTCCTGTAATGGCCTCAGATAATGAGTACATTTTTCCAAGGTGACGGTCACTTATTTCCTCCCCTCCCCCAGCTTCGACAGCCCCCTTTGTGTCATCTCCTGGTCACTCGGGAGTCCTCTGGGACTGCGGAGCCAGATGAGCGATGGAAGCACTGAAGAGGCCAGCATTAGCCCCCTCCCAGCTTGGGGAATGGGGACCATTTAGGAATCTTCTTTGTTCAGGCTCCTTCAGCCCCTTCCCTGTCCTGGTGACAGCATTCATAGCAGCCTCGCTGAATTCATTTCGCAAGTGAGATTTCCTGAGACAGCCGAGCTTTACAGATGTCACTCTGTCTGGGGGCCAGATGGTGAGGTCTGGGGGAGACGAGCTCTTTCAGGTTTGGAGGAGAACCCAAGATCACAACCACGAAGTGCAGAGACCTGTTTAAGAACATACACTTTGCAAATAAAAGGGCCAGGACTGTACATGGTAGGCAAAATGTTCGCTTTGCTTCCTTTTTGAGTGCATGCTCCTTTTTGAGTGCATGCTCAAGTGGGATTCTTCCAGCTTAGGTTGTGGTTTTTGGAACAAAGCTGGTCCTTATTCATTCAGCAAGTCAGCACTGGCAGGTAACTGCAGCCCCCCTGGTCACACTCTGACGCATGAGAGTTCAGGGACTTTGTGAGCGTTTGCTGTTTGCCAGGCACTGACTGCTCTTGGCGACTCCCGTTTCACTCCACTCGCCCCTCAGCACGGCCGAGGCAGGTGCTGTCATTACTTTAAGGAGAGGTAAGTGGTATGCCCAAGGTCACAGTGAGGGTCCAGGCAGAGCCAATGTCTAGGCCAGGCGGTCTGGTTTCAGACCACCTCTCCCTGCGCCCTGGAGCAGAGCAGAGGGCAGACCCGGGAGCCAGAGATGCAATCAAGGGCATAGCCAGCTGGGGCCCCACACCTGGGGGACAACATGGCTGAAGAGTTTTAAGATACCAGTTCGGCCCATTTGTGATTCTGACTTGTTTGGCCACCCTAAGATCCCCTTTGAAAGGCAGGCTCAGGAAGAATGGATCAGAAATTATTTTCATCTCCCTTCTCAGCAAACTCCTGCCGACCTCACAGGGGATCTTCGGGCAAAAAGTTGAAGAGCCAGGAGACAGAGGCCCCTACGCCTATGCAGACAGATACAGGGGAGAGTCTGTTCTTTTCTTTGTGGGCATGAGTCCCAGAGTTGCATGTTTAATCCTCTTGAGTCCAAAAGCTCCCCCTTTCCTTCCTTGTCAGTGCATTAGACTGCTACATATAGACCCAGTTACATATCAGAGCTAAGAACCTACTTAGACTAAGACCAGTCCTTCTAAAGTCTACCAAAAAATATAATAAATTAAAAAAAAAGGAAGATCAAAAACCAAGGCCACTACATGAATTTCTCAGATAAAAATAAGAATGAGAGTAGAAGCTGAAGGCTAATGCTGCCAGGGAGCGCAAAGGGTTGCCAACGACCTACAGACTGTGTCAGGGACAACAGCGCGACCGAGCTGACTCCACCCTGAGCTTGGTGACACGAATAAGAAACAATCCTACAGAAACCAGCAGAGGACCTTCAAGGTCAAGGTTTTAACAACATGGTGCCAAATTTGGGACTAGAAAGTAAATACCATCAAACAAACTACAACCTCAGTCTCGATTCCAACACCCTCCAAAGTCTGCCTGGCAGCCAAAATCCATCAGAACAAACAGGGCAAGATGCAGCTTTCACCTATGGGGAATCAATGAGTACCCACAGGCAGTTCATCTTTTTAGGATGTTATTTATTAAAAATAGATCAAATAAATCCTCTATCCCTTTCCTCACCCCTGCTAGAAAAGGTCTTTCCCAACATTTTTTCCCAAATGTATCAAATAAATTTTGGGGACTCAAATGTCATATCTTTCCTAAATTAAGAGCTCAGGTTTTTCTGGGACACTGGGACAGCAGGCCTGCTGGAGCCAGGAGTGGAATGGAAGGCGCCAATCCAATGCCAGTGCACGTTAACAATGGCCTGCCATGGCCACCTGGTGGGACCAGGGCTCCTGCTGCTCCAGGCCTCAGAGAGTTTGGACAAGTCTGTGGCAAGAGGCCCCAGGGCTCCAGCAGTAGCTGCCTGAGCATCACCAGAAATCTGTGTACTTAATACCTGAGAAGAGATAAACGTCAGTGTGGCTTCTACACACGTATGAAGGAACCAAAAAGGCTGGAGCCAAAACAAACTATGAACTGAGGGGGAAGGAAGGCCCAAGGCCGGGGGAGGAGAGATGGACCCCTGGCAGTGCTGCAGCTTTGCCCCTCCATCAAGTCCCAAGCAGACGCATTCAGAAGTGACTTTGCTTTAAGCCAACCTCAGTTCAGACTGAATTACTGGGCAGCTGCTAGGTCTGATGGGGGCTCCTGTTGCTTTCAAAGATACAGGCTGCTCCCCAGCCCAGCCAGAAGCAGTTCAGAAAGTCAGGGTATCTCCTAATGAGTCAGCCGCTGATACCCAAGTTTCTCCTCACTATTTCTTCCACTTTAGTTTCATATCTTTTTTGTTCTTCATATCTCTGTTTTTCTTCAACTTTTTGTTCTGTTTGGGTTCTTGTTTGGCTTCTGATTTCCTTTTCTTGTCACTAAAAAACAAAAAGCGGCAGTAGAAAAATAAAGCATGCACAGATTTAACATCTTTCAGACTGCTTTGCTTTGTCTGAGAGAGTTTCCACAGTCTGATATAATGTAAGAATGCCCAGTCAAACATAAATGTTCTCTGAAAGCCTATTAGAATGCCAGGTATTGTGGGGGCGGGGGCTGGGGATACACCACAGCGACCCAGTTCCTGTCCTGACTGAGCTCACCCTGTGGAGGAAAAAATCCACATCTTAAATCTGAGATCTTAATTCTCTGCAGTCTTCTGTATACTCCCCTCTCCTAAGACCTCAGGAAAAATCTAAGGCACCAGAGAGAAGATTCTCTCCTGTCACTAACCACTCAGGATCACCCTGCGAACCAGACATAGTATCCCAGTAGCCCTGAGGACAGTCCCTAAGACAAAGCATGAGACTCCCAGGCAAACCCAACACGTATTATTATTTTATTTTTCCTGAACGAGAAGAAAGCCCAAAGGAATTGTGACTCAGGTTCCACATTTCAGTGGGCCAGTGGCTTCCTCACTGACAGATTAGCATGGGAATCAGTCAGTTTATGGCCACCTTCTTTCTGTCTCATATGTCAAAGATCTCCTGCAGTGGCATTTTGCCCTGGGAACAAACACCTCCCTATGAGGAGAGAATGAACAGTTCTGTCCAGGGAACATTAATAGCCATTAATATCAACTGAATGCAGTGACCACTCAGGGAGGAGGGGCGGGGAAGAAAGCAAGGCCTCAAAGGATACATGATGATAGACATCAGTGTTTTTACCTCCAAAGGGAGAAACTTCACAAGAGCCCAGAGCCCTCAAGCACATGAGCTACCACACAGGCTGGTTAATTCAGGAGGCCCCTCACCGGCAGTGACAGCAAAACAAACCGCAGGAAAGGCCAAGCTGTAAGTGTGGAATGGGGCCGTCTCCACACCAAGCACGTTAGCTGGCCTTTTGTGCCAGGCAAAGCCATGACACTAAAGGTCATAGCCATCATGGGCCTGTGCCATGTGTACTATACTGTGCAAACCAGAAATTAGGACACACTGACTGTGTAGGCTTCCATGCCGCATCCCAGAGCACCTGTGAAATGAGGCCTGCACTGATGCTGGGAACTTCCAGATACCACAGTGATGTGTGGGGGCTGAAGAAGAGGCTATCTGATTTCTGAGATCTAGAGTCAGAAGATTTCACCTTTCCAAATGTTCCCAAAATAAACCCTGCAGGTGACCCTGTCGGTTAACTGACAATGCAAAGACCTCACCCTCCTCACCAACCCCAAACCAGCTGTGGAAGCCTCATCTCCAGAGGCCCAGGGCAGGGAGGCCTTATTTTCTCCCCCCAAAAAACTCCAATGAAGGTTGAAGGTTCCGGCCCAGGAATTGTGGTTATCTACAAACGCAGCTTCCTGCAGAGAAGCTGCTTGGAGCAAAGGTTTTGAGTGGTCCAGGGACTCCTAGGTTGCCCAAGACCCTTCCAGGTGAATTCCGAAGTCAAAACTATTTCCATAATGATACATTATTCACCTTTTTCACTTCCATTTTTCACAACTGTTTAGTTTTTCAGAGGCTACAAGATATGTGATAGCACAAAAGATTGAATGTAGAATCCAGCTGCTTTCTCTTAAGCCAGATATTAGAGATTTGTGAAAATATAAATATAAAACATGCCGTTTTTCTTACTGAAATTTTTATGAAAAAGAATTAAAAAAACAACATGAATCCATTTATTCTGAATAAGCAAATTTTTAAAAATTTCTCAGTATTTAGCTTCTATAGTGGAAAATATGGACACAGCCTACATAAATGAAAGCTCCTTGGGATCCCACAGTAATTTTTATAATATAAAGGAACTCTGAGACCCAGAACTTTGAGAACCACTGGCTTAGGGGAAGGAGAGTACAACAGGCATAACTATGGGCACTGCAGTGGACAAACCTGGTCCCGAATCTGGTTCTGCCCATACCAGCTGTATGCTTCTTGGTAAGTTACTCAACACTTTCAAGCCTTGGTTACTGTGCTTTTAAAGCAGTGATAGCAACAGAAGAACCACCTGGTATTGTTCTGAAGGTGAATGGACACTGCAGTAAAGCCCATAGGAAGTGCTTTGTCACCAGCAGCTCTGGGACTGTTCCCTTAAGCCCATCCCCTACATGTCTGGAAAATATGAGCAATGCTAAGAATCAAGCCTAAAATATGGCCCTGCCTGATTTGTAGGAAATGTACTACAAAAGTAGTGATGCTCAAAAAAAGAATCCTGACTTTTCTCTCAAAATTTTGGTTCCAACCTCCTATTTCCAAATGAAAGTTACTGAGAAGCACAGAGACCAGAGAGTCTCTCCCATCAGATGTCAGGCCCTCACCTTTTCAGGCTGACGATTGAAGCATTCTGCCCAGCTTTGTTTAAAACCTCATTCCACTCTTCATCATCCCCACGAATTATGTATCTAAAAAATAAAAGGGAAATGTCAAAGCCTGCTTGAAAGAAAAGGAGACTGCTTAAAAGAAAATAAGATAGTGACAACATTCTTATCAGACATGTCCTTCCATAAACTGCTGTGTCAGAGTTTGAGCTACGAGAGAACAGGTATGCAGTAGGGCCGCGAGATGTGGAACCTGCTCCACAGGATGGGAACTTCACTGGAGCAAGGAGGGTCACCAGGCTTGCCAGCAGGGATCGGCAAAGGGACAGTCCTGCATGGCAGGCAGTGGCCCGACTTCTCACACCTAACTCTCGTTAACTACCCACTACCTTCTTGGTCACTGCTACTGCCAAACATGTCTCCACAAGCCCTGGAACTGCCTCTCCCCACCCCACCTTGCCCCACCTCGAGATCAAGCAGTCCTGGCAAGTCAAAGTTTGGTACTGCAAAGCTGAGGGTAGAGTTCAAAACCCTGACCAGGGACCTCCTGGCCACCTTCCTTCCCGTGTCCAACAACCACCATCAGTAATGATCCAGCAGCTACAGGAACAACAGATCAGAGAGGCACGAATGCCACTAATTCTGGAGCTGTCATTCCCATCAATCTACAGGGCAGGCAACGCCATTATAGTCAAAGCTCAGAGCGGACCAGGACTCCTCATAACAGAGGGCTCCAAGCAGGGAGTTGTGTTGGATTATTTGTTGGCAGTAGAATACTTTCTTCAAAAAAATTCACATGCAAAAGCCAAATACAGAAAAGTGGCTATTAAAACTGGATGATCATCGACAACATCCCCCTTTCCTGAGGGACCTGAGGCATGACAAGGAACCCTGGGGACCTCGAAACATGATTAGAAAGTCAATGTGGTAGCACTTATTTCTAAAGTGATCCCGGGAAACACAGCTTCCAGCGCAACTAAGGACCTGGGATATGGAGTAAAAGAGACCTGCAGTAAAAGAGATTCTGTGGCCTGAGAAGACAAGGCAGAGCCTTCCCTTCACTCCCCATGAGCAGAAGAGGGGGCCTTACTGAGAGAGATCCATGTTCTTCAGCTTCCCCACTTCTTTCTTGTGTTTCTCCTGGAACTCCTTTGCTGCTTCATCCTTCAGTCAGGGCCCCAAAGACAGATGAGGACAAATCACAAGCAGGGGACAAATCACAGAACAAGGTGAGGGGCCAGAGTATCACCACGATGGGTAGACATCTCCTGCTCCTCAGTTTACCCCTTGCACCAGGCAGCTCTCACTGAAGTGTGTATGAATATAAAGTATACCTTTTGAAGTCTAAAGGGATAAACAGCAGCTGCTGCTAGACTGTGTGCATGCGTGCACGCGCACGCACACACACACACACACACACACACTCACACCCAGTGGGAGGCCGAAATCTATGGCAGTGTGCTCATGCTCGGGCACATCTGGGGCAGGGACTTGAGGGGAGCGACACATGCTCACACTACAGAACACCGACACCACCAAGCTCAGTCAGGGCAGAGGCCTCTTTCTAAAGGGGTGGGGGACAGTCGGCGCTCACAAGGCCTTCCACGGAACCGTACCAGGTCCTCACTCAGGGTCTTCATCGTGGGCTCCATGACCACATCCTTCACTGCTACCATCTGCTCCTCAATAGCCTTTTCCTGCACTTCGTTAAATAGCTACAAAAGATAACAGCCAAGAAGCAAAAGATGAGGCAGAAACAGAGACCCAGGCACTTGCTATTGAGTCAGTTAATGCAAACTGCATAGTTTTGGAGTCCGTGAACTCATGTGAAAAACACAGACTGTGTAGGCAGCAAATTTCAGCAGTGGTCCTCTGGGAGAAAACACAAGACATTACAGATATAGCTGAAGTCCCCCCATTTCTTCAGAGGTATGTGCGTGCGTGCGTGCGTGCGTGCGTGTACAGACTTGCAGTGGATACGGCCAAATATTAAGACCTGTTCACTGTGCGGCAGGGGGTGAGTTCACATTATTTATAACTGACTAAAACCCTGCCCTCAGCTGAGGTTACCTTCACAACTTTGCGGATGATCCGGTTGAAAAGTCCCATCAACTGGCCCGAGGGCAGCTCGATCTCCTTTTCCAGCTGGTCCACGGACTTATGCTGCAGGCCAATCCCCAAGAGAAGAGCCTGGAGAATGGAAGATCTGCTGGAGTGGCCGCTGGGACAGGCCCTTGCCCATATAAAATGGCACTGAGAACCAGAGCTGCTCTCTTTTGAACAAAGCTATCTGGTATAAAAGAGAGACTGGCGCTGTATATTTTGGAATCTTCTCTTGCACCCTGTAACTGAAACTACCAAGAATGCTCCCTCTTCCTGAAATCCCCAAACGAACTTATCCTGAAAAAACAGCTGCTTCATAGCTACATTAAAAGTTTGGGGTGCGCCTGGACTTCTGCTAAGGTAGAGTAAGAATCAAGGCAACATGGCTGAGTGGAAAGAATGTGGGTTCAAACTATAACTCTTCCACTTATTAACTATATGGCTGGAATTCAGAGCTCAAGTGTCCCTACCTATAAAACAGAGAGACTATTATCCACCCACTCATCAGAACTAAATTATAGCCAAGCAACCAACCCCAAATTCACGCAACAAACCCAGCTTCTTTCCTGGCACACGAGCAGCAGGTAACTTACCGACTGGGCAGCAGACAGGGCCAGGTCCCCCAGCTGGTTCAGAAAATACATCCGGGAGATGGCCGGGATCATGTCCATGATGAGGTGATAATCAACCATGTTCCGGGAATACATCTCTAGCCTCTTCAGGTCATAGGGGAGAAAGAGTGCTTCTAGCTCTTCCTGGTGTAGGGCTGCACAGAGGACAGAGCCAGACAGGTCAGGGCAGCCCAGTGCCCTCCAGGGGCTGATGAGATTCGCAGATGGCACACATCTAGTCCCCGGGTGGCACCCTAACAGCCTCCACGGGGCCTTCAGCCAGAGCAGGAGAGAAGCCACCTAGAAGTGCCTGCCCACTAACATAACACACCACCAGGGCAGCCTGGACCCTCCCCCTGCTAAGGGGAGGCAGCTCTGGGCTGTGCAGAGACAGACAACTGGCATGTGACTCTTGCTCAGAGATCCACGGTACACATCAGACCAAGGATAGGCTCCCAGACCCAGGGTTAAAGGGACACATCCCCTCTCCATCACTTCTCCTCAGGCCCCAGCTTGACAGAAACTGTGCATACTCTGCCCGGCACGGGAAACAGAGATTTTCCCATCAAAATGTAATTGGCAAAAAAAAAGTATACATGCACATATTTAGCAACAAGAAAATAAAGGCCACAGCTATTACTAATAATCCCTTACACATTTTTAAATATTCAAATAATTTATAAGCCCAAAGTACTTCTACGTGTACACAGGTTGGTGGCAGCCTTACTACAATTTCACAAATGAGGAAACTGAGCCTCAGAATTGAGCTAGTTATCTTAGCTCACAGTATTTAAATTGGGTTCCATAATTTATTAGGTGTATAACCTTAATTGACACCTAAAGTCAAATTATATCCCCAAAGTCTTGTTATGAAGATGAAAGGCACTACGTGTGACAGCGCCTATAAGGCAGAGCAGGGCCTGGTGAGCGGGAGGGGAGGCGGCCAGTGGAAGATGAAGGCCTAAAACCAGTCCCTCGAGTCCTAGCCCATCCCCGCTCTGGACCACTGCATCTGCCTCCTACTTCCACATGACCAAACCACTACCGGCCCTCTGTGCCGTCCTGCCCAGCTCACCTGGCTGTGCTGGCTTTCCGACGTTCCTGTTCTGAATGATGTTCAGAGCCAGGGGAGGAGAGAATGTGCTGAACTGGTAGGACAGCAGAGCCAGGAACCGCCTTCGGAAATCTGTGGAGTGCAACCACACAGAGTTAGAGGTCTGGAGGCCCCCAGCTCGCCACCTCGCTGTCCCCCTTTCACTCAGATTCACCTTTCCAAAAGGCTGCAAGCCAGACTCCCTGGTCAGCCTCACTCTCATCAGTTAGCGTCTTCAGCATGATGCATGAGTGTTCTCCTGTCAGGTCATTCTGGAAAACATAAATTTTTTAACTGCACCAAGAACCCCTTCTGTCAATGATATGTCACCACTAATGGGCAAGAATGCAGAATGACAGGCTCAGTGGTTCCACAGGCCTTTCCTTCTCCCCCAGCTGGGAGAGGTACCCTTGCCTTCGCATTCTCACACAGCCTTCTCATTTCCAACACCAGCGCTATCAAAGGCCATGCTGTCCTGCAGCTTCCCAGCAGGCACCATGGCAATAGAGCAGAGACGCTCAGATCTTCAGAGCGTGACTTCTGCTCTGGATCCATGGAAGTGAGCCACCTGCTCACGTCAAGTAGATTCTGAACTCAGAGTTATTACAGTTTAAACTCTACATGATCCAGTCAATGTGTTTTAGTGCCTTACAAGAAAAACTTTATGTCCAAAACCCAGAGTTCCCATGCTGGCAACCAGTTTGCAAGTGAAAGGTACTAAAATAGAGATCACAGGTTTTTACATTTTTACTACATAACAACAAAGTCCCATACCATAAAAATAGCTAATGGATTTCAAAAGAAGAGCTTTCATAACAAAACGCCAGCACCAAGTCACAAATGAGCAGCACACAGCACCACACCATTGGGACACACTGAGGTTACGCTGAACACAACAGTCTATATTCTCCCTATAGTCGACTGTCAAATTTATATCCCAGCCTTGACCTCTCTAATGGGAACTACCTGGGACACTGGCTTTGTGCTCTCAAAAATTAAGTCTCCAACACTCCTTCCTCTTTGCTGATGACCTCCCCTCACTGAGAAAACAGAAGCAATCAGAAGAGAACTTTTTAAACCTCCCAACACCAGGTCAACCAGCCACATCCTTTGCCTTGACACCCACATCCTTTGCCTTCCCTCCTGTGAATGATAGGTGGCCACATCTCCTACACTCCAGCATGTTCTAGAATCTCCCACTGGATAAACCCACCTTACTCCCATCTCCTTCCAGCACCTTTTTTCACTGCTCCCTTTTGCTCTGTGTGTGACTCATCTATCCATGGTCAATTTCCTCATCTCTCATCCTCTCCAACCATGCTGATCCCTCCATTCCACCGAGGCAGCTTTCACTGAGATCAACGATGCTGAGAAGTCCAATGGCCGATGGTTTTCACTCAGCTTACTCATCTCTGAACAGCAACTGACTCCCCTTCTTGAAACACGTTAACCTTGGCTTGTGACAGCAAAACCCAACTTTCTCCAAGGGATCAAGGCAGCTCCTTCTAACTCTGTTACTGTATCTTCTTCCTCACTTCTTTAAACAATAGAAAGTCCAAAGAACCACCCTTTTTCTATCTACCTTTAGTCCCTACTTTCAACAGCTTTAAATATTCATTCACTGAACAGAAGTGTTTCCTGAACACATACTATATATAGTAGATGCTATTAAGTGATGGGGTTACTGCAATGAAGAAAAGAGTCTACAGCCATGCTACCCTGAACACGTCCGATCCCACCCGAAAGCTAAGCAGGTTGAGGCCTGGTTAGTACTTGGATAAGAGACCAATCTAGAAGACCAGGTGCTGTAGGTGCAAAAAAGAAAAAAAGAAAAGAAAAAAAAGAAAAAGAAAACACCAAAACAATCATTGCCCTTGAGAAGTATATCCTATTGGAACTATGCTGACCACTCCCAAAACTACCGCCAGCCCCAACCTCCTTGAATTCTAGACGCCTACAGTCAACTGCCTATTCCATATTTCCACTGGGATGTCTAACAGGCACCTCTCAGTTATCATGCTAAAAAATCCCCACTTTTCCCTCCAAATCTGTTCCTACCCCTGTGGGTGTTCTCAGTAAATAGCACCTCCAAACCCCAGTGTCTCAAATACCCAGTCCCTCAAGACAAAAGCCTAGGAATTGTCCTTGATCTCCTATACACTCATCTTCCACACCCGACCCTTCAACAATTCCAGGGAGCGCAACCTCCTCCAACATGGACCTCGCATCTGGCCACTTTTCCTCCATTGTCACTACTTCTACCTCGTACCAGATCACCACATCTCACCCACTTCTCTTGTTGCCTCCACTTTGGGGCCACTACCATCCACGGTCTACACAGCACTCACAGAACCTTTCCTCTAATCCCTTCCTCCGACTTACCTAGACCTAAATGCCCTGTTCTTTTAAGACTCTCCAGGCACACTGGCCTTCTGTTTCCTTCAAATCACCAATTTCACATCCCCTTCACGCCCGCATGCTTGTTGTACCCTCTGCTTGAAAATGTTCCTTTCTCTAGGACTGTCAACATGGCTGCTCCAACATGATCATTCACGTTTCAGTTTGAAAGGTCATCTTTCGGTGACTACTCATTACACTATAATTTTAGTGTTTGGGTTTTCTTCACAGCACATATCACTACCTGAAAACGTATTTGTTCATTTTTTGTTGCCTGTTTCTACCCAGTAGAAAATAACCTTCATGGCTTAGCATGCACTGCTTGATTCACTGAAAGTTGCTAAATATTTTTTTAATGAACTCACAGTCATGAACTCTCTCCCCTTCCATAATAATCGTTCATGGCTCTGTCATGAACTCACCTCCTAAAACCACTTTTCTTTCTCTCTCATTTTTTTTTTAAGTTCAATAAGGCCCCAGGTTATAGAATTCTAGAATTAGACGAGCAAATCTATGTGCACTTCTGCCATTTTATAATCAACCACAAAGCCCAGAACGCACCAGGACTGAGGGAATAAATTATGTGATCACACGGCCTTTCAGTGACGGTGAGTATTCTGGCGCCCATTAGAACAAGCCTCTTGGAGGCAAAGGTACACCTGCTCAGAGCATAGCTGGGAGCAACCAGGGCTCTAATGCAGGGACAGACCTGTCACCAGCTACAACCACAAACCCACAGCCCTTCTCTGCCAGATGCCTCACTCACCGGGGTCTGTCTCAGATAAACAGGAACGAACCCAGCTCGTTTCCAGAACCTGCAAAGACACAAAGAGTAGGTCACCGTGTGCGCGTTCTGAGAATGGCTGATAGATACAGCTGGAAAGGGCCAGGAGGAGCAAGGAGCCAATGAATGTCTGTAGACCCTTGCTGGAAAGGCAGACATGCAGCCCACAGCACTCTCATTTTCAGGACACCAAGGCCAAAGACGTGATGCAGGGAGGAAAGACAGGTAAACTCTTACTTGAGGAGCCTGGGGGTCAAGCCATAGGACACACCCAGGTAATCCAGGCGCTCGGCAGGCCTCTCATTCAATTTGAGGAGCAAAGGAGGCAGGTCCTTTCGGGGAGTGACAACCTCTTCCAACAAGCTGACGGCCTAGAGGATGCCAGAGAGAGAACAAAGTTCACTCATTAGAGGGAAAGGAAGGTCAGTGACATTCCCGAGCACCTCTGCCACACCAGACTCTAGACTGAACACAACAAGCACCAGGACAGGTTTCTTGGTTTGTTCCCATGGTTTTTAAAATATAGGAACACGACTAAGTCCAGTGTTCATTCCTAAGTATACCAAATCCCTAGACAAGCATGGACTCACACTGTTCAGCACCCAGAATGCAGAAGAACCACACAGTTTAGAAATAAATACCTAACAGATTTACAAAAAGACAAGGTAGGGTTCTGAATATGAGACTAAGATCCACCTCTTTCACTGGATTTCCTTGTGACTTGAGAAATGACAAACCTCTGAGCCCAACCTTAAACATAAGCCTTACCTCCCCCAATAGGCATACTGTAAAATTTAAATGAACGTGTGCGAAAAGCTGTCAGAGCATTAACCATGCTTACTAAGAAAGACAGAAGTCCCCTAAGTCTGGGCTTAGTACTAAGAGAGTACAGAGCGGTGGTTTTAAGCAGGAGCGTGAATCAGCATCATCTGGGAACTGGTTAAGACATGTTAGTGGCCCCACCTGAAACTTCTAATTCAAGAGCTCTGGGGCAGGGCTCTAAAATGTGCCTTTTTAACAAGTTTCCAAGTGATGCTAATGATGCTGATCTAAAGATCTCAAAAGTTAGGCTGAAGAAAAAAGCAGCAGCTTCTCCAAAATGGGAGAGGAAATCTGCCACTATTCAGAGAGCCCAGCATCCTGATGATGCTACCAGGAAAAGATGAAGACCGAGGAAAAGATTGTCCCAGAAACCAGGAGTTTGGCCAGAAATGCTTACCTCACTGCTGACCGTGTGAATTTCTTGTGACGTCTCGACGACTTTTTCCTCAAGACAAGGGAATCTACCTTCATAGTACATCTGCAGCAGTTGCAGAGCTCGGCTGCCATAGCCCATCTATGAACAAACACGGAGGGAAACAGGAAAAGGGAAGAGAGATGTTCTAGTCTGTGTACATCACTTCTACACCCTGTACTGCTCCTAGAAAGCCTTCACTCTGGGTTAAAGTGCACCTGACAAAGAGAACCAATGAATGACTCAGTGAGGCCAAAGCAGAGACCATTATGACTGAACATAGTATGACCCTTGCTCTTGCTCTGCCATCAAGAACAGCCCAGTTTGAACCTGAGCATGAGGATGGCTGGCTGTGCTTTCTGGTCTACAGATCAGCAAGCCAAAAACTGACGTCTCAATGGCTAACTCCTCAGTGGGGATTTCTAAGAGAAAGGAGATGATTACAGAAAATAGATCTGGTTCACAAGTCCCCTGTCCTCACACAGGAAGAGGAAGCGTATGTAAGCATCCCATCCATCAACCCCCCAGCCCCAGGCAAACTCCAGGACAGAGTGCCTGGAACTGCTTGCTCCTTGACCATCTGCCTACTCAAACAATCGAGAACACCTGCCCTAACAGGCTGCCAGCAACACGGCTGCTGCTAGTAACAGCCCATCAGGTTTAGGCAAGAGAACACATTACCCCTTGATAATCCGGGTGAACAGCAATGCGAACGACCCTTCCACCTGAAAGGCTGCCGAAGTCTGGATCTTGGAACTGTGTGGGAGATACAAGCCAGTAACTTAGCAACACAACACATCCTCCAACACTGTCAGCTTCAATTACTTAGACATGGCAGGGAAGGCGCATCACCTGTTCTGACACTGTCCACGGAATCAGGTCCCCTGAAGCCTTCTTGCCTCGAGACAAGCTATTCAAGATGGACTGGCGAGAGATCTCCCCCTCAAGGCACACCTAGGGGAAAAGCAGGACTTTGCAGACAAGGAGGCTGGGTCCAGGTACAGAGCCCACTCACACATCAACATTCTGCTAGTTTGGTGACTGAGCCAGCTTTTTCCACCCCAGGTCAGGCTTAATCCTGTAAGTGACTCATCCATTTCCAATGGAAGTTTCATTATTTTGCCCTGTGGGTATCCTAACACCATCATAACAAGGCTGAGTGCTAACATCTTCCTGGCCCAAAGAGCAAAAACCACGCTACAAGAGGGCCTCCACAAATGGTGTGCATGTGCACACATCAAGACACAGGATGCTCACGCAGCTCTGTACAGAATAGTTCAAATTCACAATGACTCAAGTGTCTGATAGGAGAATAAGTAAACATAGTTATGGTACATGCATATAATGAAATGTAGCCTTTAAAATTACGCAGATTATAAATATTTCACACGTTAAAAAAATGGCCAACCACTATGATCCCATATCTATGAAAAGGAAAAATAATATAAAAACATATAAATACATGGCAGGTGTTAAAAACATTATTTCTTCCAGTCTGTGTTTTCTCTTTTCATAAGTACCTTGTATTGTCTTTGTAATGAAGGAGGAAAACAAACAAGTTCTGTTTTGGGAGGAGCTGTAAGTTGGAATACAAGTGCTCAGTCCTTTTACCCATCCAAGAACAGTGGGGCCTTCTTTGATGCATCCTCATCACCTTGACACAGCCAGCCACTTGGCTGTAGGCCAGGAATCAACATCTTTCCTCTCATGATGCAATTCCTGAGTCATTAACCCATGACACCTCAGCAGTTCCCAAAATCGACACCACAAAGACACCTCTGCTTCTGTACCTGGATGACAGCAAGCACTTCGGGAAGGGCATTCTGGGTGGGGGGCACAGGAGGCAGGAGGCAGAAGAGATGGTGAGCAGGCGCATCAGAGAGCATCTGGAGGTCGTTGGGAGAGTTCTATGGGCACAAACACAAGTCAGTGACAGCCACTCCTCTTCTTATCCTTTACTCAAGAGGCCACTCAGAATCAATGAACGAGTGGAGTATTGCCTTTCCCAAAGCCAAGTGATGAGCCAAAACGCAGCAAAGCACCTTTCTAGTATCTTCGGCAGCCAGCCTGAGACTCTTTGAAATGGCTTAAGTGGGACTTGGTTTCAAATGCTTGCTGCCATCTCACCATGAGTGCTAAGGCTGCACAACAGGAACAGAGAACTGCTTAGTGAGCACCACCTGTCACAGCTGGGAAGTGAACTCTGTCCTGATGAGATGCTGCTACTTCAAGAAAACTTGTCACCACTACTAACACCAACTCCTCAGCCTTCCATTGAAGGGTGTTCATAAAAATGCTACCTACACACTCCAAGTGTCCTTTTCAACATGCCCTTTAGTTTTTAAGACTTTCCAATATTCTGAATTTTCATTCACTGCTCCTTAAAAATAGCCCAGAAGTACAAGGCAGGTCTCAAGTTAAACAGCACCAGGAAGTTACAATTATGTCATCTCAGCTGATCAGCTTAGCAGACAGGCAAGAAAGAGAAGTACCCCTTTTAAAATGGGTGATGCTTTGCACCTCTCTGGCAACCAGGCATGGAGCTACGTGCAGGAATTCCACGCTCCACATACAAAGCTGGAAGCCCAAGACGATGGCAAGGACAGTGGGAAATGCAATCCCTCCAGCAAGATCACTGGCCCTTGCTAATGTCAGGACATGTAAGACCCAGTGGAATGGTCACCTGCGCCACTGGGTAACAGAAGATGTAAAAAGCGAAGTAAAAGGGGGCTCAAGTTCACCCAAGGGCCAGCTGCAGTTACCTTGTAGTGAGAAGCCACATAGAGGGCCATAAGCCGTTGGAGGAAAACTTCGGAGGCCTTGTGGTAGCAGAAAAGGGTATCTCTGTTAACATAGTAGCTGGGTCTAGAGTTAAGCAACCAAAACAAACCAGAGAGCCCAAAACAAGACATGCCAACGGTCACCTGGATATGTGGCTTTCCCTCAGCTTGAGTAGAGGAGCCCCACATCTGAGCAGAAACTCATTAGGGAAAGAAAAGAAGGAAAATCGAGAATGTTCAACTTTCCCCACTCCCAAGAGCAGAACCTTTTACTCCAAAACCTTTTGTGTAATTCCTCCTTCACCCCCTCTCCCCATCACAGGACAAATAAAACCCAGGAGGATACAGTTCACAAGCTTCAGGCAAGGGGCAGCCTGACACTATCCGAGTAATGTTGAGGCAGTCCAGGCACAGCAAGTCGTTCAGCCACTTCTCCACCGCGTCCCCAGGGGCGTATCGGATGGACTCCTGCAGGGAAACCTCATGCAGCGTTCTCGCTGTTCCCCACAAAACACACACAATGAAAGTTATTAAATACATTCTGTCTAAAAGAGCAAGGCAAATGCTCTACTTTACCTTTGTCACAGGGTACCTATGTAAATGTAGCTCTAGAATTTAAACCAAGTGGTTTTAAACTGTTCTAATAGGTGTTTGACCTACCATGACACGAATCCCAAAGGCATCTCACTGAGTCAATGCAATCCTACCCTGAGATGGGGACAAAAAGGGCCCAGCCACCAAAAGGCCTGGTCAGGCTCCCCTCTGGTCACTAGTTTGCTGCTCCTTGAGAAAAGCAACTTTACCTTTTGGGGACTGAACCTTTCTGCCTGATTGTAGAAGGTTTGCTACACCCATGACGGCACAAGGGGAAGGGACCAGCAAGAGTGTGAAGAGCTGCTGTGGACTGCAAGGCCCATTTAGAGATGAGGTACCTGAGGCCAGTCTGGCTGTCGTTGTGGTCTTGTTCTCAGCAGTGGTGCTGACCTGGCTCTGGGCACTCTGTTGACGCAGCTGCTGAATCAGCTTGAGGGACAGTGACCGGCCAGTGCCCTCGTAGCTAGGAGCAAAAGCAAAGACAATCAGGCACAAGGTCTCAAATCCACTCTCTAGAAGGGGATAGAGAACTACTTTCCTCATTCTACCAAAACACTAGACTGCTGCTCCCCAGGGAAGCCCCGCTCACCCCTGAATTTCCAACACAGCATGTGCATGCCCCAGACAGGCAAGGCAGCGCAGTGGCTCGATGTGGAGCCATCCTGGGTTCAAGTCCTGGCACCTCTAAGCAAGGAACTCAACCTCTTTTAGCCTCATCCTCAAAGGGGGATGCTTCTACACAACTCCCAGGACTGTGCTATGAACTAAAAATATAAGAACTGAAAAGAAGATGTGAGTAAAGCTTTTAAAAGAATACTGCAGCTGGAATACAGTTAAATGGTCGATTAACGAGAACTGCTGTCAGTAGTAACATGCCTGAAGGAGTGAACAAAGAGCACCTACCAGTTTGGAAAATCAAGATGAAACAAATCTACCACCCAAGTAATTCTCTTCATTACTATTTTCACTTAAAAGGTGACATAAAACAACTCATAAAAAAAAGGAATCATCCATTATCTAATCACCAAACCAGCACTTTTTAACTGTATTTCCTCCTTGACTTTTTAACAAGCTTATGTGATCACAAGGTGCAGACTGCTAAGCGTGCTTTCTTTTTTTACTACTATATCATTTTTTAATACTCATTATTATAATATTTAAAGACTATAAATGCTTTATCTTACTCAAATACCTTTAAAGGATTAAAATATGAAATTTTGACGTATTTTATTCTCCATCCCTACCCCACATAATAAAGCTTTCTTAAAGAAATTCCTTTTACTTACTTAAAAAAAAATAAAAAATAAGTACAAAAAGCATAAGTACAAAACACTAAACTAATAACTTGTGCTTCAAAAGATATTATCAAGAAAGTGAAAAAAAAAAAAACACCACAGAACAGGAGCAAAATTTTGTAAAGTCATGTATCTGATAAAAGACTTGTACCTAGAATATATAAGGAACTCTCACAACTCAATAATAGAAAGACAAATAATCCAATTAGAAAAATGAGCAGAGGATCTGAATAGCTATTTTTCCAAAGAAAATACACAAATGGTTAATAAACACATATGACACCCCAACTTGTCAGCCACAGGGGAAATGCAAATGAAGACCATATAAGACATCACTTCGCACTCACCAGGATGGCTATTATCAAAAAGACATGACAAACGCTGGCAAGGATATGGAAAAACTGGAAGGAACACTTATGCACTGCTAGTAAGAACGAAAAACGGTGTAGCTGCTTTAGACAACAGTCTGGCAGTATTGCAAATGGTTAAATGAAAAACTATCATTTTATCCAGTAATTGCACTCCTAGGTACATATACCCAAGAAAATTGAAAACATGTCCACACAAAAAACTGGACACAAATGTTCACAGTAGCATCATTATTTATTGTCAAAAGATAGAAACAACCCAAATGTCCATCAACAGATGAATGGAAAACCAAAATGTGTATAAACACACAATAAAATATTATTTGGCCATAAAAAGGAATGAAGTACTGATGCCAGCTACATGGAGGAACCTTAAAACATTACGCTAAGTGAAAGCAGCTAGTCACAAAAGACCACCTACTGTATGATTCCATGAATACGCAATGTCCAGAATAGGGAGATAGTATAGAGACAGAAAATATATTTGTGGTTCCCTAAGTCTGGAGGGCAGGGAGGGATTGGTAGATGACAGCAACAGGTATTGGGTTTCTTTTTGGGCTAATGAAAATGTTCTGATACTGACTGTGGGGATGATTGCACAACTCTGTGACTACACTAAAAACCATTGAATTATACACTTTAAATGGGTGAACTATGTGATATGAGAATTATGTATCTCAAAAAAACTATTACCAAAGAAAGTAAAATTCAACTTTATTTAAATTTTTACATTTTAGTGTAAGTAAAGCAGTCATAATAATAAATTTATAATATAGAATAATCTAAGATGTGACTTCCACACAGCAATCTAATATTAAAAATATGTATTTATAGACCTGGAAAGATTTCAGTATATTGTAATCTAAAAAAACATTTTAAAAACAATAACAATTATGTTTATGTTCTTGTCAAAATAAAAAAGTAAAGCACACAGAAAATGTACACCGAAATTCTAACAGAAGCTATCTCTATAGTTAAATCACCAGTGCTTTTTGTTTTTCTCTAATTGTTCTATAGCAAACATGAACTAAATATTTCAAAATTTTTAAAAATCTCTTGAGCCATCAGGCTTGCCTTCTTATGCTAATTATAGTTACTTTATACTGTATGTTCACATAATTCTAAGATATAAGACACTGGTATTGCCATCTATATACTTTTAAAAACTTGATCAGGCCTACAGACAGGAGACACTCATCACCTGGGTTATGAAGTCTTCAGTCTTGGGGTGCCCATTTAATGTCAGACCAGAGGGGAGCTACTACTGATGATTACTAAGAGGCCAGCTCCCATTTGCAGAAGCCCCAGGAGAGAGTGAAGCAGCTGTTAAGACTCAGATTTTGGGAATCAGACCTACTTACCTATCCAGGCCCAGGCTACATTCGTTACGTGCCACCTAATCTGCAAGGACATACAGTAAGTGCAATGACTACTCCAAGGCGCCTCACCCATTGATGGTGGATGCCATGAAAACGAGGTAGGGGCCCAGAAGACCTTTCACCAGAGGAAGGGGGATGGCGGCAGCTTCATCGATCACAACGAGTTCGGCCTGGCCCAGTTTCACAGCATCTGCAGGATGTATATACTGTAGGAAAGAAAATTTTCTATTACTCACTTGGCCACCTAATGTCGCAGCTATGATCACTGGTGAGGCATCATGAAAGCCACTCTCCTTTCTCTATTCCCTCTTCCCCATTTCTTCTTTCTCTCCTTCCTCCTTTCCACTTTTCCGTGGCAGGGTAAAAATGGAATGCAATAGGGCCTGGAGCCAGATGCCTGGGTTTAAACAGTTCGACCACTGATTGTGTGACCGGGACAGGTCACTTATCTCACAGAGCCTCAGATTCCTCTCCTGCGGAGAACATGCCTGTTTGATGGCTGCTTCAAAGAAACTCGGGTAAATCTGTAAAAACGCCACACCCTGTGCCTGGCTAGTATTGGTAAGTGTTGCCTCCCTTTCCTTTCTCTCATCTTCTTATGCCTCCCCGCAGCCTCACTCTGGCCAGTGAGGCAGATAACTAATGTGAGGATGTCAGGTTTCTCAGGCATCTACTATGCATTAGGTACAGTGCACCCGACTTCGATACCATCATTACAAAGGCCATGCATGTCTCCCTGCAGTGGTGGGATTCTTTAAAGGCTTATTCCCTTCTTAATATACACAGACACATTCACACATTTATTTATATTATTAGCTTAGCCACCCTGAGGCCATAAACTTGCCATCAGCGTGACATCTTTATGCACACAAATAACCCCTTCAGTTTCTTCAGTGTTTCCTACAGTATTTAAAGTTTGCAAAAGGACATGAAGAGGTATTTTACAGGAGAGGAAACCTGATTAGCCAATTAACATAAACAAAGGCACTCAGCCTCACTAGTAATCAATGCAGCGCTGAAGACAATAAGGAGATCTCATTTCATATGCAGACAAGTAAAACAAATAGCTACAAAATAGCCAGCAGTGGTAAGAACTTAGGCAAACAAAAACTCAAAAAAAAAAAAAAATGCTGGTATGAAGGTAAATTTAAAGAAGAATTGGCAAAATCTAAGAGAACTGGGAAGCTCCATCCCCTAAAACCCAACAATTCCACTTCTAGAAAAATATAAATAAACTGCAGTCTATGTACACATACAGTGGTTAAAATCAACCAGATCTACAAAAGTTTCAATCTGGACAAGTCTTAAAAACAAATGTTGAGTAAAAAAAGGCAAGCTGAAAAAGGACAAGTACAGTATGTTACCATTTATGGGTACATAATTATGTAGCAAAATATAAACACATGAATTGAAAGGAAACACACCAATTTCAAAATAGAGTTACTTATGGGGAGTGACAGAAGGGGATGGGATGGGGAGTGGTACAAGAGGGACTTCTTTGTTTCTGTGATGTTTTAGATCTTTAAAACAAAAATATAAATGACTTTTTTAAAAAACAAACTCAGCAAAGAGCAAAATGTCAACATTTCTTAAACCTGAGTGCTGTACATCTAAGTGTTACATTGGTCTCTGCATTTTTCTGCATGTTTTCATTACCAGTATGATTTTGTAACTCCTTTCCTGTAAGTTGATGGGTCATGGAGGCAGCGACCCCACTCATTTCTAACAGCAGGATAAATATCCTCCAATAGGACCACCCCATGTCTTGCATTCTTAAGGGGAACAACTAAACAAGCACCTCATAAAAGCAACAGAAAGCAGTCCCCTAGGGGAGGCATACAGACTTGAATCTAATATTCCTTTTTCAATTTCCAGCAAGGAGGAGGCCACAAAGAGATATAAATGGAGCCTCATAAAGTCAGGTCACCTTGTCTATGTTTAAATACCAATCTAGAGACATAAGGACTCTGGTAATGTGAGAGGGTCTCTGATTAAAAATCCAGGGAGCAGCAAGGGCTGAGCCAGAGCAGCGTTTCAGGGAAAGATTCTTCTGTGGTGTGTGTGTATTTTTCTTGACTTTTAACAGGTCTCTGTATTCTCACTGCCCACAGCCTATCTCCCCTGACCCCAGCCTACCCCAACACCAATCTTTCCTTCTCTCAGCTGAGGTAGTAAGACAAAATGGGAAGAAATGTATAGAATGAGATTCTGGAGATATAACAAGAAAAAAATTAAGATCCTTAGGTAAAAGGCATAAACACTTAACATCATTTATAATTCTGACTCTGATAAAAGATACACCTCTTTCACAGGCATTTCCACCCCCCTGACAGGCATAAAGATTAAAGGCTAAACTGATACATTTACCTGGCT
This sequence comes from Cynopterus sphinx, assembly GCA_030015415.1. Taxonomy (NCBI): domain Eukaryota; kingdom Metazoa; phylum Chordata; class Mammalia; order Chiroptera; family Pteropodidae; genus Cynopterus; species Cynopterus sphinx. The sequence goes on from CM057383.1 coordinate 126,307,251, forward strand.
CACTTCCCAACCCAACCCAACTCCAAAAATAATCAATGAGCCTCCTTCACTAGGAGCCCATGGGTCTCCATCCCTTCTGTAAACCTGTCGCACTGATGCTTCTCTACGATTTAACAAAATTGCAGCCTTTGGACAAGTGCAGACCATTCAGGCTTACAGAGCCCTGGGGATTTATGGAGTGTTTGTTCAGGGAAATACTGTTTAAAAAGGAAAACAGGCCACTCGCTAAACCACAAAGATTCAGAGTACATTTTTGCAAAGTTCTTCTTTTCCTTTTAAACGGTGAAGTTATTGTTCTAGTTACAGATGCACCATTTTAAAACCTGCTGTAACTAAACAAAATTAGAACTGATGTCAGAACAATGATTATATTTCTCTTGGCAGATTAGCATACTCTCAATCCTACTTACTCAATTTTTGTGGGACAAAACTATAACTTTCCAATCTTGCTTCATACATTTGTTAGTTTGCTTCGAATTTTTTGTTTTTAAGAAGAGGGTGAAGATCTGCAACAGTTTTATCATAAAACAACTGTCTGAAATGACTATAAAAGAAATGACTATATAGTGAAATGACTATAAAAGAAAACATTTCAGGGTCATTTAAATACAGCAGGACACTGGCCCCACACATCAGGGTTTTAGAACGAGCCTCACCTGAATGGTTTGCCTGTGTTCTCGGAATACATTCACTCTGATCACTGCTTTGTTAAATTCAGGATTTAGAGACTGAATAATCTCATAATCCAGGTGCTCCTGATGGGGAAAAAGTCAAATAATGACAAACTTTAGAAATAAGCTTTAGAAACTTAACATTAAGAAAGTATGCATGCATTCTAAAGACTTTGTCTGAATTTAAAACCATGAATGAATCAAATTCTTATCTAATTTCCTACCTGATATTGCAGAGCATCGAATCCTTTAAATATAAATTCGAACAGTGTGTGCAGGTTATCAGGACTTGGAGAGGTAACAAAGATATTGGAGTACCTATTGAACAGAAAAAGAAGCAATTTTTTAAAAGTAATTAGGAAATCTAAAAAATGTTTCCGGAATTTAAGAAAAAAAGAAAACATTTCTGGTTGCTTCTGTCACACAGGTGATAACCAGAGACAATGGCAGAAGGAAAAGTCAGGAAACCTTTTGGGGAGGAAGCGTACAGCAACTCCAGACCGGAGGAAATTTTTCCTCCCCTACTAAAACACATTAACAATCTGAAGGAAGCAATTAAGTACAGACATTCCTGCAAGCACACTGCTGACAGGCACTGTGAGGACAACTCCTTCAACATGCAGAACCAGCACGCTGCTCCCCAATCCTGGGTCCCGGGACAAGAGGGCTGGCTCCATATTCGTCACTAGCTGTGTTGAAAGGGTTTCAAACTGTGAAGCCAGAAAACTCCACTGGTGCCAAGGTCACAGCAAACCTCTGAGAGATTTTTGTAAATGTAAAGAATGCTAATGGCTAAGGGGCCCAGTGGTGCCACTGGAACAGCAAGAGAAACAAATGACTAAGAGTCAGGAGCTGAACTCAGTGTCAGTGCTACTGGCAATGGCTTGCTAGGGGGTCTTGGCCAAGTGGCTGAAACTCCTGGGTTTCTCCATCTGTAAAATGCTCATGGAGCAATAAGGAGCACATGATACTCAGGGGAGAACAGTCTCCTAGATCCAGTCCAGGTCTACTGTTTATGCCTGTCAAGTTAGAAGCAAGTACTCTGCTGGAAGTTGCATGAATCTCCCACTCAGGGCAAAAGAACAGAAAGTAAACGTCACACTCAAGGCAGCTCCTCAGAGGCAAACAAGACCTTCTACTGATCAAAATCATTAAAATGTCAAACTTGAACTTCTCTCAGTCAGCAAAGCTGGTCATACACATTCTCATCTCCTGAGAGTTTTAAAGTTTCTTACCCATTTCTTTGCTTTTCTGTTTGTTCAATTTTAAATAGTGATCACAAAGGCCGTGTGTGTGTGTGTGTGTGTGTGTGTGTATCTGTGCCTGTGCAGACCGTGTATTTGCACCTCTGGGGAGCTGGGGGAAAGTATTGCTGTTTCTAGACAGGAACCTGAGACCTAGAGAAATCACACAAGAGCCCGCTCAGACCCAGAACAGTCTCCCAGTCCCCTGAGCCTTAATCCCTCCCACTGCTTCCTCAGAGCCCAGAGCTCCAAGAGATGGGGAACCGGACTCTTACCCAAAAGCCACTGCTCCAGCAATAGCCAATCCCAGGGCTGCAGACTTCCCCCTTCCTCGGGCAGCCGTGAGCGCAACAGTACTCCTCAGAGTCTTTTCGGAGATCCCCTCGATGAATTTCAAGACAGCTTTGGCCTGTGGAAAGACACATATAAGGAGAGCTCTGAGAAAGGCCAAGTTTCAGCCATCTCTCACCACTGCCATGAAGTCAGGCTGACGCCAAGGCCAAATAAGATGGGGACAGTTCTCATAGGTCAGTGTGCACTTGGACTTACACTCCCGTGGTCACCTGCTCTTGGTCTTGAGGCTTTAAATATTAGTGAGATATGGATAACTCCCAAATTCACACCTATTCTTCCCAACACACCAGTCTTATACATACACATCAACTGCCCCTGCACACCTCCGTGGTGTACCTCTAAAAAACAGGTCAACCTTAAAACCAAATGCCTACTGTGGCCCTCAAACCTCTCCACCTACAACCTTCCCCATCTCAGTTAACTGTCCAACTGTTTAGCCTTCTCTCTTCTCCCTGCACCTGATTTATCAGCAAATCCCACCAGTGTGACATTAAAAACACAAAGTCCTACCATTCTTCAGCAACCTCCTCCTCTACCACTCTAGTAGAAGCCACCATCCTATCTTGCCACCCTTATTACAGTAGCCTCCTAATTAGTCTTTCTACTTCCACCTTCATTCCCCTATGACCTAGACTCAACACAGCAGCCAGAGATCCTGCAGCCAGAAATCCTTTGAAAATTAAGCCTGGGATCCCTCTGGAAGCTGTGCTAAGAGACTATAAACCTAAAACTTACCTCCACTAACCCCTATCTCTCGAAGAGTAAGTGCCAAAACCCTTCCAGTGGCCTGCACCAACACGTACTCTCTGACCCCCATCACCTCCCATACTCCCATCCACTCGCTCTGCTTCAGCCCCATGTTAGTCCTTGAGCACACCAGTCAGACCACCTCAGGCCTATGTATCTGGTGAGCCCTCTGCTGGAAGCACTCTCTCCACAGAGAGCCACAGGGCTCATTCCCTCAACTCTTTCAAGTCTGCTTAAATATAGCCTTCTCAACAAAGCTTTCCCTAGCCACTGTATCTAGAACCACAGCATCCCGCCGCCTCCTGGCACTGTCTATCCCTCTTTGCTGCTTGTTACATTTCTCCATCATACATAGCACCTTCTACTAAGCTATAGGATATGATTATTTCCTTGATTCGCTGTCTGTCTCATCATACCAGAATGAAACAAGCGTGTTCCTATTGTTTACTGCTGAGTCCAGTATCTAGAAGAGTGCTTGGCACCTGGGAAGGTACGTAAGATGCCAGTGGCACTGAATGAAAGAAGGGACTACCACACTACACAGGAGCCTAACTCTGCTCCCCACCTAGAATGCACCCTGGGAACAGGCCACTAAGACTGGACAGAAGGCCAGAGCCCAGGCTTGTTAGGTTCTAGAGAAACTGCCTTATGTACCTGGGCAGTGAGACAAAGACACTGAAGAGATGCAGGCCCAGGCGGATGGAAGGAGAAGGGCTACAGGAAGCCAAAGTCTCTGCAGATGGAAGCACAGAAAGGAGATCCAGGATCTACTCATCCTAACTTGGCCTTTGCCGAACATTGTATTTTTCCCCTTTTGTCTTTTACTTTAGAGTAGGGAAGTACAAACTTCAACAAGCATAACAGGTAAAATCCACTAACACAATAAAAGGGTAGAAAATCTGGGCTACAAATGCATTCTAAAATAATTTTCTAAAATAAAAAAACCAATAGAAAAAAGCAATCTGGTTTACAAAAAAAGAACAAAAACGGGTGACCAGTAATAGTGTGAAAAGGTGCCTGCTTCTCTCATAATTTAAGTAACACAAAATAAAACAATGGTCCTATGTTCCCACATCAGATTGGTAAAGACTTAGAAGTTTACTAGTACCCAGTGTTAGCACAGCTGCAGGGACAAAGGCATTTTCGCATACTGTTGGTAGTTCCATGTATTGGTGCAACACCCATTTTAATATATACATACTCTGATCCAGCAATTCTTCTCCTGAAAACTTATTCTAGAGATAGTGCCCACAAATGTATCTTTAAGAATATCCTTAACGACATTGTTAATAACAGCAAAAAAGTGGAAATCAACCCAAATATCTAACAGGGGATCATTTATACTCTGTAGTGTGACCGCTTCGTATATTTTTAAAATATCCATTTACATGTGTAGAAAAAGATCCAGAAGGATACACAATAAATTGTTAATAGTAATTGTCTCTGCGGAGTGGGACTGTCAAGTAAAATCTCCACTATTTTTTTCCAGTTTTATTGAGAAATAACATACATTACTGTACAAGTTCAAGGTGTACAGAACAATGGCTTGATTTACACATACAAGTGACCCTTGAACAATGTAGGGTTAGAGACACCCACCGCCTACAAAGTCAAAAATCCATGTATAACACTCTCCGCATATGCAGCTTCCTGAATACCAGCTGACCCTTGACCTGCATGGGTCAACTGACCAAAATCCACATATAAGCAGACCCATGCAGTTCAACCCCACATTGTTCAAGGCTCAATTGTGTTGTAAAATAATTACCATAATACATTCAGCTAATATCCGTCTTCTCGTATAGTGACAATAAAAAAAAATAAAGAATAAAGGATAAAAATTTCCTCCTTGTGATGAAAATTCTTAACATTTATTCTGCAACACTACTACATATACTATAGTTTCTCCCTCTCCTACCCTTTCCTCCATCTTTTCACTCACTCCCTCTCTCTGGTGATAAAGAGGGTATCGGGAAGTGGTTCTAAGCTGTAGAACTTACAGCTTAGACTGCATAGAGAGCTATGTAGTCGGCGATTCTATTTCCAGAAAGAAAAGGAATAGCCTACTGGGACTCAGCCCCAGCTGGGAGGTGTCACTGCAGCTGTTTTCCATCATGACATCAGAGACGAGTGCCCAGAAGCCTGTGCTGTCACCCAGCTCAGGCTAGAACAGAACCCTGAACAACTACTGTGAACCCAGATGACTAGGAACAGCCCTGCTGTTGCTACATGGGTTTGAGCAAGATAAAAGGCCTCTGCCCCAGGGAGGATCTAAGTCTTGACTTGTCCTAACTTGGCTTCTCTTGCTTTCTGCATTGTTTATACTGAGACAGGATGTTCTGAACACCACACCCACCTGGTCTAGGGTCTTGCAGCAGTCCACCAGCACACCCACAGGCTGGGTGTCCTGCAAGCTCTCCTTCAACTCCTTCAGCTCCAGATCAGAAGGACCAAGACTCTCATCCTACCAGAGAATGAGAGAAGGTTTGTCACTGACGCAAGAAGGAAAACACCAAAAATGCAGCCTCCCCCAGATTCTCAAGCCCCTGGCTGACTCACCGGGGCCTGCGGGGGCAGGGCCTCAATGCTGGCAGCGTGCGAGGAGATGGGCAGGATGTTGAGCTGGTCATCAATGACGAGACACTTCTTACAAGAGGCCAGAGAAAGAATAAATCTGAGGCACAAAACCACCATAATGAGGTGTTGGTGGGGAGCGGGGCAATGTCTACACAACAAAGCTGTGGCTTTTCTTCAGGAAAACCATTTGGCCCCACATCTCTAAGTCAAAACCCAGTTGAAGAGCAACATGAGGTGACTCTGAGCCTCCTCTGGAAGGCACCTGAACACACTTTATACAGTAAAGAAAACTGAGAACTCTTAAGAGATTGGTTACAGGCATTCCTCTTGTGCACAGACGCCACTGTTCCCTGAGCCATCTAGCCTTTCTGCATCCTCGTAGGCTCACCTTTCAGCATTAAGGTGTCTCAGGCCACTCTTAAATGGGGAATTCCAAACCCACCTCACATACGCTCACTGGTCACATGTGGAAATATATACATACACAAATGGATTTACCTTGTGTCACAAGGAAAAAAAACTTAAAGCGAGAAGAGGAAAGCTCCCTTAAGATATATAACATAAACTTGCACGTAGGAAAACAGGTGCTTGGCTATAAAATTCAAACTTCTCCTACAACTGCAAGAAAAGGGTTTCACACGCTTTCACAGTTTCAATTCTATCTGGTAGCACACAATGACCTCCTGACCTACTCCTTTCACTGAGTTAAAGCAACAGAGATGATTGAAATTCGAAAGGCCCCAGGGTTCATCAAACCCAGGATTTTGAAACCTCAGCACTATTGGTGTTTTGAATCAGATAATATTTTGTTGGGAGGGTTGTTCTGTGCCTTGGAAGCTGTTTAGCAACATCCCTGTGCTCTATCCACTAGATGCCATCACACCCTCCGCCCCTTCTCCCCCAAGTCAAGACAAAATGTCTCCAGACCTTGTCAAATGTCTCCTGGGGCAAAACTACTCAAGCCGACAACCACTAATCTAGGCCTGTTTCTTAAGGTGCTAACTGCTGTTCCCTAAAAAAGAACCCTGTGGCTCAGTTTCGGAAATAATCAGTTCAACAGGCCCCTGCTGCTGCAAGGCTTTTCAGAGGCTGCAACAGGCAAATGCGAATCTTCATGAAGGAAAAACAGTAGCAGTATCCCCCAGACATACCGGGCCAGAAAACACTTTTGTCATAAAGTGCCTCTTAAAACGCTAGGGTTCTACAAAACACATTTTGGGAAATAGTCACCCCGACAGATCACTCCTTTGACAGAAGAATAAGCTAAGAGCCAGAGGACAAGGGTGACTTGGTAAGGGCCAGAAGCAAGACAGAATCCAGGTCTCCTGGCCCCAGCTTTCCACTCACTTTTCACTGCTTCTGGTTAGCTTTACGAGAGTCAGAACTCTCACCATTTTGGACTTTCCTCAGACAGAAGTGCAGCTTTCAGCTGGGTCCTCCCACTGTGACTCTCCACAATTAAGGAACTGAGAATTGTGCTGCAGACCTACCTCTCATTAAATCTTCCCACCACATCCTGATGGGCCTCAGTCCTGTATCTTGAATGCACATCCTAAAAGAGACAACAATCCATTAACAAAGGCATCTGTATAGTGCTGAGGTTAAGGTCCGAATGTGAAGTTGTTTTATCAAGCAACCCTAGGTAAAGGAGGTGCCAGTGACGCTGCTGGAAACAAAATCCACTTCTCCATAACCTGCTATGCCAAACGGGCCAAATGCTATGCACTGGAACTGGGATGAGACACTAACTAAATGCTGTGTTTCTTATTACAATTAACTTCCCCTGACTTTTACCACATTTCATTCAGCATTATGAAACATATACATTCAACAAAATGTACATGCAAATGCTCGACACCGGTGTTTCACAGAGCATGACCTGTTCTCATGGAGCTTATAGTCTCATGGTTGCAGGGCAACAAATAAATAAATATACACAAATTTTGGCAAATGCTACCAAAGAAAAACAGGGTGCAGTGATAGCAAATGTGTGTGTGGCAGGAAGGAACCTACTTATAGGGTAGTGAGAAGGCCCTCTGAAGTGATAAGCAGGCAGCCACTTGAGAGGTGGGGAAGACCAACTGCAATGAGCACAAAGTCATTTGTTTGTTCATTCACAAATATTTAATGAATGCTTACTAAAAACCAGGGACTCTTACAGCAACTGGGAATATACAGTGAGGAAAACAAAGTCCCTGCTTTCATGAACTTTTAGAGACGAGCACAGAAAGACAGACAATGAACAAATAAATATAAAACTTTAGGTAGCTGTAAAATTCTCTGAAGAAAAATACACCAGGTTAAAGGGGTGATGGACAGAACCACCTGTTCTCCATAAAATGTGAGAAAAGACCACACTTGGGGAGGTCATACTTGAGCAGGAACTTGAATGCTGTGAGGATGGGAGCCACGCAGATATTCCCATGGGAATATCAAGTGCAAAGGCCCTCAGATGAGAGTGTGCTGTGCATATCTGAGGACCTTCAAGGAGGCCTAGGGGCTGTAGTGACAAGGAGGAAATTGTGATGACAAGAAGCAGGTACTAAGATGTGAGGGAAGTCCATGTCACCAAAAGAATGCAGCTCGCAAAACCCTGAAGCCAATCCAAACACCATTCCCAAGCAGCAGGGTGGGGACAGGACTCACACTCTGCCACTCAGAACGTCCGTTTGGCATCCAGTGAGACACAGCCTCATGCTTAACCATGTCCTCAGCTCTGGGAAAAAACTTCTGCCAGAGTCAAAGTTCTTGCCAGTGAGGGGTGCAACCAGCTAAAATCCCATCATTATCCATTGGTGGAGGAAGGCCACTGAGGAACTCTGTGCACAGTCTTTTTTTTGCAATACACAAATATAGGCAGTGGCACGATTCTGCGGAATACTGTTCAGAAACCTAACTACATAACAGCTGCATCATATCTGCAACCCCCTACAATTAAGTTAAACAGACTTACCATGGTCATCGTGTACAACTGCTTGAGTGAATTCATGGTCCGTAGAAGGATAACCACCAGCCCACCACCTTCCACTGTTTCTACAGTCCTGGCCAGCAAGTTTGGAGTTAAAGCTTCAAAATCCTGGAAGAAGGAGATCTTAGAAAGGGCTGGTCATACAAAGAGCACCCACAGAGTTCAATCAAGGGCCGGTGATAAGGTAAAAGGGGGGCTTTAGAGCACACATTCAGGACCATACCCCTCACTCAACTCACCAGAATGGACACACGTGCTCTCTCTCTCTGCCTCTCTCTCTCTGCCTCTCTCTCATAGCCCCTTACTTAGTAGTAACACAGAAGAAAGTCCAGCCCTGGAGAACACGTGAACCTGATTTTATGTCAAAAGTGTTTCTAATAATCTCTGATAAAATCATATTTGGAAAGAAGTCCTCCAATTTTCACTGATTCACACCTGAATTTCAGAAACTCTTCACATTCATTTTCTATTATGTTTATATATCAACATTGCTTGACAGAACTCAACTGCACCACATGAGGGAGCTACTGCTTAAAGGAACCATTATCACTCAAACTAGTAACAGTGGTGAACTTGAGCTCAGGTGAGAATGACGCAAAATGCTATTTTCTGGACTCCAAGGTAAGATGCAAACCAGCAGCAAATGAGAAAACCCATTGGAATGCAGAAAGAAAACATCTTCTATTCATGATTTCTCCCCATATTTCTTAGTTTATATTTTCAAAGGATGTTTCATAATGTATATAATGATAATAGTACATGTAGATAATAGATACCAAAATGTGGGGATTTGTGCTTAAATGTCTTCTTTTTATGGTGGGGGAGGGGTGTCAAAGAATCAAAGAAAAAAAGACCACCACTGCTCAAAACAAAGAAAATGTGAAACTTAGTCTATTAACCTCCCCCAGGCAAGAGAATATATACCAGTGAAGAAATTCATCAGGTAGTTCTCTGGGGGATTTTAAGGACTAGAAGGGGTGCAGATGTACAGAAGGTCCTGGTGGTGGATACACTAGTCAAGCACTCTGAACAGGACCTAAGAGCACATAGGTCTGCACCCAAGTGGTAAAACAAGTCCCACCGCTCACTTGCCACCAAAGTCTTACTTAGTTCCAATAATGATCTGGGGTCCTCAGGTCGCCTGAAGTACACAGTGCTTTAACAGCTTTAGCTGGTTAGAACCAGTTGTGACATAGCATCACTACCTATTTTGGTATCTCTAGAAAAGTGCCACTTTAGGTAGAAAATTTTAATATAGAAGGAGTTATCGAGTTTCCTTTGGAAAGTGGCCAAGTCCTCCACTAATAAGGCTTAAGGGAGGTACATGTACATGTTCTCTCCTTGCTGTACACCTGTTCTCCAGGGAACCAGGCAGGCCAACACTCCCTCAACCACTCCTCCGGTCACAGGCTAGCAGACACCACTCACCTGGAGAACACACATGCCGAAGGTGTTGCCCAGGATCTTGTGAGTCTCATTGTAGTAGCAGTAGCGAATGTTTGTGGCTGCGACAAAGAGTTCAAAGGGGTCATCTTGCTTTATGTTCAGCGTTCCGTTCTTTATTTTCTTCTGTAGCTGTCGCATTCTTTTCTTCCTGTGACTGCAACAACCCCCCATCCCATGAGAGCCAGTTAACCAGAAGTGCCGAGGACTTGGAAGCAGGAGACGAGCACAATAATCAGAGCATCAGAGCTAGAAGGAAGGCTTGAAATTGTAGGGCTAAACCCCTCCCTTTAAAGGTGAAGAAAACTGGAACAGGGTGATTAAGAAGATGGGCTTCGGAGAGAGACAGTGGTAGTCTGTGTATCAGCTCTGCTATTTTGCTGTCACCTTCAGCAGATACTTCACTTTAAAAGGAAGGTAATGAGAGTATCGACACCTCCTTTGGCCAGAGTTTGAAACCAGCCTCGGTGGCCTTACTACCTCAGTCTCAAGCCACTGCTTCAATTACATGGTGCTGCTCCCCAGAGGACCTGGGGAACATGGTGAAGGCACAGTGATTGCAGGTTACTTTATTCATTTTTCCTAAATGAATTCCTCCACTTCCTTCCCAGACTGTGGGATCAATTCCTCAATGGCAGCTCTAATCTAATAGAGGATATCTAATAATCTGATAGAGGATATGAGTCTCTCAGAAATTCCTGAATATTTTTGTCTTGAAAGCTCTGAATATCTGACTGTCTTTTAGAGGAAAGAGAGAACAAGAAAGCTCCAAAACTGAGGATTACAGCTCATCAAAATTTTATCATAGTTCTCTAACTGAATACCTAGAACTAAAGCCTTCCCTCTGGGCCTCCACTTCTTCATCTGTGAAACAGGGCCGTTAGAACAATTAATTTCCATTGTCCCTCTGACTCATGCCTTTGCCCATAACTTAGAAGAAATCATCAGCTTTAACTTGATGCCCTGTGACATCAAGAAAGGGGTGGGATTGCTACAAGAGGCAGAGAGAGACTTTTAAAAGTTAAATCAGCTGGCTGAAGTTCAAAAGGCAAATCTTCCCAGAACACTGTGAACTGCCTAATTCTGCATCCATCTGACATCTATCAACGTCCATGAACAGAGAATAAGAAGCCTCAAAAACACAATTCTGACAGGCAACAGGCCTTATTTTCAATCTGTATTAAAATTAATCTGCCCAATTATGAAAGAATATATACAACAAAATATCAATTATGGTTTAAAACTACATACCACTGACATACAGCTAGACACTAACAATACTTAAGTGTTGAGACTATGGGTGCTTTTATTTTCACCTTTGTGATTTTTCTGAATTTCTCACTATAAAACTATTATAATTCTTTTTAAAAAGCAAATCTAGCAACCCAAAATCTAGTTTCTCTGAGGCAGAATCAAGTCTCTTTAAAACAAAGGATAGAAGCTAATCAAATTTAACCTTTCACTAAGTAAAATTAAAATACCTTAGAACTTGTTAATATGTTCGACTCAACATTAACTGAGCATCTACTACAAACATGCCAGATCATTTGAAAGTTTGAAAATATAAAGATAAGCAGAAGAGTTCTCCTAACTAAATGAACTTACCACCTGGAAGTAAAAAAAAGACCATTGTGCAAGGGACTACTTCCAGAGAAAGCGAGAACATAAGGTGACAGACAGACACTGTAAGAGGAGGCAAGTGCTGAAGAGGTGGAAAAGCCATGTGACTGAGCGATGCAGGAAAAGCTTCAGGAAGGAGGCAGGCCCTGATAGGCAGGGAGGCAGCAGGGGCAAAGGCTGGGAGCTTCATCACAGCAGAGAGCAGTCAGAGCTGGAGATAGGATTTCAGAGTTAATAGCAGAGACAAGCATGTTTGGGACTACCGGAGAGGGAAGAGGTCCAAGGACAGAATCACACATGCTAATTGGGCTTAGCAAAGGAGATAAGAACAAGAGAAAGAGAAGAGCTCAGGAAGGCTGTTTGAGTAACTGACCTAGAAGCCAAGAAAGGGGAGCATTTCTGAGGTGACCACATAGCGGGTTATTTGCCATGTAATAGCTCTCCATACCCCAGACTCCTCCATACACAGAGTTGTAGAAAGAACTGCCAAGTTTCTACCAGGTGATTAAACCCACCTCCCTTGGCCCAGGAATGGGCTTCTTCCCATAAGAATGTGAAAGACTGATTTCCATATATTTGGCCTGAAATACGTAAAACTCCTGTACTGTTTCTGCCATGGGGACCCCAAGAAACAGAAAGCTGATCTGAAGTGGGAAAAAAGAGCAGAATGCAGAGATGAGGGACTGAGCAAGGACTGAGCACCTGCATTCTGGCTCTACACCCCAAGGCAGAGCTGAAGTCTCAACCCTTTAGGGTTCACGAGCTCCCTTATATTTCAATAAACTTCCTTGGTGCCTAAGTGTTTGTGTTAGAAGTCTGCTAGTCTGCTATTTACAACCAGAAGTCTTAAGTTCCACAGTTTCAAAAAAGTAAGATTAGCCACCTGTCCAATACATCAGTAAAGTGGTAGAAGAGCTCTGTAAAGAGGAGAAAGAGGAAGAAAAGTTGTCTCATTAGGCATCACATCATCAAACGATTTCCAAGAGCACTATTTGGTCACAATGGTAGGAGCAGCCAGACAGCAAAGGTGACTGGGAGTGCAAAAGGCTTGTTTCAAAGTATAAGACAATAAAAATGAGAAAATGCTATTCTGAGGGATAAAGCTGGATATGTAGCTATTCATTTTATTTTAATTTTATTTTTCTTAAGAATAGAGAGCTGAGCCTATTTAACAGGAAAAAGGAGAAAGTTTCAAATGGGACATGGAGTGGTCGACAGAGGAAAGAAGGTGACGGTCCTGCAAGAAGTGAGGAAGGATCTGGAGTAGATAAAGGGGTTTGCTGTAAACATGGGACAAAGTACAGTCTCCTCAGAAACAAAAAGGGAAAAGAGAGGGTAAAAACACAGAGTGAATCTGAGGTACGCAAAGGAAACTGAAGGAACTTGAATTAAGTGACCTTAAAAAGTAAAATGAAAAATCATGTGCAGAAAGCAAGAAACTGGACTGGAGACTTAAAGAGCATGAAAATAATTTAAAACATTGTCAGAAACGAAGAAAGGATATCAACTCTATTATTTTCTCTATTTGGAAATGGCCTCAGAGATAGTACCGCCACTGACAAACCCTGAAAAACTATGTCAAAAAATCGTTTCCTGACATTTAACAAATGAGCAGAAACTGGAAGAAGCATAGGACACTCAAAGGGCCAAGCTTACCTGCTAAACCCCAGTTCTTTCTTATAACACCACAACACTGAAGGCCGAGCCTTCACAGTTGCTTTGGATAGCATGTGATGGAGTATGACCACCTGCCAAAGAAAAAAGTCACGGAATTTCAGGGTCATAAGAGACTTTGAGACCTCACTTGACATACACGAAAACTAAACTGAGGGCCAGAGAAAGGAGGTGCCTTAGGTCACAAGGTAAGTAGTACTCAGGTTGGGACTAGGAGCCAGGTCACAAACACTAAATCTTGTGCTCAGTACACCACCCCAGGTGTCAAAAGCATTAACCTGTGTGCTAGGAATGCTAAATGTAGATTATTTATCATTAACAGAAGCTAAAGGAAGGTCCCCACTAGGCATTTTTGTTAACGAAAACTAGTAAAGGGACCTAATCTCATCATGTGCTGACCCTTTGGGACAGGATACAAAATCAGTCAAGAAGCATGTACCAGATCTTACCTGATCTTTTCCTCGATCTCCGACTACAACAAAGAGAGATCTTTGACGCTCAGCTACCCCATTCTCAATGAGAATTCGGATTCGGTTATCGACTTTCTTCCGATGCATGGTCCAAGATTATCACTAAAACAGAAAGAAAGAAAACACACTGCACATAAACACCAGATTCTGGGTGAGGACCATGAGCTGCTGCCTCCCGTGGGGACTATACTAGACACATGTATAAGTATTACCTTAACCCTCAAACAGCTCCTTTGGGAAGACATTACCCTCATTTTTAAAATAAGGAAACTGAGGCTTTGAAGATAAAGAAACTGTTTCCTCAACATGGGCAGTCAAAGGGGAAGCTGTAATTTACACCTCTATCGAGGAGTTTTTTGTAAAAATCAGAAACAGTCTTCAAAAAAATAGAATGATTAAAACGCATAATGGTATGTCTACAGGATAACAAGGTAGTTTTCTAAAGAACATTTTCAAAATCATTTTTAAAAGTTATCTAAGGGTAACTTATGTACCCTTAGATATGTACCCTTATGAGAGAAAAACATGCCAGATATATACCCTTATGAGAGAATAACATGGCAGGATAAAGTATAATTACATTTTTTAATGCGTATAAATAACACATAGAGAAAAAAAACTGGAAGAAAATACCAAAACATAGTTATTTCTGAATGGTGAGATTACAGGTGATTCTTTTTGTTCCTTTCTTTTTTAGTTTTGCTTTTCAAAAAACTCACATACATTACCAATAAAATCAGGGGAAAAAAGTAAATGGTTACTATGATGAAATGTGTCCAGCTGTTTCCTCAAGGGAGGGAAAACTATACTGAAGCCTGTACAGACAGACCTCAAAATGTACTGTAATTACACACAATAAAATACTACATAATTACACCAAAAAAAATACACCAAAGAAACATCAGATAGATTTATATTGCTACAATGTAAACTTTAAAATGAAACATTAGACATTCCAGTGCCTGCTGCATCCTAAATATAAAGCCCATTAACTGAAACTTAATCATGCCTTATCTATCCTTCTAATCTCCCCATCTAAATATGAATTTTAGCAGTTCTAAGGCTTACTATTAAACAGTGTCACAATCAGTAGTTCCCATTTTATAAGGAAAGGAACAAGCATAACTACTGAAGTAGCCCAAGGAAGAAAGTGACAGGACTGACACTCTGCCTGACTCCAAAGCCGGAGGTCTTTCCAGTTCACCAACCTGCTCAGCTTGCAGGCTGCATTGCTGGCCACATAAAGACCCCACAATAATCCATCAGTAAGTAATTATTGGGACTGCTTTTTGCCCTGGTTGCTGGGGGAGCCCCAGAAGTAGTACCTGATAAAGTCTTGACTTCAAGGGGCTCTTTCATTCCCCTTGGAGAAGATATTTGAGAGAAAGAGCTGAGGGACAATCTGTGTGAAGACAGATAAAAACAGATGTAAAAATAATAGCTACAGCCAGTGGCCTGCTGAAATTCTGGGGTTACCGTGGCTTGGAGTTGCCACGGAAGGCTTAACGGATGACGAAGGCCTTGAAGGAGGAAAAGGATTTTCCATTCTCTCATAAATTCGTCTACCACACACACATAGCATCTGTGTGCCAGGCACCGTTCCAGGCGCCCCGGTGAACAAAGTCCTGAATGTGACTGTGGAATGAAGAGTAGAAAATGATGAATGAGCAGAGTGAGGCAGCTACGGGCGCGTGGGACGATCTGGAACCGGACGGCCTTCGTTCAGTCCCCAGCGCAACAACCAGGATCCGTGGGCAAGCTCCGCGGAAAGCAAAGCGTTGTCACCCACCCCTCACCACCCGACCCCTCAGCTGAGGGGCCCTGGAGGGTGGAAGCCGAGCCCTGCCACCTCCGATGCTCTGCAGAGGCGCGCCCGAGTGGCGGCTGCCGACTGGGGAAGGGGAATCCTGGCATCTCGGAGCGCCGGACTGGGCGGCAGCGGGTGAGGCCCGGGCACCGACACGGATGCGGAGGCCTCGCCCTCGAGCCAGCCACCGCCGCGCCCAAGAGGGACACCGACCACCGCCTCGGCACCCCCCGCCAACCGCCCCGGGACATGTACCTGCGCCCCGAGCGCGGCGAAGTCCGGCCGGCAGCAGGGCGGAAGCACGTGGGCGACGCGGACGACTGCGCGGAGGAGGCGCCGCCGCAAGCTGCCCCCGGCGATGCCTGCCGCACGCGGAGCTCGCCTGGCCGGGGCGCGCGTTCTGCGCAGGCGCCAGCGACGGCGCGCACGTGAGCGCGCTGACGGTGCCGCGACGGCGAGCGAAAGGGGGACCTTTATCAACCCTGTCGCTGCGTGATGACGTCAGGCCCAGGGGGCGGAGTCGCAGCCTGCACCGCAATCGCGGCTGCACGGTGTAGCTCGCTCCGGCGTTTGATGGCTGTGTTGCCAGTGCAATTTGCGTCTCTCCCCACGTCGGAATCAAAAGACCCTGGCTATCAAGGGCAAAGTAAGCATACACAGGTCCGCACCCCCAGCCCCTGCTACTGTGCCGGGGATAGCGCGGGCGACCAGATAGAACCGGGGCAGCACAGGTAAGTGGTTTTCAGTGTCAGCCCGGTGATGGGAGACGGTTGGCTCCAGGACCCTCTCATTTCAGTACCTTCCCATTTTTATGTGACAGGATGAGGGAATTCGACCAGCAGGCCTAGTTCACCTCACGTGACCCTCCACACCGCAGTAATAACCTCGTCGTCTGGAATTCTGCAGGTTTTCGACCCATTGCATCCGCTGTGCTTTGCAGGTTCCTAACTTCAGGCCTGTGTTCTGGCCGTCAAATGCTGGAGCTCTTCTGAAAACCATCTCTGGGGCTCTACTGTTGTTACGCTCTCTCTCTCACACACACACACACCCAACACATCCCCCGTCCAGCTCCCAGGCACGTGACTACAAGGGTCACCCACATGTATTTTTACATCGTCTTTGGTCCAGACCGTTGAACTTAAGCAAACTGCTTGCTTTACATTTCTTCTCGGATACCTCAAATTCAGAATGTCTGAAGACGAATTCATTTCCCTTGCTGCTTGAAAACTCTCCCCAAATCGAGACACGTTCAAATCTGAGGTGATCACCCATCTAGTCCACCCATCTAGTCCAAGATCCGTCATCAAATTCTTTTATAACTCAACAATTGTCAACATGCCCGACACAAGGAATAGTGACCGAAATGTTTGTTCCTTCAGAAGCTTACATAATTCTAGGTTTTTGATATTAAGTATCCAGTGAGTAAAAAGTGACTGAGGGTACTGCTTTAGAGGTGGACAGGAAAGGTGGACATGAAAGATCTCTGAGGTGGACACTGGAGCAAAGACCTGAATTTACTATACATCTTAAGAATGTTGGAGTGAAAAACCTTCCCATGCAGAACACGTTCACGAGTGAGAAAAATCTTGGCAAAGCAGCCAGTGTGGACCGAGTACTGAGCAGTAAGGAAAATAGTAGAAAATTAGACCAGATAATGAAGGGCATGTGGGCCACATTTAAATTTTAATTCTAAGTGTGATAGGAGACGACAACTTTAGGGATCAGCGAAGTAACAATAATTCGTCCTCTTATTCACTCTGGCCACTGTACAAAAATTATACTATAGGAACTTAAGTAGAAGCAGGGAGAACCATTATAAGCTACCGTGGTTACCTATTCTAAGCTGGTAGTGTGGTGGTTACAAGTGCTAGATGACTCGGGACATATTTTCAAGGCAGAACTATGTGGATTTGCATAAGGACTAGATACAGGGTATGAAAGAAAATCAAAGATGATGTTCAATGTATTTGTCCTGAACTGGATGAATGTAGGCTAATCAGGTCAATGTGGAATACTCATGACATTCAAATCAAGATACTGAGTAGGAATTTGTTTTCAGGAGTTTTGGGACATAGAAATATTTAGGATGAAAATGCTAATTGTGTCAAAATCGTGGGACCAGATGAGATCACCGAGATTAGAGATGAAGCCTAATTACCGAGGTCTGGAGGACTCGGCAAAGGATACTGAGCAGCGGTGATTGGAAATACATAGAACCCATTCAGCACCACCCTTCACTATGGTGTCATCTCTTACATGGGCTATTCCAGTAGCCATCTCTTGCCCTGTACAATTTGTTCTCAACACTGCACTGGGTGTTCTTTAAATGGCAATTTTATTAGGTGGCCCACAATCCTTTCCCCCATCCCCCTCTACACACAGCTTAAAAATCTTCAAGTTTTCAATTGTTCAGAGACAGAACTTAACATGAAGTACATCCACAGTAGCTTAGGTTTCTTCAGGCTCTAAACTCCACTAAATCTGCACTCCTTCCACTTGACAGATAGTCGTCTCAGTCACTGGAGATTGGACCTTTGGCCACGCTCTTCACTCTCCTCCTCTGCCTACTTTACTACTCATCCTTCAAGTCTTATTTCAATTACCTCTTTCAACGAAGTCTTTCTTGACCATTTTGAGTAGGTCATATCCTATCCGTCAAAGCCTTAATTTCTACCATCAACCATGTTGCTCCATCATGGCCATATGCTCTACTTCACTGTCATGACATCAATATCTTTGACTAGACTCTTCAAAGTCAAAGCAGGAACCAGTGACTTGTCACCGTTGAATGCTCAGTGCTTGGCATGATGCCTGGGGCAAAGGATACCCAAATTTTCTGAGTGAAGATTTTAGTGCAGTGGCTTAACACAGTGGCTCCCTAATATAAACAGTACTTAAAGAAAACTAGCAGTTATAAATAAGAACACAACATTAAAAACTGGCGTTCCTAGATTAGGTGGTTTTTCACCACCTCAACTGAAAGAGCCAGTCTTCTACATGGTACTGGATTAGGCTTTAGAACAAATGTTAAAAATAATAAAATCCTGATTGAGAGAATGTAGTCCAGCCTTCTTAGGAGGGAAGGCTACCAAAGAAATTTCTTTAAGCTTTTTCTTCTCACGAGTAGCATCTTTTTTAGAGCTTTGCTGGCTGGTATATACAACTAAAGCAGACTTCACTCAAGGACAATAGGAATCAGGTTTTAATATGATTTAATCTAATGTAATTTAAAACATTCACTAGTCTTTTCCAGTATTTCTGTAGAATTCAAAATTGGAAAAGGTATAGAGATGAGCCTTAACAACTTACTTTCATTTTCCTGAGGGTTTTTCTTCCCCATTAACTCTTTAGGAGCAAGCTCTAGGGCAATACCAATCCTTTTAAATAGAACTTAACAAAAGTTAGAGTGCTTAATAAGAACTCCAGTGAGTTGGGGATTCAGGAGCTTAAAGATTAAATGGAGGGTTTGAACTCTGCTTACCTGTATCCCATTCCACCTAATTAGATATATTATTGAAAATATAAAGAATACAAATTTCCTAAGACACTTAAAAGTCTGACTACTCAATTACTTTCTACATTTTAAGAACTGGTTAACAGAGCACCTCAGTTAATAAACCTTCTGAGAATAAACACACATTCTCACATCTGTAAGTGGAAAAGTCTCCCATGAAACAGAGTTGCTTGTATAGGAGACAAAAGAACTGTAGACACTAACTGATTAAAAATATTTTAAAGATATTTGTTTTAGCATCAGGATACAATGATCAGAAAAACTCTTCCATATTCTTCAGGGATATTAGGATCAGAAAATAAAACTGCCCTAACCAAGGTAATTAACGACATTCTACCTTAAAACTTTAAAACAAGTCTCATTATCCATGCCAGATGATTGATATTGTGCATTTACAGAAGTTCTTTATATATGTGGAGTCTTTTTATACCAAGAAGCTACAATGACATGTATGACAATCATTTCCTTACAACTCCACTAAAATATGCATTTGACCAAACCAAGGCCTTCTGGTAGGTAGGACAAGTATTCACATATTATACAGAACACTTAGTACCAAGACTCAGATCTTAATGGGACTTTTAAAAAAGTTCTCTGCCCCATAAGAGGCACTCTTTAAAAAATATAGTCTGAATTGAGGCATAAAAGCTTTACATTTAGACTGCAATGGTAGAGTGCCAAAGGAAAAAAAATATATAGTATTTCAAAAAGAAACAATTCCTTTAAAAACATAGAAATATTTAAACTAACACCTTTACACATTCACAACACCTGCACTAATGCATCAAAGTTTGAAATCTAGAAAGCATTTCTCCCCGATCCCATCTCTGAACTGATTCATAGAGATCACTGTATAAAGAACTTATTTCCTTCAGATTCGATTATAAATTTCATGTAATTATTTTCTACAGAGAGCAAATTTAGTTTTATATGTAGGATTATAAGCTTACATCATCTAGGGATTACCCCAAGAAACCACAAATATTTATCTATTCCCTCTAAAATACAGCTAACATATGGTTGTGGTACATCCCAGGCAGATGTCATTTAAAGCACACAAGTGGAGGTGCTAGCAAAAATACTCATTTGCAAAAGTAAACAGAACCCTTCCAATATGATGTACCACAACCACACATAAGAATGGTTGAGAACTTATTTTATTTTAAAATAAACATTGACAATTCCGCCCCCCCTCCCCTCACCCCCATCACCCTACAAAACTTTTGAATGTGGAATGTTCAACAGCCTAACCATTTTAGTAAGGTTATAAGACCAGCAGAAACTCCAGCTGTCTAATGAATGTTTGAGAATAGTTTTGTTTTAAAGTAGCTGAGCACTTACTGGAAAAATTCTTCAGCTAAAAGGCTGAAAAGAAA
This sequence comes from Cynopterus sphinx, assembly GCA_030015415.1. NCBI lineage: Eukaryota > Metazoa > Chordata > Mammalia > Chiroptera > Pteropodidae > Cynopterus > Cynopterus sphinx. The sequence continues at coordinate 126,327,716 of CM057383.1, forward strand.
ATTTAATTTCTGCACAGAAAAATACCATTAACTTAATAGCTTTTGCTTAATAGGTGGGATTAGTTCTCCATGAAGTCAAAGTGGAAATGACAAGTTCACAGGCACACAGAACTAGTGCTCAAATTGCTAGCACATATTCCAATACAGTATATAAATTACTAAACTGTCCATCTCCATCAAATTTGTGTCTCTCCCTATGCATCTAAGAGAAAGAAACACTGAATATAAATACCTCATGAGAAAAGGATAATTCAGTTAGGGTTAGATAAAAGATAAGTGCAAGTACTATAGAAATAGCTGCTGGAGATAACCATAAAATTTGTAACACTAAAAATGCATGGGAGGAACCACATAAGCTGCTAGCTGCTGAACACCAGTGTTTCAAGATACAATTTTTAGAAACATGTTTTATTTGTTTTGATTATACCATCAGAGCTAAAACTGACTGTCATTTCCCTAAAATAGGGAAATCAATCTAAAACACATACTGGTGCTTTTCAAAAGATAGCAATTTAAAAGGGTGGTAGCAGCAGGCATTCGATATCTTTGATCTTTTAAAAACCTTCAGGCTGCAAGAAAAACATGTGACCAAGAGTGTTATGATTATCCATTATAGATTTTCATCAGTACCTGTACCAATTTAGGTGACAATACATCAAGAATCCAAAGATTAATGACAATGTACGTCATAAGGAATGATATATAGTACCAATCCTTACAAAAGTCATTGTCAGAGAAACTGTTGTGTGTTCGAAAGGTATCTAAATACTTCACATTAAGTACAAAAGCGGCCATCCAGATTTCATCCCATTTTTGTTGCATATTTTTCAAAAAGTGCCAATCGAAGCCTTATTCTGCATTTTGGCTTTGTCTTATAGTATCCGCTGTTAAGAAGCAATTTACATGTGTTTTTAACCACAGTCATTTGGCCAAAGGATGAACAGTGCTGTGTCAGAGTTGGTAGCCAGCCTTACATGTGATTAAGGGCCCATGCATAATTTGGTATGCATCTAAATGTTCAGTGCTCCAATTTAACTGGAAAAGCTGTGAAATGCAGTTGTTCTACTAAACCACACTCCTCCTTCCACCTTCTTTTCAAAGGGAATATTTTTGTCAATTACCACTGAATAATGCTAGGGCTGATTTGTAGATTTTATCCAATGTCAAAAGTCAGTCTTGCTTTTTCCAAGCCACTTCAATTAACTATGAAGATAGTATCACCCTGTAAAGTATATTGTGTTTTACTCCTAAGCAAGGGTGAGGAATCTGAGTATCATGTGCAAGGCTCAAGATGACGCTTAGGACAGAACATGCAGAGTAAAAATAGTTTCCTTCCATATCCAGGTAATAGAAAGCTGACAATTGTAGTCCTGTCTTTATGGGATGAAAACAAGTCCCTTTACAATAAGTTTCCTGAAAGGGAGAACAAATAGATAATAACTCTTCTGGTAACATATTATGGTACACTGGCCAGTGTGTTTTTGGCGATTAAACATAATCCTGTGAATCAGATTAATTCACTTGCTGAGTGTTCATTTGCGGCATCCCTCTGTTGGGTCTTGGGGGCCCTCCACGACCTAGAAGACAAAAATGGCATTTGGTTTTTCTTTCAAATACTATTTGTTTTGCCTTCAAGCAGATTTTCATCTGAAGTCAAGAAGCATGTGGGCAGCTTGTCATCACATTATTAGGTTTAAGAGGTCAATTCTTCAGTGTTCAAGTTTCACCTGTCCTGGAAGTTGCTCATGTTCTCTAGCTAAAAGAAGAGTAGAGCTAATGGAGTATTCCACCAGTACTCATTCATTCATTCATTCAACAAGTATTTATTGAGTGCCTACTATGTGCCAGGCACTGTCATCAGGCGTTGGAAATTGATACAGCAGTGAAGACAGACAAAGTACCTGCTCTCATGGAGCTTACATTCTAGTGTACACTCTAGCTTACATTTTCAGTAGTAAGTAACATCATACTATCAAAATTAATAAAAGCACCAGAATGAAAAACAGACCTTATTACCTAAACTGTTAAAAAAAAACTACATAACATTGAAAACTGTATAATGACTTGTAACAGGTAAAATAACTTTTACATGCTGTTAAAACAGTTTAGCTACCAGTCAACTCAACTTTCATAGAATATGCTACAAGGTGAAAAAGAACAATAACCTACATTCACATGCAAATATCCTTTGATACTTCAAGTCAGTAATTCCCCAGTGATCCATTAATTTTTTTTAATGCACCTTTTTGCTGGCCAGTTTCTACTAGTATTGAAATTAAAGTACTTTATAATTCCTCCTTAATATACATTTTATACATGTTATGGCCAATATCTAGAGGAAACCTATTCAATTTACTTCCCTCAAATCAGAGAACCATTTAGAACTTCAGATCGTATGAAATGCTACCCCTAACTGTTACATAGGTTGACTTCCTCCCCAAATAGGAAGCAGTTTTCCTGCGATAATGGACAAAACCAAAAACTCTTAAAACCTGTAATTTTTAAGTATAATTCAATTAGTTACAGATTTGGAAGTTTTGTTTAAAAGAAATCATTTGATATTTATATAAACTAACAATGTGGTCTAAAAAGCAGTGAAACTTCAAAGTTCTATGACTTCTAAATGGTTCTCTACATGTAACTATGGCTTATCTGGCCATTAAAGGGTCTCTGGCCCCAAAATATAATATGCATGTTTCAAAAATAAAAGAATAATAAATTTATATAAATGTTCAATCTCATTCCAAAAATGTCTTACAAAAATGTTTCAGTTAAGTACTTCCTAAAAACATTTAGCAGGTGTTAGGACCTGAAAAATAATTTGCAGTTGGAAAAACATTTTTTTCTGAGAAGGAGAGAAATGTTCTAGTTGTCAAGACAGTTTATAGAGTAACAGGGAAAGTCATTCAAAAAATTAAATTTGGGTTTAAGATAAATTTTAGAAACAGCATTTCATTTAATCCCTAGCAACAAGTCTGGAAATGATCAATGTACTCCTAACATGTAACCTACATGCAGATTATGAACAGCTCTTCCAAGGCCAGAACAGAAGCTCCATTTAGGAGCTAGGATCACCACCACAAAATATTACCTCGTGGGGCTCCCCGTGGTCCACTCTGCCCAGAGCCTCGCTTGAAATTCTGCTGATATCCATCCTAAAAGACAAGCTAGTTAGTACTGAAAAGATAATTTTTTAATGCTTACTCATCTATGTCCTCATTCTTTTAGACATTTCAATATATCATAGCTAAAAGTTGTTCTGTAATTATACTTAAATTATTCTTAACATTCAATGAGATTTATTTCTCTGCTCTCAAATATCATTGTTTTTCATGGACTCTATTAAAGGAGTACCTATACTAAGCGCTAAGAAAAGCAAGTCATCATCATTCCCCATAATGAAGTATCTTGTACAAAGTTAGAAAAATTAGCCCCAAATTACTTAATTACTTAAGTCCATTAAGAAACTACATCAATCCCTTTCATTTCAGTCAGGTTTATATCTTAAAATGACTTTACCTACCCGCTGATAACCAGAGTAGTCCCGGGGAGCACTGAACTGAGACTGTGTATAACCACTGTTTGGAGTGTTAGAGAATGAAGGGCGGTAACCATCATATCCTCCTAAAATTTAGAACAAGAGAATAATTATCTTCACAAAAAATTTTTTAATTTCTTACCATTAACCAAGGAAAGAACTGAAAAACTGTAAGCCAGGCTAGTTATTCAAAGCAATTTCTAATTTTCTATCCTGATCCAATCTGTTTATTTCTATGAGCATTAACTGCCTTGGAAGATGAAATTTTCACTCATCCATGCACATACACGCAAAGATAACCGAAAAAAAAAAATCCTCATAAGGTCTGAAAATTTATAGAAAGGAATTATCTCTTAAGAGGACAGTGGTAAACATAAATTTGACACTTAAGAAAACTCACTGTCAATTTAAATGACTAACAAAACATACTAGAAATGTTTAAATGTAATTAAGAGGCTAATGAAAGAGAAAAGTATCTTTCTCAGAAAACCATGGCATATTTCTGAATAGTGCACAAATCTGAAAAGAACCTGAACTTGCTGTTGTTTGTTTTTACCTCTGAAGCCATTGGCGGGGCCCCTGTATCCATTCATCAAGCCTCTAGCACCACGGGAGCCTCCACGAGACACACCACGACTATTGTAATAGGGCTGACTGCTACGAGGAAATCCAGTGTTCTGCTGGGGAGGCTGCTGGTGGTTACCAGTCACTTGATGGGGCTGGTCCTGGGAACCATGGTAAGTGCCGACCACTAAAATAAAATAAATATAAAAATATATATGTGTATGTATGTATGCATGTATATACACACACATATATACACTTACACACAGCTCATTACAACTCGTTCTCCCATATGCTTTCTGGTTTAAGAAGTGTCTTATACAGTCTCCTCAAAGTTTAATTCTGTCTTTAAATAAATTTTCTCATTAACAAAAGGGAAAACTACACATTATTTCTCCTACCATATATTAAGCTAAGTGGAATAAAATTCTCCAACAATTCCAGATTTTTCAAAGCACACAACTGCATGACAGCACACAATTCTATCATTCCAAATGACTTGAAAGCTACATTATTAAATGTCTTCTGAGAGGAATCTGCCTATTAGCACAAGAGACCCAAAATAATTCAAAAGATCTTACATATTGAAATGATAAAATTACCATTTTTTGTACCATTTACGTTTTTTTCTTCCTTAGTAGTTGAAGCTTTCTTATTCTTTTAAATCTTCCTCGATACTTAGTGAAGACATACAAAACCATGCTCACTCTTAGCTAAGTAGCTATATGGAGAATATTCAGTCAGCTACCAAGACAAACCAGCAGAGCCTTCGACTTATACCCACCTTAAAATGAGTGATTCCATTTTAAGTACTTTTAAGCACAGCCAATTTAGAAGACAGTTAAATGGTACTCACACTGGCATGCAAAAAAGGGTTCTAGAAGGCCCACACTACCATGGCGCTCCACCCCCATCTCTTCTACAATGGGGAGAAGTCTGGATCTAGAAACTTTCACAAATTCAATACTGAGGTACATATATGATATTACCCCAATGTTCATAATTCATGGGGGACCAAAAAAATGGGGTGATAACAGTACCTTTGGGAGGTGAGGAAAGTATAAACCAAAAGAAGGCACACATCCAGGAACAGAAACAGTCAGCAGCCTCTAGCCAGCCCGTATCGCCCATGCTTGGGCAGTGAAAAAAGGTGGTGTGACTCTTGAAAATCTTTACCTGACCTATCTTATATCCTCAAGAAACCCCAAATACACTTACTTATTAGTGTTTAGGATGCTACTTTGCAATAAAAAAATTAGAGAATGCCTAGAAAGAAAAGGGCTCATGACTCCTTTTTCCACTATGTAATGGCCCAAATCCACTATTCACACACAACATGATCGATCTTTCCACATAGATTACCTTTTACTAAGTTTCCAAAATTTAAAATTACAAGCACATGTCACAAGTTAACACTTTCTATCTAAAAAAGATTCATTTGTAGGTATGTAGAAAGTAGTCAAAAGAACTGATTTTGACTCACTTTTTATCAACAATTTTATTAATCTTGGTCAAATGTCACTGAAAGAAACTCAAAGCAAAACAATTAAAGTGTGACCTTTATTTAAAAATATAAGAATTCCTATTAAAGTGTTTATAAAGCATAAAACTCTAGTCCATAAAAAATGGCCAAAGATCCTTGCCAGATCCTTTTCATGTTGTTCCTGACTAGATACTAATTCAAATTAAAACTTATGGAATGGTTTGTTCAACAAACATCAGAGTGCCCTCAATATGCAAAGCATGTCCTAGACACAAGGGATGTATCAGTTACTAACACATAATACTTGCCCATATGGATGCTTTAATAATGGGAGATAAAGTGAATAAAATATGCATATAAGTGAAAACATCAATATTATATCAGCTAATAAGTAATGAAAAATAAACCACAGTAGAATAAATGAGAGACCTAAGTTAGAGTGCTATATTTAATATCACAGAGTGAGGAAGGGAGCAGACCAAAAAGAAGTCACAAAGCAAAGCCATGCAAACATCAGTGGAACAAACATCAGTGAGCAAAAAGAAAGTGAAAAGGCCCTAAGAGGAGAAAACGAGTTGTATATGTGACTGGTATGGGTACATAAGGAAGAAAACATGATATACAACTTAGGATCAAGGCAGGGGCCAGATCACAAACGATATTGTAAACCAACGTAAGAACTTTAGATTTCTTTTCTAAATAAATGCGAAGTCACTGGAAGGTTTTGAGCAAGAGCGAGACATCTGATTTATATTGTAAAATAATCATTTTGGCTACTGTGTGTAGAAAAAACTGGGCTAAAACAAGTATCAAGGGAGACAACTACCATAATCCAGATGAGAGGATAATGGCTGCCTGATTAGAGTGGTAGTGTGGAAGTGTTTAAATAAGAGTGATTTTTTTTAATTGACAATATTCGTGAATATTATGAAGTTAATCTTTATAAATAATGTATATTTTGAATTGGTAACTAAAAGTTATCTATCTAGCTCAAATGCTTCACAGTCAATTAGTAAAGTCAAGTATAATGAGAGAAAGACAGTTTGAAATCAACTGGCACAAAGGGCAAAAATTAACCAAATCAAATGATATACAGTCATTACTTTTAATTTCATCAATGTGAAAAAAATGGCTAAATAGCAAACATGTCAACACAATGTCCAAAGGCCCCACATATACATTTGGCTCCACAAATTGTGAGGACATGGCATTGAAATAATTAAAAGAAACTGAAAGCAAGAATTCAGAAGTTGAGCACACACTTCGTGTTATTGGCAAATTCCTATCAGAATATGGTTGATTCAATCTCCCTACTGATTAGTAATGCTGAACACTACAGGGACATGTTTAGTACTGACAGACCTACAATATTGATCCAGGTCTATCAAGAAATTAGACAATTAAGAAAATGTGACAAAATTTAAGCATGATAACTCCTATGATTTTATTAGCAAGCTTTGCTAGTTTGTTCAGATTCCAATTAAATTCCGGGGAGTTAAATATCCAAAGACCTAAAAACGATGCTTCATGTCTTACAAATTTAAAAAATCTAAAATATCTCTATCTACTTAATTAGTGTGACAGGTATGATAACTGGCCAAATCATGACCTTACTTGCGAACAAAAACTGTTTCAACCTAGACTACCAAATGCAGCCATGCCAACTCCTAACTGCTTTTTAACTTTGTATGACTAAATGCCAGGTATCGTGCAAACAGGCTTCAATAAATTAGCAATGAAAAACAAAGTTGACCATAATTGAGTAACAAGTTTAATTCCACTAAAATCATATAATGAAAAAGGATATTCTGAAAGCTCACTGAACAAAGGAAAACAGACATAAAGCCTCTAAAAATTGCATGTAATTCACATACAGCAAATAATGGCTCAATTTAACTCAGGATCAGCAATGAAAAATTCAAAAGGTCTAATACTGAAACTAAAACTCTTGGATATGGCCACTCTAAAGTCTAAACTTTCCTAATAGGGTCAAACCAAGTAGCCAAGGAAGTGACACTGGTTGTCCTACCTGTTTGAAGCTGTTCTTGCTGAAGCTCTGTTTGTTCTACTTGGTGAGGCTGACTGGAAAAGCTCTGGTTATAACTGGCCTGGTACTGATTTTGCTGTTTTAAAGTTTCTGGTTCATTAACAGGAGGAACTGGGGCATTCATATTGAATACCTGTAAGTAAATAAATGATTACTTCATCCTGCTGTGCTAATAATTTCCCTACTTTAACACAGCAAGATTTCAATGCTAGCTTTACCTCAAATATAAAAAAGAACATTACAGAAGTCTTCAACATCGCACACACTCACACAAAGCCTTCAATTAATGCACTTCAATGTGGGGAAAAATATATACACCACACAGCACTTAAAGCAGAGTATAAATGGGGATGAAGTCTTTAAAAAGACACACAATCAGCAGCCTTAGAAACACTATTATAAATGAGAACTCTTTATAAATGATGCAAACCCCTGATAAACCATCACTGAAATTCTATGACCTTGAACTTTGAATTTAATATTTAATTCATTATTTTATTGACTATTTTTATTTATTTATTTTTTAGGCGAGGCAACCCTTGGTTGACCTCACAGATTGCAAGGACCTTGTCAACTTACAATTTTCCCACCTTTATTTTTTATACCTACAGCACCTGGTCTTCCAAGGTGATCTCCCATCCAAGTACTAACCAGGCCTGACCCTGCTTAGCTTCTGAGATCAAACGGGATCAGGCGTGTTCAGGGTAGCATAGCCATAAACTATTTATTGATATTTTAATCAAGCTAATATATTAAGTATTTAACTCTATGTACTTCCCTGAGAACACTGATTTAGCTGTAACCCATCAATTACAGTATTTCCATCATCATTATTTTCTAGAAATACTGCAATTTAGAGATGCTTACAAAGGTGCAGGGTGAAGTATAATGTCTGACGTTTACTTAGATACACTTTAGTAATATAAAAGATTAATTAAGCAAATATAGCAAGATGTAAACAACATCTAGGCAATGATTTTTTTATATGGTTATTACTTGAGTCTACTTTTCTGCATGTTTAAAATTTTTAATCAGATCAAAAGGGTGAACTTTTAAAGAAGATGAGAACACATAACTCTTAAGACTCAAATCTACCTTTGGAAGCAGGATAATCAGAATTTATGTTCAGTTAAATATACCCTACAGTTAGGATAGACAAACACAAAGTTATATGAAACTATTTGTTGAAACTCTAGCATAATGATAATACATAATGTTCGCTGATTTAATTTGCTTACCGTTTGCATGGACTGGAATGGAGCTGCATTTACATTGATTCCACTGCTATGTAAAGGTTTGCTTGTCCCAGCCTGGAACACCTGGGGCTGAGAAGCAGCAGGAAGGGATGATGAAGCTGTAGTCTGGTCTGTATTTAAAGAGATTGTTGCCTAAACACAAAGTGAATAGATGCGCTTTAGTGATAAACTAAACTTAGCTAAGGCTACTACCTTTATGCATATTAACAAACTAAACTATTCCATGAAATAAAAATACTGTAGTACATGCGTTAAGTCCAAAAAGAACAGTCAATATATTAACAGTAATGATTCATGAGTTCAATTTTTTATAACCTGGTAACAGAACTTGCCTGAATCTGGTCAATTGGTTCCTTCTGTGTTCGTTGCTCTGTAGCATGAGACGGCTGGTATAAGGGTTGAGATGCTGTATACCCCTCACTTGTGGATGAAACCAAAGGAACCTACACAGAAGAAATCAAAGCTTCTTTCTGTTACAAAGCAACTCTAATAAAGGGCTAAGAAATAGATAAGCCTGTTAAAGAGACTATAAATTTTAACTGCAAAAATCACTATTATTAAGAAAACCCCAGTCCAGTAATGAAGTTCTCCAAAAATGCTTTTAAGATGACAATGCCTGCACTAAATTTTAGAATTATGATGTCTAAATATATCTTCTCAAATTCTACTCAGTTCAAAATAAGTTACTTTCATTATAACAACTTATTATAAAATACAAAATTAACAAAAAAATTTTAAGTCATCACAAGAAAAAAAAATGTAAACATGGAAATCAAGCTACCCATGCCAGATTTGGACACTGATCAAATTCATACCCTGACTTTAGAACTGACTTAAAATAAACCTGCAAACATATGTATATCACCCTTACCTGTGTAGCTTCTGGCTGTACAGGAACTTGACTAGGTTGAGCAAGTCTAGATTCAGAATGAACTGCAAAATTGACCCAAAAAATATTGTTATACAAAATCAAATTTTTTCATATATCTATAAATACCTTTCACTTGGTAGCAAAAGGTACATTTCTATAACCAAGTCCTAAATAAGCTTGTCAGCAATCGTGAAAATATACTGGGAAATGTAAGTAGAATTTTAGCTCTCAAACTAGAACTTTAGTTTACTGGTATAGTCATTATTAGTCAACTCACAATGGCTTTCATTTTGTGTTTTGCAAAGGTAAAGATATTAATAAGAAAGGACTAATAAAGAGGTGTAGAGCAGAACAGATAAGAATGAATGCCAGTGTTATCCATGAAAGTCTTTTAAAGCAGTAATTATAAAGTAGCACTACTCTTACTCAAAATCTTAGAGAACAGTAATATTTTCACATCAATTTTCAATACAACCTCAAATGTTTCCACAGAAAAATAAATATACAAATACACTTTCAAAAACCCTACATTCGATTCAGTTCGCATGTTATTACCAAATCCCATCATCTCTCCACTCCCCTCCCAACCACGGTAAAATGGATAAACAAAAATGAAGAGCTCCAGTTAGTCATTTATAATTACTGTCTTCACTGTAGACTCTAATGGACTCTGCATTACCTAAATTACAACAGTGCTGCTGCCATGTACAGACTTTGGCTCAGCTTACCAGCTAAGAAAACTACGTATTTTCTTCCTCTGATAGAGTTCAGAAAATGAATGCTTAATAACCATGATACCTTTCTTTCTAGAAGGCCTAAGCCTTATCTGTTTTCTAAATCTTGGGAAAGATGTGAGAGAGATGAGCTCCCTTTACTTTGGAAAAATCCTACCTATGCAAAGTAACTGTTATTAACACACCTTTACGCAGCAACTCCTTTTATGACATTTATTATTATACAACATTGTTACTCTACATAATTTCACTTTTGTGCTTTTATGCTGACATGTTCTGGGAAAAAAACAAGACTCAATAATATTATTAATGGCCCACTTAACTCAATACAAGGCACTAACTCTATTTAGTGCTGCTATATCAAATAATGGTATAAGACTCGTAAGTGTTTAAAACTTCAACTGCCTTTTGGTCTGCCCCTTCCCCTTTCCTCCTAAACATTCCTTTACTTATTTGACTATTCCACCTCATTTTCATTTAGGTAATAAAATGTTCAGAAATTCTCCTAAAGCTGTAAGCATCCTACAGAGAAAGATACCTCTATTATTTTTATTCTTAATTTCAAAATTTTAAAAGCCAAGCCAAATTTCATTTATGCAAACTACAGAAACAGTCAAAACTGGTCTAAAATTTTACAAATGAGGAAGTAATACCATGGGGCTGGAGAAGAGAGTAACTAATGACCTAAAGGGAACAAAAATAGGCTTCTGAGTACTGGTAATGTTACAATTCTGGGTGCTAGTGTACTGTTTGTGAAAACTCATTGAAACATACATTTGCATATACTTTTCTAGGTCTACATGCCAATAAAAAGTTATTAAATTATGGAACTACAATTATCATTCATACTATAGGTAAAAAAGAATGTTCCTTATGAAATTAAAAGGCAGATCTAAAGGTTAAGCAAACATTAGGAAAAAAACATTTTTACAACGCTCACAAAACCTAAAAGCATTGGCCTTATATTTATTTCTCATATAAAAATATACCATTACTAACCAGGAGGGCAAACCAGTTGGGGCATATCCATGTTTTGTGATGGATTCATAGGCTGTGCAGATACAATGGCAGGATCAAGTGTCTGGTTTTCAAAATCCAGCATTGAATCCTACAAGTTAAGTTAGAATGGAATTAAGTTAATGTAAACACTTAAACCTTCTGTTACACTGTATGACTGAACTGAACCTACCTGTATGAAATTATAAGGCCCCTGCATTTGTGCCATAAGGTCCTGTACTCGCTGTCTTCTCACAAGGGGATCTGCCTGAGCTACTGGTGTCAAAGAGTGGGGTTCCGGTACTGAAGGAGATGCAGCCTGAGGTTGCTGCTGGAGTGAATTTACCACCTAAAGTGGAAGAAAGAGACAAGAGCAGATTGAAAGAATGAAAGAGCTCCATTCGTTTCCACCATGACAGAACCCCAAACTACATGTGCTGTTTATATTTATACTGTAAATAGAAGAGTAACTTTAATGTAGTTACTCAGACTAACCAGTTTTGGCAAATTTAACATTCCTGATAAATGCCATAATTCTAAAGTGTTCCCAAATCCATAGGATAATCACGTAACATTTCAGAGTTACTTTATAAATTGCTTTCAAAGAGGGACTATGTTTACTTCCCAAAATAATGTATTTTGCTTAAACAGTTAAGCCTTCTATGTTAAATCTATATATCTATATCAAACACATATCTCAATATACAGTGAGCACTCAAGAAATGTTAGCTATTATCATCATCAAGCTTTGAGTTCTTATTTCATGCACTCTGCTAATATTAAAGGATCAAATGCTATCACTGCAACCATATTGCTACAAAAGCCAAAGCTCTTTCTTCGTATCTTTTTCCTAGCTCTAATAATTTCTCCTGATTATCGTTTTCAGTAATTCCTTGCCCTGCTGGAAAATCTCATTATTTTTTATTACATCAAAGTTATATTCTTCTGTTTGGCTTTTGAGTCTCAGCAAGTCATAACCCTATTCCCTTTATAAGCAATACTGAAATAATATAGCTTGGAAACCAAACAGCACTGGAATAAAGGAAAAGTCTAAAATGACATTCTGATATATCCCCTGTAAGGTGGGTTTTTCTGAAGGCTAAGTGGGAGCCCAGATATTTACAGAGTAACCTGAAAACAACAGGCAAATCATATACTTTAACCTTAACTTATATATGGTTATAATTTTTGGGAACTGGATCAGCATCAGTGATTCTATTAAACATCCATCCACAGGGATTAAAAAAAATCAATTTTAAAAACCATTCTGTGTAATGAGTTTATCACAATAAATGTACTAATAATGCAAAAGACTAACAATATTTGTTATTAGGAGAGATAAAAAATTACTAATTAAAGACATCTTAAAGACAAAAAATAACACATCAACCTTGTAACAGAGAATTCTTACCTCGACTGTCTCAACTGTCCACTCATCTACCTGCTCCTTTTCACCACTGCTGAACTGTGTTTCGGCCATAAATTGTCTATTTACATACTGTAAAGCAAAGTAAATGTTTGAGATTTCTGTTTGAAAGGCAGAAAGGGAAAACCAACACTAAATAAAAATCATACCTCTGTTGATTCAACTTCATTTTGTTCAGTGTATTCTTCTGCTGGCTCAGGTTCTAGAAAGTTCAAAAATGATACAAAAGAGTATAAATCTTTTTTAAGGTTAACAATTTATTTGAACTTCAAATAAGTAAACAGATTATCATCAAATTGTCTGAATTTACTTACAAAGTTATAGTGACAGTAAATTTACACATTTTTAGCACTTATTCTTTACCATTTATTCCAGAAGAAATTACTTTAGTTTCAATAGTAGTTATTTGGGGTCAGGTATGATACCAATTAAGAGCTACTATGGTAAAATTTCTCTCTAGTCTTAGAAGTTAATATTATAAAGCAGCATACAGATAAAAAAAAATCTTACTTGTGGCAAGGGAGAGTAAAACCAGGATCCTAAACTAAAGCTCATATCTACCTAAGTACTCACCAGCTTCAGCTACCTGTTCTTCAACTGTAGGTGCTGAGGCTGCCTCTTCTTCCTCACACAGCCCATTCTGATGGTTGTGGGTGCTGTCAAAGTAGTTTGACTGGAAAACACGCTCAACAATTTCCTTTAGAACTTTATCTAAAAATAGAATATCAATTATAATGTTGGACTATCTGGGGATGACTGAGTTGAGTGAAATTTAACATTCTACAAAATATTGTGGTTAAAAAAAACCTCATTTAGCTGTTACTAAAACATAAAAACATTAAATTCCACCAAGAACAGAACTTAATTACAGAATGATAGAGAACTAGAAGGACCTTTTTGTATTAAACTTTATCTTAATGTATTTTAAGTTAAAAAAAAAAAGTTGACAATTATCATTTATTCATTCAATATAGCACCAGTTAGGCAATGTGTGAGGCACTGGGGCTACAAAAAGGTATATAAAAGATACAGTATCTGCCCTCCCTAAGCTTACAGTCCAATAGAGAAGTTATCAAATACTCACAAAAACAGTAAAATTACATCTGTGAAAAGTACTACACAGAAGTACAATGAGTTGGACCTAGTCAGGGAGAGACCACGGGAGGTTTTCCTGGTGTAAGTGCTGCAAGAGCTGATATCTGGAAGATGAGTAGTAGAGAAAAGTGTTTCAAGGCAAAGGCAACAGCATTTGCAATGCCCTGTACAAAGAAGGGTGCCAAATACAAGAAAATGAAAGTATACACTGTGGCTGAAGCATAGGAGTAAGAAAAAGCATAAGGAAATTTGAGTATGGAGAGACTGATACAGGCCAATTCATGCAAGGTCTTGAAATTAAGGACAAATGTATATAAAATGTAACTAAATAAAGCCATTAACACATTTTAAAGAGGATGGCAGTGGATTCAGTTAAATGACTACATCAGACAAGAGAAAGGCAAAAAGTAGAAAAGGAGAAAAATAGGAAAGAGAAGTACAGATTCAAAATATTTTTAAAAGGCAAATAAAACTGTCAGAATTTGGTACACAAGTATATAAGAGGAGGGTGGGGCAGCAGGCAAAGGTGTGTGTCAAGAATTAAATTCTCAACTTCCTGGCCTTGCACAGGAGATATAAAGTACGGCCATTCTCTAACAAATTATGCTATAGAAAAAGAAAACTTCAGGGACTATATTATATCAAAGTATCATAAAATTAATCCTATTAGCAATAAAATTTTTAACAACCACTTTTTGAATGCTGACCACTTGATGTGTTTTTCTTCCCCTACTTCAGGTTAATGATTCAGAACGATTTGTTTTGAAAAAACTAAAAGCGTGAAAACTGAATGCACATTAAAACATTAATGTGAGTACATCAGTACCTTTCCATTAGCTATAAAGACATTACATTCCTAAAACATGGGAACAAGACTAGGTAGAAAACAAGATCAAAACAAGGTACAATGCTAGTCGTTTAACCTGTCACTTCTCATAATGCTCATTAAAATGGGATTGGGCTTGACCTAAAAGTACTTTTTTAAGCTAACAAGTTTATACACATATGTCAATTACTTTCTAAACTTCAAGTGGTGAATTCAGTAAATATTTGTAGAATTAATATCAAGCCAAAAAGATTTTTTACAGAAATAGAACACAAGTTAACAAACCAAGAAAATTACTTCTTACATGAAGGTACAAAAGGATTGGTTCCTCATATATGATTTTCCTCTTAAAGCAAATACACTCCAAATTATATCATACAGTTTTACCAATTAAAACTTATAATACAATTTAATTTATTTTCAACCAAATAACTAAACAAGGTATAAGCACATATTTTTGACTTTGTATGTTCAAAAATCTACCTGGCCAAATTAACTTTATAGTCAAGACAAAAATCTATTTTTACTAAGAGATTAAAACCTAAAATTCCTAATTAATGAGGCAGTAAAACTTCAATATCCTTAAAAAAAATCAACATACAATTGCATATTTCAGGCTAAGAAGCTCATGTATAAAAAACTAGAGACCTGCTTTTTTTAAAATACAGAAAAAATGAATGTCCTCATGTTAACAGATATCTAAGAAAAATTAAAGACTAAGGCCATGAATAGAGTGTATGAGGTACAATAAATGATTTTCAAAAAATTTCAGCTGTAAGGAACAACCATTCCCCATCTAGTACCAAAAACTAGAAAGCAAAGCAGTTATAAATAAAACTACATTAAGTTAGGACTCACATCTTTACAGATTTTTGGTTGCTTGTTGCTGGTGTTTTGCCTTGTGCACACAGGCACAAAAAAATGCAAAAAAAGAAAATACAATAAAGAAATAAATGAAAAAGTAAACAGTGGATGAAGGTTATTTTATACAGTTCTAAAATTTCTTCCATTAACATTAGTCTTAAATAAGAAACTAATTTTTAAAGATTCTTAACTACAAAATTGTAAGCTGTCAATAATACTCACAGGTTGTTCCACATACAGATTTTTCTTTTCCTTCCAGCAAGTCCCAAAGATGAATAGAGGCATGTTCATACTGCTCATTCAACCTTTTAATAATAAATAGCTAATTAATTATCTTTCAACTGTCAAGCCAATATTTAGAAATTTCTATTATCATATACCACTGTACCTCAAGCTCATGTCCCGTTCAGGGTCTGCTAACTTGTAGAATTCATCCAACAACGATAATTCCTCTTCAGACAATATTGGTACTCCATTCAAACCTTGTTTTAGGTCAGTTCGCACTTCATCATCTCCCAATTTGTCCAAAATGTACTGCAGCTCAAGTATAGTTTTTAAACGTTTCTGTTCAGCTTCTTCTCTCATTAGCTGCTCCCGCCGTGCTGTTTTCTTTATTGTTTTCTGAATCTGCATAAAAATACAAACATAAGACACCAAAATAAGTTCTTCAAAACTCCCTCACCTCAATCAATTTTGGGTCCAATGTAAATAAAACATTTCACTCAATGAGCTAGTATGATAGCCTCAATACACAAAAGGATGATTCCCAACTTACAAATAGAATTCAATACGTGATCGATCTTAAACAAATTCAGAACACAGCTTTCCCCATTGGTACTGAAATGTTACCAATGAAGTAATACATTTGGGATTTGCTTCATAATAATCTAGCAAACAGGAAACAAGAAAGTAGATGTGGGTTACATGAAATATGACTGCCCATGAAATGTAGATAAGTATAGAAAATAGGTATGGGTACATGGGGGTAACTTTAGTTGTAGAATTTTCCATAATAAAAAGATAAAAATTACAATTTTTAATTAAGTCCCTGAGTCAATTAAAAAAAGAAACCTAACCACAGCAACAAAAAAAAATCTTATCTATATCTCTTCTATGGAAAAATGATCCAAAGTTCTAATTTTAAGTACCTATTACTGATTCACAGAGAGAAGCCAAAACCCACCACTCTTCTCCCCTAACCCCAGACAATCTGCCGCTGGTATTACAAAAGCATTCTGACATACTGAAAATAGTAACTAAAACTGATGTGTGTTTATAAATAATAGGATGCTGGCAGAGGAAAAAAAAGGTGGCAGTAAGGGAGATAAAAAATAAATGTGAATGTACTTTTCCCACTATTCTTTTCTTTCTACTACTCTTTCTTTCCTAGGGAGGCTGAAGGTAGAACATCAGCAAAAGTTAAACATTTCTCTTATCTCATGTACACTATCAACTTGGAGTCAAAGAAAAGTCAGTTTTTTCAAGGGCCACACCAGTGTTTTCCTTCTCACCTTCTCCTCTTTCTCAAGGCTCACTAGGATGACTTGTGACAGAGAAAATGAAAATAAGGACATATAAAATGTATAAGAAAGAAACAAAGGAGACCTGGAAGGAATGATGAAGGTTGCAATAATATTAAGACACATCTATAAATGGCAATAGAGAGGATGGTAGATTAAACAATATAGCAATAAATGGCAAGTGAATATTACATGTGAACAGTGATAAAATCTCTTTAAGATAGGGTGGTCAAAAAGCTTTCGAGAAAAAGTGACATCTACTCCAAAGATGAATGAATCTTAATCGGGGCAGGGCATGACTTTAGGGCAAAGAGGTCTTTTGTAAGTAGCCAGAGGCAGGAAACATCATAGGAAGAGAGGCAGGAGTGTGAAAACAAGTCAAGAAAGCAAAAGCAATAAAGCCATATTAGATGAAATGAGAAATAGGGAAGAACATGAAGACTAGAACAGGTAGGCTGGAACTAGAATTAAAGAAATTCTCAAATAAAAAAAGTGTTCGACAAAGGATCAGTTAACCAAAAGACTGCCAATGAAGTTAAAGGCCCGCTGAAAACTTCCTGAAAACACTAGTGTTAAAATAGAAGCAAAGGAGGATATGAATATTTTCATTTACATAGCAACAGTAGCTTCAGAAATAGAGTCTTTATTAAATTGTGTAGCATCAGAAAAGAAATTGGGTGAGATTCTTCAAGGCTGAGGCTCTGACCTAAGCCAAGTAGAATATATTCCAACCTGGGTGTAAATTAAATTTCTTTACTTTTGAGAGCTGTCATTACTATTTTCCACCTTAATTCAAATTTGATAAGTAACAACATTAAGTGCATTTAATATCTCAGTTATTTGTGTCAAATACCGTTCTAAGCCCAACCCTTTGATGAAGTAGGTACTATTATCATCACCATTTTACAGATTAGAAGACTGAAGCAGTGGGACAGCCTCTCCCCTCTCCCCCACCTTTTCTCATCTTTCTTTCTATTCTATTGGTTCTGTTTCTCTGGAAAACTCTGACTGGTAAAGAAATAGAAAGTTAAATAACTCAGTCATACAACTATTAAGTAAAAGTGGCAGAATCAGATCCAAACCAGGTAGTCCAGTTACACAATCAGAACTTCTAATCTCTGTACTGCATTCCCTCTCAACACATAAAAAACTTGTTTATTCATTTCACCAAGTCAGAGGCAACTTTATATTTCAATGTTATTAGCCTTTTTCCAAATAAATTAACACTAACTCAGAAAGATGTTAATTTTCTAGTCTAGACTTTGAACAAAATATTTGGCTTTGTATTTAATTTTTATCCTTTTCCCAAAGGTTTCTGCCACATCAATAGATGTTTGGGAAAAACACACCACTTTGTTGGATCAAGAGTAGATACAAAACCAATTTAAACAGTCTGCCACATCTTTAAGAGCCTTAATGAAGGGAATTGTTACCAATTTATATAAACAACCTCTTAACTTTCTGAGAGTTAATGGAATTTTATGATCATTAAGCATAAAGGAATATATGCAAAATAAGTACCTGCCATGTTTATATAAATGTATTTTAAACCAATGAGATCCTTAGGATAACTACTATACATGTTTGTTGTATCTGAAAGGCCTTTCAGGTGTTCCACTTTACAGAATTATAAAGTATCTTAGATATAATTAGATCCAAATACCCTCGCTCTGAAGAGAGCTTGTCAATGGTAATGCAAGAAATAAATTTTTTGCCTTCTTTATTTTTTGATATTTCACAAACATATACATACCACCTTTTACTTACATCTTGACTTAATGCCATGAAACTCCTCTGTAATTCTTTTGCAAACTCCAAGTTATTTGTGACTTCCTGGTACTTAGATACGGCATCCTAAAATAACAAAGACAGAACGCAACTTTACTGAAAACACAAAGAAACACAATATTAATTTTTTTATTAAAAATAGTAAATAAAATCTTTAATAAAATCTTTAATAAAAATGTAGCATCTTTACCAGCTGATCTTGATTAAGCCTTTCCCCTTTGTTCATTCGTTCCTGGTAATCATCAAGTTTGCCCTATAGTAAAAGAAAATTATATTCCATATTGAAAGTATGTATTATCTCAACCATGCTAAAATAACAAAAACCCATATAAATCCTCTTAAAGTCTATCTCAAATCTTGCCCTAAATATACTCTTTAAATATACTGCAGTTTAAGTTAGTACATAAAATAACAGTTTAATAGTTAAAAAATGAATTTAAATACTCCAGTACTGCAGAATGATACCAAATTTTGTATTACAAGCCAATAACACATGGTTGGTTATTCTTTAGGTTTCTCAAGAGATATGCGGCAGATGACCCAGGCACAGGGTTCCTCCTACCCACTCCAGTGAGGGCCAGTTTGATTAGGATCCTGCTTATACCCAAGTGAGCCTATCAGACATTATATAAAGTGTTAAAGTTTTACCTCCTCCCCGCCAAAGAATTCTCATGAATAAGTGATATAAAAATTGTGTGTATTTTTTTTCTGAATAAACTCGTGAGCATATTGTGACTTTGATGTGTCTCATCCACTTCTCAATATGAGATGCTTCAAGCTATCTTATCACCTATGGCAATATACAAGTCAACAACTTTGTTATTTTTCTCAAAAACAGAATTAAATGTAGGAGAGTGGGGATAGAAAATTAACCTCTGGTTTAAGGTTATCTTTTTGAGTTCTTTTTTGCTAAGATGAAAACTTCGGAGGTTTCTCAGGCTACTACTATTAGATAAGACCCAAAAAAAAAATATTTAGGTAATGTAATAGTCAAGAATTCAGTTATCTATTTATGGGTCAGGAGAGAGTAAGTAGAAATCTAAATGGGGGAGAGGGGATTTTAAATCACAATAAATTATGAACATATGTAGTTCCTTACCCTCAGCAATAATAAAATTAACAAAGAAACAAAATACAAAGTAAGGTTCTGAAAAAATGCATTCAGAGGCAGGGAAATAAGTTTTAAAACAATGCTAATGAGTTGTTTTGTGTCAAATGATCCATTTTCTTTGTACCAAAAACATTAGTCAACTTGCATAACCATTCTGCCCCAAATTAAAATGCCTATCACAATTCCTTAGTTATACTGGAGGTAAGTAAAACCAAGATAATCACTGAAACATTAAAAGCTGATGAAAGTATCCAATTTTATCCTTACGTGAACCATTTCACAGAATCAACAAGCTGCCAACTAAACAGATATACAGTTCACGTATACTAGTTGAAAAATCAAGTTTTTTACACTGATCTGGTAGGCCTAATCCCAGGTACAAAAGACAGCTCAACTGCCTCAGAACACTCTGAGGCAATTTCAATTTTAAATTCCTTCCCCCTTAATTTAGATTGCTACTTATTCCCTCTTCTGACCCTTGAACTGTCTTTGTTCATTCATTTTAAAGGATCAGCTACTTTTAAGAAATAAAAAACTAAGCAGGTTAAGATTTGCTTTTAATTACGACTTAGGATATAATTATTAGTCAGAGTTCCTCTATTTCAAAGTAAATGGATTACAGAAAATATGCAAATAGGGAGGCCTGGAACTTAGTGCTAGTACAAAATTAAAATTCTGAACAAGCTACTAGGCAAAAGAAAAACTACTGCTGGCTTATACTTGGCATTATTATCTTCTATTTTTATGCTATTACACATTTTTCAAGGAAATTGTTACTAAATATCCCTCATAAGGTAGAGTTTTATGTACTTAGTTTAATTTTACCATTATTATCTTGAGAATGTAAAACATTTATGCCAAAGTGGATGGTAAATCAAATTCCTTTTAAAAAATTCTTGTATATATGTATAAAAATAAATATGAAAAGATTTTTTTAAATGTGAAGAATGGTACCTGAGTGCTAGAATCTAGGTGGAACTGTTTCTTTTTGTTTTGTTTTACAGAGAGATATTCTGCAGTGAACATAGTTTGTGTAATAAAAATTGTAATTTCATGCTACACAAAAGATGTTAAGATTGACACATTACAGGACAGTATCAGGACTTTAACCTATAATAATCCTTGAATATGAATCTATACTAACCTACAATAGGTCAAACTATCCAATGCTAGAAAAACTCCAATTTTCTACACAATAGCAAATTGAGTATCCATCTGACCCAGGTCTAGAGCAGATTTCATTTTACAAAGGTGACTATCACATCTGCAGTCCCACATAATGTTCTGCAATATGACTTTGACACTCCCCCATTAAGAACTAGTCCAGTTCCCCTGCCACTTGTATTGACTGGGCTTCCACCAACAAAGTACAGTAAAAGTGACCTTGTATGACTTAAGACTGAGTCATAAAAGCAATGCATCTCTGCCCTGTTTGCTGGCCACAAAAAACACTCACGCTTGGAGCCCCAAAGCATCATATAAGAAGTCCAATAACCCTGCACCTGCCATGCCATGCAGAAGCCAAACCATGAAGGGAGGTCTAGTGTAAGAACTCTGATCAGCAATCCTAGTAATAAGAGTCATCCCAACCCAGGCATCAGACAAGTAAGTAAACAAGCCTTAGTCTTTTCTGCTGAGGCCCAGGCATCACTGAGCAGAAACACTAAAAACCACTGTGTGCCCTGTCTGCAGCCCTGACAGGCAGAATCTGTGTGCATAATAAAATGCTGTGAAGTTTTGAAGTATTCTGTCACATAGCAGTAACTGAGACCAAGCCTAAAGGGAAATAAAAACGGAAAACAGTGATGTGAAACTCGCCTTCAGGACGAATCTTCATGTTTACACCATCACTAAAAAAAGTACGCAAAAAGACCTCTGTGCCGCCAAAATAAAGATCTACAATTTTATTACAGCTCATCTATCTATTTTGATTTTCTATTACTGTAACATCTCTAATTTTTTGTATTAATTTAAGAGCCATGATTTTTAAAGGGAGGACTCATACTAACATCACACAAAATGACAGCTTACATTGAGGAAAGAAATGTATTAAAAAGCCATGATATAACTGAAAAATCTCAAGGATCTTTAATAGGAGATTTTCAAAAAGCAGATCAATTCCTTATACCCAGTTGAGTTGATTAATGCATCTATAGAGGCATCCAAGAAAAAAAAATGTAGTTAAACAAATGAATGAAAACTATAAGCTTTTTGTGAAACATTTTTCTAACCGTAATAAAACTTTCACCACCACTTTACATTTGTTCCCCTAAGCTGTTAACACTTTCTCCACCAAAGTTATAAATATCCTATCTTCTGTCCCTGTGCAAGCTTCAGCAAAGCAAGAACTTGCAGGCCAAAGTTTCTAATAAAAAGCTCTCATCTGAGGAAATGTCAAAGCTTACTAATTAAATACAGAAAGACCAAAACAAACAAACAAACAAACCTGTTCTACATACATTAAAAGGCACTAGTTTTTTCCTTACCAGTATAATACAGATCTCCTGTCTGCTTAGGTATACAGAACTTTGTCACTGTGGAATCTGAACCAAACAGTCCTCTGTTCGCTATTACATAGAATTAGATTTCTACATAGCAGAGACCCTGTGTCGGTCTAGGTGATTCTCAAAGTGATCACCAAACCAAGAACTTCAGCCATCACCTAGGAACTTGTTATAAATGCAACCTATCAGGCACCATCCCAGACCTACTGCATTAGAACTGGGAGTGGGACCTGCCTTTCATTAAGCCCTCTGGTCGAGTCTAACATGTGCTTAAGTTCAAGAAATACTTGCCTAAGTCAAATATATTGTAATTCTCTTATAAGAGTGAGTCTAGTAGAACGCAGAAATAAATTATTCTGAATCAAACAGGCATTGTGAGCCTACAAACCATCATATAGCAGCCTCAATTTGGAAATAGGTTGCTTAATGGTTCAGCTTTAAATACTGAAAACTTAAATGATAGTTTTCTAGACCAGCTTATATATTTATTTAACCTTGTAATTATTTGCATAAGAAAAGACACATTTGTGATCTTTACACTGAAGGGTTTACCACCATCCATTCCTTAGTACATTTATTAAATCTTGCATTGTGAGCCAAAAGCTCCACAAGTTTAGAGTACAATTAAACTCAGTGGTGGATGCCAAATTTTGCACTAGAAACAGTCTCTTAAGACAATCAATTGGTCTAATTTTCTACTTTTCAAGATAAAGGTAGCTTGCAACCCCAGCTTACCCCATGCAGCTTTTCAATATAAGAAAAAGGATGTGGTATCTGCAATGGTCTCAATGCTACAATTTGCTTAATCTTTGAAAGAGAAGACTACTCAGAGAAAAATGACACCATCATTAACTGGCTCATTCCCACTGTCACATCCTAGCCAAAGGGCTTATATTAAAACCAAGTAGAAAAACTGTTTATTTGGGGTTAAAATTTGCAGTATGAATTAAATCAACACATCAATAAGGACCTGCCTGTCCCACTGGCTCTTTCAACATGAACTCCAACAAAAACAGAAGAGGAAGAGGCAAAGAGTAAAGGGCTCCAGTTTTTCCTTCCCTAAGCTAAAAAACGATTATCTAATATATAGCAGTGTTAGACACAAATTGGTCAGCTACTCATCATCTACATAAAATAAACATGTGTTTCTGGAGAATGGAGCCATTTTCCTAGCATAAAAAGACAGTATCAGAAAACCTATCACAATATTGACAACAAAACCCTGCCCTCTTAGATTCTATCTTGAAATATCTATCTTAAAATTCAATTTAGGGTTCCTTTTTCAACTACTGAGAATCTAGAATATATTAAAAATTCACTTATAGTACCACATGTAAGCAAGATTAAAAACCAGGCCATTTCCCAGATTACCAAGCCAATGAAGGGGAACCAAGAGGCAGAGGCATGACCATACTCAGCAGATGTCAAACACTATAGTCATGTGGTACCAAGAAATAATTACCCCAACAAATGCTTTCCAGTCCCACTCTATATTTTGTTTCTTTGTTGCTTATAATAGTTAACAGTATCCACTGTGTGATAGATACTCCAATTTAAAGCACCAAGTAGCTAACCCTATCAGCAAGTCACTATTACCAATCATATTTTGCCTAATTGGAAACTGAAAGAGCGCAATTAAGCAACTTGCCTTAGGTCATAAATCCCAGAAAAATTATGTGCATGTGCTTGCAACACTTTGCCCATTTATTTTGCCACTCTAGATTCTAGTTGCTACTACATTCCATTTTGGCCCTACTGCCATTGTTGTCCTCTTCCTTCTCCAGAGGATTATGTTGCTGAATCGCAGTGCACCTAGTTTCACCCTTATTTTAGTGAATTTTTAAAAATTCAGTACAATGCCACTAGAGTGCCAGAAGATGAATATCCAAAATAGCTATCTTCCTCCTAATCTTTCCTTTCTATTATATCCAACAAATTGCATAAATAATTTAGGAAGACATTTTTTTTTAATTATACAATTCAAAAGACATAGCAGAAGTGACAGACTTCAAAAAACCAAAAATTCTTCAACTGGACAACTGCAAACAATCACAAAAAGAAAGATTAGAAGACCACATCTGAAAAAAAATAGTTTGGCTATCCATAAAACTATGTAACTCCTGTTCTCAATTAAGAAATGAAGCCTAAAATAACAAAGTAGCAAGAGTGCCTAGCTATACTTTAAATTACTTTGTCTCCAGGTCATTTAATTACTTCTACAGTACTGAAAACAACAAAAAACAAACAAAAAAAAAACCTATGAAGACAAATACAAAGACAAAAGATAAAGATTCATTTTCTTCTCAACTTCCCATGATGTTCAATGGCCTTTCTCTATTTCAAGTCCCCAATTCCTACATTCCCTGTTCTTCACCTAGAAACAGTGGTTCTGACTCTGCCCACATAGTGGTAGGCAGCTGACTTTGCCTCCCATTCACCCTCCAATTCAACTGAAAATTAGTTGCTAAATTCGTAGAAATGAAAATAAGAAAAAAAAGTTTCCTCGAATTTTAAAAGGAGGTTAGAGAGAACATATAGTACAATCCACAGATGATGCACAATAGCTATCTTCAAATGCTGGAAGCTTTCTCATGTGGCAGAAGCCTGAGTTGTTACAGAAAATAAAGTATTAAATAGTAATAGTGGGAGCAGAACTCTAACATCAAGAACTTATGACTTGTCAAAAAATGAAAATAGATTTTCAACATATTTTCATTAATAAATGAGCATTCTGCTGGCCCTAAAAGACTGATTAAGACGGAAGAGCTATCCAGGATGCAGGATGAAGGATTTCTGAACACTAAGAAAAAGGATGCTAAATTAAATGTTACCTAAGGTCCCATTATAAGAATGTTTCAAGCAGATAAGTAACCAGGAGTTTAATCCAACAAGACTTTTGTCCGACTAAAAAGAAAAAAAAAAAGATAACCCTGTAAAAACCCTTATTCCTTATCCATGGCTATAATTATGCAGTAAGTCTGAATGAATGGAAGCAGCTGACCCTAGCAGGAAAACAAAAAGTATAATGTTAAAGAGTTCCAGCATCATCTATTTTGATTTTTGTTCTTGAAAAATCTAAAGCTTGTGCATTTGAAAAGCAAATGATCATTTTATAATCTTAACAGGTGTCTTTGACTTAGTGGCTTCAAGCAATATACTCATTAGGATGAACTGGATACATTCAGTTGGGAGTTCAATGTAAAAAGATATGAACTGTAAGTTATTCAAAGTGAAGACCAAAAGGTTTTTTTCCCAATGATAAATGTATATTTCAATTATTTCTATTTTTGAATAACAGTATTATGGGGAATGCAATGAAATTTCTAAAAATGTACAATGGTTCAAATACCAAGAATCATCTATGTCTTCCTTCCTAAGATTATTCACAAATCTTGTTTACATTACCTAGATTTTTAAAATAAGTATGGTCTACTTTCCTACTCATCAATTCTACTCACTTAAAATAAGTAAAAAGAAAATCCTTCAGGAAAAATTCCATTTTAATAAAAAACATTGCAAGTAAACAGCTCTGTACAAAAAAAGCATTTTCACCCTCAGATGAATCCATTTTAACAGGGTTTTCCCTACAAATATTTCTAGGCAATGATTTAGTAAAATTAGCAAATGTTTAGCATATACCATGAGGAAGGCATGGTATGTTATTAATAGTCTCTGCCTCAGGGAAGCTTAACACCTACGTAAAAAAACATGTAAGGTAAGAACATAACGCAATATAAAAATGTCAAGGAAGTGTACAGACAATAGGTAGTACAGGAAGTTAAAGGAAACAGGTTACTTTAGTTGAGCATGGTCAAGCAGCACACCTTCCCATTTCCTGAGGAAATATGAAATTCCAATAAAGGCTCTTTCCTCTATGTTTTTACACATATTCCATCCGACAAAAGCACTGGTATAGCTGGAGGGAAAAAAACAAGTTAAGGAGAAGTCAAGCAATTTACAATTCCCACTTTGGCTGAATTTCTCTTCAACTACTACTCACATTCTTCTCTGCTACATAGATACCATTCATTTGCTCCAGTGAAGGGGACCAATTACCAAAAATTATCCAGAAATTTGGAATACAAGAATTAAGATAAGAAGGTGGATGCACTTCCTACTCCTCTCTCCTGTTAACGCTTTTCCCAAATTTTTCAGTCTACAACATACCTGACTTGATATGTGCATTTGGAGCTTACCTAAGCATAAAGGGGAAAAAAGATCAAGTTCAATCTTTAAAGGCTCATTTCATTACAACAATCTGGATGTTCCAAAAATACAGGGTTTTAATTTACCTGTACTGCTAGTCTCAGGACCCTATGACCTGGACAGCCTACAAACACAAATTTAACAATGAGACTTTAATAAAAGTCTAACCATGAAACAGAAATGAGAGGCTTTTTCTTTTGCTTTCAGCTTTTTATTTTAAAGCAAAAGAACGCTAAAAATAAAGGATTTGAAATGAAAAGTAAAATTATACTTATGTTGCACAGCATTAGAAATTCTAATTCACCCCACTGAACATTACAAGAAACCTCAAAATTCACCTATTCCAACCTGGGTCATTTTACATGAGCATTTTTGTTTCCTCTTCTGTAAAATAAATTGGACTAAATTCTAAGACAGCTTTAAGCTCTTAAAAAATCTTAGATTCTATAACAGCATGATAATAAAATTAAGGCTATATTTTTTAAGTTTAACCTTTTGCAAGCAAGCATTATTTTTTAAAGATAAAACACTACTAATCATCTAGTTCTAAATGTAAACTAGGAAATTACATAAAATTATGACAAATTGTATGCTTAATCTCTAAGTCACAAAAAAAATGTACTCCTATACAAATATTTGCCATATGGGAACTAGCCTAGAGTAGAAAAACGTGGCCAGGTTAGAATAATCCATTCTCATTTTAATACTTAGTACTCAGCCCTCATCCCAGAAAAAGGTACCTGTACTATCACACAAGAGTATCCATATTATATTTCCTTTTTAAATTCCAATTTAAATACTTCCCCATCACACACACACACACACACACACACACACACACACACACACACACACAGCACACCCAAGAAGGCAGAGGGAAACAAATTAAGCATTATAAATGATTTTTTTCTTTGTGACAAGGTGAATGCAAAACAAAGTAATCTTGCCCTCTGCATTGCAGAGGAATAGTTCATGCAACCAATAGAGAAGCTATCACAGATTTTAACTGTCAACAAAAACTTCAGACGTTAGCCTCAAGAAAAAAACTGACTTATAAAATAGTTTAAAATGTTTTTAATTTCAAAACAAATTCTGTATAACAGCTGCATCGAAAATTCTAAATAGAAGTACATTGCAGTGCTCTAGAAATAAATGTTATCCTCTCTAATAAAGACAGCATCCTTTTTCAGAACAACATTAACTGCAAAAATATAAAGAGCAGGAAGATTTTAGGGAGTAGAAGGAAAAACAGTATACTTTGGCTAACACATCTGGTCACATAGTGTTACAAAGCTGTCAGGATGTCTTTGCAAGAGAACACTGGTTTCTCTCTCATCTACTAAAGTCACTAATGTCTAAATCTATCATATTTACAGAGTATAACAATTGTAAATGTCATCTATTAAAACACCATTTATTCTATATCGAAACTGATTAATCTTCTCGTATGAGCACTTTCAATTAAAATTTAGACTTGGCTTTAAAATATCAATATCATCTTGCAGAGCCTAGGGCCCAGGTATATACCAACAAACTGATGAGGAAAACTAGGGAATCACTCGATTATTACTATACTTTAATCAGTTAAAAGATTTATAATGGAATTTTACAAATGTTTTTATTATAGCTTCATTTCTCTTTGTTAAACATTCATATAGTCTTCATAAGTCCAAATTTCAAAAATTACCAAACCATTTAGTTTCATTACAGAATAGGATATTTCATCAATGTTATATATGCATTCTAAATGAACAGATGCTTAGCTTTCCTCTAATGGACCCAACTTAGAAAATTAAGTAATACTACATATCTAGTAGTAATTTGTGTCAGAATACTTGATTGTATAACCTATGAAAAGAGACATTTTGTCCAGAAGACTCCTACGAATAGGTCAAGACTGAAAATATAGCTCAATTTTAAGTTGCTAGGTGTACTGAAGAAAAGAAATTCAGTTAGAAATAGCATCTTACCCTATCCCACACCAGTTTCTAAACAGATCCAAAACTGACCAGTAAGTAAATCCTTTTGGTGTATTAGAAATGTTCACTAGGTATTGAAAAAAGAAATGTTAAGCCCTTCTATACAATGAATCTAGACATAAAAAAAATGCCTTGAGTTTCTCAAAAAGTGAAACTTACATAGTTTTAAAAGTAATTAAGTCACAACAGTACTGACAATTTAACCATTTAACAAGTAGATAGCTCAGTCTGTGAGTTATCAAAAAGCCTCAACTTTAATTTGCACTTGCTTTCCTCTACCTAGCACCTAAAACACTAAGAAAAAAAGACATGAAGCATGTGTTACTTTGTGTACTTTGTTAAACCTCCATCATGCAAGGGAATTTTTCAGTACTTATGACTCTATCATCTCTGTAATAATTACATTACTTTCATCCTCTATAACTTGGAGGAGGGAGGTAGGCAATGTATAGTAATACAAACCTATCCACAAGTGATCTGTCATGGTTCAGGACCCTCATGACACTTACAAACTAGATGTTTTTTTTTTTCCAGATACACCTGAACACTATTATCTAAGTCACCTCACAACTAAGCAGGCTGTTCATCAATGCCTGACTTTATGTTAATGCCTTTGAAGAATTGTTGTTAAGTCATTAAAATACGTCTGTATTTAAATGTGTATACTTAAAATATTACATCATAATATTTATCTTGATTCCTACTCCAGAAGAGATTTGTGAGGAAGTCTGAAAATTAAACCAATCAAACATCATTCAGACTGACAGGTTAGGTTAACTGCATTAAGAGATTTTATAAAGATACTTTTCAAACAGAGTAGCAAAAATGAAAGGAGAGCTCAGTAGATACTGGTGTTGGTCATACTTATTCTATTACATATTTGAATGTAGTTACTTTACAATTAAAATACTTTTGTTTCCTTATTGATATTGATGAATCTATTCATCATTTATAATAAACCACACTTGTTTATCAAAACACTCAGAAAAAAGGTAGAAATCCACAATTAGAGAGCAACTCAATTTCAAATAAAGTCCAAGAAATTTAAGTAAAATTCCCAGTACAGATAAGACAGAAAAGCATCAAATCTAAAATGTTTTTAAAACGCCAAAAGAATGTAAAATGAGTCATTAAACGAACAATTCAAATAACTGAATTGTTCTTCATTTCCCACAGCCCAAATTTTAGCCAAATAATTACTATCTCAACATCTTAAGTAACACTACTAGGGTGGCTAGCTAAATAAGCATTTTTAAATGACTTCCTCAAAATTCAAGATGCTATAATAAATGTTCTACCACCGGCAGACGAGTATAAGTGATCAAATTAAAGTTATTTTTTTTAAAGACAGACGTGTGCATAATAGTCACTGATGTGATCACCTCGTTTTTTGTCCTGCTGACTTGTGTCTTCCTTTCTACCTCCAGTCTTACTGAAGGGTGAATTATTCCCTCGGCCGAGACCCCTTCTGCACATGTCCACACACACATGCACACACGCGCGCGCACGTGTCCCCCTAAACAGAGGTGATGCTCTGTCCCGGGCTGGAAGCACAGAACAAAGGCCGACCTGAAGGTACACCTCACGGTGGGACAGACAAGGCTAAATACCGAATCCGAAATACTGTGGGTGTGGCTCGCCTCGGGGGGCGGGGGAAGGCGAGGGAGCCCGGCCGGGCGCCGGCCTGGTCCTGCCCTCCCCCCCGCTTTCGCTTTGTGCTCACAATGCAGCTCCTGTACAGCGCTTCCCTCTCCCCGCCGCCGCCGCCATGTTAGTCGCTCTCTCCATGTGCCCAGGGCCCCAGCGCTACCCCCTCGGTTCGACCCAGACCCACCCCCACCCAGCCAATCCCAGTCGGTACAGCCTCCCTCCCAACCCTCCATCGGGTCCCCAGGGGCAAAACGCCGCTAGAGAATGTCTCGGGACCGAGACGAGCGAGAGGCCAAGGGGGGCACCGAGACAATTGAAACAAAGAAGGACGCGCAGCGGAGCCCCTCGAAC
This sequence comes from Cynopterus sphinx, assembly GCA_030015415.1. Taxonomy (NCBI): domain Eukaryota; kingdom Metazoa; phylum Chordata; class Mammalia; order Chiroptera; family Pteropodidae; genus Cynopterus; species Cynopterus sphinx. The sequence goes on from CM057383.1 coordinate 126,358,525, forward strand.
TGGGGGGAGGGCAAATCGCAAGCCTCCCAAACGGATCTAGGTGGAGAAACGCCTCTAGCTTAAGAAGCGAAATGCACTTCCCTCCCAAGGGAGGAGAGGCGGCCCCGGGCAGGCCGCGAGCGCACGGTGACGGCGCGGTCAAGCCCGCGGCCGCAGGCCGGAGGCCGCCCCAACTCCACGAGGCGGGCCGCGGGCCCGACACCGGGGCCGTGCTTCCCCCCGCGGCCCCGGGGGGGGCACGGGCCTGGATAACGGGGACAAGCGCGAGCAGTTAAATCTGGCGACAGGTCAGGTCCGCACCCCACACATCCCGCCCGAACGGCCCAGCGCACAGCAGGGGACGGTCATCAGGGGGCCCGGGGGACGGGCTGCGGCCGGGGCAGGGGTCAAGCACCCCCCAGGAGCCCGCTCTCTGAGCACGAAGCTCCGTGTACCGGGGACACTGGGTTCGGGGTGGGGTGCAGGGAAGGGCCGCAGGCGAGTGAAGGCGACAGCGGGCGGGGTGGAGGCAGCCAACCCTCCCTCCCCCGCCACCGCCGGCACCTTTTTCTTCTCCAGGTTGCGAAGCTTCTTGTCGATCACCCCGAGGATCTGCTTCATGGCCTCGGTCTGGACAGCGCCCGTGCCGCTGGCGGGGTGCTGGGCCGCGGGCGCCGGGGCGCCGGCCCCCCCGGCGGCCGCCGCCGCGGCCTCAGCGCCGGCGGACCCCGACGGCGGCGGGGGTCCGGACGCCTTGCTGCCGCTACCGCTGTGGCTGGTGGCCGAGGGCATCTTCTAGAGCGGGATGGGAGAGGAGAGAGAGCGGGCGGGGAGGACAAGAGCGGCGCAGTCGAGTCAGGCGGCGGACGGGGCGAGACGCGGGACAAAACGCGCAGCCGGCGGGAGCGCGGGGGCGGGGGGAGGGGGCCGCGCGCCGCCGGGGCAGGAAGGGACGCGGCCCGCGCGCGCGCCCGCCTCGCCAGCGGGGCGCCCGGCCCCGCCCCGCCCCGCGCCCTCCCACCCCCACCCCGCGCGCGCCGCCGCCTCAGCCCGCCCGCCCGCCCCGGGGGCACCGGGGCTCGCGCCGGGGGCGGGGCCGCGCAGCGCCGGCCAACGGCCCGGGCAACGGTCCCCGCCCGGGCGAGGGTGGGGAGGCCGAGGTCCGGGCTAAGGGTCAGAGGAGGGCGGAGATGCCCGCGGTGTGGGGGGAGCGGAGGGGGCGGGGGAGACTGGAGGAGCCAGCCCCTCGCGGAGGCGCCGCCGATCGGAGGTAAAGGACACTCGGGGGGCCAGCACCCCGTCTTCCCCTGCGGCGCCGCGGCCCCGGGGGGCGCTCACCGTGCGCGCGCGCGCGGAGGCCGCTGCAGATGTCGAGCGGGGAGGCGGAGGGGCCCGCGGTGCTGGCACGTCCCGGGCGGTGTCGTGCGCTCCCGTGGGCGCAGGGCGCTCCGACTCGTCCCCGCTGCACCGAGAGCCGCTGCTAGTGAGGCGGAGAGCCGGCGCGGGAGGGACTTCGCCAGCCGGCCCTCTGGGGCGCAGGGGGCGGCGCCGGCGGGGGCGGGGGCCTGCGCGGCGGCTCGGGCTGCCCGGCGCGAACGCCTGCGCACGGGCGCTCCTCCCTGGCTGCCCACCAGCCCTGCCCGGGCCTCCGTCTTGGCGGGGACGGCCCCTGGCGCAGGTCGGAACGGCCCCGGGGATGCTGCAGAAACGATGCCTCGAGATTTTAGCAAAATCGAAGCTAGGGTCCTTCAGGCGAAGTCGCTGGACGTCCAAACAGGGACAATAGGTGTCAAACAGCTGGATCTGAAGCTGGAGACTGCCCAGCGTCGAGCCCTTATGTGGTGGGGGCGGGGTGGTAGTGGCAAAGGTTTCCGCCGGTAAGGGGTGTGTGGGGAGGTGCAATCCCAGCTCCTAGAATGTCTCTTATGTGCAGAATAAGCAAACTTCCACATCCCAAAAAGTCTTGTAAAAAGACAAGTTCCCCCGCAAAATAATCACCCAGTTACCTAGGAGTTCTCTGTAGAACGCGTTGGAAATGAGCAAGATGGGAGGCTTTTTCAAAGTCTTAAAATTCCAGACTCGTTAAAAATCGTCGGCTATCTTAAGATTACATTTATCTAATAGTCCTGAGTATTTCAAATTAGACTTTTCTTCTGTTGTAGATTTACCTAACACTTTTAGAGACTGTTGAATGAAATACAAAACAATTTTTTGCTCCAGGAGAATTATTCTAGCCTTGTAATTAAGCTAGAGTCAGGGTGGGTGTGGTTGTGGGTGTGGCCGGTGAACAGAAAATAAACATCAGGAGCTGGAAGGAAATGTGTTAAAAGGAATATAATCGGTGGAAAATTTAGCAACATGATGTTGTATGACAACCGTAAATAACCAATTTATAACTTAAATTCCATGAAAAAGAGATTGAGGATTCTACCAAATCCTCTGTTCTCTGGAGAATAAAATGAGTAATACTGGCTAGCAACGGTGTATCCTGAGGGATCCTAAAGAAACAACTGCAGCCTCCAGCCTCAAGGTATTTGTTAGCTGCAAAGTCTGTTACCCATTCATTCAATTTAGTGGGCACCCTACTATGTGTTAATAACTCTTTAGTGCTCGAGATTGTGAACAAAACATCTTAACAGAGTGTGCATTCAAAATGGGGAGAAGATGAGTAAATACATGTCAGAGAGTGAAGTGATAGATAAAACAGGGTGGTCAGGGAAAGCCTTACTCTGTGGCACTTGAGCTAAGACTGAAGAAAATGAGGAAGAAGGCCAAGCAGTTACCTTGCAGGAAGAATTTTGCAGGTAAGGGGAATAACAAGTGCCAGGCAGGATCTGAAATGAGAGTGTGCTTGGCGGGTTCAAGGAACAGCAAGGACAGAAGAGATGAGGTCAAAGACATGTAAGAGGGCGAGTCTTGTAAAGCCTGTTAGGACATTGTAAGGACTTTGGCTTTTTCTGAGTGAAATAATCACTGTATGCATAGTTTTAAGCTTAGGAGTAACAAGATCAATCTGTATTTTAAATCTTCTTCTAATATATAAAGAAGTTACAGTAAATGTATTAGAGGTGAGGGGCTGGAGCAAGAGCAGACACTGGGGTCCCAAATTGGAGAGTGTTGGAAATAATACGGCCCAGAGATAGTGGTGGCCAACAACAGTGTTACAGTAAAGGTGGTGACAGTGGTTGGGTGCTTTATGCATTGTGATAGTAGAACCGACAGGATTTGCTAACCAGTTGTATGTTAGGTGTGAGAGAAGTTAGCTTACCTAAGGTTATTCAAGGTCTAAGTACCTGAACTGTGCTTAGTACTGTGCTAAACACTGCTAACCTAGAAGGTAAAAATGGATGTTCAGAAGCCTTTAGCTTTTAGTGTACTCAACCTGACCTCTGTCACTATGAAAATCTCAGCCCCACCCCAGAGCTACTTAATCTGCATTTTAACAAGATCATCAGTTGATTTATATTCATGCTGAATTTTTTTTGGGGGGGGGCAGGGAGGATCACTTCTTTATTCTTTAAAAATTGACCAGTGTTTTTAAGATCAGGCATGAAATACTCTAGCATAGCGGTCCTCAACCTTTTTGACACCAGGGACTGGTGCTCCTATGAGAATCTATGCCTGATGATCTGGGGTGGAGCTGAGGGTGATGCTAGCACAAATACGGATGAAGCTGTGCTGTGCGGCCCTGTTCCTCACAGGCCCTGGACCAAACCAGTCTGCATCCGGGGGGTAGGGGAACCCTGCTCTAGCAGGCAAATGCTCTCCACTCCTACAGAATCAAACTCAGTGATGGAGCCCAGCAATCTGCATTAACAAGTCTTCCAGGTGATTCTGATGCAAAACTATGAGAACAGATGACTTGGAGATCTCTAATGATTCAAGTTTGAGTTGAACAGGGTTTGTAAGGAAAGGCCTTACAAATCAGTGAGTTTGAGACGGAAAGGCCTCTTCTACCTTTTTTTTGGTACATTACACGGTAGCAGTTATGAATAGATTCATTGTCTGCTAAATTGGGCACAGGATAGATGACAATACAAATAACCAAGAATTTCGTCTGGGGGTCCATCCCACAGTTTATAGTATGTTGAGATAGGCTAGGTTATGCTGTAGTGACAATCTTGAAAGCTCTGTGACTTAAAACAGATTTGCAAACTATAGCCCCTGGGCCAAGTGGCTCTCCCATCTGTTTACTGGGGACATAGCCACATTCATTTATATACATATGGCCATTTTCATGTCACAGGAGAGCAGAGTTGAGTAGTTCTGACAATATGATGTGCAAAACCTAAAATACTGTCTCATTCTTTCTAGAAATTTGCCAATCCCTGGCTTAGGACAAATGACACATATTCATTATGGCTCTGCTCATGGTGGCCTGTCGGTACATTCAGGTTGGTGAGAAACCATAGTTCAAATGTTACCAATTACATAAGAAAGAACCTGGAATAGTCAAATATTCCAGACGTGTAGACGTGCGGCATGTGTGCTCACACCTCATTGGCCAGGAAGAGTCACGTGACCCCCGTCAACTGGAGAGAGGCCATTCTTATCTGATGCTTGGGAGGAAGGCAGCTGAACCACAGGTATTTGTTAACATACCTGTCGTGCTGTCACTTCTTACATCATCCCAATCCCAGTTCCTTGGTGTTCTGACACTCTTGTAGGCATTCGGTCAGCATGTCTGGAAATACCAGTAAATTTAAGGCAAAGCAGTGTCTTACCTATCCCAATGCCATGGTCCCAGTAAACCAAAATTGTCTATTTCCTACATGACAAAAAGGGGACTGAAGCTATGTTCATGTAAATTCTTAAGGCTTTACTGTTTTTTTTTTTTTTAACACTTTTTTCTAAAGCCATGTAGTAGTCAGGGTCATTATATTACTGAAGAAATAGAAAAATTAAAGGGTTTTCCTAGCAAACCAGTGAGAGAGCAGGATGTGTCTATAAACAGAAAACACTTTATCCAAAAAACCTTGGTATTAAAATTATGCCCAATATTGATATACTTTAATAACACAAATCTCCTAAGCTGACATTCGCTCACTTGATTCATTAGACGACAGCAATCTGAAGTCTCCATAGTCAAAGGAAGTGAATACTTATCTCAATCGTTTTGGCAAAATAGTTCAATTGCTTCCATTTGAATCACCCAATAAGCTAATGCCAAGTTTATTGGTAGCAAAAGAGGGGAGCTTTCATCTGAATTAACATTAACTGCCTTTCTACATCAGTTTGGCAGACACCTGGCCTAGGTGTGAACTACACTGTTTACAAAGCTAAGCCTCTTGTTTTTCAGTCATTTTAGAACTCAGCAGTAGACATTTCTATAATTTTTCCAGTACTGTCTTTTTTTTATGATAATGTCATAATTATGTGTTCATAAGCCACCATTAGACTCTGAGCTTTTCAAAGAAAGAAAGCACTTGTTTCATTTTCATCTCTGTATCATCAGAAGCAATAATGTGCCTGGCACAAATATTTTGTCAATAAATATTGCCTATAGTAACATAACAGTGTGGGATTATTATTATTTGTCTATACAAATTGCTTCTTTCTCATTACACTGTGGTTATCAACTGAAGTAACATTATTTTCCACTCTCTGTCTACCTTTTCTTAATTGTAATATTATACTTAGAAATATGCTTTATATTTTGTAGAGGTACAATATGTCCAGTATTGTTTTTTCTCAGATTTCACAAAATACTGTTGTTTCTTATTGAATGCTTTTAGAAGCTATGCACTATTTTTAACACAAAAGCAAAAATAGTTTGACCACAGGCATTAAAATGTTTTATATAATTACTTAGTTGAATCGTCTGTTCTCTTGACTTGATGTTTCCATTTCAGTGGTTCTCAACCTGTGGAGATTTCACACACCCCCAAGTACATTTGGCAACATCTGGAGGTATTTTTAAGTTGTCACAACTTGTGGGAAGGTACTACTGACATCTACTGAGTAGAGGTCAAGGATGTTTCTAAATATCTTGCAATGTGCAGAACAACACAGAATTCCAGGTTAAAATGCCAACAATGCTGAGGCTGAGCAACTACATCTAAAAAATGTAGTCATTTGTTTCAGCACTTGACAAGTAAAAAGATTGAGATGACACTGGCAAAAATAAGTTTTTAGGAAGTGTGAAAGGACGCAACACTAAACCATAAACATAATCATCTTGTGTCTTGGCAACTGATGCGTAATCACAATAGTTTCCAGGCAATATCTAGTATATAAGTTATTTCTCCCACTAAAACATGCAACTCCACAAAATTTTAGAAGGAATAAAACTTTATCCCAAAGTTACATACATACTAGGAGAATATAAATATAAAGGTAATTAGCCTATTCAGGATTGTTTCTACAACTGGTCAGGATATGTATTATTTCAGGAATAATTTTCACATCTAAAAGTAACTCCCTCTAATGATTCATCCTTTGGGCATTCACATTTTTCTTAAAAAAAATCTCAGTCTAATAACTTGATTTAAAGGTCTCCTCAGCACCAAATCACTAAATTAAAGACATGAAAAATGTTACAGAAAGATGTTGGTCCTGAGTTATTTATATTTTTCCTGTATACATTTCCAGAAGGAGTAGACTTTGCAAAAGGGAGAGGTATGGAAGGCCCCACCCCTGTCTCATCCTTTCTTTGGTGTTTCTGAAAGCGAGCGAGACCCACCACCTTCACCTGGGAGAATGAAGATTCCGAAACTCCACCCCAGATGTTACATCGACATCCCAGAATCTGAGACCTAGGAATATGCATTTTAATCAAAAGCAGAATCCTTTTGGCACAAGTTTGTGATTGTGCTCCATGAAGTAGTGCACTTATTTTCACAAAAATAAGTACCATAAATGTTCAAACAAAAATTCTTATTTTCATAGAAACCTCTTTTTTTCCTTCCCAGTAAGTGAGGATCTCTTAAGTAGAACATGTTGACAATCGCCAGGTAAGTGGAAAAGGACAGAGTCGCTGATTCAGGAAGGAACAATCAGATTCCAAAATGTTGAAAGAAATATGCTGAGGAAAGAATCCATGCAGAGTGGTGAATAGAAGGTTAGGGGAGGGAAAAGGAAGGTGACTCAGCAAGTCTATTGTGCCTAATATACATTATTCTTGAAAAGCTGATGCTAACAAAAAGGAGCAGGAATTCGAGCAGTAGTACTAAAACTTGAGTGTGCTTCAGCATCTCCTGGAAGGCTGTTTAACCACCACTGCTTGGGCTTCACCTCCTATGTGTCAAGATTGTGTGGATCTAGGGCAGCCAATAATTTACATTTCTAACAAGTCCTTCAGTGATTTTGATGCTGCTGGTGTGGGAACCACATTCTGAGGAGCACAGGTTAGAGGCATTAAAAAAATTTTTTTTTTATTTGAAACTATTGGAGCAAGGAACAAACTAAAGGGAAGAAGAAATTTTATAGAGTAATCGAAGGTGACAGTACTATACTTTGTTTTATGCTGCTACTTTTTGTATTTTCCTCTTCAAGAGGCCAAAAGAGAAAAAATAGAAGAGGATATTGGACAGGCTAGGAAGAGGAAAGTAAGGAAAGAAACAGCAACCTTTTCTCTAGGCTCTTCTTGTCTAAACCAAATGCCTCTGGCAGCCCTATCGTACTGCAAGATCATATTCCTTGGCATTCTTTGGAGTTAGAACTGGTGACACTTCTGTCATGAATCCTGCTCTAACGTCTGCCTAAAGAGAGGCCAGTTCTTTAGGATGGCACAGACTGGTTTGAGGGGAAAAATAATACAAATCATGTTTTTAAAACTCTTTGTCTTTCAAAATTGCAAGTGACAAGCTTATTGCTGATAATTCAGATAAAAAGTAAATTGTTTTTCAAAAAAGTAAAATGTAACAGTTTAATGTGTTATAAAACAGCTTTATGGAGATACAATTTATATACCATAAAATTCACCCCTTTAAAGTGTACAGTTCAGTGGTTTTTAGTATAAGTCACAAAGTAATGCAACCATCACCATTGTCTAATTTTAGTACATTTTATCACCCCCAAATTTACATGTACCCACTGTGTTATCACTCTCCATTTATCTCTTTTCCCAGCCCCTTCCTGGCTACCACTAATCTAATTTCTGTCTCTATGGATTTGCCTATTCTGGACATTTTATATAGATGGGACCACACAATTTGTGACCTTTGTATCTGGCTTATTTCACTTAACATAATATTTTGAAGATTCATCCATGTTGTAGCATGTATGTCATCCTCTTGTGGCTGAGTAATATTCCAATGTGTGGATGTACTACAATTTGTTTTTCTATTCATCAGCTGATAGATATTTGGATTGTTTCACTTTTTGGTTATGATGAGTAATGCTACTGTGAACATTCATGTATAAGATCTTTTGTGTGTAAACATATGTTTTCAATTCTTTACATATATAGAGTAGAATTTCTGAGTCATGCGGTGACCCTTTCTGAGCAACTGTCAAACTGTTTTCCAGAGCAATTATATCATTTTACACTTCTACCATCCATGTATGAGACATTTAATTTCTTCACATCCTCATCAATACTTACTATCAATCTTTTTCTTGTAGCCATTCTTGTCAATGTATGTCAGTGAGAAAGTGGTATCTCATCATGGGTTTGATTTGCATCACTGGGGATCTTTAAACAAGGGTTACCTTCTTCCCTGCTTTGAGTGGCTTAGATGTAATTTTGCCAGAAAACAGGGGAAATACAAATATATTTCAAGGTCTCTTTTACCTTTATGGTTAGAATTGTCACAGCCCTGGCATCTACATTTCTAGTCAATGCTCTGAAATACTTAGCTAGTGAGTCCTTGAGAAAGTACCAGAAAAATAATACTACCAGTGGGTAGACATTCAAACATGTCTGGTGATTAGGACTTGACTTAAACTTAGCAAGGTACAGAGTCACTTACCTAAAAAGATTGATTTTAGCATTAAGGAGACTTCTTAGCTTTTTATTACCTCTCCAGTAGTCTGTTCACTCAACAAACACTTCCTTAGCACCTTGTGTGTGCCCGAGGCACTGTACCTGTTGATAAATAATGCTGAATAAAGCATAGTTCCATTGTCTCAAGAAAATCAATGATGAGAAGGATAGACAGATATAAAAAGAAATAAAATTCAATGTCATGAACCTCAATGAGGTACTATACTACACAGTCACCAAAATCACTAAAACTTAGAAACTGAAATGGACAGACAATGGCAAGAATGTAAACCAACAGGAACTCTCATACACTATTGATAGGGGAATAAATTGACCCAACCACTTTAGGACAGTATCTGGCAGTATCTCCTAAAGCTGAGTATTTATATTCCCTATAATCCAGAAATTTTGAAATTCTGCTTTTAGATACATTGTCAAAAGAATATGTATGGTAACTGAAAGACATGGACAAGAATCTTCATAGCAGCCTCATTCTTAATAGCCAAAAATGGAAATAATTCAAATGTCTATCAATAGTAGAAAAGGATAAATAGTGTGTCCATACAATGGAATACTACACAGCCATGAAAATTGGCAAACCAATTTACTGGTAACATCATGGACAAGTCTTAACAGGCAGAATGTTGAATCAAAGAAGCTAGATACAAAGAATAAGAGTTTTAAAATTGACAAATTAATTTATGATAAAGTAAATCAGAACAGCGGTCAGTCACATTTGAGGTTCAATAATGACTGGGATGAAGCACCAGAGAGACTTTGGGGGTCCTGGCAGTAATCTATTTCTTGATCAGACTAGTATTTACACAGGCATATCTATACTTTATACAGACCATTGAGCTGCTGCATGCTTATACTTTGCACACTTCTGTAGGCTTCTACTTCAACAAAAATATCTCTTTAAAATATTTCAGTTTTTTATGAGAAAAAACCCAAAACCTGTACAAGAAAAAGAGGTGGCTCGTAAATGGGAATGATTAACTCTTTATGGGAGGGAATCAGGGAAGGCTCTCTGGAGATGTCACCAGAACTAGGTTTTGAAAGATAATTTTTACAAGCAGACAAAAGTAAGTAAAGGTAAGAAGAAAAGCCTTGCAGGCGGTTGGAGCAGAATGCTCAAAAGCACATGGAGACATAAAACGTATGGTACATTTTAAGGATCTTAAGCAGTTCTATATTGTTGGTATATTATTTTGCAGGAAAGAGGATGCAGATGATAAGACTGTCCAGGTAAGCAGTGACCAGGTCATGCAAATCTCTTTCACCCCAGCTAAACAGCTTGTGCTTGAACTGTAGGTTTTAGACTTTCTATGGAAATGTATTACCCTGAAGTTCTGATTAAAATTGTGGGCTATCTCATTGGAAACATGCACATGTAAAATGCTGCATATAACTCACAATTTCTCTGATGCCCATTCATTGACTCCTGCTTTATACATCTCAGAAAAAGAATTCTGTTCTTACAATAGACAATGGGAATTAAAAGAGCTTAAAACAGAAGTAGGAGCAGATTTATATTTTAGATCAGTGAATGCAATATGGGGGTGGATTGGAAGTTGAGCCAGGGTGACCTGTAGGAACTGATTAAAATGGTAAAAGAACAGATACAGGCTTGAACTAAGTGTCAGAGCTGAATTCTAAGGATTGCTGGCAGACTAGATGTGAGGGTTGAGGGAGAAGGTAGCTTATGGGATTCTCCTATGTTTCTAAACTGAGTTAATGGTCAGACTAGTTAACAAAGACAGGAACCACATCTGGGATATTTTGGTTAAAAATGAACGTCTTTCTCAGAAAGTAGACTGTACCCTAACTCCTTAGGTTTTAAGTATATCCTGATTTGTGTTGGGGTTCGGGCTCCTGGCCTCTGGAGACATCCTTTCCGTTTGGGCCAGATGTGCTGCAGGAGTAGACGGGCAGGGACAAATCAATCTGCTTGCACTAATTCCAAAGGGCATGAAGACTTTGGCTTGGGAAGTGTAAGCAGATTCTGTCCCATACCAGCTCTCCTTATCCATGTGCATGAACTCAAAGAGCTGCATGAGGGAAGAGCTTTGGCTTTGGGGTCCTAGGCCTACCATGGCACTGAGCCATCAGAGCTGAATATAACCCTTGGAAGGAAAGTTTTGTTTTCTTTTTCCTGTACTTCTAGAACTGAAACACAGTTGAGCCTCGATCATGAAAACGCTTTCTTTTGAATAAGGATTTCCCTGGGCTATTTGGCAGACATTTGTACCTAGTCACTGTGAACCATACAGCAGTAGATAAGGAATACCCAAGGACAGAGGACCTGTAGAGTCTGGTGTTTCACCGATGGTCACAGCAATCAAAAGAATATAAACAGGTTTTCCAAGTCCATTAAGACAATCTGAGCCTCTGGAATCTGAAGTTATCACAGAAGGGTGACAAGTAGAGGCTCCACATCATCTGATTTGAACATTAAGAGGAATGTGACCTCATTTTGAACCCCACGGGAGTGAAACAGGATATATTGGTTTAATCAGATCTGCATTTTTAGAAGATCGTTTTGGCTGCTTTATAGAAAATAAATTGGAGGGAGGCAACTATGGATGCAAGAATACAAGAGGCCACTGTTCTCTGCGGTGGTGGCTTGAACCAGAGACTGGCAAGGGAAATGGAGGGATGTTGAATGGGCTTAATATATGTTCCATATATATTAGAAGGAGAATAAATAAAATGTGGTAATTGATGGGGTATGAGGAGGTGGTGAGGGAAGGAGAGGAATCACAGATGACTCCTGGGTTTCTAATTTGGGCCTCTGGGTGGATGGTAGAACCGTCTCTGCAGAAGAACCAGATGGGGAGCTAGGAGATGGAAAATTCAATTTGTTAAATGTTACATTTGTAGGTTTTGTGAGACATCCAGATGATTTGCTAAGTCAGGTCTGGAGTTCAGAGGAGAGGTCTTGGTTAAACATTTAACGTGGGATTCATTCCCATATACGTAATAATTGAAGCTACAAGGTAAATAAAATCTACTGAGATATTAAAGAGAAGTTGACCCAGGACAATGCCAGCATTTAAGGCTAGTGTCAATTAGGAAAGTCAGTACAGGAAACTGAGAAATGAAGGAAGAAAACCAGGGGAGTGTGCCATCACAGATATCAAAGGAAGGGATTGTTCTAAATAGTTGACTGTGTTAAATGATTCTAAACAGTCAAGATGGAATCCAGAAAGTATGTCGATTTTAGCTGAGATGAGTTACACTAAGCATATTAAACAACTGGTATGAGTTGGGTACAAACCCATCACAATGGATATGAGTCTGGTATGGGAGATGGGTACGGAGAACCTCACTATGCCTGGTATTAAGCCCTTAGTTGCTAGATGATGGGGAGCCAAGGGGGAGGGTTCAAGAGTGAGAGGGGAAGAACTATGAGGTGAGTTGAGGAGGCAGCCCTTTATAAAACTGGTACAAAAGTATTCCAATAAGTTAACATGAAGTACAGACGTACTTGTCTGACATTGCTCAGTATTTTCTATGGTTTACCAGCAAGAGATGATTGGGGACCCTGGTGAGAGATCTTTAAGTGGAATAGTGTCTGCCAAAGCCAGGTTCAAGTATGTTGGCAAAAATAAGGTGATTGGAAAATAGAGAGTGGATATAGGCAGCTTTTCCAGGATGTGTGGCTTTAGGACAGAGTGATGGCCAGAGGAAGAGGTGGAAGAGATCATTTATTCTGAACATGCTGGCAGAGGCTTGAGCATGCATGAAAGGCAATCACAGAGGGAGAGGCCACAGCAGGGATACTTCTTTAGTATAAATAGACTGGAAGAAAATAATTTTATAGACATGCCAGCCAGAAATTGAAGGAATTCTTGCATGGCATGGTGGAGCTTTTTTTTCCTGTGAAGTAGGAGGTGAGGGTTATTTGCTGAGAATAAGGGGAGCTGTAAGGGATCGGAAGTTTAGTCAATGTAGGAAGATGAGTGGGCTGGTGCCTGGGGATTTGCATTAGGAGTTTCCATGATGTGGATGATGCTGGTTCAGCCACCACACTTGTGGAGAAAAGTGCAGAGAAAGTGCATAGTTAACTCCCTAGTGGAACACCTTTATCTTCCAGTTGGACCACAGCAGAATTGCCTCACCATGTCCCAGCTCTATCCACTATGCCTTGCCCAGAGTATAATATCTACACAGTACCCAGAGTGGTTTGGTTTGTTTTGTTTTGTTTTGTTTTGTTTTGTTTTGTTTTTAAGAAAAGTAAACCATTTTGATCAATTTCTTAAAACTCTTCAGTGGCTTCTTTGGAAGAAGCAAAGTCTCAAGTCCTCATTTGGGTCTATAAGGCTTTCATGTGTGGTCCCTGGATATCTTTCCAGTCTCATCTTCTACCACTTTCTACCTTCCAGTCATGCTGTCACATTGCTCTTCCTTTGACAGGCAAAGCACACACTCACCCCAGGATCTTTGCACCTGCTCTTTTCTGGAGTGTCTTCGCATGCCTTGTTCTCATGTCATTCAGGTCTCTGCTTAAAAGTCACTTCCCTAGCGATGCCTTCCTTGATCATTGAGTCTAAAATAGCACCATCCTCCTCTCCCTGCCCTCCCATCCCTGTCACTTTCGGTCCCCCTTTCTGGCACTTAACTTTTCCTCAAAGCACTTACCATGACCTGACATATATTAAATAACTATGCACCTATTTTCTGCCACCTCACCCATCCCTAGGCAGGATTTAAACTACCCAAAGCCAAGGTCATGATTTTGTATCTTCACTGCCCATAAAAGCACTTGTCACAAAGTGGTGTTTGTTGATGGTTCGACGTCAGCCATGATTGAGTTTTGCCAGAGTAGTAATAACAGGTCAGAAGGACAAAATAAGTGAAGATACTTGCAAGACTGACTGAAATGACAGACCATCCAATCAAAGCTGGGTAAGGGACCAAGGAGACAACTCCATGAAGAGAGTTAAAGGGTAATTTTTAGAGCTGGAGGTTGGAGAATGGTCATAGTGGAGAACAGCTAGTCAAGCAAACTATAATCTGTGGGAATCTGTGGCTGGGAAGAGGTTGCTTGTATTTATGACTTTGGAGGTAAGGCAGTTTCCAGGGGCACAAGTTTTGTATGTAACTATGGGAATCACTGGTAGAAAACAAAAGAGAAGGTCATTGGAGATAAGATGGTCAAGAAATTGAGAGACTCAGGTGTTGGCCATCACTGTGGGCTTTGAAGTAGCTTAGGATGAACTTGGTACAAAAGATCTGAATGAGGAGAAGGGGGCAGGGTGGTATAACCACAAGGCATGAGCCTCAAAGGAGCAGGAGTTTTTACAAGTAGGTGGAAAAGTAGTAATGGTCTAGAAATACTGACGGAGAGAAAGGAGGACAAGGAGTAAATACTAAACAGATGCAAGTAAATAGTAAATAGGTGTGAGTACAGATTCACCACCATAGAGGGCTGCTGTGGAAAAGAGCAGATTTCAATTAATGCAAGGAGGTAGGGAGAACATTCTTGGAAGATATGGAGGATAAGGGAGAAATTTGTCAATCACAGAAAAGCTGCTCCAGAGGGTGCACTGGGGAGCAGGGGGTGGGGGTGGGATGCATAAGAACAGTGTGGAACTGATTTAGGAACAAGGAAATATAGAGTAGAATGAAGATGATGTTCTCAGACTTTAATGTGCATCAGTTATGGGGAGGGCTTGTTAAAACAGATGGCTAGGCTCTGCTCCCACAGTTTCTGACTGAGTAGATCTTGGGTGGGGCCCGAGAATTTGCATTACAAGTTCCCACGTGCTGTGGATGCTTTGATCTGAGGACCACACTTTTAGACTACAGGTGTAATGAAAGACCAGTGACTGGTGAGGCAATGAAAACAGGGATGAGAGTGCAGAGTGAATTAGTTCCTACAATCTTCCTGGAGGATGTCAGGTTCTGGGCTGATGGATGGAAGGTCCGGCTCCGTTCACTCTAGGTGGTATCAGCTTAAAACCAGTGGCCTGAGTGCATTCAGCTTCAGATGGTGTGAGGGTCTGGTCTTAATTTAAATGATGTCAGTGGAGTCCCAGAGAAGATGCCACTGAGTCCAGTAATCTTTATCATGGGGTCTAGCACAGAGCAGTGCTACCTTGTGAGTTGAAAGATATTTATACCAAGTCCAAGTGGCCTCAGACTGTGTTCAAATGGAATTGTTAGGGCTTGGATTGTGAAGTCTCAGCAGTGATATAATCAGGCTCCTGGTTCCACTAAAAGGTAGTGATAGTGCCTAACACAACTAAGCACTGCCAGGCATAGACAACTTGATCAGAACAAAATGGTGGAGAGCTGCCAACAACTCTTAGGTCTCAGACTTCACAAGCTGGATGATATAAATGAACTCACAATACCTCCCATACGCCAATACTCCTAATCTTGATGTTCCAAGACCTTACCTAATTGACTAGCAGGAATTCAAATTGTTTCTGGCATTTTTCCTGACAATATTTGGGAAGGACTGGAGAACTGAAATTTGGGGTATTCATGTAATATTTGAGGATGATATGGTATCAGATTTACCTCTCTCCCATTTGCAAAGTTCCCAGGGAAAATACACATGTCCATGAATCACTCCTGGCCAGCATTTGCTGCTAGCCTGCTAGTAGAGGGAGAAGTCATGTGTATCCTTTCAGGCAGAAACACTAGTGTGTGAGTCAGAATAAAGCTGGAAGTTCAGTCTGAGCAGAATGCAGGAACTACAGTAGAAAAAGGAGTGGCCTTTTGAGTTAGAGCCCAGCCAACCCTCTGGAGACTGCAGGTGGAATCCCCCCTGGCACCAAAGATAAAGGGATCAAATGGTCTTCAGAGGAAGCTAATGACCCAAAGTTAGCCTATTAGTCCTCATGAAAAGAGTTAAACTAATCCCACTTCTGTTACTTCTCAAGATGAGACTGGAATGGTTTGGGGTCTTTCCCTTTAATTGGCTGTGGGAACAGAGTGTGGCCATCCGTAAAAGCCTGTGTGTACCTGGCTCAGGGCGAGAGCAGGGCAAGCCCTTACAGAGTCAGGGACCTGTCAGGACATCACATTTCTGTCTGGTAGGTCTTTAGAAGTTCTAAAAGTGTTGTGCCATGTACCCTGTGGGCATGCTAAAGTTAACTGGAAATTAGGGCAAGTGAACACGGCTTGGCAACAGGATTTGAACATGCTCCCAGAGGTTCTCCACTGTGGGGTTTAGGGGATTGGAAATCCATTCATTCAAATAAATATTTATGACAGCACAGCAGAATCACCAGGGGGCCCTTCCCTTCCCCCCACCCCCAAACACATACGTCTCTGAAAGTTTGCTCTGCACAGTCCTTCAGAGGCTGTTTCTTTCTACACACTGTGCCTGAAATCCAGGTAACACAAAAAGGATGAGTGATGATAATTGCATATGACTATATATTAAACTGGATTGTTTTTTCCTAGTCCCAGGTAATCTACCCTAATCAAACATTCTCAATAACTTAAATTTTTTTATTAGTTTTAAGTATACAGTACCTTGCTTAGACATTTATGTAGTTCACAAAACAATCCCTCTAATTGTTCCTTCTCTCCTCTTGTTTTCCACCTAGCCAATATCTTAATGCTAACTGCATTCCCTGTGCTGTGCTCCCCATTCCTGTGACCATCTATCAACTACTAATTTGTACTTCTTTAACCCTTCACCCTGTTCTCCCAGCCCCGCAACCCTGCATCCCCTCTGTCTGTCACCAAGTTGTCTTCTATATTGGTGAGTCTGTTTTTGATTAGCTTGTTCTTTTTGTTCCTTAGATTCCACATATAAGTAAAATCATACGATATTTATCTTTCTCTGACTTATTTCACTCAGCATAGTAACCTCTCAGTACATCTATGTCATTGCAAATGGTAGGACTTCTTTTTGTTAATGGCTGAGTAATATTCCATTGTATATATGAACCATCACGTCTTTATCTAATCATCTGTTGATGGGCATCTGGGTTGCTACCATATCTTGGCTATTGTAAATTGTGCTGCCATGAATATTGCGGTGCACAGATCTTTATGAATTATTGTTTTGGTTTTTTTGAGATAAATACCCTGAAGTGCAATCCCCGGATAAAAGGTATATCCATTTTAAATTTTTTGAGAAACCTCCAGACTGTTTTCCATAGTGGCTGTACCAATTTGCAATCCCACCAACAATGTATGAGGGTTCCTTTTCTCTGCATCCTCACCAACACTTGTTCTTTGATTTATTGATGATAGCCATTCTGACAGATGTCAGGTGATAGCTCATTGTTGTTTTAGTTTGCATTGCTCTGATAATTAGTGACCTCGAGCATCTTTTCATATGTCTATTGGTCATCTGTATTTCCTCTTTGGAGAAGATTTGTTCAGGTCTTCTGCCCATTTTTTAATTGGATTGTTTGTTTTTTATTGTTTTGAGTTCTAATAACTTTTCTGTAGAAATCGTTAATGAAGCAATTATTATTTTTTGAGAAAAAAAAATAAAGAAATAAACCCTAAGTAAAGTTGAGTACTTACTTTCTCAGACTTAAAAAGAAATCTAGTATGAAACACTGCTAGTCTAATTCTGATTGGAAGGACTAAGTAGTAATGATTATGGCTACCATTCATTCACCTTTTACCAAGTGCCAGGCACCTCACCTGTGCTCTCATTTAATGTACACAACAATCCAGTGAAGTGGGTGTTATGTAACCAATAGGAAAGAACAGAGACTCAGAATGTTTAGCTAAGATCTAGAGCTACAATTTAGGTCAAAGTAACAGAGGCTTTGTCTGGTGTTGGGCCTAAAATTTAGAGAGCAAGAAAACTGTTATTTAAAAGACTGTACATTTTTAAGTCTCTTCTTTCTTTAGGAAATTTTCTCTACCTTTATCGCCCTACATCTGGCTTCTGCAGCATGCTCTCCTGTATGCTGGGGCATAGCTAGCTTTGTCTCTGTGAGAACCCTCACACCCTTCCACTTCTGTTTTAAAGATGAGTGCCATGGCCATTGCCATGATGCTAGATTTCTACCCAACTTAATGTTGGTCTTTAAAGACCAAGGAAACTGTCCTTTTTTTTTCTCTTCCTCTTGCCCTCTTCCTTTCTAAAATTAAGCTTCTGCTACTTCTCTAGAAAACTATTCTCATCTGACACTAAATTTTACTATAGCTTGCCAGACTGAACTGCTTGCACCTGAAGTTTGTTGCATCTACTCCTGGATGTTGCCTGCTCAAGCCGCTGAAAACTATCCTGTGTGAAGAGAAGTTTCTGTTCAGCACTGTCTCCCGGGGCTCTGTCTCACTACCTGCTGAGACTCTGTATGGTCAGGCTGAGGACTGGAGCTGATGGTCTTTACCCCACGTAATCTTGCTCTAAGCAAGATCACCCTCAGTTCCCTAAGCCAGGCATACTCAGCATCCCCAAAACTGCCATTCTCTTGAAAGCTACCCTCAAAGAGGTTGAACCAGGGCTTTTTTTGTAGATCAGGAACTTTCATTTTCCTTTGCGTGGCACAGAAGAAAACCCTCTGGTCCACATTCTTTCTTTCCTCATGGGGAGTTTTATCACAGTGATTTTTTTTTCCTATCACAAACCCCCAAGGGTCACCCAAGTCCACCCTGGCAGATTTTAGTAACTTCTAGTTTCAGAGTAAAAGGATTGAGGACTTGATCTTCTCCATAAGATTACAGCTCCTGAGATGAGGTAAGCCCAAGCTGATGATTCAACAACTGTCTCTCTGAGGGAAAAGTATGTGCATGCATGAATATATGTGTGTAAATGTTATACATGTGTGTTCCTTTTACATATTATTGCTATAAAAGATGAGTAGTGCACAAAATACAAATAAGTTATCTAATGATTTCTATTATAAATTCTATGTGGCAATTGATTCTCACAAAATGCTTTTGTTGATTTTTACCTAAATCTTAACATCCCCACCAACCAATGGTCACAACTAACAAACAGCAAGTTGTTTAATAGTTTGGTGAACATTGGTTAATAGTTTGTTTCCTTGTCGTTCACTATAAGATGAAAGTGAAAATATGAAAATGTCTGTTGGAACTTCACTTGTTTATTGATGACGATATTGACTTCTATACTGAATGAGATAGTTTTTAAATACTGGAGAAATATTTCTTCAATTGTTTATGCTACTCACATGAAATGGTTACTAACACCACACTCTTTTGTTTAAACTGTATTATTAACCTTTTCTCCATTGCTTTCTTAAATATAGACAATCAAAAAAAAAAAATCAAACCCCAATGTGTCATATTTGCTGATTTCTATCACGTGAGTACTCTCACCATGGCCAATTATAAGCAAACAATGAGATGTCACCAAATTCAGAGTTGGGAAGAGATGCACCATAGAGCACCATTAAAAATTATTTCTACCATTACAGATAAAACAGATGTAAATGTCCTCGAGCATATAGATAATAGTAGAAAGTAGTAAAACAATTAGAATATAATGAGTTTTGAGTATTTATTACCTTTTTTAAAAATCTATTTAATGTATTAAATTAAATTCATTAAATTTATTTAGTTTGTATAATTTAAAATTTAATAATGACTGTTTAACGACTGGCTTGCAAATTTTCTAAAAATTTAACAATCAGCTCTAGCAAGTTGGTAGAAGCTGGCTTCTCCAATACACCAATGGGTAAAATGAGTAAATCGGTAACAATCAGCTAAGCATTGTTTTTAATCATCAGGATCGTATACATATTTCCTATTTAGAGTATATGTGATGGTCGTTAGTGCTATTCTTAGGAAGTATTTCTACCTCTTCACTTATGAGCAGAGAAGTATGGTTAAGATTATACTTTCCTGTCTTTTTGGAATTAAGGGCGGCCAAGTTACCTGTTTAGCTAGAAAAAAAAAAAATGTGGTTTGAAATAACATGGATCACTTTGGGGTGAGAACTTTAAGAACTAATATAAAATTTGCCATTTTCTCTTTTTTCCTTCACCAGTAGAGTAAGGCAGGCCTGGAGCAGACCCTTCCACTAACACCCAATGAACATGGAGTATGAATGAGAAACAAATTGTTTTAAGTTGCTGAGATTTTGGATTGTTTGTTACTGCAGCAGGACCTACAGGGTACCCTGAATGATGCAGTGCTTACTATTTAAAGGAATCTGGCATGTTAGAGAGACAGATATTACAAATTACTTATTCTAATTTATTTTAGACTTGAAATTTTAAGTTGAAGTATGTAAGATGATTTTTAACAGAATTAGACTCTTTATAAGAGAAGCTGATTTATTACATTGAGTTTGATTTATTACATTTATAGGGATTGCTGAAGTACTTAAAAAGATTTTGCAAATAAGGTTTGTAAGTCCTTTCTGTAAATTATTTGAAGTGCTTGGGAGGTGGGGATATTATGCAAATTTAGTTTAAAATATTAAATTGGATTTCATTAGTATATTTGTAAATTCAAGACTGGTTATTTGGGAGAATTTAATCTGTTAAACTTTAAGAAATTAAATATCAAAAAACATTACTAGATTTATAAATAAATTAAGATTTATAAATTAAACTTAAAAACCTAAGAAAAATGTTTTTAATATATAATTTTAATAAATTGAATATTAATTTACAGCCCAAGTAACTGTAAATAGTCCTTTGTAAGCAAACTAACTTTGATCATTTTTAAAAACTCAGTTAATGACCATTCTTCATAATTTAGGATTTAGTAGAAAGAATATTCAACTAAAACTTGAGACCAGAGTTCTGTTTCTGGCCCAGTCCGAAAGTAATTAGTGCCTTTGAAGAAGCCAAATGAGAATGCTTGGTTGGATGATCTTTCTGATTAGATCATTTTTATGATGCCATCTCTTTTGGCTATTGTTATATAACAAAGAATCACAAAATTGAATGGCTTAGAACAACAACAACAAATTTTTAATCCCTCTCAATTTTGTGGGTTGACCAGGCTCAGCTGGGTAATTCCTCTGCTCCTGTGATGTCAACTTAGACTGCGGTCATCTGGGGGCTCCACCCAGCCAGAATGTCCAAGATGGCTCACTCCGCATGTCTGGCATCCTAACAAGGATGGCTGGAAGGTTGAGCTCAGTGGGAATGCTAGGAGGGATTGTCCTTTTTCTGCCTCCAGGTAGTCTCAAGGTTTCTTCCCTACCACATGGCCTCTCCAACAGAATAGCCAGACTTCTTTTCATAGTGTTTCAGGCTCCTCAATGTGCAATGCAGAAACTGTCAGACACTTTCAAGGCTTAGGCTCCAACTGGCTCCACATCACTTCTGCTGCATTCCATTGGTTAAAGCAAGTAGCAGGGACAGCCCACATTCATTGTGGGAGGGGACTACACAAGGGTGTGACTACTAGGAGGAATTGTTATTGGCGCTATCTTCTTAGGCCAGCTACCATACCTCCTAATGCTAACATTCCATGACTTATTTCCATCACCCTTTCTTTGTCAGTACTCCTTCCTCACTCTGACAGATGGGGGCATTTTAAGTATATAATCTAGTGCATGATTTTCACAGATCTTATTTAGTTGTTGCATTAGAGTGAAATATGTGTATGCATTTGTGTGTATTTGGATGTATCAAAAGGATAGTGAAAATATATACTCTTAAAATTTAATTTTGTTTATTTGTGCATTTGTGTTTATAGATGATCTATTTTATTGTCTTATGGAGTCCCAGAAAAAAGAACTCAAAAAGTAATATAAAAAGAAAGAAAAAATATAGCAATAAAATATGTATATGTGTGTAGGTGTGTGCAGGCATATTGTGTGTGAAGATATTTACCCAAGAGAACTGTCATTTGTTTTAGTTTTGGGGTTGCCTTTGGAGTTGACTCCTTGGTTTGGGGAATTTTACCACAACGGGCTCTTCATTTATTTATATAGAAGGCAAATATTCACCCACTGATCTCCAAGAAAGCTATGCAGCTCACTTTGAATCTGCATGCTTATGCTACAGACTGAGATTTTGTGTTCTGCTTAGTAATGCAAATTGAGCTTGCATTTAGCCAGTCTGTGACTTAAAAGAAGGAAGAGAAATTGCTTTCTACAATTTTAGTGATTTGATTTCACTGTTCAGAGAGTCGAGGGAAGTACTGGGACTATCCTATCATGATTGCTTTATCTGCGTGGTGGGGTCTACCTTTGATCTGGAAGAATTTAAGAGTGACAGCTGTGTACTTGTTTGAAGCAAATACATCAGATTGAAACAACTGGTGGACTTCAAAACCTTTCCTGACCAAGCTGTCTAAGTAATTACTGAGAGAAGTAGTGATGGCAGCAGTGAAGCAGCATTTCCCAGGACTGCCCAGGAATTTCCAGGTGACAACATTTAGTAGGCCCCACAGGCATCACGGAGAATGGGCATCTGCGAGGGTGAACCTCAGGAGATGGGTCTTCCTATAAGTCCAAGTCCTTTATGTTTGACTGTTATGAGATGTGACCTACATTATACTCCAAACTGGTAAAGTAGAATATTTCAGATATATTTTAGACTTAATCTTTTTTTATTAGAATTTTTGTTTTTTTAATTAAGTACAAGCAGAATTCCATTTGCAATGGCATATTGAACATCTTTATAATTAGCAGTACCAACCTAGATAGATGGGCTTCTATTGCATTAAATTTTTTTTTTAAAAAATTTTAAGAGTCATAGGAAGTTGCAAATATAGTACAGAGAGGTCACATGTACCCTTCACTCAGTTTACTCCATGGTATCATGTTACATGACTATATATGTATTGCACAAATGTTCTATATTATGTTGTACTTATAATCAGAATAAAAGTATTTTTCCAGTTCTTGAAAGTATTTTAGCTGTTCTAAATTAGGTCACTGCCCAGCACATAGTAGGACATCAGTAAATGTTTGTCAGCTTAATCAATTTGTCAACATATGATGCAATGGATGGAAAATTTTTTTAAGCAGAAAATTTAAATTAAAAATTTATGACAAATTTTGTGCTGAACAGAAACAGTGCCCAGCACATAGTAGGGCATTAGTAAATGTTTGTCAATTTAATCAATTTGTCTACATATGATGCAAGAGATAGAACATTCCAAATCCATTATCATTTATGATCATTGGCTATGATATGGCTTAGCAAATTTTTTCTGAACAAATTGCGAAAGTTATGACTACTCAGAAAATCAATTCTGCTTTTGCAATTATCAGGACCTCCCAAGTCTGACTTAACTGATCACCTGAAAATCAGAGCAGATTTTCAATCTTCTAACCCTAGACCAACAGCCAAGATGCTCGTTCCAGTCCTGAGATCTTATCTCAACTCTTCCTAAGGAGACTATATCAAGGACCAGGTGTCTGCAGGGAGATGAATGGGGCCGGAGTGGGGTGGGGGGTCATAGTGAGTTAACTGGCTTTCCTCACCTATACCTACCTCATGGACGAGGATTAAATGAGACAATGTAAGTCAAGTTTGCATGGAGTCGGACACCAAATGATCACTCATGCAATAGGTGCTATTAACATTCCTTTGTGCCTAGATTTAGCCACAATTCCAACAGTTTCCCCATGCCCCTTTTCCTGGTCTGGACATTTGGACATCAATCCCAGCCCAGGCATTTTGATAGCATTTCTACCAGACTTGAACACCAATCTCTGTCCATTCTCTGTTCTAGAATATGCCCAGTTTATAATTTGAGGCATTCCCAGTCTATCTTTTCGGAGCTCGACTGGTGCCAGATTGCAGACTCACCTTTGTCCTTAGGGCAATAATCCAAGTCACTATCTTGCTTAGAACCTGCAAGTCATTTAGGACTCTTCAAGTTTCTCTTCAGTATATCTTTCCAGCTCCTGTCCGGCCCCACCCCCTTCTACTTAACTGACCACAATCTAGCACAGACACTGACAGCCCAAAGGTAACAAAAGCAGAAGAAATTTCAGTTCTTTTCCTCCCCAAAATAGAGCTTGTTGGGAAATATCTAATTAGAAATAAATGATCCTAGGGTTTCATATAATTGATGCAGAAGTATGTGCACTGCTAACCAATGTTTGTTTTTCTGCTTTTGTTGCCTGGAGAGGAGGAAATGTTGGCTATAACTTCTCTATGCCTTGGAACCTTTGGACCAGCCACTTTGGCTTCTTCCACTGATAACTAACACTATTTAGGGGAGCCTTTGCCCTTCAATGTGGCCCTGAAATAGCTCAAGTCCTAGCGCTATCACTTGCTAGCTGTGTGAGCATTGGCAAGTTTCCTAACTGCTCTAACCCTCAGTTTTTCCACCTAGAAAACAGGCACATTGATGACAGTAGTAGCTACTAAGAAAAAATTAGATGGTTCACATAAATTACTCAGCACAGTGCCAGTACAGAATAAACACCCAGCTGAGACCTAGCTCTCATTCTTTTATCTAGGCCTAGATAATCCAGAATAGAATAAAAAGCTGCTGCCATCGAGGGTGGCTACCTATACAGACCTCCAGAAAAAAAGGCCCCTCCATAGAGGATTAAGGCAAAGATAGATTTTGGAAAATTGGGTCACCTCTCCAGGGATCTTAAGGATACTCAGAATTTCCAGACTCATAATTTTGGGTGTCTTTTTTATTTTTTCCCAGATGTGGCAGCATTTAAAAAAAATTATGGTAAGATACACATAAGATACAATTTACCTTTTTAACCATTTTAATCTTAGGCACTTTTTAGGACTGTTCACAACCCTCTTAAAATGGTCAGGGGTTAGTTATGACTTCTTACGTTTCAAGTCACAGAAAATTCATTTAAGCAATAAAGGAAATTTACTGGTTTAACGGAAAGTACAGTGGTATCTGACTTCAGGTATGTTTTGATCTAATGCCTCAAGTGACTTCAATCAAGGTCTTGTTTCTCTCCATATTTTTTTTCTGCCCTCTGCTACGCTGGCTTGATCCTCCACAAAGTGGATTCCAGGCAGGTCAGGCCTCTAGTCTTTATAACCACTATCAGGGGAAGAGTCTTTCACGATAATCCCACTGAAGGGAAGGTCACATTACCTCCCACCTAAATGTCCCAATATGTCCTTGCATCTAGTTGTCTTCAATTGCATTATGTTCCTGTTTTGGAAGGAACATGGTAACCAAGGGGCCTGGAGTGGCTTACGCCAATTTCATCCCAACCTAGAATTGGAGCCGTAATCATTTCTACTCAAACCACAGTACCAATGATGGGGGAGGGGTGCTCCCCTTGAAATAACACCTGGGGGCTATTACCAGAGGAGGAAATGTCCACCACAGTCACTTTGTCCTGCTGCCCCGCAACCCAGAAGTTTCCCTTCATCATCCCAAATAGAATGTTTTCATATGTGTTCTCTACATCATCCCTATTCCAGCAGACTATTCTCCATTGCTGGTATTCTGGCCGCTTTCTCCATTGCTATTCATATAATGACAGAATGGTGGAACATGGAGAGTCACTGACCTGACGAATGAAGTCTTTGACCACTCCAGAATGAAGGGGGTCCTTCAATGAATTTGAGAAACAGCTGGCATTATTATGTTAGCCCATCCCCACAAAGTTGAGTCACCATGTGCCCTGAACCTCAGCCTTGAAAATCTCATTGCCTATAAAAGAAGTCAACATTCAAATCTAAAGTCAACTTTAGACTTTAAACAAGCAAATTCTCATGGATATGGCCTTAATCTTGTTGCACATCAGCTGAGGACTCTGAAACTAGAAAGCATTTTGAATTTTTACTGAGAATGTGTATGCCTCTACATGAATCGAGCTGGTCTTCTACTAATCTTTTCAAATCCGCAGATATCTCTGGAACAAGGGACTTTTGTTTTAGCGACTCTGACACACTTCTCTCAAGTTCTCTCTTCTTAAAAGCTTTCCAAAAAAAGAGACCCAAAAGGTATAACAATTTGGAATCCATGAGAAAAGAATTAAATTATATTTCTGTATTAATTTCTAAAATTGCTTTTAAAATTAAAACAAGTGAACATAACCAATATTGATAAATACCATTTTTTTAAAGTTTTCATTTAGTCTTTTTCATTTCTGCTCATTTCTCTCAGTTAACCACACCTAATGCGGAAGACCCACTGTTTATACCTGATGGCTGTAGCTGGGACATAACTGCTCTCTGGTGACAGCATACTTTAGTTGCAGACAAATCATCCAAAAGGAAGCAAATAGCATATTAAGTGCTGATTGACCGAAACCTAAACAAATGACAATATTATTACTGAAATTCTTGAATTTTACTTGCCTTGAACCATGTGTACTTTAGAAATGTCTGACATGATTTAACATTTTAACACTTTGTGGGATGACCACGTCCTCGTCAAGTCTAGCCAATCAGATTTCAGCGTCGTGACTGTTAAAGGGCGAGGCCTCCTTTGTATATATGCACTCTTTTTTACTGCTCTGTTTTTTCTCATAATAGGTAAGAGTCAAAATTTTTACTTCAGTATATATTTCCTACTAAAGTTGACAAATGAAGGAATGCATAATTTTTTTTTACTTTTCAAAATGTTATCTTTATTTTTTAAAAAAAGATTTATTTAAGTATAAACGGCATATAATAAACCGCACATATTTAAAGCATACGATTCCCTAAGTTTTGACATATGTATGCACTTGTGAAACTGTTACCAATAATAAAGATAGTGAACATATCCATCACCCCAAAAGTTTCCTCATGCCCCTTTTAGTAGTCTCTTCTGTTTACTCCTCTCCCAAGAAACTACTAATTTGCCTTCTGTCATTATAGACAGATTCATATAATTGGAAGCATAAACTACATACTCTTTTGAGTCTGGCTTTCTTCACTCAGCATAAATTATTTAGAGATTCATCTATGTTTTTGCCTGTATCAACAGTTTGTTCCGTTTTATTGCTGACTAGTAAGGAACATAGAGTTTTACTATCTGACCTTGACATTCATACAGTAGAATTGTGTTACTTCCATTTGATCTTTTACTTGACTATAACAGCAGAGGGAATTTTTGTTAGAGGTGGTATGTCTGGAATTTATTAAATATGAGGCTACATAACTCTGTTGCAACCCTTGAGAAACCATGTTTACCCGTGACTTTAATATTACAAATTGTATGTATTAGGAGAAGGTTTGACATTAATTCGAATGGCAGAATCATAGAATTTCATGACGGGAGGGAGCTTTGGAGATTATTCCACCTACCTCTTCATTTTACAGACAAGGAGATGGATGCCCAAAGCGCTAAGGGTCTGTCCAAGGTCATACAGAACAGGCTTCTTTCAACAACAGTATATGGGCGTAATGGAGGGTCAAAGTGGAGGTTGTAGTCAGTTCTCCCCTTTGCTGTCTTGGCCTCCTCTCATCGTTCCTAGCTGCAGACTGCTAAACCTCTGCCTCATCTGCCATTTGGCCCCTAACCAGTGGTCCCCCACCCCCAACTATGTCCAACTAGCTTCTGGGTTGGGCAGATGGCTCTGCTTTAGCATGGCAGGCGTATCGCAGCCCCTTCATGCTTGAGAGCAGTTCAGAAAATGTAGACTTCAAGACTGATACAGCTGAGCTATCAGATTTAATGATGTGACCTGGCTCCTCTGCTAGTTGCTTTAGAACAGCCCTCAAAGTGTCTCCTTCTCAGAGATGCAAATGGACAACTGAGGGTTTTCCTCTGTTTTAAAAATCCTTCCTTCTACAAGGCAGGTTTCCCTCCTTTTTTCTTCCAATATAGAATTCTACAAGCCTGAACCTTGATAAATTAAGATGGAGATAAAGATAGATATGCAATTCTCTCTTAACAGGACTATTTGTTAAGCTAGAATGGTGCAGAAAAATCTTATTTCTGAGTGCCAAAAGCTGGATTTCCTCTCTGCATTCCTCTGTAACACTTTTCATCTCCCTAGGCAGAAGGACACCTCAGAAAGATTAGGTATTTCAAAATACCATATTACCTCCATTCCACTTGCTATCGAAGTGTCCTGATTACTCAGACTTACAATAAAATTACAGCTGCCCAAGAACCAGAGACCCACTCCTTTCTATAATCTGTCCTCTCTCCATTGTAGTGGTGAGGATAGCTACTTTTGTTTGAAATTTCTATGTCCTATGTGGATTATCTCACTGAATTCTCACAACAACTTGATATTGCAAGTACTATTATTCACCCATTTTACTGACAAGGAAACTGAGGCATAGAAAAATGAACAGCTTAAGGTCACATATCTTGTTAAGTGATAGAATCAGGAGTCGGAAGCTTGTTCTTTAGCTGCTAGCTACTTTCTCGTTTTCACCTACTAGTTACCACTGCTTTCCACCTGATCACCGTATACACAGTAGTTACATTCCTAGACTGACCTGACCAACTTAAGCCAGCCAAAGGAGGGGTGGTTTTTCCAGGTCCTTTCCTACCAGTTCACACGCACCATGAAATCTGAGTGGATTGCTTTATGGCAAAATGACAGGCTAATTTAACAGACTTTATTGCTTCTAGAAATCTTGGCACTCGTGATAGACTTAATGATCTTAAGTGAAGGTCCCAGCTTAAAAACAATGTTGCAATTATATTGTTTGAATATTTTCCTTTAGCTCTAATTTTCTCATCTACATTTTGTCCTTTTATAATTGGTAATATTTTTTTAAGCTTCGGCAAATCCTCTTGGAAATGAGCTGAGAACATTGGTAGATGTAATGAATGAACTAGTGAATCATATTTAACAAGTTAAGCAAACTGGACTTTGGGTGATAAATACACAATAGAATATACAGATGTCAAATTATAATGTACACCTGAAAATTATATAATTGTATTAACCAATGTTACCCCAGTAAACTTAATTTAAAAAAAATAAAAAATAATAAAAAGTTAAACAATAATAATATAATAATAATGAAATTTTGCATACCACTTTGTAGTTTTGTACACATTTTTACCATTAACTTTGAACTTTTCAGAAATCAATTTGATATTCATCTTTGTGTAGCCAGGATATGTCACAATATTTTTGGAACTTTAGGAAAAGTGAGAAGACAAAGAGCCTGTTCTCAAAGAGCTGACAATGTGATGTAATGGGTAATGTCAAGTCTGCAGGGAGAGCTCAACCAATGTTTATGGAATAAATCTCACTTCATCTCCACGAAAGAGCCTTGTATGAAAAGTCAAGATTATTTCTAGTTTTCAGAAAGACACAGACAGGCAACATGTCTTGTCCATTAGAACAAGGGAACCCCAAAGATGTTGCTCTTTCTACTACATTAATATAAATTCTCATGAAGCAAGTGGACATAGTTTTTTTCCATCTGCCTAGCATTTCTATGAGCAGCCACTGAGGTTTCAAGGGAGGACACAGGTGTAAAGCACACCTTTCCGATCAGAGGCCTGTGTGCTCTTGGACATGTGATGTGAACCTTAACAAGCCAATTACTGCATAACTATCGATCCCCAAACCTGGTAACTTTTAAACCACAACGATTTATTTCTCATGATTCTCTGGGTTGAGTAGGTGTTCGTGTGCATTGGCTGGCTTTACTTCTGCAGCTGCATTCAGCTGGCAAGTGGACTGAGCTGGAGAGCCTGGTGCTGTGGTGATCGATGACTCTCAGCTGAGGGGCCTCGATTTTCCAACAGGAGCCCCTTTCCATGTGGCATCTCATCCTGCAGGGGCCTGCCTGTGTGGCCTTTCTTCAGTGGAATAGCCAGGACTTCTTTATGGCATAATAAAGAAAGCAGGGGCTGCTGGTACTATACAGGCCTGGGCTCAGAGGTCCCAGAATGTCACTTTTGTCATGTTGTATTGGTCAAAGAAAACCACCTCAGATTCAAGAGAAAAAGAAAAAAACTCTCATTTCTCGATGGAGGAGTGGTATGCTCACATGGGAAGGGCAGACTTGTTGGTGACCAATATTCAGGGGACCCTACCACAGAGACCTCCCCAGGACAATTTCTGGGAAGCACACCTTCTGGGAAGCACAGATACCAAGAATCACACACACCCAGAACTACTGGGGCCATCTTTGCGCCATGTGGGAAAAGCCTGCTTGAGGACAGAGGCAGCTCAAAAGGTGGAGAAAAAATGGTGAAACTCAGTTTTCCACTCAGGTGGAAAAGGGAAGCCATAGAGCTAGTGGTTAAGAGCTCAAGATCTGGAGTCAGATTGCCCTGAGTTCTTATCCTAGCTCTGCCACCTATTAACCATGTTACTTTGGCAAAGTTAATATCTCCAGGATTCATCATCTGTAAAATGTAATAACAGTACCTGCCTCCATTGGATTATTATGAAAATTAACTGTAATAACATTTGTGATGAGCTTAGCAAAATGCCGGGCACAGCATAAACCCTCAGTAAATGACTGCTGTGGGTACTGAGATGCCCTTGAGACCTCTTCGCCATGGAGATTCTCCCTCCTGTGCTGGGGACCTTGAAGGCCCCAAGTGTGGTTCCTATCCAGGTGAGGTCAGATTCCCTAACAAGGAATGAAAGATCACCTATGTCAGATCACCCATGTCTCTTTAAACATCCAAAGCCAAAAAATAATGAATGCCTGACTTAAATTTTGGAGAAAGAACAGGTGGGAAGTTTTACACCATTCTTAGGAGATGTAAAACCCAAACAACTTCAATAGATGAAGAACTGCACTACCGTTACCGCCCCCAGAAAGTGCTGCCATTGGAACCTGACATATTTTATTTATTCTCATAAAGTTGAACTCAAAATTGCTGAACTCAAAACACAGTTGCTTCTTGGAGGTCAGACAGATCCAGATTTCAGTTCATGTTTATAAACTAAAGGTCACTTATATGACATGGAATACTTTTATCCATTATGGGCAATATACTTACATCTTTTTTACATCTCCGTCAGTTCATAATGTGACTACTTGTCCCCTCTGTTCTTTACTGGAATTGTAGTCCAGTTTTGTGTCGGGCGGATTAGTCTGTGGATCTCAGGGGTTAGCCTTGCATCATTCTCTCTTTCTATTGTGGTAAAATACACATAACATAAAAATACCATTAGTGATGTTTAATACATTCATAATGTTTTGCAACTATCATATCTAGATCCAGAACACATTTTCTCTTAATTCTTATTTTTTAAAAACCAAATGCTAGAATCAACTTTCTTGGTTACCTCAGGTTATAGACCTGGCTAAAGCAGGAACTAAAGGAAATTACTTGAAGCCCTGTGTCCTGATCAGACTGGTTTGACAAGGCTGAGGAATTTGTGTGACTGTGTGACTTTCAGCAGAGGTCCTGGACCCTGCTGCCTGGAAACCCCACATGTTTGCAAAGGGACCGATCTGGGAAAGAATCAACTGCCTGGTTGATTGCTATCGTCTCTCCTCCCACTACTCTGGAATAAGGAAATGGTCTACATTGGTGAAATATACTGTTGCTTTTAGGTGACTGACAGTATTGTAGGACCATGATTTAATTATTATTATTATTTCTTTTTTTACAGAAAATAGTCAGCGTTGTTTTATTTGCCAAGTACCATGCTACTAATTGATTCCATAATCCAGTAAGGAAGAGGCCAATTTTTCATCAGCCCCATCTTACAGATGAAAGTATGAAGGCTCAGAGAAGTTAGCCAACTTGAAAAAGCACACATCCAGTAAGTTGGAAAGCCAGGATTCAAACTCTGGTCTGTTTAATCCTAGAGTGCATGCTCTTAACTGACGGTGAATACAGTTATGTTTACTTATTCCACAACACAAAGACAAACATGACATGTAAGAAACACAGCTGCGTCTCAGCCTCAAGAAGCATCATCAAAAGCTGCCTGAACAGCTAAAGCAAACCCTACAAAATGGCAAGGTACCGTATCTGACAGAAATAGTAACTCTGCTCCCTGTCTTTTCCATTCTTCACAAAGGTGAGCTACTGATCCATGTAAAAACCTGCTGTGGACCTCAGCCTTCAATTTGTTCATTTCCTTTTGTCTGGTTAGATCCTTAGGCTCTTGTTTTCATCTTCTTAGTACTTTTTTTTTTTCCTTTTGCTTCTCTTTCTTAGCTCCCAATTCTGCCTCTCTACACTTCTGGCTAAATCCATTTTGACATGTCACTTGAGCTGTAGCCAGCACTCCATCTTGGCGATGATCTTAACATTGACCTTGTAGAAACTGCAGGTGATAGAGGCTCAGGCCTGGCTCCCCACTTTTGACTCAGGCTCTGCCATGTAGGAGATCCCCACTGGCAGGACAGCAGAAGAGGACACCAGTTCTCAATCAGATAAAACTTCATCGTTCACAAAACATTTGAAAAATATTCTTCCATGCTATAGAAGAAGACAGAGCAGGTACAATTTTCCCTATATTTTTAAACATCACAAACATTTAAAGTATACAAAAGAAATACACAGGTTAACATGGGGACCTCCATGAACACTGCCTAGATTTGACACATTTATTTTTTCCTTAAGGAAATAAAATGTTATAGACACATTGAATACTTTCCCATCCCATTTTCCTTAAATTGGTTTGAATCATCCCATCCAGGTCTTAAAATTACTGCATCTATATCTATTTATGTAGCAACTGAATCCACAATAGATACTATTAGTTTGGGTGTTCTTAAAACTTTTATATAATATATAATATGTATTCTTTTGCAACTTGCTTTTTCAATGTTTTTTTTAAGATTTATCTTTTTTGAAATATGTATGTGAGTTCATTCATTTCACCTACTAGTGTCTCCCTCTCTCTATATATATTTATCTATATGCATGTTACTTATCTAGCTTCCTACTGAAGTTGACATGACTTTCTGTTTTGTACCATTTCAAAAGATACTGCAGTGACCGGTGATGTACATCTGTTCTTGTAGACGTGTGCCAGACTTTTTCTAGAGCAAATTCCTGGAAGTAGAATCGCTGGGTCATGGGGTATGTGTCTTCTAAAATTTTGGAAGATACTGCCAATTGCTCTCCCAAGTGGTTGTACCAATTTGCATTTCAATCATATGACTGTGAGAATTTTCATTTCCTTTCATCCTTGACAACTCTTGGCATTGTCATGCATTTTGACGTTTAGCAATCTGCCCACTAAGAAATAATTTTTAATTGTTTTATTATGGATAGATTTTTAAAGTAGTGATTCAATTTCCTTATTGTAACGCCTATTCAAGTTATCTGCTTCTTGACTCAATTTTGGTAATTAATAGTTTTTTTAAAAAACCTGCTTATTTCATTTGCATTTCAAATATCTTGTCACAAAGTTGATTGTTATTTTCTTATTATTTTAAAGTTTACTGTAATTATGTACTCATTCTTGATATTTACTTATGTCTTCTCTCTTTAATAGATCTCACTAGAGGAATGTCTATTATATTAATTTTTTTCACAAACTAAGCTTTTGGTGTTGTCAATATTCTTTCTTCTTTTCTTTTTAATGTTTTATTAATGTCCATGCCTATCTTTAGTTTTTCTTTTTTTCTCCCCATTTTGGGCATACAATCTGTGGCTCTTTTTCTAACTGCTTTAGTTCCATGATAAATTAATTTTAATAGTTTTTTCTAATATATTTAAGGTTATAAATATCCCCTCAAAAACTGCTTTAGCTGTTTGATATGTAGTTCTTTGATTGTAATTTTGTCCTAAATATGTAATCATTTTTAACATATTTCTTAATTGATCAAGCATTTAT
The DNA here is from genome assembly GCA_030015415.1 of Cynopterus sphinx. Lineage (NCBI taxonomy): Eukaryota > Metazoa > Chordata > Mammalia > Chiroptera > Pteropodidae > Cynopterus > Cynopterus sphinx. The sequence continues at coordinate 126,391,962 of CM057383.1, forward strand.
TTAGAAAAAATGTTTTAAATTTTCTAACTATACTAGAGTACAATATGATGGGTGATTGGTTCTGTTTTTGCTAAAGAATTTTTAATTTTATTGTATTTTAGAAAGATAATGCAGTTTGAGTGATAAACTATTTCATGTTCTTTGAGACTTCTCAGTGACCTAGGTTGGGATCAGTTTTGTAAATGTTCCATGTGTGCTTAGAAAGAATGTATAATATTAAATTATTGAGAAAACTGAGGTTCAAAGAGTTTTTAAGTGACTTGTCTAAGGTCAAACAAGGTTCACCTTCATTTGAGAATGAAGTATGTGTAGACTTGAATTCATTGATATATGCTGACCATTTCACTGAATGGGTAATTTTTCTATGATCAGATTTAAGGCACCAAGAATGCTATTGGGTATCTCCAAATATTCTCAATAACAAAGCAGATAAAATGAGTGTTTTACCCTTAGTTTTGTCTCTATATTGAAAACTGACTTCGTGTGTCCTCCAATGTGTTTACAGAATCTCATTATTACTATAAAATAGTGACAAATGACAGGTAATGTGCTGTGAGTTAGATTAATGATATAACACAGGAGAGACCACTTCCTCCTTTTCTATGTAAGATGGTTATCAAGGCAACAGAGCCATCCTTGAGACTTCTTATTTGAAATTTCAGTCTATATGTCCACTCTCCTATCCTCTGATATGTGACAGTTTTATGGCTAAGGTTAGAATTGTAATTGCACAAATTTCCAGCCTACTGCCTCAATCCTCCAATCATGCTTCTTATTAATAAGGCTGAGATCCCAAGTGAAACAGTTTGTGGATAGCTCATAACCTATTGTTATCGTAAGAAAACTAACAAAGCCCATAGAAGGTGAAGAGTGTCACAGTATCATCTCTGTCCATGAAAGACAGCCCAATTTTCAGTTAGGGAGCAAAGTATATTCGAGGGTGAAATAGCTTGGCTGAGTAAATGCTCCTGCAGCAATGATTATTGCCTCATCACTCAAAGGTGAAAGAACAAAAAAAATGAAAGGACACAGATTGCATCCACCAGGTAACAGATGAGAGACAGAAGAAGAAAAAGCCAGCAAGTACCCACATGGTCCTCTGTAGGCCCTGAAAAAGGACATCTGTACTAATTTTGGCTTGCACAATCATATTGAGCACTCATGCCCTATTTAAAAAAATAAATCACGATTAATTTTGGGTGTATTTGATGGATTCAGAAAGAAGCGTTTGAGAAACACATCCATGACTGGCACTGCAAAGTAAGAACCAGACCAAGGCTGAAACTAGTATTAACTGTCCACTTGTGTCAGGACCGGTGCTAACAAATTTACATATATCATTTTAAAATTTCGTTATTAGTCCTTTGAGGAAGGTTTTCTTTTTTTTAAATATGCTTTTATTTCTGGTTATTTTAAGTCAGTTACATTTTTTAAAAAAATTCCCCCCTCCCCAGTACTTCCACCTCTGACCTATGGATGTTGCAGTCTCCCCTTAAGAACTGGATCTCTGAAGGCGGGGGCGTCTCCTCCCACACATTCATGGCACACATCCGGGGACTGACATAACCAGGGGGCCTGGCACACCCAGAGTATGGCCCGTGGCTCAGCTGGGGCTTGAAACCAGGACCTTCTGCATGTGGAGCAGACGTGGTAACCACTACTCTATGGAACCACCCAAGAGGAAGGTTTTAACATCCTTCATTTATAGGATATATTGAAGCTCAGAGACCTGAAGTGATTCATCTAAATCCACATAGCTAATAAGTGAATGGGGTCTGCATGAAGGTCTGCTTAGCTATCACTCCATATTGCCTTTAAGCAAGATGATGTCTGCAATTTAGCAGTTTGAAAGGTTACAAGTGTGATTACAAGACTTCCATTCTGGATCAATCCCTACCTCCCTGAGTCGACGAAGAGGAATTCTACACAGGTGTTTTACCCTGTCTAAATCGTGCAGTCCTGCAACCTCCCTCCCCCTTCCACCATACAGTCATCATCATTTAAAAATAGGACTGGAGCCCCATCTCACAAGTATCAGTCTTGAACATCTTGTCTTGACCTATTTCAAGGGCTGCACACCGATCTTGATTTCAACTTCTCCCTCTAGATTCCCTCGCTCCACCTCTAATCTCTGTTTGTATCCTCACTGCTTTTCTCCCATTCCTTACCTCCCCTTGCTCCCCTTGACAAGAGAGCATGCCAGGCATAGCTTCCCTGGAGGAGGGCATGATTTCCATCTCCTCCTGCCTATGTGGTGAGCGTGCCTTAGGCCACTCTGGCTCAACTCCATTCCTGGGATAACCTGCTTTCCACCACTCCCACACCAATTCAGTAGGCTCCTATCTTCCTCCCTTATATTTCCTACATCCATGAGTGGGAAACGTGCTTAGCAGCCCCTATGGGCCAGACACTAATCCGAGCACTGGAGATGTAAATAGGACCAAAGAGATCATGGGGTTGATACAGAGACAAGTAAACAAGAGTCCTAAACTGTGCAATAAGTGTTCTGATACAGGTGTGCACAGGGCGTCCGTGTCGTGAGAACTGTGAGGTTGTCTGCTCCAAGGCTGAAGTGAAGTTTGGAGGAGGCTTCATGGATCAGGTGAAGACTTACCTGAATCTAGAAGAATGAGTAGGAGTTTCCATAATTTCCCACCAGCTGGGTTGCTATGGTTATAGCTATAGTAGGCGACTGAAATTGAAGGAGCAAGGGTAGAAGGGTAGGTGAGAAAGCAAAAGGGAGGTTACTTCAGGGCTTTTCATGTCTGCTATTCAGTCCTTGAAGGTTGAGGGAAAATTATTTTCCTGACAAGCGTTTCACTCTTCTGCTACTAGGGAGAAAGTCCTTCCCTTCACTTCGTGGAAACAAAATCGTGGTGGCGGGGAGATTACATGAGCAGTGGCCTTTCCCATAATAATAATGGCCGTTTTTTGAAAGGTAGTTACCGTGTGTTAGTGAATGTACTACAAGCTAGAGGGTTCCCTCCTCCTGGGTCCAAGGCTCTCCTCAATGCCCAGATTGCATTGTTTGAGGCCCCACCTGCTGGTAAGAGCCAGGAGTTCCCAAGTCCCATCAACCCGTGCCCAGGGCTCCATCTCCCTGCCCTTTACACACACTGGAACCCAGGAGCCCTGACATGGGTCTTACAGCAAGAAGTTCAGACAGGTTTGGTCCAATCTCAGTGGACTGACCGCAGTGAAAGGCATTGAGTCTGGTGGAAGCTGGTCATGGTGGGCAGTGGCAGTAGGCCCCAGGTCTCTGTTCCTACGGTAACCCCAGTTGCTAGAGTGAAATCTCCTGCAGGGGAGTGGAGTGGGTCCTTTGAGGATGAACTATATGTCCCCCGGGGCTACACTCTCTGAGGGGTCTCACAGCCAAACCATCCACTACTCTCATTTTACTCCCAAGGGAGCCACATCCACCTGGAGCCACATCCACCCAAAGTCAGGCTACTCTGGGATAGTGGGGTTGGGCCCGGCTTCTCAATAACTTAATAAACGGGCAGCAGCAGAGATGCTTAGGATGCTCCAGAGGCAGGGCCTCAGCCCACCAACCAGCTCCTTGTTAGCAGTTTTTTCAAGGGAAGCGGTTGCCTCTGGGTTGTGCTCAAGAGGCCTTTTGTCATTCCTAATAGAGCTGAGCTTCTAGGATTATTGATCTTAAAATACACTGGCCCTGAGGGATAGGCAGAACCAATTACAGCATCAAGTATTTAAAGGACCTGGAATCCCCACCTTACACTCTCTTCTGTGGGTTTGTGGCCAAGGCTGACCGCAAGTCCCAAATCTCTTGACTCAGACCTGCCACCTTCCCCCATTTCTGGATTCTTTTATGGGTTGCCCACATTCACCTCCATATGCCTCCCTAACTTCAACTCTCGGGGAGAAGGTTTGGAAATAGACAAATGGATCAGTCCTTTTCTTCTCAAAAGTTCCCTGGGCTCACTCTGCAAACTGAACCCTAACCCTCCTCATGGGGGCCCTTCCCTCAGTTAAACATCAGGCCCTCTAGAAGTTTTCTTAGGTAGGAAGTCTCTAAAGACCCCTTCAAAGGTAACCTGTAACAAACTGTTGGCAGTTTCTTTTGCAGAATAAGAAAGAAAATATCTGCTACGCATGGGTTACCCATTCAATTTTAACCTATGAGGTAGGCATTGTTGTGACCCTTATTTCATACATAAGAACGCTAAGGCTCAGCGACAAGGGGTAACTTGTCCAAATTCTCAGTGGCTTGTAACAGAGCAAAGATTCAAAGCCATCTCTGTTGAACTTAAAAGCATCTGACCCAGGCTGCCTCCCTGCCATGGAAGAGCCGCTCATCCTGTGGAATATTCACCTAAGAATAAATGATACAGTGCCCCGAATGCAGAAATCAAGAATGGGTTGCATATGGACGCACTGACCCATGTTGTTTCTGTTTGTTTTGTCCCCTGTACCTGTTCTAGGCTGAACCATGTCCCCTCACCATTCATATGTTGAAGTCCTAACTCCCAATATCTCAGAATGTGACAGTATTTAGGAGCCTTTGAAGAGATGAATAAGGTTAACTGAGATTATATGTGTGGGTCCTAATCCAATGTGACTGGTGTCATTATGAGAAAATTGGGACACACTCAGAGGGAAGACCATGTGAGGACACAGAAGGACGGCGGACCATCAACAAACCAAGGAGAGAGGCCTCCACAGAAACCAACCTTGCTGACACCCTGATTTTGGACTTCTCGCTCCAGAACTGTGAGAAAGTAAATTTCTGTTGTTTAAGTGGCCCATTCTGTGGCACTTTGTTATGGCTGCCCTGGTAAACTAATATGGTGCTTATGGTTCCCGTTATTGATGGTATGTATTTCTTACGATGTTAGCAAAGCAGGTTCCCATAAAGAATAAGTGGGTCTTGCAATATTTCCTTAACAGAATTGCTTTCTCTAAGAGTATTTTTCTGGGTGCAGGGAGGAGAGACTGGAAAGTGGGAGAGGTTGTTACCATGAAAAGACACCCTAAATGTTTTCTTTTCTATTGGGTCTTATGCTTAGCTGCCATGTAAAGCATTAAGGTGCTTACCTTTATTGAACACTCTGAATGTGAGATGCCTCACACACATTTTGTCCTCACAACTCTCCCATTTTGCAGGTGAGAAAACTGAACCATAAGGAAGGTAAGTAATTTGTGGAGTTTTGCAGAGTCAGTGGCAGTAAAGACTTGTGCTTTTAACAGCTATCATTTTGACTACTATGATTCACTGCCTTCCTTCCCCCCCACTTCTCAAACTTTCCCAGTTAAGTACTGCAAACTGTGCAATAGAGAAAGACTGGGCCTTGCCACTCAGTGTGTGGTTCTTGGACCAACAACAGGCAGTATCTGGGAGTTCATTCGAACTGCAGAACTCTTACCCAGACACCAAATCAGGGTCTGCATTTTATCAAGATCCCCAGGCAAGGCCAGCTAGATAATTTGCAGGGCCCAGTGCAAAATGAGAATGCAAAGCCATGAGTCTAAAAATTACCAAGACTTTCAAGACAGTGGCAGCAGAGCATTAAACCAAGTGTGGGTGGGACTGTGCAGGTCTTACACTCATGGGACCAGCCCTGCCCAGAGGTGATGCACATGAACTCTAAAGTATGAGAAGCATCACCCTAGGGGATTCAGAGATGCAGCCCTCCACCGGAGGGATGCTTTTAGTTTTATTTTATCTTTTTGCCTTTTATATTAAAAACATGGAATAGTTGTATTATACTCCTAAATATAGCCATTGGTCTTACCAAACAAACAAACAAACAAACAAACAAATAAATAACATTGTACCCCAAAAAACCTGGAAGGAAAATACTCTTAAATGATGCACATATTTACCTACAGCATCAACGGCCAGTGGCATTCCAACCATTCCAGGAAGTACACGCATCCCAGAGTGAAAAGCCTGGGGTTAGGCTATCCTAAGTGCAAACTGCAGAGCCTTTGATCAAATGTGCTCAACAGAATTTTTCCATACGAATTCCATGCCCTTTTGTCACAAGAAGATGAGTGTTCATTTAGTATCACTCTGGACCATTTATTTAAGTTCTTTGAACTTCAGTCTTTTCATCTGTAAAATGGGGAGAATAGAACCTACTTCAGAGGGTTGGCGTGAAGTGTAAGTGAGATAATACATCAAAAGCAAACATAGAGAATATTTCCTGGTATATGTTAAGTGTGCGATAAATGTTAACTTATTATCACATCCTGGAGATTAGGTTCTTGTTTCACTTTGAAGAAGGCAGAAAATGAGACAGAAAAGGTGTCACAAGGGGAATTTACCCAGGTCCCAGACAGAGCCCATGGGATCATCTTTATTCTGATGAGTTCATCTGGACCTGGGGTCTGATCTTTATGCTACTGATGCAGAAACCTGATTTTGTCAGCACCCTGAGAGTGTGGCTATAACAGGGGGGTGTACTTAGTGGACACCATTGGTGTGTGTGTGCCTGTGCGTGTGTGTGTGTGTGCGTGTGTGTGTGTGCGTGTGTGTGTGCGTGCGTGTGTGTGTGTGCAAAAAGAAGGCATAGGAGGGGAAGCAGAAAGAGAGGGAGAAGGAGAGGGAGTTAAAAAGACAGAGTAAGAAGTTTTGAGTCTGGTGAGGATGACTTTGATATTTTTCAGTGAGATAAACGGTTTCTACAGAGAGCTTGAAGCTTCCTGGGAGGAATGAAACACCAGCCGTGACACAATGGTCTCGAGGGACTGTCTAGGTTGCAGCCCTGACACCAGTCACCTTTGTGGGTTACATCGACAAGAGTTGGGTAGCGCTGTGGAGTGTTTAAGCCTCAAGGGGGCAGTGTAAGCGTCGGCTCTAGGAAGCAGGCACGAGCATCTGGCCAGATGATTTTCTTTTGTGTATAAGCACACGCGGGATTTTTGGAGAGAACAAAGTGGGTAGGTGGGTGGGCTGTGCTTTGGAGAGGTTGGATTAGTCCGGGCATGTGTTTAGGGACATTGCTAGGAAAATCTTGTATTTCTCGAATTCTACAATTGAATATCATGAGTAATAGATATACATATATGTATTTATATGTATTTGATTATAAAAGTTAAGCATACCTATTGTAAACATTTCAAATATTAAAGAAAGTATAGCTTCGAAAGTGAAATTCCCTTCTCCCCCCCCCAAAAAAAAAGCACTATTAAGATTTTAGTTAACATTTGTATATTTGCTCTGACCATATTCACTAGCTAGCTAGCAAACTAACTATATGCACGTAGGAACGCATGCTTATATATTTCTACATAAGCGTGTATGTAGAAATATTTAAATTCACAACGATAATCTGAGTTATGAAGCTGACTGAAACGCTTGTGTCATGTGGTCCACTGCATTCTCTTCTCATGAGCAAGTAGTAGAGAAGGCAAATTATCAGAAATTTGTGAGCTGAGTGTGAAAACAAAACAAGGAGGTGGTGAGCAATAATCAGTTTGTCCTCAATTTCTATAAATCTGTTTCTGTGGCTGGGTGAAAAAGGTGAAGGGATTAAGAAGTACGAATTGGTCGTTACAAATAGTCATGGGGATGTAAAGGACAGCATAGGGAATGCAGTCAATAATATTGTCATACCTGTGTATAGTGCCAGGTGGATACTGGACTAATCAAAGGGATCACTTTGTAAATTACTAACCACTATGCTGTATATCTGAAACTAAAATAAAATAATATCAGCTGTCAACTGTAATTGAAAAAAAAAAAAACACAAGGGGAGTGAGTTAATCTTCTGAAATATTTCTCAACCGAGAGTGTGTCCACTCTTCCTCCCATCAACACCTCAGGGAATAGACCACATTTTGGAAAGCACTGACCTTCTCTGCCTATGTCATTTTTAAAAGTCATCATAAAGGGGAAATTATTATTGGGTTGTATTGTTTATTTTTAAATTCTTTGCATTTTGGTGTTTTTTTTTTGACCTACCTATGTATCCTTTGAAAAGATATTAATGACTTGTTTAAGATTATTAAAATCACATTAATTTTTTACTCATGTTCCAAAAGAGAGTGAGAGAAGGTAAATTTCCAGTAGCAGTTATTTAAAATAAACTATCAAGCCCCTAAACTATTAATATTAATAAATCCAAAATCTGCCATTAATATATTAATATATCTGGCATTAGAAATGACTGAAAATAAGTAAAGTGTTTCTTTAAAATAATCATTATTCCCATATTTTTTATGTAAGTCTGGAAGTATGAATTATGATTACTTTTAGGCATATAATACACAAACAGATGACAAATGGCACTTCTGGCCAAACTGTTCTCTTCTTCTCATCCACTAGAGGGTACCTGAGGGTTGTTTGACAAAAGCACTCAGAAAACCAAATTAAAAAATATGAACTAGTAACCCCAGACCCAAAGTACTATATATTATTTTAAGGCTTCCGGTACATTATTAACCAAGTTCAATTAGCTAAAAACTAGCCACACGTGTTTTTTCTCTAAATTTTAAAATTTCAACATTTCTGTTTATAGAGTGATTTTTGAAAAAAAATTTGAATCTCGCCTAGATAGGAAGGTGCCATGTATTTTATAATATATTAAACATGAGAGCTTTTCTAGTGAAAATGATGGTATTTAAGTTTACTAGAAAAGACTGATAATTTTATTACCATAACCCAGAATTGTTTATCTATTTTGTGTAATTAGTATATTACTTAATTGGATTCACCCTGAATAGTCGCAGAATGTTATTTTTCTTTTATTAGGCTCATTTCCTACTTCTCACTCTCATTCCAGGTTCCAGTAAGAGCAAATTACTGTACTGCAGATTAAAACTAAAAATTGGAAATAGTCCAAATGGCCAAGAGTAGGGAATAGGAGAGCCAACAGTGGAGTGTTATAGCAATGGATACTTATATTAATCAATTAATTACAGTATATATAAAGTATAACACTAATGCAATAGTATTAGGAATGCATTTACAAAAACATGCTGACCATCCATTAAGTATCAGTCCCTGTGTTCATGTAGATAATGAACAAGAAATAAATCCTAGCTCTTGAGTATATAATTTGGTGTGTGTGTGTGTGTGTGTGTGTGTGTGTGTGTGTGTGTGGACCCATGAATGAATACTTAGAAGGTAAGGACTGCAAGCATGAGTTTGAAGTCAGAAATTCAGGTTCTTCCACTCATATGACCTTGAGCAAATTATTTTACCTGTCTTTGAGTCTTGATTTTATCACCTGTTAAAGGACTAATCACCAACCTCAATTTTATTGGGAAAATTAAGTGGGGTCATGAATGTAAAGCACCTGACACCTAGTACTGATTGGGGAGTTCAGTCAATGACAGCAGTAGCGGTCATTTTTGTTGTGGGTAGCAGGGAATAACGTGTGTGACACCTTGTGTGATTGGGCTATCTCAGCTGGCCACCACCAGGATGAGATGGAAGCTCTGTTCCAGGGCCAATTGCTCTGGTCAGGCAAGCTTCAGCCATCCCAACAGGCCGGTTTCCTGGACAGACCAATGGTTTTGGCTACCTGGCATGCAGAAAATGACTAAGAAAGGATCTCATCTCCCTCGGAGTGGTCCGCTTCCTTTTTTGGCTTTAGCTGCTTCAAGGTCAAGTGGGAAAAGTAGGCCTTTATACATGAAGCCTTCCAATAGTCCTGAGAGCCAGTGTAGGCTGCCGCTCCCACATGGGCTAGCAAACAGAAATCTTTCTTCCCTGAGAAATGGGCCTGGGGCCCAGGATGGCAGAGGAAGTGTTTCACGAGCAAAGCTCTGAGTGATGCTGGAATCCAAGGAATCTGGATGCTGGAACCAAGAGTCAAATGGAATCAAAAGAGTCAAATGAGCTGAGGCCAGAAAGAGAGACAATGAAACCCAGATGGAGTGCCAAACCAAGGCAGACCGAAGCCATGCTGAAGTCCAAGGCATAGAGCAGAAACTGGGGGATGAGTGTAGAGAGCAGTGAGGACCTACTGTTCACCAGCTGCTCTACCTGATACTGGGAGCTTATATCTTAGCTAAGGTGGCATTCTAGGCAGGAGGAACAGTAAGGGCCGTGACAGAAGGAGCCCATTTGGGCTAAAGCGTAGTGAGTGAAGTGAGAGGTGGCAGAAAATGAGCTTAGAGGTAGGCAGGGGCAATATCATATAGGATCTTGTTGCAACCCATCACAAAAGTCTGGATTTTATTAAGGCAGTGGGAAGTCATTACAAGTTTTAACTAAAACAGAGGAGTTGACGTGGTCTAATTTATGCCTTAAAAAGACCACTCCGCTGTGTGGAGGTTAAATAATATGTGAGAAGAGTCTTATACAAGAAAAGTCTTGGATCAAGGAAGAAGTGGGGATTGCTGGGTCAGATCAGACACAAATTCTCATGAGCTGGGATGGTGGGAAATCTAGGTGTCAAATACCTAACCCTCGTTTCCAACCTTGAGGTTGTACTTGTGCTTAAACCAGGCCAGTAGGTGGGCCTCACCTCTTGATGTCTTTGCCAAGAGACCCTGTGTCCTGGGCTCTGTTGATTTCAGATTTCCAGGTATGTAAAGATCAACCTAAAATGTTGAGGGGACATAGCTTGAGGCTGCTCAGATGGGGCTTCGGCTACACATCTCATTCTGTTTTAGCACAAATGAGAAGAAACAGCTTAGAGTTTTGTTTTGTTCTTTTTAAGTGGGGAGGGTAGGAAAATTGATTTAAGTAGCATTTCAATTAGAATGGGTTAGTTATGTAAAGATACAACTTAAAAGTGTTATAAAAATAATTACAATAGCTACAACTTACTGAGTGCCTACTGTAGGCTAGAGGCTTCATAAAAAAAATAATTACTAATGTAGGAGTCTTTTTCTTTCTGCTGTGCGTGTACAAAGGATTCTGGTTCTGGGACTGGTCCATATGGATCTTTGGCTGCAATACAGTTACCAAAGTGTTTCTCTATTGACTCCCCTGTGAGGTAGGCATTAGCATCTTCATGTTTTGCAGATGAGATTATGAAAGTTTAGAGAAGCCACACACCTGGTCCAACTGAGTAATAAAGCCAGAATTTGAATTCAGGGCTATCCAACTCCAACACTCACGCTGGAAACGCTCAATGCAAATCATGCGGGTGTGGTATTGGGGGGTCTTGAATTTGAATTCTGCTCCATCACTTACTAGCTATATCATCTTAGGCTGGTTACTTAACATCTGAGAGCCTGTGTTTCTTCATCTGTAAAACGGAGGTGACAACAGCTCTTCCTTTAAAGATTGCCCTAAAGATTATGTAGCGTGGAACTGGCAAATGAAAGGGGCTCAGTAAATGTTAGTTTTTATTGTACTATACCATGCTGTCCTCTGAAAGGGCTTCTTTGACATCTGTCTGAGCCAGTTTCACTGACAACATCAAAAACATATATCCTGCCTTGGAAATGTTTCACATAATAGATTGTGTCCGCTTAACTCGCTCTGCACTGTGCTTCGAACACCAGGCATTCGAGAAGTGCTCTGCGTCATGCTATTACTCAACTGCATGAGTGGTTTGATAGCTTTTCCAAAGGGTTGATATTTCAGTTGTGCAACTGTAACTGCTTCATGGTGAAAGATTTATTTTTTGGACTCCAATCAACCCATGGCCCCATTTCCCAGACTCCAGCTACATCACAAGGTGCTAGCAGCATTTTTCAGGTTAATGAAGAACCCAAATTGTCCAAGGTTGCTTTGTGTGATCCCTTCTTCCCTGAGCCGTGCTTGCCCTTTAAGTCCCAGTTGGCAGGAAAATTCAGCTGCAAGCTCACCTGCTTGGCAGTGGAAAGACAAAAAATTGGTTTGTTCAACTTTGCAGGAGTCTTGGACCTCGGGCTGGGGTAAAGGATGCCTCTATGTGAGGAGAAAGAGCTGACAACCATCTCCTCCCAGATCTAAGTAGGGAAAAGGAAAAAAAAAAAGATTCCATAATTAAAAAAAAAACATTAAACACATAATGGAGTAATTTTTGAGTGTGGATGATTGCCCAGTTCTGAAAGAAATAACAGGAGTTGGGGTGGGGAGCAGAGAAAAAGGAGGGATACTGTTGGAGGCTACCAATGTCAGTGAGGTAAGCTATTAAAAAATCATTTCGAACTGGTTTGTGGGACCAGATTTCTTGACTTGAAAATGAAGAATTGTGTGCTTGCTTCAATCGGGGACGTCATCAGGTCAGTTTGTTCTTACCTACACTGAAGAAACCGAGCCAGGCTGACATAGTGTAAGGGCCACCTCTTCAGAGGAGTGGAAGACCTTGTGGCTCCAAGTGTCCTCGTTCTCCTCCTTGGTGACATGTGGAGTTGAATTAGCTTGATTCAGATAGTGGTCCAGCCACATACCTGCACTGGCACCTCTGTCAAATTACCTGACCTCAGTTTCCTCATCTGTAAAATGGAATTAATAAAATAACCTAAATTGATACTGTATGTGTCATGGAAAAAAAATAATACTTTAACTCCAACCTGAATATAGACACTTCTGCTTTTAAAGGAGGAAGGCATGCTTCGTATCAGGGAGGAAATCGATTTTTCCTTTGTGCCCTTCCCAGAGAGGGAAGGGACAGCGAACACTAGCCTGTGCTTGGGTAGAGGCCTGCTGTTTGAGAGACCACGCCCATTAACGGTGTTTGGATAGACCATGGTGGAACCGCAGCTGAATTTGGCTATAGGGGCTGGAGAGAGATAAATTGCTCTACCCAATAAATAGTTTTTTGTGGGTTTTTTTTGTGTGGTTTAATAAATAGTTTTGGGGGTTTCTAGTGGCCTGTAAGAGAGAGATGGCCCAAGCACTGTTGCAGAAGGCATATCCTAAAGGGCTAGGAGAACCCAGCCACTTTTCAGTTTACATGTTTATTTACATCAAAAGCCTTAGAACAATTCTTGGCACCAGTGGGCATTTGATAAATGGCAGCTCGCAGTCATGTAGCAAAGCTATCTCATTGTGCCCTCTAATAGTCTCTTTCCCTGGAGGAATAGTATCATCTCTTTTAGTGTGTGTGTGTGTGTGTGTGTGTGTGTGTGTGTGTGTGTGTGTGTGTGTGTGTGTGTGTCTTGGGGCTAGAAGGGGTATACAGCAAAAATGGATGTTCTAAGTTCTAATTTTGGTTCCACAGGGTTTCTTTCTTTCTTTAATTTCCAACTTTAAATTGGGTTAAAAAAATGATACCTCATCTCATATGATTTACATGAGGTTTCAGAGAGATGATTAAGATAATTCATGCACTGGGCACTTAGCCTTCAGTAAATGTTAGGTTTTACCGGTATTCTATAACCATAGTTTTATAAAGATGGTATACCATCTAGAACATGTGCTTTGTGGGTTTTATTTTAAAATTTACATGTATATTCAATGCAAACAAACTTGAAAAAAATATAAAGAACACACACACACACACACACACAAAACAATGAACAATTTCTCCAACAAAAAGATCACCAGCGTTAACATTTGGGTTTATGTCTTTTCATTTTTTTTCCCTCCCCAGTATGTGTTCATCTTTGTTCTATCTTTTCAAAATGGGATACTCTTCTATAGTCTGCTTTTTATTTTTTTTTTTTTTGACATAGCAATAGACTGTGAACTTTTCCCCATAGATGAGTTGCTTTTTAACAGATGTTGCAGTGGAAGCAGTCATACCCTGGACCAGTAGATTAATTGCTCTTCTTCATTTTTAAAAAGCAGGGGAGAAGGAGATGCCTCATGGCCATCCAAATCTCGGAAACACTGTCAATACGTTTCCTTCTTGGAAAATTAACAGCACATATTAGCATGTTAAGAGCTCTGAGAAGCCCTTCCATAAAGAACCGTCTTGACTTCGATTAGATCAGTGTTTCCCAAACTAATTTAAAGCTGTGGAGCCATTTATTCTCATAACTCTTATTAATGTCTCAGGAATCATTTCAGGGAATAGTGCTGCAGGCCGAAGACTCTTAAAGAACAGGGAGCTTGTCTTGTTCATCTTCATGTTTGCACTCGGTCTTACAATTGAGTTTTTCAGAGATTATGAAAAATAGGATTGGATTGATGAACCCACTTTCTAAGCATCAGCCGCACACGTGTGAACTGGGGGGGCAAGGTGAGAGGCTCGGGCTGTGCTCTGAAGTGTCTCTCTGTGTAAAGCTAATTGGCCCCTTTGGGGATGAACCTGTGAACTTGGTCTCGTTAGCACCAGCACAAAACAGCTGAGTTAGTTTATCTGGTGCCATGAAACTGTTTTCTTACCCAGGTTCTCATGCTGTCCTCCAGGTGGCGATGCTGGTTTGCCAACCTTCTGAGAGCCTGAAGCTCAGGCCAAGGAAAGCTTGGGTTTGAGGGGAAGCAGATGCGGATGAGGAATGGAATTGGGAGCGGAGTGATTATTGAAAACCAGAAGACACGCTGTCAGGTTTGCAGTTGGCATGAGGTTGAGGTGCAGCCTTATACACTGTGTGCTGGACACAGGCTTTTAAAAATTTCGACAAATCAGTAAGCCAAGAATAAGTATTACTAGCATTTATTGAGTACCAACTATGGAACGGGCAATATGTCAGATAATTCCATTCATTTTTCCTTCTAATCCTCTAAACAGAACCATGAGGTTGGTCCTGCAGCTAAAAATAGCAGAACTGGAAGTTCAACCCTAGTTCCTAGGCCTGGTGCTGTATCTGAGTGCTTTGCTAGACTGAAACAAGAAAATATTTACCAAGGACAAATAATGTAAAGTAATTTTCTATCATCTATCTATCTATCTATCTATCTATCTATCTATCTATCATCTATCTATCCATCCATCCATCCATCCATCCATCCATCCATCCATATATCTGTTTATTTACCTATCTATCTATCTATCCATCTGTTTTTCATTTCACTTGTACAGGATAGGCCTAATAGCACTTCATGAAATTAGGGTTTGGGGTTTTTTGTTTGTTTGTCTGTTTTTTAGTTAGCCATCTGCTGAAGATAATAATTACAGTCCTGATCTGCATTCTTAGAACATTTACTATAACACTTAAATTTAAATTTAATATAACATTTAAGTCAGAAGGGTGGAGGTATATTTTTAAGACTTCTTCTACTCTTTTAAGGCCTGGTGGTCATTATGTGAGATGGACATGGTCAAACTGAATGGCTCCAGAGTTTAAAATTCACTTGTGGAACTGGGTGCTTCTATAGTCCTGCCATATCCCAATTACACTTCTTGTCACCTAGGATATGTTGAAATTGTTTCTTTAAATGCCTCCTTCCCCCAGTGGACCCTTTGCTTCTTGAGGGGAGGAACTATGTCCTTCATTGCTGTATTCGCAGGGCCTAGCAAAGTACCTGGTACCTTGTAAATCATTAGAAAAGTTTAAATGAATGAGCGAGTGAATGAATGAAAGGCATCTCCTGCAGAAATTATTTCAGAGCATAAACGGAGGAAGGAACCCAGGGAGCTTGGTCTAGATGAAAAGAAGAAGACCTAAGGGAGATATGAGGACTATCATCACATTCGTGCAAGGCTGTCGTGTGTATGACATCATAGAGCATGATTGTGCCACTTCAGGTTGAGGCTCCGGGAAGCCAGAAAAAAAAAAAAATCAAAGAGCCGTCAAAAAATAAAAGGAGTTACCTTTTGGGTTCATGACCTTCTCACCATCTCAGCCAGAGGTGGGATGGCCATCCAGCAGGAATGTGGGAGACAAGGCTTCTTCATCCAGCTTGAGACTGAAGAAGGGGGTTACTGAGGCATGCAGCCCTGTGCCTCTGTCCAGAACAGTGGTGGGCATGCAGAAACCACTTACCGTTTGTTGAACAGATGAATGACAGTCTCCGACTAATTGAAGACTAATTCAACACATATTTATTTAATTTTTCTATGTGTTATGTCTGTGTTCAGCATTAGTGAAAAGGATGACTCAGCCCCCATCGTCAAGGGGGAAGGTACCACACAGGTTAAGAGCACGAGATGGAACCACTCTGCCTGGGTTCAAATTCCAGCTCTGTACATTACTCTATTTCTTTGTGCCTCAGTTTCTTTAGCTGTAAAATGGGAGTGAAATAGCACTCACCTCAAGGGATTATTCTGACAATTAAGTGAAATAACACTTGGCATAGTATTAAACACCCAAGTGTTAATGATTATTATGGTGCATACATTCTAGCAAGGGCTGCTGGTAAGTTCCTGTTTTGTAATGGATGCTCGGACAGGTGTGTCTGGACTGAAATATATGGGCACTTGGACAGGCTAGTACATACCCCATCAAATCAGCATGCTCTAAATCTTCATTCAGCTGTGATCAGAGGAGAGGCTGAGCACTTTGTGAGGCAGAATGGTGGCTCACCCGTCAGGGTTTTTGTGATGGTACATCCCTCTGCCTCCAGAGCTGACTAAAATGCAACAAGATCGTTGGCCCGCAGGCAGGAGGGAAGGGTAGAGAAAGGAGGACTGCTATTGTCAACACTCAGCTTTACACCCAAAGTGTTGAGCAATTCCATTCAGGCCCCAAACTTTCAGTCCCCACTATGCCCATCAGACACTTCGAAGTTAAACAAATAAGCCACCCTTCGATGCTTGGCTAGTGTTTCTCAGGCATGTTTCTTGGGGAGTGTTACCCACACCCAAGAGATTTTTCAGAATATTCCTCCTAACAATGTAGAATACTTTCTGTGGGGCTTCTAGGAAAGAGAATTTTTCTGATCTTATTACATTTCCTATGGTTTTTATTTCCCCTTCCGGATTGCTGCCCCAGGTGGTTGATCCACTGGCCACCCCTTAATCCCAACCTGCTGGTGGGGGTGCTGTGCAGAGTGCCATGAGGATACTTCAAAAGGAAATTCGCCCTAACTTGGAAGGTGGGGGATGACTACAGCATATATAGCAGTTAGCTGTGCAAAGAGGTGGCAGGTCTGGCTGTTCCAGACAGGGATATTCAAAGGCCTGAAGTCAGTGAGAGCAGTGAAAGTAGTTTAGTGTGGCTGGCACAGAGGGTATAGGGTGTGTGATGTGGGGAAGGAGAATGGGGAAGAGGCTGGAGAGGTATGCAGGGTCAGGGTTGTGAAGGGCCTTGTAAATTGTGTTAAGGAGCTTTAGCTTAACCCTGAGCACAACAGAGAGTCCCTGAAAGGTTTTAAGAAAGGCGGTGCAATGAACAGGTTTTTGTTTTAGAAAAAATACCCTAGCTATGGGAAAGGGATGAGGAGGGACTGGCGTGTGTACACGTGTGTGCACACCCCAACATGAATTGCAGGGGCAGGGACGGTGCGGTGGGTGGGATGGGAAGCATGGAGGAGAGGTGTCGTAATACCTCCTCAGAGGTGAGGGGCATTGGACTAAGGAAACTGCAGCACTGCGGGTGGAGAGACTTGTGAGCCAGTATGAGAAGAATTAACAGCCTCTTTGTACTGACTGGGAACTACAGGGGATATCTTTTGGCTTCTCCCATTCTTAATGACAGTGTAGACAAGATGTCAGGCCAGAACTAGGTGGCAAAGCGCTCCATATGGAATGCCTGACCCTTTCCTCTTTCCTCTCCTTCTGGTATCGCCCCCACAGTTTCTCTCCTTCTCCCTCTTTTTTTTCCTTTTTAAAATCCCTCCTCATATAGTATGCAGTAAAGAGGGTCAGGTGGATGTTAATCATAGGTATTTATATTATTTAGTTAAGGTATTTATTTTAACTTCTTCCAGCCTCATTTAGTCAAGTATAAATGGTGATAATCGTACCTACCTCATAAGGCTGGGACTGTGACTCTGCGGGTTTTCCCACTGGGGCCCAAACCCAATTCTCTCTCTGAAGATGGTAAGTGGCTCCACCCTAACCCATTTACCCCAAAGCATGGTTCCCCCTTTCCTTTTACAACTCGCCCCTCGCACACTGTAACCTGTTGCCTTGATGGCTGTAGTAGCTTCTCAACTGGTCACCCAGTTTCCATGTCCCTTCTTCAAAGACCCTTTCTCTGCTTTCTCCATAAAGTAGCCAGGGTGACCGTTTTTTGTTGTGGTTGATTTGTTTTGTAACAATTTATTGAGGTATGTTACATACCATAAAATTTACCCCTTCAATGGGTCTCAGTATATGCACGGATTTGTGCAACCATCACCACTATCCAATTTTAGAGCATTTTATTCACCCCCCCCCCAAAATCCCATACCCACTAGCATTCACTCCCTATTCTCTCCTCCCCAAGGCCCTGATAATCACTAATCTACTTTTTGTCTCTATAGATTTGCCTGTTCTGGACATTTTAACATGCTGGGCTGTTTTCCAAAGTGGCTATACCAATTTATAATCCCACCAACAGTGTATGAGGGTGCCAGTTTCTTCACATCCTTGCCAATATTTGCTATTGTCTGTTTTTTTAATGTAATAGCTCTGGTGGATATGAGCTGGTATCTTGTGGTTTGGGTTTGCATTTCCCTGAGGGCCAATGAAGCTGAGCATCTTTCCATGTATGGGTTGGCCATTTACATATATTCTTTGGAAAAATGTCTATTCAAATCTTTGCTCTGTCTGCCCACCCCGGCTCTTCTTAAACCTTTCTTTATTGTGGTAAAATATACATAACATCAAAGTTACCGTTTTAGCTATTACAGTTCAGTGGCATCAAGTACATCAAGGTTGTTGTGCAACCATCGCCACCTTCCATCCATCTCTGGAACTTTTTCATCATTCAAAACTGAAACTCTGTCCCCATTACCTCCTCTTCTCAGACCCTGGTGACAACTGTTCTCCTTTCCGTTTTTTTTTTTTTAGTTTTTAGTTTTTTTTTTTTTTTGGTTTTGGTTTCAATGATAGCCATTCTAATGGGTATGAAGTGATATGTCATTGTGGTTTGATTTGCATTTCCCTAATGATTAGTGATACAGAGCACTTTTTGATGTGTGTAATGGCCACTTGTATATCTTTTTTTTTTAATGTCTATTTATGTCCTTTGCCCATTTTTAAATTGGGTTATTTGTCTTTTTATTATTGAGTTGTAAGAGTTCTTTATGTATTCTGGATACAAGTTCCTTATCAGATATATAATTTGCAAATATTATCTCTGATTCTTTGAGCTATATTCTTACTTTCTTGATGGTGTACTCTGAAACACAAAAGCTTTTAATTCTTAGAACTCCAATTTATCTATTTCTTCTTTTGCTGCTTGTGCTTTGGTGTCATAGCTAAGAAACCACTGTCTAATGCAAGGTCAGCAAGATTTACTCCTATGTTTCTTCTAGGTGTTTAATGATTTTAGCTCTTATATTTAAGTATCCGATCCATTTTGAGTTAATTATTGTATATGGGGTGAGGTAGAGCCAGGGTGATCTTTTAAACACACAAAGCAGAGTCTGTGACTCTCTCTGCTTAAGATTCATTACTGGCTTCCCACTGCTCTTAGGGACACAGTCTAAGTTTTCTTCACAAGGTCTTCATTCTCATCTCATTCCTCGGTCCTCCTACCCCTCACACCACCACCTTCCAACAGTTCTTAATCATGCAGACTCCTTCCTGTCCCAATGTTTTTGCACTGCTGGTCCTCGCGGCTAACACACAGAATACCTGGTGGCTACCGTCATTCTTTAGGTCTCAGTCTAAAAGTGCCTTCTTCAGTAAGACCTTTACTGATGACTCTATTTAAAATAGATTCTCACCCCCATTCCTCCTTCTTTTATTTGTTTCCTTCACAGGAATGTTAAAAAATATAATTCAACTGAGTAAAATTTAAAGATCTTATTGGCTTTATTTGACAATTCATGAATCAGGCAGCATCCATTCCAGCAGATAGAAAGGAGCTCTGAGGAGCTTTACAAAATGAAAGACTTTTATAGGCAGAAGGGAGAAGAAACAGGAAGGCAAAAAAAAAAAAAAAGATTGGTTACTGCAAGCTAACTTTCCTTTAGGGGATAGCAGGGGTTTATTAGGCAGATGACCTAATTAGTGCCAATTGGAAGATTCCTGATTGACTGGTTTAAGATTTCATTTCTTGGACTGAGGACCTGAGCAGACATTTCTCCAAAGAGGACATACAAACGGTCAACAGACATTGGAAAAGATGCTCAACATCACTAATCATAAGGGAAATGGAAATCAAAACTACAGTGAGATATCACCTAACACCTGCAAGAATGGCTATTATCAAAAAGTCAACAAATAACAAGTGTTGATGAGGATGGTGAGATTGTAAATCGGTGAAGCCACTATGGAAAACAGATGGAGGTTCCTTAAAAAATTAAAGATAGAACTACCAAATGATGGAATTCCACGTCTGGGTATTTATCTGAAGAAGACGAAAACACGAATTCAAAAAGGTATATGCACTCCTTGTGTTCACTGCAGCATTATTTACAATAGCCAAGATATGGAAGCAACCTAGGTGCTCATCAATAGATGAATGGACAAAAAAAGATGTGGTCTATATATACAATGGAATATTAACTCTGCAGTAAAAATGAATGAAATCTTGCCATTTGTGACAACATGAATAGGCCTTACAGGATATTATGCTAAGTAAAATAAATAAGACAGAGAAAAACAAATGATTTCATTTATATGTGGGATCTGAAAAAATCCAAAAAAGTGAACAAATAAGGCAAAACAGAAATAGACTCATAGATACAGAGAACAAACTGATGGTTGTCAAGGGGAGGGGAGTGGGATGATGGGTAAAAGTGAAAAGGAGTAAGAGGTACAAAGTTCCAGTTGTAAAAAAATAAAAATAAAAAGAAGTCACAGGATGTAAAGTACAGCATTGGGAATATATTCAATATTATAGCACTAAATTTGTGTGGTGATAGATGATTACTAGACTTATTGTGGTGAGCACATCATAAGAAATATAGATGTAGAATCACTGTTGTAGACCCGAAACTAATGTAATATTGTATGTTCACTATACTTTAATTTTTTAAAAAAATACATCTTGGATTAAAGTAAAATAAGATTCCATTTTTAAGAGAGCTGAAACTATAATTAAGTGAACTTTCACCGTGGTGATGTGCAGCTTAGCATAAGCGACTCCATTCTGAGCCTGTTGTCTTGTTTTTAACAGTAATTAACAGGGGCCATATTCTCTTCGTTTATTTGCTTACTTCTCTATTGTCCCCTTCCCTCATTTTAGCCCCATGAAGGCCAGGACCATGTCTGTCTTATTCACCTTTATTCCCAGCACCTAGTACAGTGCCTGGCACATAATAGGGCCTCAGTAAATATTTGTTTTAAGAAAGAAAGAGAAAAAATGGGCATTACGTGTTTCTTCCATTCCCAGCACCCATGTCCTCTTTTGCCAATTCTATTACCTCCATCTTTCATCACCTTTTGCCTGGATTATCTTCCATTTCCTGTTTTCAGGAAATGATATGATATCACTCCTAGAATATGATATTATCAAGTAGAGAATCCACGTTTACTTTGTCATTGTTTTTCTTTTCTTTTCTTCCCTCTCCTTACTGCTCACAGCATAGAAGAATCAGTGTATAGGTTCAGCTCTCTAGCCTGCAACAATTTTTTTTTTTTCTGAAGCTTTCTCAGTGGAAACCCAACATCGAGCTCTCTTGGTCTTTTCGTATGTTTCCATATAAATAAGACTTTTCACCTCAATGCAGATGAAGGCTCTATAAGAAAAGAATTTCTTTTCTTATTCAGAGAGCGGTTGGCTGAGTTCTGGGCAATAAACAATAGGAGTTGACCAGCAGTGCTTTTTAAAACCAAGACTCAGGTATGCTATGCTTACAATGTCAACAAATTCCAAACTGATGGGTCCGAAACTGTTACAACCCTACAGCATACAGAATTTAATTAACCAAGCACTCTTTGTGTAAAATTCTATTAGAAGTAAACACATCATAATAATACGTGCTGTCAAAAATCCTGCAGAATGATTTCTTATAGATGACTCCCTGTTTACATGGAGGAACTGGGGCCATTTGGTGATGTCTCTGTGCACGTTTCTGCCTTGTATCAATTCAGCAGGATCATAATCATAAAAAGGAAAACACCTTCATCTTAAAGGTAAGCTCTGCTATCCCCGTTGATAGAAATTCTTTTGATGAATATTGCAGCCAGAAACATGGGAAAAGACCATTTTACCTGAACGCCTCGCATTCTGCTTTTTTTTTTTTAGTTTGCCATCTTGCTTATCATTTACAGATATCCAAATACCTAAGAAGTGAGCCCAAAAGATAATTGAAACTTTTGATCCAAGAAATAACTCACACATTTGTTTTGCTTTGCTCTAATCTTCAGAACTGTATATCATGCTGACAAGTTGCAGATTTTTAAAAAACAGATTTTCTGTTGGGCTCCCCCTCCCCCTTTTGTTGTGGTAATATTTTCTCCTATCTTTCATCTCCTAAAAAAAGTAGGTGTAACAGTCTAATCAGCCTCTACCAACTTTTCTGCAAGAACAAGGCAGAAAAATATAAAGATATAAATCAAGAATTGTTATTGTTTGTGTAGTAGTGATATATGGTTCCGCTGGGCTTTGTGTTTTACATGGCTACTTTGAAAACACAGAATGCTACTCAGGCACAAGCGATTTGTTTCTGAGCCCTGTGCTTGGATATTTCTAATAAATATTATTCTGTCTTTGTACTCGTACAATAAAATATTTTCAGATTCCTGGTAGTATTCCTGGTAGTAAGTCTACATTGTCAAACAAAGATAATGTCCCTAAACTTCAAGAACAGTAGGTAGAGAAAACACTTGGCATAAAATAACTAGATATCTGTAAATCATCATCATAACAGTGATAATTTTATGCGTGAGGCAATGTCTAGAAGGATGTATATCAACATATTAAGCCAAGATTTTCTGGATAAAGAAATTAGAGATGATTTTATTTATTTTTTTATTGCTTATCTATATTATTTTTTCTAACTGCCAACATATATTACTTTTGAAATGAAAAGAGATCCTTTTCAAAGAATAATACGTAGAAAGAGTCAATAAAACTAAGTATAAAAATAGAATGAGTAACATTCTTTAATGGAAAGTAGGGAGAGTCGCTTCTGAGAAAGTGAAAATCTGGTTTATCTTCTGTTAATGTCTCAGTTGCTATTGTGAACATTTTCTTTAGCTTTGATGAAAACACTGGCTACCTGCTGCCCACCCCTGTCCCTTTAGCTAAGCCAGGCCACTGTGCCTACATGCCTTATGCCAGGAAAAGCAAGTGGCAGAAGAGGCTTTCCCAGCGGGAGAATAGGCTTCTCATTCAATTCTCAAGTGGATCCCACTCCAATCCTATTTCTACCTGTCTCCTGATTCCTGACATTGTCTTCAGCTTAACTACATGTGGTTCTCTTGGGACAGCATAAAGACGTGGTCTGAACACCACCTTCCCTCTCTGAAGAGTGGTGACTGTTCAGCCCACAAACCCATGTAACAGCTTCCATGGCCTCCCACCCCACCCAAGTCCTTCCCCGACTCCCTTGTCTCAAGATGGTCTACAAGACAAGACTGAAAGCCCTCTCTTTATCATAACAATCCTGCCTTTTCACCTCTAAACTGCCTCATCTTGTAGTACTATTTGGGAATAGAAGAATTTAAGCGAAACGGCAGAGAAGGCTGGACCAAAAGAGAGTGTTGTGGTGTGTAGAGTAGTGGCCTCAGGTGAAACATCTTGGAGAGATTCAGTGGCACAAACCTGAATAACTACATCCATCCACTGTTTATGACTAACGTCTGTCCTGACTGGTCAGTACTCATAGATTATCAGTTGTCAAATATTTTGATATCATTCTTAGCGTAATGTTATAAATAAACTGTGTTGTAAATAAACTGTGCTTGAGTAAGACTTAAGGCTAGCAATTTACCTTCTCTAAACCTTAGTTTACACATTTGAAAAATGTGTAATACTGTCCTACCCTGTTCAAAAAGTTACTCTGATGATCAGATGGTCATATCAGATGCAGAAGTTCCTTGTAAATTGTGAGGCAAGGGATGACGATAACAATCTTGGTGGTGAAGGCCAAGGTGATGGTGATAATAAAGAATTTTTTAAAAATTGGGAACCCCACAGACTATTCTTTTCTAGTTCAATATGCTACAAGCATTGCTACCTAGCTCACAATTCCCAGTCACAGACAGCATATAAACTGGTATCATCAACCCTTTCTGGTTTCTGCCATTGTACCCTCAGGTCGTTTACTGGCCTAGTGCTGATAGGCAGGCGCTTCCTTTTGTCTATGGGCATTTGTTCCAAGATTTATTTCACATCCTGGCTGGGAAAACCCTTCTATCTTGTAATTCCCAACATCAGGTTCAGCTTTGATGTCTATTTAATGATCTACTAGGACCTGGAAACAGCAAAATGAAAAGGAGGAATTATCCCAGGATACCCCTGCACCCTACACAGAATACCTGAGTTGGATTCTCATGTGCCCCCTTTTGATACATGTCCTGCGATCTCCAAACCTGCTCTGCAAGTTTCTTGGATGAGCTGTCGGTGTAGCCCCGTAGAGTTAGTAACTGGCTGCCTCCTTCTCTCTCTCTACTTCTCTCCCTCTCTTCCCTTCTTGTTCTTTCTGACACCCCTACTGCCTCTTTATGAAGACTCTGGGTCTGTCCTAAGATGCTTCTGGCTAACCTTGACAAAAGCCCTCCCCTGCTCTCGGAGAAAGTGGCAGAAGAGCTCCATGGAGTCTATTGCAACAGAGGCAGCACGTGCTTACAGAATAATTGGCTCCTATAATTTGTTCAGAGCAATGGCAGAGTGGCTTAAATCCTGTGGCCTTGAGGGAGAAAACATTCTCTAGAGAGGTTTCTTTTTGCTTTTGTTAGTAGAAAAGTAAAAAAGACTTCCTGCAGAGGAGGCCTACTCCTTCATGAGGGCTTTCCTGTTTCTTCACATAAGTAAATGACCTCTGGGCTCCTCTCTTCCCCTTTTCCCTTTGGAATCAGGTACTTAAAGTTATACAACGTGTAAGATGGTGAGGAGAAAATACAAGGAGTCCAGGCTTAAGCACACCTAAAGACCTCTCACATAAGGCGAGGGGGTCATTCTGCAATGGCCTCACAGTCACAATAGGCCTCAAATGCCCCTTCATACATTATCTCTAAATGAGATTTGGCACATAGTTGTGAGCATGTACCAACAGGAGTCACCCATTAAAACATCACGATTTCCATTTGACTCAGTTTGGGCATTTCTTAATATACAAGGAGACTCTCTTGACCTCTGAGAGATGCTAGATATGACCATGATGCACCAAACTGACTTTTAGGAGGAGCTAGTTTGGGACTTCATTTACTGCAGGAATTATTCTACATGGTCGTTATATTTGACAATCCTGACAGTCTTGTGAAGTGGGTGCTGTCATTAGCCCCATTTCACAGACTGGGAAACAAAGACCTTGTTCAAGGTCACAGCTAGAAAGTGGTCAGACTGGGTTATAAACCCAGGCTGGTATAACACTGAAGCATCTTTCCATTCTTCCATTATTAATGACAACACAGCCCGGCATTTTATAGTTAACCCTATACTTGTTTATCAGTCATGGGCACCTAGGATCATCTTTCTCGGTAGCACCATCTCTTCTTTGAACCCCTCACAGGGATGGTCCTGCAGGAGCTGTCAGGTGCGGCTTAGGTTTATGCATGGGTTAAAATCCTCTAAAATTCCCTCTGAGAGAGTCCAAGGCATCTGCTGCCTTGATTGCCCTGGGAGACGTCATGTTTAAGTTAGTCTGACCTCCCTGAGTTCATTTCTTTGTCCCAGTCACCTTTGCTTCCATCAAAAATAACAGGTTGCTGATAAGTTGGCTCTTGGCTCCGCTGCTCAGACAGTAGACTCTGCTTCTGAGCTCAGAGGAGGGCTCTCAAGTTTAAAAAAGCCCTCATGCTCTGTATTTTGACAGGTTGAAAAATCCAATCCATTCATTTTGAAAACCCATTAAGCCCAACCAATATGGGATATTTAGAAAGGCCAGGATTTTGCTTCTGGTCAGAAGGTCAGTGCTGTCATAAAATAATAGCTAAAGGAAGTGAAACAAAACATATTTTATTGTATGGCTATAATTCCCAAACATTCTTTCAAAATATACTTTCAATTGAAGTAAGACAAAACAAAAACCCAGCACACTGAATTGCCGGAAATTGTCACCACTATAAACTCTCTTTGTTCAGAGTATTTATTCAATTTCCCAGGCTCAGTTCTCAGACCAGTGATAGGTACAAGTAAATGCTCAGTAAGTGTTTAATGAATGAGCTTCAAAATGGTTTACTTTGCTATTTTACATTTTTTCTAGGTATTAGTTTCTTTTGTTCCCAATAGCTGCTAAATCATCCTCAAGAAAAGAACATCTGATTTTAGTTCTCTTGGGCATTGAAAAGTGAGTTTCAGAATAAATAAGTTTGACTCTTCTTGGGATCTCGAATTATATTATTGATAATGCAGGTAATAGAGTGTTATGGCCAGATTCTCTAAAGATAACTTGTTTGATCCTTTTGACCTTGTGAAGGAGGCATGGGAGATGTTATTATTTTGTGTTAGCCCTAGGAAGGGTGTGTGAGTACAGATCACTACCTGAAAGAAAATAACCTTACTATTAGGTGACCCCAAACACAAATAATGTTCAGAAGGTGGTGAAAAACATTCTTGTATTTTCCCACTGAGTCACCTTCCAGTCCATATGCTGTCTGTCTCCTTTGATGAATATTTTTATCTGTCTGTCTATCATCTATCTATCTATCTATCTATCTATCTATCTATCTATCTATCTATCTATCTATCTATCATCTATCTATCTGGTGAGTCAACACTTGGTTGACCTCATAGATTGCAAGGACCTTGTCAGTTTACAATCTCTTTTACTTTAAATTTTTTCACTCCTACAGCACCTGGCCTTCCTAGGTGGTCTCCCATCCAAGTATTAACCAGGCCCGACCCTGCTTAGCTTCCAAGACCAGATGGGATTGGGCTTGTTCAGTGTGGCATGGCCATAGACTGGTGAATATTTTTAGAATCCCTCCTCCCTCTTCTCTTACCTTCCACAATCCTTTCCATCTTTTCCACTCCATCTCTCTGGGCACCACCCTGGAGAAACCAAATGACCCTCAAGGTTCTAAGCACATCTGCCTTTGCCCTGATGGGATATAGCAGTCCCTAATCCGGCATCCAAAGATTCGGTTTATAGTCAGAGGGAGCAAATGTATGACCAGTGACCAGAGCTGACTCTTGGAATCTCCAGGTTGACCCAATAAATAGGGCCCATTTTCTCTCCCTGAGCTGTGGACCCACTGAGAAGAAAGAACAAAGAATAAGCCGATGGAGGCAATGCAACACCTTAATGAGAAAGTGGATATTGAAGGAAATGGCGTATAGTGGTAGGCCAATAAGGTTCCTAATGTGTAATCTCACACTGAGACTTACCTATGCTGGACTGGGGTAGGCTACTCTTCATCAAGGTGGAACCCTGTGGGGAGGTGGCTCAAAAGAGGAAGACTCTGGGTTATAAATGCCCAGTTTCTTCTCTCAAACCTATTAATCAGGTAAGTTATTTTTCCCACCAGAGGAGGAAGGAGTAAAGAGTGGGGAGAGGCCAGGTGTTACTCTTATAGATGTCTCTTCTCATGAGGAATCATCCAAAAGAGAAGTATTCTTCTTCACGTAGCATGGTTTACTGACCCACACCATTTTCAAAAAGTTGATGGAATAGATTATGTTTAAAATTAAGAAGATCTTGCATAAAAATCACAATTTCCAGCCTTCTTTTGAAAAGTAGATGATTTATCAACAGTGAACCTGTGTTCTCATGTGGCAGCAATAGCTCAGAAATGAACTGTGCCTGTTCCTTTAGGCAGATCTGTGTGCTTTAGCTCATCGAGGACTCTAGTCCCTAACGTGTAGATATTGCTCTTTCCATTTCCACACATTTATATCTCCTGCCTGGCGCTTCTAGGCATTTTAGTTTGTTTCTTCTGCTTCCCTGTGTATATCTAGAGTAGAGCATCTACAGCACCAACAGACCTGCGTCTTGCTTATGTTTCTCAGCTCTACTGATTATTGTTTTATTTGGATATGTTATTAGCTTAACAAAGTCCCAATCTTTTTATTCTGTCTTACAGAAGACTTTTTCCATAGCAGAGGTTCTGCACTGGAGAAGATAAAGGAGGTTTAGGGAAAAGGAAAATCCTGACCTGTCAAACAAAGAAACCAAGGCCCAGATGTTAAGGAACACATCATGGAGTATTGCAGGAGGAAGACGCCTGTGCTGTCCTTGGCTGTCCATTCTGCTGCACTGCCGCTGTAGCCATTTCTGCTTTACTGGGCACCCCTGAGCCAGGTGAGCAACAGATTGCACATCTGAGTGTGAGTTTCTGAAATATACTTTGCCTCCCTACGGTGACCAGTTAGGCAGAAGCCCCAACCTAACTGGATCCGCAGCTGCTCTTCTAGGGCAGCGGTGGGTGAAGAGGAACAGTGACAAGGAGAGAAGGGAGTCAAGAGTCTGTTTGTATCGCCTGTCTGGAGCTCTCTGTCCTTTCCAGAAGTGCAAAAGGGGTTAAGTCAGGGAACAGCAGGACAGAATGAAGCAAGCCAGACCTCATTCACACATTTCCCCTCTTACCTCACCCACCAATCTGGATATACCTATCCTTTCCCTAAAGACATGGCATAAACCAGAGGGGAAAATGTTTGTTATGACAGTGTGGATGTATGGATAGTTGGATGGATGGGTGGACCAATGAATTCGTGATTCATCTCAAGGAGTTTTGTGAGCCCCTTCCATGTGTTTGCAGCAGAAATCATTTTGATTTGTTTTTAGACTCTTCCTTTTAGCACCTAAGGTTCAAATGTCAAGGCTGTAAAAGCAGACTTTTTCTATCTCCAATAAGAAGGGAGTACAGTAGGCGTTAAGAGCATGGGCGTTGGAGTCTTTTGATGCTTATTAGCATCTTGGAGCCTTACTCTCTTAATGCATAAAATGTGGATAATAATAGTACCTTTCTCAAAGGTGGTTATTAATAGAATTAAATAACTTTTGGAAAATACCCAGTAACCCAGTGCCTGGAAGATAGAAAGCACTTGGGATATGATAAGCCTAATTCAAGTGAGAACATTCTGTTGTATATATTGAGCACTTAATACATGCTTAGCTCTTTGACAGGAATCAAGCGTATGTTTGTGGGTACGGAAAAAAGTTTGGGGGAGGGGTGGGCATCTGCAGAGTGTGGTTCTGGGATAAAAGTCAAAGACACGCTGATGTAACCGTAATGGAGTATCCTCATATATACATTCTGGTGGGTGGTTGGAAGGGGAGAGAGAGCACACCTCTGGCTGGAGCTGCTGAGAAAGGAAAAAGTCTGTGGAAGGAAAAAGGAGTTGGGAGGGGTTCCAGGGACAGGAAGCCATACCAAAGGGAATAGCAGGCATGACCGTGCTGTTTGCAGGCCGCGGTGAGGAAGGAGATGGGTAGAACTGCAGCTGCTGGTCAATTTCCTCTTTTACCCCAGATCCAGGGAACTTCTAAGAAGCAGATTCTGCACTAAGTATTTTCATCTGAGTCTTGTCAAGCTGGCGCTTTTGCCTGGCCTGGGTCACTTAAAGCATTGTGAGCCTCAATTATTCATCTATGAAACAGGAAGCACTCTGTGAATCTCATTTGGTATTGTGATGCTAATGAGACTGCCCATGCCGAGGGCCTTTGTGAATGGAAAAGTGCTGCACAAATGTAAGGACTGGTCACTGATGGCTTTTCCACCTGCCATTCACAGTGAGCTATTTCAAGCGGTAAGCAAATCATTCCCCTGCTGAAAACTCCTCTAGTGCTTCCCTATGGCATGTAAAGTCTCAGTCCCTACCCTGGCCCACTGGGCTTTATACAGCTGTCTCCAGGCTCCCACTCCCCTTCGTTTACCACCTTCCAACACTGGCCATGCTGTTCCACCGAAGGCTAAGACATTTCTACCTCAGCACTCTTGTCCTTTCTGTTATGTCTGCTGGAAACTCATGGCTGGCTCCCTGGTTTCATTAAGGTCTGGTTTCTGAAGACATCTTCTCAAAGAGGCTGTCCGAGGCCATCCTATCTAAGGTAATATCTACCCCTGCCCCTCGCTCTCCAGCCACTCTCTGTCACCTTGTTTCATTTTCCCTGTATTGTTTATCACTCTCCAAACATACCATTATCACTTATTGTTTATTGGTTTGTGGCTTGTTCTTCCCCCATGTAAGTTTTTTTTTTTTCCAAAAAAGGCTTAGAGTGTCCTTTTTCACAGCTCTACTAGTGCCTGGAATAGAGCCTGACACTGAGGGGTGCTCAATAAAAATTTTTGGCCAAGTTTAACTACAGTCCCTCAATCCCCAACACTTTTCAACAAACAAGTTTTATTAACAGGGAAAATATTCACAATTCACCGCAGACTTCTAAACTAGAAGAGTTCTGAATTATATGGCACCAACCTAATTCCTGCTACATTTAAGCATCATGAATACTTGAGGCAAAATGTTGCCAAAAGAAAGCAAAACAAGAAGTCTGGTCTGTCCACTGCAACACAGTCAAGGCAAAATGCACCAAGTTCACAGTTGTGTGGTCAGACAAGGACAGGGCCAAGGGGCATTTAAGAGGAAACCGGTGGGCGGCAAGTGGGACTCTTAGAGCAGCAAAGCCATGGGGGACCAAGGAAGCCTTTGCTGGAATTGGCAGGCAGTGGCTAGTTGGTGAGGTAATTTGTGCCTGGCT
This sequence comes from Cynopterus sphinx, assembly GCA_030015415.1. NCBI lineage: Eukaryota > Metazoa > Chordata > Mammalia > Chiroptera > Pteropodidae > Cynopterus > Cynopterus sphinx. The sequence goes on from CM057383.1 coordinate 126,422,545, forward strand.
GGCCATGCCCACAGAGATGTCTATCCAAGGGAGGTGTTGGCAGATCTGTGATGCCTCCTGGTGCTCTGCAAACTGCCACTGCTGCTTAATGAGCCGGTCAGCCATTAAGTGCCTCCCACACAATGGCAGCATGTGAAAATTGAGCAGTGGAAGGAACATACTGGAAAGCAGAGGAGTTAAGTTTAAACAAAGTCCTCCATGTTCTTTCCTCTCCACTTATCTCTTTGACCTTAACTCCTAACACTTTCCTCTTATTCTCTTTGCTGTACCCATACTGGCCTCTTTGCCTTTCTTCTAGCCTACCAAGCCTATGCCTACCTCAGGGCCTTTGTACTGGCTGTTTGCTCTGCCTGGTACTTGCCCCTCAGGCCTTTGCCTGGCTGGCTTCTTCATTTCATGTTTCTGCTACAATACGGCCTCCTTAGAGAAGCTTTCCCTAGTCGCCATGTTTTAAAAAACCACCTGCTTTCCAGCCACACTCAAGTTCCTTTCCCTCACTTATTTTTTTTCAAATAAATCTGACAATTGATTATTATCTATTTATTAATTTGCCTATTGGCTATCCAATCCACTGGCTACTTCTACCAGTCTAGTGTGAGTTTCTGGAGAGCAGGGACCACTTTTGTCTTCTTCAAGCTGTAACCCCTTAGACCATGCCTAACTTAGACTATGAATCACAGCAAGTACCAACTGAATTTTTTGTTAAATGAATGAATGAACAAATGAGGTAAGGTTCAAGATTAAGATATAAAAGGCACTAAATACCAGAGGTGAGTACAGAATGGCAGGGTTCCAGGGTGGGGAGGGGTAATGACTAGGTATTAAAGCAGGAAAGTCTTGAGATGAAGAACATTTTAAGAGGTTTATGGGATCTAAGCATATCTATCCCACACTAAACATAGGTATTTTTTTTCTGTAGAAGGAGACAAGATTTTGATAATTGTCACTTCTGAAATTCTTTAGTTACAAATACATATTAAATTAATCAAACAAGGAGGCCATAGACTTAGCAATCTATATAATCAAACCCAAACATAAGCCAGTAAATGCTGCAGGTGTATGAAATGGAAACCGAAGGACAACCAATCACAAATAGCCAACTAGTTTTTCCCAAATAAGGTAACCTCTTAAGCTATAGCCAAGCAAATAATTTCCTTGCTTTGCTTCTAGGCCTTCTCTATAAAGGTCTTGCCCCTAGCTCCTGTCAGTAGAGCACTCCTAACCATTTCTACTTTGGTGCTGCCCAATTCGAACTGATTTTTGCTTAAATTCTTAAAATTTTTAATATTCCTCCAATTATTTTTTTAATTTTATATTTTAATTTTTTCAATTACATTTGACATACATTATATTTTTTCCTTTAATATTAAAATTTTCTTTTTTAATTAATTTATTTTTTTTAATTGAAGAAATGATTTAAATTTTTCCCCCCATCTACCTTCCCTCTCCCCTCTCCCCCCTACCCTCTGGTAACAATATTATATTAATTTCAGGTATAATCATACAGTGATTAGACATTTATATAACTTATGAAGTGATCACCCCAATAAATGCAGTACCCATCTGACACCACACGTAGTTATTACAATACTACTGACGATATTCCCCTGCTATACTCTACATCCCCAGGACTATTTTGTTACTACCAACTTGTACTTCTTAATCCTTCCTCCCTTCACCCATCTCTCCACTCCTCAATTTGACAACCATCAAAATGCAATCTGTATCTATGAGCTTGTTTTGGTTGTTTGTCTGTTTATCCTGTTCTCTAGATTTCGCATATGACATTTGTCTTTCTCTGACTGACTTACTCCACTCAGCACAATACCTTCTAGGTCCATCCATGTCCAATTATCTTTTAACGCATTTATTTTGCAATCAGCTGTGATGCTTTAACAAGTACCATGCACACCAGAAATTCTTGCAAAATGATTTAAAAAAACGAACCTAAAAATTATTTTCACTCGAGATGAAATTTATGTATATATAAGGTTTAACAAATTAATTTTCTGAACATGTATTACTTTCAGTTATTCTTTTTATATTTTGTTGTTTGTTCAAACATATTTTAGGCCTAAAATATTATCCTAGGACCCCCAAAAGCTTATAGTCCCTGGGACTTGTACATAAAACTATTAATGATTAAAAGGGCCCGGAAAAGGAGGAGAGCCGAGTTTGGGGAAGATCTTGAGTGTATGTGGTCAGGAGGGCCTGCAGCTATGGAAACCCTCAGGCCATATCACCTCCACCCAGAAGGAAGAAGCTGAGAATCTGGCAGTGGGTATCAGCAGCAGGAATGAAGAAAGGGGCGTGCATCCAGAAGAGGTTTAAAGACAGGGACTCTTGAGATCCAGGAGATAAAGGAGATCTAGGCAGGACATAAAGATGCCTGGTGTCAGATTCTAGGGGTTTGGGGTTGGGGGGGAAGATAATTGGCTAAGTTTGGGAAACATTAATGAGAAGGTTGAGGTGTCCCCTTATCTGCAAAGGGGACGTATTAGTTAGGATTCTCCAGAGGAACAGAATCAATAAGATGGATGGAGCTATATATGTAATTTATAATTAGTAATTAATTAATATTAATTTATATGAATTATAAGTAATTGGCTCACATGATTATGGAGGCCAAGACCCAAGATCCACATTTGGCAAAGCGGAGATCTGGGAGAGCCGATGGTATAATTCCAGTCCAAAGTTGGGGCAAAAAACAATGTCCCAGCCTGATGGCAGTGAGGCAGAAGGATTCCTTGTTACTTGTAGGAGGGTCAACCTTTTTGTCTTATTCTAGCCTTCGACTGGTTGCATGAGGCCCACCCACATCAGGGAGGGTAATCTTCTGTGCTCAGTCTACCAACGCCAATGTGAATGTCATCTAAAACACTCTCACAGATACACCCAGAATTATGTTGGCCAAACAGCTGAGCATTCCATGGCCCAGTCAAGTTGACACATTCAATTAACCATCACAAGATGATAGTAATACTGTCTTTCAATTTGTGAGAATTAAATATAAGTAAAGTACTTAGCACAGTGACTGGCACATAATGAGGGCTCACTTATTTGTAACTGTGGTTATTAATTTTATCAAAACAGAAATTACTGGAAAGTGATTCTTCTTACTAAGATATGAAAGCGTATTTATTCCAGTGCAGTGCCTTTAATGAGGAAACAGAATAAATATTTGTTGACTTGTTGAGTTTATAGAGCTTTTTGCCAAAAGTTGAAGACCCTACCCCTCTGAACCTGAGAAACTGATATTGGTCCAAAATTTATTTATGTGGCCACAAGCAAGCACTGTTCTCCCAAGGTTCTAAGAAAATCAAAATAGTCATCACTTTGGAGTCCTCCAGTATAAACCTTAATTCAGGAGAACACCAGGCCTAGGGGAAAATGTGGCAAAAATGTTGTACTTCATGTTTGAGGACAGGTCTCTCTTAGCTGATAAAGGACAGAGCTTACCCCAGGACTTGAGGACTCACGAGCATGCTTTTCCCCACCATACTTCCTTCCTATGACATAAACTGAGTTTTGTCATTTCTCTCACCCATCAAATGTAGAGAATAATACTCATCTCTCCCACTACTTAAGGGAGATCAAAAAGTTATGCACAGTAAGCATTATATAAACTCTAGGAAACTAGAAAGAGAGGAAACTCTATTCAGTGTAATACTTTAATCAAAGGCAACATAGTCAGTTCATATACACAATCCCGTATTCACAAATATTTTTTAAGTACCTGCTGTATACTGAGAACTGTGCTAGGCTCCTGGGAAGCATGGGGGCGGGGTGGAGAGTAAACTAGACACACATACCCTCCTTGGGGCTTCCTCAGCAAGGCCCTCTCTGATCCCCAAGGTCCAAGATGAGCTCCTTCATGAATATTTCCCTCAGAACTTTGCTTCTTTTCTTTATAACAATTGGCTTGTTGTTGTGTGTACATTTTAGTAATCATTTAATTAATATATGTCTCTGCCACTTGGATCTTAAATTCTGTCAGGAAGGAATCTGTCTGGTTTTGTTCACCCTTGTAGCCCAATGCCCACCATAGTGCCTGGCACACATTGGAACTCAGAAACAAGTTGTTGAATAAATGCATGAGTGGATGGATGGACGGACGGACAGGTGAACAAATGCTAAGTTCCCAAGATGCACACGAAACAATAGAAAAAATATATGTATAGATAGGTCTCTTCCCTGGTTTCTGACACAGAATTCCTAAATCCCTTGGAATTTTCCAGGTGGTAGGAGTGTCTTTTGTTCTAATGAGGAGGCTTGCTGGGCTTCTGGATGGGGACTGGTCACCAGAAAGACCAAGCCATGATTAGAAGCTTGAAACTTTCAGCCCTGTCTCCCACCCTTTGAGAAAGGGAGAGGGGCTGGAAATTGAGCTAATGACCCATTGTGCCTATGTGATGAAGCCTCCATAAAAATTCCAAAAGTACAGGATTCCAGGGTAGTGAACACATCCATGTGCAGGGAGGGCAGAGCACCCCAACTCCACAGGGACAGAAACAACTGTGCTCCGGGCCCTTCCAGACCTCACCCTGTGTATCTTTTCTTCTAGCTGTTCATCTATATTCTTTATCATATCCTTTATTCTGTAAAAAACTGGTAAATGTAAACAAGTGTTTCCCTGAGTTCTGCGAGCCATTCTTGCAAATTATCAAAACTGAGCAGAGTAGGTGGGCACCCCATTTTAGAGCCTGTCAGTCAGAAGTACCGTGGAACATCTAGAACTGGCAATTGGCATCTGAAGTGGGGATAGTCAGTCTTGTGGGAATGAGCCCTTAACTCGTGGAATTTGATGCTAACCCTGAGTAGATAGTGTCAGAACTGAATTGAATTGTAGGACACCCGCTGGTGACAGAGAACTGGTTGATGGGTTTATTCCCACACATTTGGTGTCAGAAGTGCTTACTAATTAGTACTAATATGTGTGGTATTAGTGTGAGAGTAAAGAAAATGTTTTCCTGGGCAATGTAAAACATTGGGCAAAGTAACTTGAGGCTCAAATGTGTGTGATGGTAACGATTGTTCAATATGACAGAAGACGAAAGGATTTGGACTGAAATCCTCAGTAGGTAGCAGCTTAAAGTCAAAGTCAGCTATGCCCCTTTTGAAGTAGCTGTGACAGAACTGAGACTGAATATTATCTTTTGAAGCAGCTAACTGTTTTATGCAGAGGAGGGAGAGGGAGGGCTCCTAGGCCCAAATCAAGTGCATCAAAGACTGTACTGTCCCTTCCCCAGATCCCAGATGCTCACAACATGGCCTGAGAGATTAGTGCCGGCCTTTCTGTGGTTCCCTGATGCCACTATCTAGTTGTTATCTGGCCCAACCTGCTGCCTGGCCTTGGGGAGGCTGAGCCACAGCTCTAATTCCAAGGGGCCCTATCACCTTTCCATTAAAGCTGCGTCCAGAACTTCTGGTGAAGGAAATGCCCCACCAGCCACAGGACATTGGAGTGCTGTTGGTATCCAGAACCACCTCCTATCAGCCAACTACCTCCAACTATTTTGATGCTACAGGCATGGAGATTCACATCCATAACAAAAGATGTGAAACTTGCAGTGTGTTGCCTGCTAACTGAATGAGTCTGCTGGTTTCTTTGATCTTACCCTTCAACTAGAAAATAATGGGTGGGGGACAGGTTCCAAAGAGAACGGTCAGCCACATGCAACACACTCAAGCTTTCTGAACGGAGAGTGCTCAGAAGGGGTATTCCAACTCTCTTCAAATATTTGAACTTTCCACATGAAACAAAGATCAGACTTAAATTTCTTATGATTCTGGAGAGCACAGCAAGAACCAAGTGATAGCGCCAGAGGGACAGCCTTTTTGACTCAGCGAAAGAAAGAAATGTCCATCAACCAGAACTTTCTGAAAATGAATGGGCCACCACGTCAGGCTGTGAGACAGTCCTCTGTCCCTGGAGGTGTTTGAGACGGGTTGGTGTACGGATCATAGAGTCCATTCTACCATACAGGTAATGAGGAATGTTTCATAGGCCTGCTCTTCCTGAAAAAAGCCTAAATGCTGGGAGTAAGGGAGAGGGATAATCTAAAATAAAATTAAAAGCTGCTAGTAGCTAAGTATGAGGGTATCACACACTTAGATCTATCAAGCACCTTATTAACTACTTTGTATGCACGAGGTCGTTGAATCCTTGTGACAATCTTGGGCATTGAATTCTATAATTATCAACCTGTTAGGGATAAGGAGACAGGTTGAGAGACATTAAGTAACTTGCCCAAGGAAGTGCAGAGCTGACCCTCAAATCCTAACAGCCAAACTATTACCCAATCTGCTATCGTACCCTCCTCTGCCTTCCCTCTCTATCTCTCCACTCCCTATTAGAGCATAAAAACTATTAGAGCATAAAGAAGAGATTTCTCCCAAGAAAGTTCATCAGAATGGGCCCCAACACAGAATAGCAACTCTCACAACACAAAATGCCCAGATAGGGGAAATTACTACATTTGAGTGCAATTTGCAAATCACCGACAGACAGAGTCTTTCTGCAAAGTGACAGCCAATTTTAAAACACCCACATCCTCTGGGGTCACTCCCTCCTCCCCAAAGGTTTCTCTGGCCGAAAATCCCTTTGCCTTCATTTGCATCGTTCTTAGGAAGGGGAAAGTGAGGGAGCTGGGAAGCCACTTTCCCCCGAGAAGAGAAGAGTCAGAATCGCACCTTCAGCTTGGCCAGCTGTGACTTCAACTTGGCCAGCTGTGACTTCTGTGACTTCGTGGGAATTTGGCTTACAGGTTCAAAAATAGTCCAACTAATTAGTCAGCTTTTCCCCTAGAGAATGTAGACACTTGGACGCTTCATAAGAAAATGAATGTACCCCACCCAATGACAAGGTGAGGGTGCTGGCCACCGAAAAGAAAATAGAAAACCGGGAAGAATTTTTTTTTTTATTGAGGTACAACTGACAATTGACATTATACCAGTTTCGGGTATAAAACACGATTTGATATTTATATATATTGAAAAATGATCACCATTATAAGTCTAGTTAACACCTACCATCACATATAGTTATAATTTTTTTTTTTCTCGTGATGAGAACTTTTAAGATGTGCTCTTAGCAACCGTCAAACATACAACAGGGCATTGTTAACGATAGTCGCCACGCCATGCATTTCAACACCAGCGCTCATTTATTTTATAACTGAACGTTTGTGCCTTTTGACCACTGTCACCCATTTCTCCACTCCCCTACTCCTGCCTCTGGCAACCACCAATTTGTTCTCTGGATCTATGAGTTTGGGGTTTTTTCCCCCCCGACATATATGTGAGATCATATAGTATTGGTCTTTCTCTGACTTATTTCACTCAGCATAATGCCCTCCAAGTTCGTTTATATTATTGCAAATGGCAAGATTTCTTTCTGTTTTATGGCCAAATAATATTCATTGTATATAAGTATCACATTTTCTTTTTCCATTCATTCATCAATGAACATTTAGGTTGCTTTCATATCTTGGCTATTCTAAATAAGGCTGCAGGGAACATGGGGATGCATATATCTTTTCGAGTGAGCGTGTTCATTTCCTTTGGGTAAATGCGCAGCAGTGGAATTGCTGGGTCACATGGTGGTTCTATTTTTAATTTTTGAGGAACCTGCATGCTGTTTTCCATAGTGGCTGCACCAATTTACATCCCTGGTGTTTTAACGTGCTCCCACTCTATTGGGCACAGAACTCTGGGCGGCAGAGTCAGGCTGGGCCTCTGGGCTGCCATCATTTGTCAAACCACTTTCACCCCAGGATTCAAGGAGGCCCTGGAACTGTGAGATGTTGCCTCCCAACTGTATCCGGAGAACCACTGAGAATTAATGTGAGGCTAGGCATTTTCTAAAACATTTCTCTATGCCCTGCAAAGCAGTTTGTTATAAGAATTTGAGGCTGTTAAAATTCTTGAGCCCCGGTATGATTTAGTGGTCACCCATCTTAAATTTTTCTAACTCTTTCTTCCCTTGAACCTCACAAAGTGCCTACCTGTCTTTGGGTCTTGGTTCTAGGCTACAGCAGTCTTGCTCAAAGTAAAATCATCAATTTTCAGGGGCCTGGGGTGCCCTGAATAGCCATGACTGTTATTTAGCAGGAGAACAAAAATAATTTCATCTCCATGAAATATCAAAACCAAGCCACACGGGTGTGGTTCTTTTCGTCTTCCTAGGGATCCCAGGCTGCTGTGGCCCCCATGCTGCCAGGCAGGAGAGAGAATGACTTTGCAGCATGAGGGTTATTCGTCATTAGAACAACAAGGCCAGTAGCAGCAGTGCTGCTCTGCCTTATCAGAGCAGAAGGCCTAGCTGGATTCTATTAATTGCCGAATGCTGTTGGGTTTGGCAGATACAGGAAGCAGTTTACATGGCTACACAGTGCCCTGGCTCACAGTCTCTCTGAAATGGTATTATTGTAGCGGGATAATTGTGATTAGGGACAGTTCCCCGAGGAAGACCAGGCCTTTGATGATTGAGTCACTTCCTCCCCACTCGGCTTCAGTGTGATAGTGCAGTTCACCCCACAGACACACACCCTTTGCTGTCCAGAGAGTCCTGTGTCCCACACCAAGGTTCCCTAGGGGGACAACCCCTCATCAGAATGAGGGTCATGGGAGAAATCAGAGCAGGAGGAGACCACCCACCCCTATTTCTTTTTTAGGTAATGACGACAGGCAACCTTATTAAAGTATCCAGTTGTAAGTGTATTCCCAATGCCTGTGACAGCACATGCTTTGGAAGGGGGAGACCGGTCTCTATGTTTACTGGCTTGTCTCCTTACTTTGGGAAGTCTCCTTGACCCTCAGTTTCCCCATTTGTAAAGCGGCGATAAGAGAATCTACTCCCAATGATTGTCACGAGGATTAAGCAGGATTAATAATGTGCAATAAATGGTTAGTGTTTAATAAATAGTTGCTGTTATTATTGTGGTTGTTATTTTTACTGTTAGGAATGCCTCTCCTTCTCCCCTAACTGCCCCAAGCCCCAAATCAGTAGTCTACTGAGGGCCAGATCAAGTTGCCTTCATTTGCTGCACGTGCAGCCACCTTCGAGGTGGAGCCTGGAGAGGGATGAGGCTGGCTAGCTGTGAAGGCCTGGAATGGGGTTGGTCTCAGCCTCAGCTTGCTCAGGTGCCATTTCTGGGCCCCGAGCTCCCCAAGAAACAGTGCCCATCTCACTAACCCTGCCCCTGGCATGTGGTCTTCAGAACCACCAAGAGCTGCCCTAGCCCACCCACTCTGCCCAGGGTTTCTACCAGAACGGCCTCTCACGAGCTGTCGTGAATCATGCTTATCTTAGCCCCCGTCAAGCTTCTAGGAGAAAAACAGCCCTCGGAGCACGTGGGTGGGAACAGTGTTTGCCCTAACGGGGACTCCGCCCTGTTACTGGAATCCATGAGTGGGCCCTGCAACTGCGTTCAGATGTGAATGGGGGTGGGGAGAGGTGTGGTGGAGCCAGCTCACTTCGCATACCGCCACGCCAAGCATGGAACAAAGGCCAGGGCTGACAGCACGGATGGGTTTTAGAGTCAGCATCTTGGGTCCACACCTGCCACTTACTAGCTGTATGCTCTTAGGAAAGTCATTTTTCCTCTCAGAGCCTTAGTCTCTTCATTTGGTGAGTGGAGATACAAATATCTCTCTTTGCTGTGGTCAGGATGAAATTAGGCACGTATGCAAAACATTTAACACAGAACCTAACACGAAGAAAATGCTTTAACACTTTAACCTCTAAAAAAAGAAGAAAGAAAAAGGGAAAAGAAAATACTTAATAAATGGTAGCCAAAGGTGTTAAGCCTGATAGGCCAAGGAGAGCACCTAGTGCCTCCAACAGGCTCTGAGCTCCAGAAAAGGGAAGAGCTCCCACTGCCACTGCCCAGAAATGCTTCTGGGACAGAATGTGCTTTAGGAACTGCCAGTCAGACACAGAGTCCCCAGACATTGGCAAGATCCAGCAGGTTCTTAAGGGCAGATGCCATGTTTGTTAGTTTAGCATTATGCTCCCAGTACCAGTGTGTTTGCTTCCTGTGCTGGCTATAATAAATCACTACAAATTTAACTGCTTAAAACAACACCAATTTATTATCTTACTGTTCTGGAGGTGAGAGGCCTAAAATGGGTCTCATGGGACTAAAATGAAGGTGTTAGAGGGCCATGTTTTTTCTAGAGGCCCTGGGAGGGAATCTAGGGGCTGCCTGAATCCCTTGGCTCTCAGGCCCTTTCCTCTGTCTTCAAAGCCAGCATGGCAACATCTTCAAACTTGACCCCGACTCTCACTTATAAGGATCTCGTGATTGCATTGGGCCATCTGGATAATCCAGGATACTCTCCCTTCTCCAGGCCAGCTAAGTAGCAACCTTAATTCCATCTGTGAACTTAATTTCTCTCTTGCTAAATAACAACAAATCCACAGGCCCTGGGGATGAGAAAATGGACATTTTGAGGGAGCCGTTATTTTGCCTACCTCACCTAGTATGAAGGAAAGTTGATAAAAGTCAGATAATAACCCTGTCTGGGCACCTATTTTGGACTGAAATTCCTGCTGAGGAAGTCGAGAGGACCTTGCAGGCTACCCCAGGACACAAGATATTCTCTTGTAAAAACAGTTGTGAACCTATTATAAGTGATTAAAACCTAGAAAGTGATAACAGGGGATAAAGTCCTTAGGAGATGAAGAACCAGAATATTTATTCAGCCAATATTTTGAGCATCAGTTAGGTGCTAAGTGCCAAGGAGGCAATGATGAAGAGGATTCCTATTCCTGCCCTCCAGGAAACTGAAGGCTGAGGAAAACCTCCTTGAAGAGGTAAGGCTAGAACCGGGGTTAGATATAGGAGAAGGCCAAGGTTTTGGGAAGAGGATGATAGACTTGAGGGGTAGTTTGCATAGTCATTACAAACACAAAATCTTCAAGCAGGACTATCTGGGTTCAGAGTCTGGCCCTGCCATGGACTAGCTGTGTGACCTTTGGGAAAATTTCTTAACTCCTCTGTGCCCTAGTTATTTTATTTTAAAATGGGAATAATAATGGTACCTAGTCATAGGAAGAATTACATGACTAAATATATACAAAGTGCTTAGAGCAGCATCTAGCACATCACAAGTGTATGTAAGTGTTAGCTGATATTGTTGTCCACTTCTTTCTCTCAGTCACAAAGTAGCAAGCAAGAAGTGAGAGACTGCCCAGCAGACACTGGAAAGGAGATAGTTAGTTGTAAGACAACTATTGGTCTCTGGTAGGAATGCTCCTTTAGAGGTGGAATTTTCAGTTTTTAAATTCACCCGACCTGGGAGAAAAGGCTGCTTTTACGGATGGCTGTTGGGTGACAACTTGTCCTCATGTGGATTTCTTCATGACCCCCTGATAAAAGCAGACCAAGGGCACCAAGTTCTATGGGAGCAGCTCAGACCTGCCCTGAGGTGACCAAACTTTGGCCCCAGGTGCTGGTGAGTGGGGAGTAGGAAAGCCAGAAGCTCCAGGCTCACACTGGGGTGGGTAGTGGGGCCTAGATTCGCTGAATAAAGGTCTGCTCTGGCCACTGGATCTTCTACCAAACAGATCTGAACTTGTCATTCTGATTACTGTGCGTGCCAAGTGCCCACTCTTCCTAGAACTCAGGGCTAATGGTTGATTGGTGAGCTAACGTCTCCGTTATCATGGAGGGCTAAAACTGGATTTGTTTAAAGCGTTTTCTCTTTGGAGGTGCAGTAATTGCTCTTCGATCAGACAGGAAGTTCTATTGCTCAAAAGGAGCCAGTGTTATCAAGAGAAAACACATCAGCGCCTGTCCTCTCAGGAAGGGAATTGTGAGTAATCAACAAGGCTCCTCTCCAGCTGGCCGTGGGGCCTTTGTTCAGACAGCGGACAGGTCAGGGAAAGTTTGAGGAGGCAGTGCTTCTAAGGGGCGAGGGCCATTCCAATCCTTTCTCTTCATATTTTTCTCTCCAGGGGACAGGCATTCCCTAGGGAAGGAGGCTAACCTGAGTAAATTGTTTCGAAGCCATCAGACAAATCTGATTATATCACTCTCCTACTTGAAACCCATCAAGGACACCCTCGTTGCCCTCAGAATCAAGTCCAATTCCTTAGTATGGGTTACAAGGCCTTTCATCACCTGGCCTTGCTGGCCCACCTCTTCCTCCTGCTTTGTCGACCATTAATCCCAATCAGCACTCTTCTTTCCAGTCTTTCAGTGCCCAGAATGTACACTCATCATGCTAGGAGCACCAGCTCTGTGCATCATGGTGTGATGGCTCCAACACATTGCCAGTGAGCCCAGGAGACCAGATAGACAGGCGTGAAAGGGAAATTCTGTAAAAGTCATGACATGAATGAGATAGCTCTGACTGTGACGAACTTTCCCACGCCAGCCCTAAAACCTAGCAGCTGATCTCAGTGTGGCTTTTTATGTGTTCTCGTCTTAGTCTACATAATTCTCGAGAACAGGAGAATTTTCCAGGACCCTAGTGTCTCTCTCCAGAAGATACTATTGAGGTGATAATGACAAATCTGACAGCAGGTGTTTTTAGTAAGTGCTACCACTCATCACCCTCATCACTTATTGAGCAAGGACTATGTGCCAAACTATACTAAAGAGGTTATGTGCCTCATCTTATTAATCCTCACAATGACTGTAAGAGGTAGGTATTATTAGCCCCCTTTTGTAGATGAGAATGTCAAGGCTCACAGAGGCAGCCATTTGCACAGGATTACACAGCTGGAAGTGGTTGAACAGAAACTCAAATCCAGGGATTTCTGAGCCCAGACCCATCTAGAACTCAAAGGTAAACAGGTTCCTATGTGCGGATATATGGACACATGTGCAGAGGGTCCAGGCCGCAGAGCTGCTCCAGGGCCTGGCGGGGTGGGGATGCTCCAGCAAAGGCAGGACAGACGTGATCAGGATAGGGCCTCTTTTGTTTGGCTTCACTTCAAACAAAGACAACAGCAGGGAAACTGAAGCCCCCCACTTCCCTTCTCTAAAGACCAAAGCAAGGCCAAAAATAGGAGAGTCAGGAAGCATTTGATCCCAATGTGTCAAATGAACATAAACATCCTGCCTACTTTGCCATCAGGGAGTGCCTGAGAGCAGCTGCTACACAGGATGGTCAGGAGGTCAGCCTGCTGGCCATGCCTGGCCAGACTGTCTCAGGGTAACATGGGCCTGGGTCTGCTGGCACAGCTCCAGGGTTCTTAGAACACTGGACATCAGAGCCTACAAGGTGCTTAGAGATTATGGTGGCCAAAAGAATGCACCTTGCAAACTCCTATCTATAGGAAGCCCCAGATGCTTGCACTGAAACCCATCACTGCGTTTACTCCGAGGCCACGTTTCCCACCGGCAGCTCCCAGACGACAGCTCACAGCAAAGACGCTGAGGCAGACCTGTTCCTGGGAGACACCAGAGTCCTCCAACAGCCATCTTTAGCTCAAGGACTCCCAGATGGTTTTGCTGAACTTCCCTTAGATTTAGGGCAGTCTAGGAGGCTTCCACTTAACCCTCCTTCTCTCCCTTATTGAATCAGAGTCAGACTTGCATCATATTCTGAGGGCTCTCCAGGCCTTTTTCAGCTTCTTCCTCATTTTCTCCCTCAGGCATTTCTCCTCATAACAACCTTGCATGTTCAACTCTCCTTTTGACATCTGCTTCTTGGAGGACCTAGACTAACTCATAAATTATCTACTAATGGCCTCATTTTATAGTCTGATATTTGAGAAAACCAAAGCTCAGCTTGACGAATGGATTTTTCTGAGGTCACAGTCAACTCATGTAGAGCAGGAAATGGTTCTCCCAGCTTACAGGCCATATCCGTTTCCTTTACATCATGTATGTTTGGAATGGGAGGGAAGAGAAGTAATGAGACTTGTGAGAGAGTTTCTTCAAAATAAGTTTCCTCACACACTCAGAGAGCCACAGAAGGGAAAGCAGCGTCTGTCTTATTCACCCATTTGTCCCGGACACTACAGTTTCCAAAGCATAGGCCCGTAACCACACTGCCTGCCTGGCATAATACATGCAAGAGGACCATTCAAATGAGAGGGGTCATTATTACTTTTGCATTTGGGACAGGTAAAGTGGATAAAAGTCCACCAGCAAATGTGTGTGTAGGGAGCAGATCAGAAGATAACTAGAGAAGGAGTCTCCCCGGTTAGAGAAAAGGGAGCATCAGCATTTGCGCAGGGGCCTCTCCCTGTTGAAGCCTAAGCTGACCTGTCAGTTAAGAGGCTTCCTATTAATTTCATCCACACCTGGCCAGGAGCGGGGCTGCTTCATGGCTTCCATCAGGCTAATTGCTACAGTCTTTTCAGTGACACCGAGCTCAGTTCCTGATAAGGTGCTTCCTTAATAGTCTCCCATTTCCCTGCTGACACCGGAAAATAGGCCTGACTTGGCAGTATATTACTGCAGTGAGTTAGGCAGAGCTGTCACACCCAGCCTCACAGCCTGAACCATTAGTGGACCTAGAATCAATAGTGTTCAGGCAACCCTTGTTTCCCTGAAAGCATTCATTTGGCACGTTTGCTGTTTGTCAGGCAGTTCCTTTCTCTAATGTCCCATGGTCCATGGCCCTGGCGACTGAATCGCTCCTTCTACAGAGTGCTGAGTGGAGTTTGTCTGTTCCAAATCGCATCAGCTTGCTCTCTTTGGAACATAGGAACTATAAGACAGTACCAGGTTGTAATTAATAACTTTTTTTTTTTTTTTACATTTCTTTTGTTGCAAGCAAGAGAAATCAGCTGTGGTGAACATAAGCAAGTAGGACCTAATGAGAAGTCATTTCAGAACGCAGCAGTGGGAAAAAAATGTCAATTTAGTCTAATTTAAGACACTTGCCTACCCTTTACCAAAGGAGGGTGTGACAACTTGATGAATTGAAGAAAGGTGAGTGATGTTACCTGAAGAGGAGAAAATAGATGTAGTTCAGACTAAAAGCTTACGAGGTAGACAGACATCTGAGGATATGGGCCCAAAAGAGGTGCTAATGATCCAGAGTATAACTCAGAACCCCTCTGGCTTTCAGATCTCTCTACTAGGCCTGTGAAAAGTTCCTGGCACTGGATATATGTTCAGCAAGTGATAACTAGTGCCATTAGTGCTCGAACTATTGCTTTTGTAGCATAATCTTAAACACTAGGAAAGTTTAAGCACCTGGTAGAATGCTGGAGGCATGACCTGTTATCTTGCAATGCATGAAGAATCCTGCTAAGAGTTGTGACCAGCTCTTTTTAAAAGGTTGTTCTTAAGTCCTACAGGTAATAGGAACAAACTGAGATTTTGGAAGACTTGGTTGAACCATCAAGGAAGAACTTGAAGCTTCTGGAAAGAGATATGAAAGAGCAGTATGGACTCTGCTTCTCAACAGAAGTTGTTAAAGGAAACAGAATTTCATCTGTATAGGATTCCTTAAACCTCTCCCTGCACCATCACACAGAATTTGTACTGAAACTGCCTGTTCACTTGCCTGGATCGCCTTCTAGACTGCCAGCTCCTTGCAGAAGGAAGGCAGGGGTTGGAATCTTTTCATTGCTGTATCCTTGGAGCCCTGCATGGGACGTGGCACACGGGATGCCCTCAGAAAATATTTGTTGATTGATTGAATGAATAACAGGGCGTTGATGACTTTTCAAGGTTGCTGGTTGGCTAATTGAAAAGGGTTACAGCTACCATACCACATCTACCTATAGAACCAGAATACTGTCTCTTGAAACCACTCTTGGGGCTGCAGAGCTGATCTAATAGGGTATTTCTATCTAAAGCCTTGTAATGTTCGTTGAATGCAGGGGAAGGAGAGAATGGAAAGGCTAGCAGGGAAATTCATGATTCAGAGGTGAGGCCTGGAAGAGAGGAAATGGAAGGCAGAGGGCGGGGATGTTGACAGGAAATTTCTGTGAGAATTCATGGGTGGGTCCATTGCCAGAAACTTCATTTAGCTCTGACCTGGAAACTGCTGACCAGAGGTCTCCTCCTGACTCGACTAGCCATAAGCTGGAGGAAGGGAGGCCAACCCTATGCTATACTTTCTCTCCAAAGAGAAAATGTTCAATAGCAGCACAGGACATGCCCAAAACAATTCTCGATTGATGGCCACATGCGGGTTGAGGGAATAAACACTGTAGGAGTTCAGATGCCTAGGAGACCACAGTAACTGGAAGTGGTCGGAGATGGCTTTGTGGGTAAGATGGGAGGTTCAGGTTGGTCTCACATGATTGGAGAGATTTGGAGACAAAGGAGCACAGGCAGGGGACAGAGTCTGAACGAAGCATGAAAGTAGAAAAGTACAATTTGTGCTACTGAGGGAACAAGGTCCTGGCAAATTCAGGAAATGAAAAGGTGAGACAAGGAGCCTGGAGTTCAGATAAGGAGAACTCTTAATTTTAAGCTAACTTATTTTTGGTTCCTGCGTATTTTATAAGTACTACCTACATATGAACTAATGAATGAATGAATGACTATGAAAATGAACAGTTTGTGAACAGGAAGAAAGGAGATGACTCTTCCACTGTTTGAATACCCCTGTCCCATCTAGTGACTACAAAAGGCTTTAAACAGTCGGCCTCACCTTGGTTGCATCAGGGCTAGTAAGCTGCCCCTGAGCTGCCATCTGAAAATTCAGCGGAGGAGGTGGCCAGGCTAGGACAAACTGGGGAAATGCCTACGAGCTGAACGAAAGTCCCCAAAGATCTTCTTTCTCTTGTCAACCAGCAGAGGGATTCAGCCAAGTAGGTTAACTTTGTAAGTGAAGTGAAATAAACTCTTTCTCTTGAGGGAAATTTTAGGGACACTGAGAAGACTTCTTGCCTCAAGACTGCCCATCCCAGCCCTTAACTCCATTGGATAAAGGCTGAAATTCCACACTCAAAGCGTCATCTCTTAGCTAAAAGTTGCAATCGCTCACATTTAAGGCTGTTATCAGTCTATTACACCTTTCTGTAAATGAAGGATCTGAAAATAGGTTTTGACAGGGAAGCGGGAGAGGGAAAGACGAATGTAACCTGAGTACTTGAGGTGGAAGATCATCAGAGACAACACAGACAGCAAATGCTGGAGAGAGCACGGAGAGTAAGAGTTGGAATCACGACCAACTTTGCCAAGGGCAATTTTGCTGAGTTCTAGCAACTAATCCTGACACCAGCCAGACTGTCCAGTTATTAACAAAAGCATTTCATACACTCAGTCTGATTGCAGCATCAGCCAGATGATTTAAACGACTGCATTAGGCAGCCTCTAATACGTAGGGGACCTTGGCTACTCTGAACATTAGCAGGTTGCTGTGCCTCATTACAGCTGCCGGCTGCACAGGGTGAGCGATGCTGTTCTCAAGATCACAAGGAGGCCCAGGGAATTCAGGAGGATGGAGGTGTTCATTCTTGTTGTAAAACCCCCTGAGAACAGCAGGCTGTTTAGAGGATCAGTGTGTGGGCCATTTGTTTTCTGAGGACCTTGCCTTATGGTCTCAGGCTACATATTTCTTGGTCATAATAGTTTGTATAAAACAATATTGCTAAATGGCTACATAAACAATTTTAGTTGGCCTGGGCTCCCAAAATGTGCTATTTTTGTTCTGTTGCCAAGCTTGCTTTTTTTACTAGCTAATTATGCTCAGCATTTAACTTTAGGAAAAAAAAAAAAACAGGAAATAGGGCATTCATTACTCGAGTGACAACTTTTCAACAAGCCCACATTTCAACATCCATTGTGTAATTTCCTCTCCCTAGCTTACAGTTAGTTGTTCCATCAGGCCTTTGGAAACAAACAGCTCCTTCAGTGAGGGCTGGGAGGGACTTTGTTCAGTTTAAATGCTTTGCTAACTCCAAGGCAAGCAGAGGGGCTCCCATGAGACACCCATGCCCAGGGCATGGGTCTCCCACCTTGTCTGGGCTCCTCCTAGAAATTCCCCAACTGCGGTTTCTACTGGTCTGAGTTTGCTGTCGCATTGGGCTCTCCCAACAGGAGCTGAGCCGTATCTGTTGTTTATGCATCATCCCAAGACTCCTAGGGATTCAGGCCATTGCAGAGGGACACCCTCTTGTTCCCTAAGGAATCAGAAAAGATAGTCAACTTCAGTTCGTTAGGCAGGAGGAACTCCTAGAAAGTGCTGTAGAGTCAATGTTTTAACATATGGACCTTTTAAAATTTATTTTATTAAAAATCTTTTGCAAAGTATATCATATGTCCATGCAAAGTACACAGATTATTAAGTACATAGCTCAGTGAGTTGTCATAAAGCAAATACCATGTGACTACCACCCAGATCAAGAAGAGATTATTACCAGCACCCCAGAAGCCCCGTCATGCTCTCTCCAAATCACTGCTCTCCCACCTTCCCCAAAGGTAACAACTCTCCTGACTTCTAAGAGCATAGTCTAGTTTTAGGCATTTAACCTTTATATAAATGGAACTATATAGTATATGTGTACATGAGCAGGGCACGTGTGCATATTTTTATTTCTGGCTTCTTTGGTTCTACTTTGTTTTGCTACTCGTAGCTGTACCTGATCCATTTTCATTAGCATAGAGTATTCCACTTGTTGATTTTACTGTAAATGGACTTTGAGGTTGTTTCCGGTCTGTGATTATTCTGCATAATGCTACCATGGACATTCTTGTGTGAGTCTTGTAGCGCCCGTGCACACACGTTTCTGTTGAGCATCAACTGGGAGAGGCCTGCCAAGCCATTTGCATAATTGGTGTGCTCGTTTGATTCGTACAGATTCGTACAGCTTCAGCCACACTGGTTTCAAGGAGGTGAATGTAAGTTACCCCCACACCACGTTGTCACTGACACTTGGAATTGTCAGTCTTTTTTTATTTTGGCCATTTCGTAGTTTTGATTGGATTGACCTTGATTACGAATGAGGTTGAGCACTTTTCATGTTTCTTCATGCTTGGGTTTAGAATAAGGTAAAGGTTGGAGAACTGAAGGGTTGAATGTAGGAAAATGATATTTTAATGGAAGGGGAAGCTGTCAAAACTTCTATCTCCTCAAGTTCTGATATTGAACAATGAGAAATTAGAGAACCTACAGGTATGCTAAGTAATGCGGGAGAATCAAAAGAGTCAATCACCCTGCACACCATTAGTGCTTTACTTTTCTCTCTAAGCAAGATATCGGCAGCATCTTTCTATGGCATTATATACCCTACGAGATCATTTTAAATGACTCCATTGCATTTCATTATATAAACATATCATAATTTACTCATTTAATATGCTGTGGTTTTTTTATTTCACTATAATCAACAATAATGTACTGAAAATGTGACTAAACTTGGGGCACAAATGCTAGCACACTTCAAAACTATAATACTTTGGAGGCAAATTAGAAGGCATGTAGGGACATATAATGAATGATTTAATTAATATGAGCACTGATTCTTTGTCCTTCTTTTTTTATTTTGTGAGTCTGCCAACCACCTTTACCAAAACTTAGGGCCTTCCTGAGGGTGAGCTAATTGGAATAACAGTGACAATGGTGTCATAGTGGATCCAGGCACTCAACCTCCTTCTCTACCTCCTTATTGTGAAACTAATAATAATAATTATTATTTATTGAGCACTTACTGTATGGCAAGTGCTGTTAGGCACTTTGTATCACCATTTTAATGTTGTCATTTAGTCTTTATAACCTTATGATATGGATGTCTATTCTTTTGCCCATTTTTTAGGTGAGGAAACTGAAAGGTTAGAAAGCTTAGAAAGGTTAAGAACTTTGCCCAAGGTCATATAGTAAGTGGGAGAGTAGGAATTGGAATCCAGTTGTCTGACCCTATAGCCCCAATTCTTAATCATTATATCACTAATTCTCAACCTGTCAACTTTGGCATTCTGGTGTACTGCAAAGCTTCCCTAGGATTGTTGTTAAATTTTATACATACAATGTATTTTGGTGCTGAGTGTCAAATGCTATGTGATAGACTGCTTTCAGAAATGGCTCCAATTCTTCCTAATCCATAACTTTTGCAATTTGCATTTGCAACATATCCCATTGAGAGGTGAAGGTATTTCTCGGCCCTTGGACATGAACTGATCTTGTGACTTGCCTTGCCCAGTAGAAAGGGGTAGAAATGATGATGTGCTAGCCCAAGCCTAGGCCTCAAGAGGCCTTGCTTGCTTTTGCTTTTTCTCTTGCTCTTCTACCTTTCATCAGGGGAGCAAGCCTGGGCTAGCCTGATGAAGAATGAGACATGGAGAACAAAGCCAGTTCAAGGCCCTAGGTATGTAAGAGAGCCCAGCCCAGTCAATCTCAGCCAAGCCTCCTGAGGCAACATATCATTGAGTGTAGATGCATGAATGGTCCCTACTAAGCCAGTGAAACCATCCAGCTGACCCATAGACTCATGTGCAGAATGCTGATTATCTATGTTACTGAAGTTTTGTGGTTATTTTGCAGCATGATTGTGATAATACATGATTTGAGGGCTAGGTCTAGTGGATGGAATACTAATGAGTAGGTTATGAAATGCTAAATAGCCTCAGTACAACTTGGCTTCAGCACAGCAAAAAGTCGAGCTGCCACCTAAGAAAGGTGTCTATTTACTAAAGCATGTGAGAACTGTGCTCCAAGAGTGTGTGAGAAGATGGTCAGGTGAGTGCACATTTCATTTCAACAGCAGCCTTGCACTGCGGAACCACTCAGGGATAGTGTGATGCCATCATCCTCCCTGAATAAAGTTTAAAGGGTCTGAGAGAAGTCAAGTTGAATTCTGATCACAAGCTACATGCCATGTTGTTCATGTGCTGGTTACACTAAATTTCTGACCCTTGTAACCCCAAGAGTCTAAATCCCAGGGATGGGAGCATTTGAAAGACGACAGTACTTACCCCATCCCCATCTGATGCTCATGGTTCTTGTGCAACTGACATGTGACTGAGAAAGCAATCGGAAATCTCCGAAGCACATTCAAGGGCAAGCTGGTTGTTACCTATGTCAGTTTCCTCATTTTAGGGAGAGGGCCTCCTCCCAGAGCTGGCCCAAATACAGACTAAAGGAAACAATGTTCCTCTAAAACAAACCTTCTTTGCCAACACCTGTCCCTGCCCTAAGGCTCTCAACTTCCAGTATCTTCAGAATGATACTGGCATTCCTTGGTCTTGATCTATACATACCAACTAAACAAGGCTCCATACTCTTGGCTGTTTTTATTCCTTTACACACTTCTGTTTCAGTTATATATTGCCATGAAACCAACTATTTCAAACTTAATGACATAAAACGACCATATTTTTTTTTCTGTTTATCTATTCTGCAGGTCAGGAATTTAGAGAAGGCATAGCAGGGTGGCTTGGCCTTTCTCCTAGAGGTCTTGGCCTTCAACTGGGAAGATGTGGACAGTAGCGGCTAGAGTCATCTGGAAGCTTCTTGTTTCACATACATCTATCTGGTGCCTGGGCTGGAATGGGCCCAGATAGGACTCTGTTGACACCAACATGTGGCCTGTTTACAGTATGATGGCTTCACAGTAGTCAGACTTTTTATGTCCTGGCTTGATGCTCTAAGAATGAGCCTTCCAAGGCTAAGTCATGGAAGGCCATGACTTCCCCTTGGAACTCATATGTACCTTCATATCTCTCATACTCTAATGCTTTAGATTATCACAAGCCTGCCCCAATTCAGGAGGCGGGGACATAGACCTTGTTTCTTGGTGAGACAATTGTCAAAGAATTTATGGCCATATTTTAAAACTGTCATACCTTAAATTTATCTATACATTGTTCCAGATACTAAGATCCCTTATTTTGTATAAGAATCTTTTGGTTGCAAGGAACAAAAAATAATTGATAAGGACATGGATAATTTATTATGAGGATTCAATGTTATCTCACAGAATACCCCAAGGTTGTCACTATAGTCCTATTATGTGCTCAGTGCCAGTGGGTGGTAAGGGGTTAATGAGGCCACCTCATGCCTGCTGATATATCTCCATTCTTGGGCAGTGATGCCCTAACCCTGAAGGTCCTCAGGGAATGCCACTAAAGAGAGAGCCTGTCACACACAACAAAGAGATGGCTGAAATATGGGGCTGGTTGTATCTCCCTCAGGTGGAAGCTGGAACACTGAGGCTCTGGGAAGGGCTGCTTGGAGCAGTGCTCTCTCCTTCCTAAAAACAAGGTTATTTATTCTAGAAGGTGATCTTAAATCTTTCTTCCCCTCTCTACTCCTCAGGCTGACTCTGGCTAGCCCCAGCCTCGCAGATTCAGTCACTCATTAATTCAATAAACATGTACTGAATCTCATGGTTATGCTTGGCACCATGGCAGTGAACAAGGCATTCAGGAGCCTGATGAGATAAAAAATGTTCTGACCTGGGACCTTAGGGCCCTGATTTTGCCAATTACTCTCTAAGTTACTTTGGACAGGTAGTCAATCCTCCTGGGCCTCAGTTTTTCTATCAGTCAAATCAGGGACTTGAACTTGAATATCACTAAGATCCCTTCAAAACCCCCCAAAAGCAAGAGGATTCTGGCACAGTGGGCACTCCTAAAATTTCAGTCCTCAACCTCAAGTTTATTTTCTGTCTTTTGCCTTTACTGCTGGCTGGCTTACTCTTGCTGTAATTTATTTAACTGAGCTGTGCTGAGCAGTTTGGAACTGAGTTTGCATGAATCACTGTCCATAAAATCGAGTTAAGTGGATTTTATTCCACTCAGCGCACCTGTGTATATACTCAGGAAGAAGAAGCTGCGTTTTCTTGGCTCTCCCAGACCACGGTTAGAATTGCTTCTTTGCAAATATAGCATCCCTCTGTGTTCATAGTCCATTGTTATAACAGCCTCCTTCAGACACCTGAAAGTAAAGTGTTGGACACAATTTTTCCTTCAGACCGTTTTATATAGCTGTCCTGTTTCTCTATCTAGCTGGAAAAGCTGACCCTGATTTCGTCTGTTTTATCAGACCTGGCAAATATCAGATTCAACTTCATTCAGTCATTCAACAAATATTTATTGAGTGTTATGGTGAAGTCATACTGAGCTAGGTATATGGGTAGGAGTGCAAGGGAAGTGTCGTATTGGTCAAAGACCCTACAAACTATATGAAGTGCTAAGTAACAAGGAAGCAAGTGGATGGGGCCAGGCAGAAAATGGGAAATGGTATGTATTAGATGGAAGAAGAAACCAATGATGGAGAGTTTGGGGAGGACATTGAGATTGTGAAGGGGATTTCTGTTTGGACCACCACCCACATCTGTCTCTTCCCCATCCCCATCTGATGTAACTGGCACCAGAATCATATCATTTCAATTCACCATTTTGTAAAAGCACATGATGGGGAGGGGAAAAGGGCTTGAGTGAAGATGAGCATTTATAGGAAGAAATGCCCAAAGGGTCTGCACTGGTGCTCTTGGAAATACCTCTTTGAAGCCAGCGTGAGGGATTATAAAGGGATTTATTTTATTTTGTATCACAGCCAAAAGCACAGGCAAACTGTGACTAAAATGGTAGCACAAGGGACTGGCTATTTGGATCTTTGTTCATATTTTCTATCATGATAGAAAATGTGCAATTTTCACTCTGTCACAGAATAAACGTTTTAGAATTTTCCTGGCCAATTTCAAGTGATTTTCAAAATTCTATTCCATTTACCCTCTGGGTCTCTGGAAGAGATTGGGATTGGGATGTTGGGGTAGGGTGTAGTAGGGCCTCCCCTTCTTCAGTATGCTTGTGGCCATACAGTTCTTTCAAAAAAAAAAAAAAGAAGTTGCTTTAAAAAGACTTTAAGTTTTGGATGCACCTGTATTTGCATTCAGGTGGAAAGCAAAATTTGCTTTGCTTAATTGTTCTGTTTGTTGTGCTGTCTTGAGATATGACATACCCACATTTTCCTCACAACTGTCTGGGAGCTCTAATGTCCAGATGGTGCTTTGGGCTGGGTGGAGACCCTGGACAGCACCACTTCTGCCCTGGAGGAGTAATACAATGGTCTACAGAGCAGTGCTGTCCAAAGGAAATATAATGAGAGCCACATGTAATTTAACAATTTCTAGTAGCCACATAAAAAAGTAAAAAAAAAAAAAAAAACAGGTTAGATTAATTTAAATAATATATTTGTTTGACTCGGTATAGCTAAAATATTATTTCACCATAGAATCGTCATGTTTTCATGTTAATCATGAAAATGGCTAATGAGATATTTTATATCCTTTTTTTTTTTCCAAAGCCTGGTATTTTACACTCCAGCACATCTCAGCTCAGACTACCCACATTTTAAGTGCTCAGTATCCACATGTGGCTAGTGACGGCTGTAATGGACAGTGCAGGTTAGAGTTCTCTACCAGTCCTTCCATGGACCCTGAGAGTCCTGGAGATCTTTTCTTTGCAACTTTGTAGGCAATAAAGGGACCAATGCTTGACTACGAATAGTTCGTTCTCTACTTAGTGGAGCCCTATTTTTCTTACTCATTCTTTTTCAACTCTACCACCTTGTCAATAATAATAATAAAAATGGCACTTATCATGTGTTAAATGTTAACCACATGGCAGGTGCTATGCTAAGTGCTGTCACATAATCCTCTCATAATAACTCCACGAGGTTCATGCCACCACGGGGTACATATCCCAGAATAGCCTGCGAGACCTCTCTCTAATCTCATCCCTGCCCCTCTTCACTCTACAACAATGCTCCAACCACACTACGTTCCTGCTGTTCTATGTGAAGGCCAGCATGTTCTAGCCTCGAGGCCTGCTCTCCTACCCCTCTTAATGATAAGCTCTTACAGAGTTTTCATAGATCTTTCAGTAATAGATCACTGGTTTTTCTCAGAAGCCCTTGTAATAGGCCTTGATACCTCTTCTTAAAATCCAGGAACTTAAGTCTTGATGAACTAAAATCAATTGCTCAAGGTCACACACATTCTCATATTCATAATGTTTTTGTGTCTCTGTTTTGTGCCAGACACTAGGATAGATGTTATGTGAGAAAAAAAATAACACAGGGGCAGGGAAGGGAATCCTTGCTTAATTTACAGATTAGTCAGAGAGGTGAGATAGGAACACAAATATCTATAATACAAAGTAAGAATCTGAAGTGCCCTGAGCAATAATCATGCCCATGTGCTAACATTTTGTTTGAACTAGGTTCATGTACGCAATGGAAGATCCTAAAGTAACTGCGGCTTAAATAAGACAGAGATAGTGCTGCTTTGTTATGTAAAGATGGCCTAGGGTTAACTGACTCTGGGTTCTCAGAGATCCAGGCTTCTTCTATCCTGCTCTACCACCCTAGAGGATGGCTTCCATTGCATGGTTCAAGATGGCACTGGCCCACAAGCCACTTTACCTGTGTTCCAGGCAGTAGGAAGGAGGACCGAGAGGAAGGAAAAATACAGCACTTTCCCAGCTGAGTCAACTTTCTCCAAGCAGCCTTCCCAGAGGTCTCACTTACATTTCTCCTTATGTCTCAGTGGCAGACACGTGTTCTCTTGGCCTCGGTTAATTGCAGAAGCTGGAAAATGACTTTTTTTAAGGTTATCTTTTGCCACACCAAGTAAAATTGGGGTTTTAGTGTAAAGAATAAGAGAAATGAATATTTGGAGGCACCTACAGTCTATCGTAGATGTTTATTGGAAGCATTGTTTAATAGTAAAAGTTTGGAAATGATGTAAATTAATTGATTCATTTAATACCATGCATACTGAAATTTGTATTTTAGAAGAATATTTAATGACATGGTACAGTGTTTATGATACTATGTTGAGTGAAAAAAATAATTACTACTCTTCTAAGAAAACAATTAAGACATTATATAAGAATCATAAAAGAGAAGAAACTACTTGAAGATACAGAAGAACTGCAGTATTGTGATTATCTTTAAAAAGAGTCCTTATCATTTAGAGATATATTTATGGATAAAATTATATGAAACTTGAAATCTGCTTTAGAGAGAGAAAAACGGTGGTGGGGGACACAGATAAAACAAGGATGGCCACATGTTAAAGCTGTTGAAACAGTGAATGGGGAAGTGGAGATTTGTGATCCTGTTTTCTTTTTCTTTTATGTATGTTTGAAATTTTTCATAATGAAAAATTTAAGGATAAAGTAAAAGTCATTTATCCTCTGTCTCATTTCTCAAGTAGACTAAAAATAATAATTAGCTCACAGGGTGGAGTGAAGATTAAATGAAACGATAAGCTACATTAAAATACTTTAAGATGAATAAAGGCAGAAATGCCAGTTACTCCCATCAAGATAGGGCTGGCATAAAGCCAAGTTAGCGACAATAGTCAGGTTCTCTGACTCTTCAAAACTGGGCTCTTTCACTCACCATTTTGCCTTTCCTAGAACACCCCTACCCCCCAGGAGTGGCAGGAGGTGCTGGCACAATTCATAGCCAATGGTGAAGCAGGTTCTATCAGGTCTCCCAGGGATCCCATGCCACCCCTTAGGTACCTACCTTCATGGTCTATGTGTGGGGTCAATATAATCCCTGTGTACACAGATCTCACTTATTCCACTCCCACAGGCTGAGTCACAGTCAAAGCACTCCACCAATCGGCTGTGCGGCCTTGGGCAAACTGACTCCTCTCCAGGGTCTCAGTGGGCCTTCCGTCCAAGGAAGGGGTTGAGAACATTGGCTTCCAAGGATTCTCTGCCCTTGTTTTTTTCAAAATGTAAATGTTAATAATAAAACCAAAACAGCCAGCATTTGTTGAGTGTTGACTATGAACCTGGCATAAATCTAAGCACCTTATAAGCTTTAATTCATGTAATACAACAACCTTTGTGAGGCAGGGTCTATTATCATCTCCTTTTTACACATGAAAAAGTAGTCTTAGGGAGGGTCAATCACTTGCTCAAAGTCACAGAGCTGGTGAGTAGTAGAGCTGGGTTTTGAATCCAGTCAGTTCGGCCTCAGAGTTCAACAGGCAGGGAAAGCAGCAGATTGCATGGCGTTTAATCGCAGCTCTGTTAAGAAGTCTGCATGCATCATAAAGCTGTCACCTCAATTTCTGGAGTCCCTGACAAAGCTGTAGGTCTGTGAAACTCCAGAAAGAAAATTTTAATACTTTCCCAAGGTATGAGGAGTTGTTCTAGGCATCCATTGTGGCGATGCCCGCCTTAGGTTAAGGAGACATCAGATCGATAGGCAGCTAGCATGGACAGCTTGGTCTTATGAGTCCTTTACAGCTAGGATAGTTTTGATTAGTCTTTGCCCATGGCATACCAGGTACCAATTATTTAATATTACCCTGGATAGAAAGAAGACTGTCTTGTTTGTAAAGATTTAGAAATTGAACAATTTTCTCAGAGGAGTTTTCAAAAAAAGAAAAAAAAAAAGATAGCTCTCTGGCTTGGGTAGATAACCAGGCCATGTGCTTGATGGCCCTTCAAAGTCCTGCATAGGTCATAGGATCTCATAGACTCATAAATATTGCTGAATTGGCCTCTCATTTGGAGAAAATGACAAGTCAACCCCACCAGACAAGTTCTATATCCTAGCTTTTGCCAGCCTAGCTTTGCCATTTTCTTCCTTAATTACTCTACCTTGGTATTCCTTTGGGAACTAGCCCTCCCCTACCCCCCTTACTGTCTTAGTGGGGCTGCCCATTGGGGTACCTTATCCTCTCAGGCCAAAAGAAGGCCATGTGAGCCAGTGAGGCTGCTCAGATGCTCCCTTGGATAGTGAATCCTGAATCAAAAACAGAACGAGTGCATCCCCAAACAGCACCTTTAAGAGAGTGACCCTGGTTTCGAATACTTCTGAGACCTGGATATTTAACCTTTTCCTTTAATTACACCTCATAATGTGCTAATAATTTTATTTTCTGAACTTATCCAGGGTTTGTTTTTGTTGTTGCCTGTAACCAAAATAACACTTACAAAGGATTCAATGTTGAATGTCGGTGCTTTTTTCTTAGAAGATTTTAATCCTAAAAGACAGACCCTTTTTTCCTGACCTAACCTCTCCCAACCCCAGAACCTGAGTCCTTTCTCTTCTATGTCCTTCCAGAGGTTCCTGGGCCAGGGTGAGAAAGGGTTCTTGTCAATGTGCTAAGCTTTACCTTGAGGAATGAGTGAGGACACCCTTTAAATTACCTATAAAACCCTTTGATTCACTCAGTAGAGGTTGCTATGGGCAATTTGCTAAGCTTATTGATTATTTTCTGTTTAAATTAAAGTTTGATGTCCTGGAACAGGCTGTGCAGTGCATGGAGTTAATGGAAAAGGTAGAGATCCAGGGGAGAGACACTCGCTGGGGAAATGGAGGGTATTCAAGGGGAAAACAGGGAGTCTATAAAGAGGAGATTGTCGGCGCCAAGTTGAAGTAAATATGATGGTGATAAAAAAAGATAGAGAATAGAATTTTTTATTGAAAAGGGCAGTTTTCTGGACATTTGAAGCCTCAGGGAGATGATGGAAAAAATGTATTCATTCCACAAGTATTTCTTGCGTGCCTGTTATATGCCAAGCATTATGTGCTGGGCACTGGGGAGGGATAATGCAGAAGGCATGATCCTTGCTTCAGTGCTTTAAATCAGTGGTTCCCAGAGTGTGGTCCCTGGCACAGCAACAACCTCATTGCCTGGGAATGTGTATGGCATGCAGTTTCTCAGGCCGCAGCTCAGATCTACTTTATCAGAAACTGAAAGTGGGGCTCAGCTCCTTGCAGTGGAATCTGATGCATGCTATAGTTTGAGAACCACTGCTCTAGATCCTTAGGCTTCTGCCAACCCAGAGCTCAGTTTGTTTCAGTGTGATTATTGCCAGCATCTGTTGAGCCTTTATCGTTGCCAGGTGCTGAGCATCACATGTGGGTTATTTCATTTCATCCTCACAACAAGCCTTTTCACAGAAGATGAAATGGAGACACACTGAAAGCAAGTGGGTGGGTAGAATTTAAATGTAAGAGCTTAACTACTCTGGTCTGCTGTTGTCCAAATGTCAAACTTTCACAGGCTTTGTGATTCCTTCTACCCTGGTCAAAGCTGATCTTCCATAGAGACAGACCATGGTTTCCCTCAGATGAGCTCTATTATGCAGTTGAGTTTAGATGCTTGGGGCAGAAGAAGAAATTTTAAAAAAAAAGTAACAACTGTGGAATGGACTGAGAAAGAGACAGAGGACATATTGGGCTGCAAGGAGAAGCCAGGTCAACAATGCCCACGTGCAGTTATCTTCACCTTAGGGAAAGCTAGAATTCAAAATCGCCATGTATTGATCAGATATGAGGAAATCTTGTCAATTCAATCAAAAAGAGACTTCATGTTATGATGCCTAAATTCAAGCCCATTAGCTTCCATTTACAGTGTTTTCATTTCCTTTTGCAGCTATAACAAACATCAGTACTAGTTTTGGATTGTTGCTGTAACAAATTACCACAAACTTAATGGCTTAAAACAAAATGAATTTCCTCTCTTACAGTTCTGGAGGTCAGAATCTGAAATCAAGGTTCGTCAGGACTGTGTTCCTTCCAGAGGCTTCATGGTAGAATCTGTTTCCAGTTTCTGGAAGCCACTGGAATTCCTTGGCTTTGTGGCCCCTTCCTTCATTTTCTCTCCTGTCTGAACTCTGCTGCTATTCTTACATCTTCTTGCTATGGTGGTGAGTCTCCTGCCTCTTTCTTATGGTTATACTAGACCCACCTACATTATCTGGGATAATCTCATCTCCAACTGAAAGCCTCCAGTTCTCCCCAAAATGGGGGTTATAACAATTCTTGGTCCTTACAGGGCTATGAATGAAATGATTGCATATGTCATTTCAATGAAAGATGTAAATATTATAATTGCCTTAGTTTCCTCATCTGACAAATGAAAGTAAGAGTGGTATTTCTTCTTCATCCACTTAAAAATACATTTTTCTTACTTACCCTGAACCATACTGTATTCATGTTGCATTGTAAAGGGCTTGATACAGTATCTGCGACAGAAAAACATTCAGTAAAAAGTAGCTGCCGTAGTTGTGTAAGTTTGTTAGGCTTTAGAGCCTTATATATGTGTCAGCAACAGACAGAGATGAGGCTGACTCTCTTGAGGAGCCAACCATGTGATGACTCACATCATCGTGCAATGTTTGGAAGAGAAGCAATAAGCTCAGGTCCCAAGATGCTCCAGCAATCATGAACTTAAGAGTCTGTCCACTGGGCTAACTAAGGGTCAAAATGAGCCTCCGCACCCCACTTGGTAGGTGACAGGGTTAGGACTGCCCGTGCCCACTGGAGGCTGTTACTGCCACTCCCCTGGATCTGCGTTTGTTGGTGATCAGGGGAACAAAAAGCAGCAGCGGGTCCATCAGAAGAGAGACATTAAAGTTGATTAAGTGAGTGGGCCAATTAGCGTCTGGCTTCATGCAGTGTGGAGTTAATTAGCCTCTACAAAACAACAACAGCTGCTTTAATGGAGGAGCAGGAGGCCCAGCAGAGAGGAGCCATGGGAAGAGAAACGATAGGGCCAGTGCTTAATAACTTGGCTGCAGTGGGCCCTGCCCCACTAAAAATGTAGAACAAAGCCCTGGGCAGACTTCCCTGCATGTTTCCAGACGGTGCATGGGGTGGAGAACCAGACCCTTCTAGTGTCCTCCCCTTAGGGAGAGGCCAAACTCAGACCTCAGGCTTGAGTTATTTTTCGAGACTATTTAGCACAACTTAGTTTGCGTCCTAACAAAAATCACTACCCTACATATTTTGTCTTGATTTGCAACTTCATAATTCACATTTTTTCCTAATGATGGTATTTTTTCCTTATTACAAAAGTAATACATACTCTTGGGAGGACATTTGGAAAGCCTATGAAAATATAGAGGAAAAAAAAATAGTCCCTCCACCCTGAAATGGGATTTTTCATTCATTAACCATTTATTGTTTGCCTCCTAAATGCCAATGCTGTTCGAGGTGTTCAGACAAAGTACACATCAGTTTTCTTTTTCCTCCATGAAAATCTATGCACTGTTTTATAAATTGGACATACTGTGCATGATCTTTAATAACCTACTCTTTTTAGCAGTATGTCATGAACATTTCCCCCATCTCATTAACTGTTTTCTAAAACTACTCAGGCTCTGTGGTTCCACTAATTAAGCTATATTTTAGTTGTCCATTTATTTATGCCTCTTACCTCTTCTAACAAAGTTCTTGAGGGCAGAGACAACATCTTTTTTTTTTTTTTTTTTTTTTTTTTACTGCTATATCCTCAATGCCTAAACCAGAGCCAGGCATGTGGGAGGCACTCATTAAAAATGTGATGAATGAGTAAGCAAATGAGGGAACAAATTTAACCAGTTCCTTCTTATGGGCCACTGAGGTTGCTTCCACTTCTTTACCGTTATGAAACAGGCTGCTCTATCACCTAAGGTTGGGTTCAACTACAAGTGACAAAAAACTCCCCAAAGCACTGGCTTAAACAAGGTAGAAGTTTATTTCTCTTTTGCAAAAGTTCAGGAAGTTACTCCAGAGCTGGGACGGTATTTCACTCACCATCAGCATGCACTCCATTTCCAAGGTCGCCTCATTGTTCAAAATGGCTGCTAAAGCTCCATCCAGATTGCAGCCAAAAGCAGGGAAAATAAGAAAAGAGAAGGACATGAATCTTTCTTTAAGGATCCCTCCTGGAAGTTCCATATATTACTTCTGCATGCATTCTCATTAGTCAGAATTTGGTCACATGACTATACCTAACTGTAGGGACTTTAGGAAAAGTGGTCTTAATTATACAGTTCATATTTAGGGCTACTGTTAATGAGGAAAAAGAGGAAGAAAGTTAGGAACTGTTAGCTGAGATGGCTCTTGGACTTCTGGATTGACCCAGCCTCTCAAACTAGCCCTTTGCTATTTTGACGCTTAGTTTTTCCAAATGGGGATCTAGATATCTCTCAGGTCAGCCTGGTTTCTTGGACTCAGTACCAGTGCACTGGAGGGTTTCCGAACCTTCACCTCCCTGATGTTAGCTTCTTCCTCCCAGTTGACATAGCGATTGGCAAAGATTGACTCAATAAAGATGCCCCATTTCCCAGAGGATGTTTTTCCAATTAGTACAAAGAGGAAGTTCCAGCTGTGAGAACAGGAATCAGGGGGTTTCTGAAATGCAATGATTATTAGTAACAATCAATCAAATGGCCTCGCAGGACAATGCAGAGAAAGCCCGTTCTCAAGAATTCTATGTGGGACAAGGATGAAGAGCTGCATGTAACAAGAGGCAGAGTGGTTCAAACACAATGTGGCCAAGCCCCTGAGACAGTGAGGGACTTTGTAACAAGATTTTACTGTCTGCAGTAAAAATCCTGCCAAACGCATTCAGGAACGTGCAGGGAGACATGTATTCATTATTATGCCCCTAGCAGCTATCACAGGAAACCATCTGGACTCAGATGGCCTATAAATTTGCAACTTGCAGTTGGGTGGGCTACAGGGAATCAACCAAGCGGGAAGTCAAGGTGTGAAGTGGATCTGGCAGGTTCCATGCACAGGGCTAGCTCAGAAAGTTGTCATTTCTGGCATTTTTTTTTTTTTATTTAGAAATATAAGCAAAGAGCACAAAACATAAATGTGTACTTTAACAAATTATCATAAGGTGAATACATATGTAACCATCACCCAAGTCAAGAAATAGGACACGGCCAGCCCCTCAGAAGCTTCCTAGGTGCCCTTTCATAAACACAATGCCCTCTTTCCCCGCAACAATCATGATCCTGACTCTAATGGATATAACCTCCTTGTCTCACTTCCTTGTCTACTGTTTTGTCTCTAAAGTATGCACCCTAAAATGATATAGTTTAGCTTATCAGTTTTTGAATAAATATGTGTCCAATTTATATTGGACAGAATCGTAGAGTCTATAGTGTTTTGTGTCAGGATTTGTGTTTTTGGATTTTATTTATTTATTTATTTATTTGCTCAACGTTATCTTAAATATTCTTAAATATTTATTCAATTTGCAGAAGACTCTAGTTTGTTCACTTTTATTCCCAAATATTATCCCACTTATCTATTTTACTACTTTTGGACATTTTATGGTTTCTAGACATTTGAGTTGTTTTCACATTACTGCAGATAATTCTGCTATGAACATTCTCGTACATGTAACCTTTCACACATATCTATGAGTTTCTTCACAGCTGAGATTCTTAGACTTCAGGGTGTATGAAAATAGTTGAGAGCTTGTTAAAATGCAGATTCTCGCCCCTTTTCCCTAAAGTTTCTGATTCAGTGGTGCCCATACATTTTCATTTCCAGCAAATTACTAGGTGATAATGAGGTTGCTGATCCCTGGACCACGCCTGGAGAGCAGGAGTTGGCAAACTGTGGCCTACAGGCCAAACCTGGCTTCCCATCTGCTTTTGTATGGTCCACGAGCTAAGAATAGGTTTTACAGTTTTTGTTTAGGAAAAATGCAAAGAAGAATATTATTTCATGACATGTGAAAAGTATATAAAATTCAAATGTCAGTGTCCAGATATAGTTTCATAATCACACAGCCATGTCAATATTTTTTCATGTATTATCTGTAATGCTTTAAAGCTCAGTAGAGTTGAGTAGTGATGACAGAGACCATTTTACTTTTTGGTTTTTGACAGAATAAGTTTAATACCTGATCTAGAATATAGGCATTTGAGTGCAATTACTGTGTTATTGAGTATGTACTATAATGCCTTTACTAGATAATACTGGTTTCTCAGGGAGTTGTACCGCTTTTTGTTCCCGTCAGCAGTGGACAAAAAGTTCCCATTGCTTCACACTCTTACCAACGGTTTGTCAGAGTTTACATTTTAACCAGAAAATTGGTTGTGCAGTAACATCCAATTGTGGTTTTAATTTGAATTTTCCCAATTATTAACAGCTGCTATAAGCACATTTTCAAGTGTTTTGCCAAGTTCAAATCTTTTGCCCTTTGGGGTTATCTGTCCTTTTCTTTACACGTTCTGGATCCATGCCTTTGGCTGTTGATGTGTGCTACAGATACCTTCCCCCACTGCAGGGCTTGCCTTTTCACCTGATGATGGCGTTTTTCATGTACAGAGTTTTTAATTTTAATGTAGTCAAACCTACCAAACTTTTCTGTATGTTATTTAAGAAACCTTTCCCTACTTTAAGGTCATGAAGATATTGTCCTGTATTGTCTTTTAAAAACTTTATTACTTTGCCTTTCACATTTAATTCTCAGTTTATTTGGAATTAACTTTTTGTGCATGGTCTGAGGTAGAAGTCTAATTCCATTTATGGATACTTAATTTTTTTTAACACCACTTATTGAAAGACCATTTTTTTTTTTCACTGTTCTTTGGGCTACTTTTGTCATAAGACAAGTATCCTTGTGTGTGTGTGTGTGTGTGTATGTGTGTGTGTGTGTGCACCTATTTCTGGGCTGTCTGTTCTTTTTCACATGTCTATTTGTCTATCCTTGTGCTAACACCCCACACACTATATTATTCTGTGTTGAAATCTGGTAAAGCAAATCTTTCCACCTGTTCTTCTCTTCTTCAACAGTGTTTCAGCTATTTGGGGCCCTAGAAGTTTTTTTCCCTTTAAATTGTTCTGACAAAAAAACATGAAGTTGATGGAGAGTGAAAAGTCATCACTGACTGGTAGCAGGGGTCAAACCTCTTTGGAAAGCCATGTAGTAATACTCTGATTACTGATCCCTATATCTACCCTCCTCCCCAAAGGATATGCACTTTAACCGATTAATTTCATTTCCAGAAATCTAAAGAAATACCCAAAATTAAAATTCAAAACAGAGGAGGGGTTTTGACTAAACAAACATTCAGTCTCAGTGTCAGATCTGCATGCTGGAGGTATAATGATGAAGCAACCTACTTCTATCTTCTAGACCTTCAGGTCTTCTTAAGGGAGACAGCTATAGAAATATATCATTGCAATCCAGTGTGGTAAATGTTCAAATAGATGTATGTACAAACACTATGCGCACAAAAATGTTTATCTCAGAATTATTTATAGTAGGAGGAAGTTGAAAACTGCTTAAATGGAGGATTCGATAAGTAAATTATGAGACATCCATATGATGAAATATTATACAGTTATTAAAATAAAGACTGTAGCAACATGGGTAAATGATTTTAATACAATGCTAGTAAAAAAAGAACAACATGTGATGCTGCAAGAAAAAAATATATTTGGAGAAAAATAGATACATTGGAAAAATACTGGAAGGAATATACCATCATGATAATAGTAATTATTAGTAGAGGTGATTTTTTTCTCTTTTCTCTTTTGCAAACCTTACTATATAAATTTATAGTAAAAATATAAATAAAAAAGCCACTTCCTATCACCAACTGACTTTTTTTCAGTACCTGCCCTGTGCCAGGGAGTGTGCTAAATACTTTACATGTGTGATCTCATTTAAGCCTCAGAGACTGTACAGGATGGGTATTTTTAGGTTATCTCTTCATGAATAAGAGGAAGAGAAGGAGGCTGAGACAGGTGAAAGAACTTACCCCAAGTCACACAGTGAGAGGCGAAGTTGACACATGGATAGTATCTGCCAGGTGTGGTCTTAGTCACTGTACCAGCCTGGTTCCACTTGCTACAGAACTGTGGCATCTTTCATAGGGAAATGGGTTAAAGGATGGTTAAAGTGTGGTTCTGCCTAAGAGAAAGTAAATAGGTCATTAGCCTCTAGACCCCTGCAGCCCAGTGATTCTGATTCTCAACCCCATCTCTTACTAACTAGCTAGGTGATCTTAGACAGTGACTGAATCCTACTGAGCCCCAGCTTCTTTGTCTCTCAGATGCAATAAACAGAGCCTGCCTCATGGGTTGTTGCATTGATTAATGAGATAGTATACAGTCCATGTCCTACAAAAGGGAGGCACTCTTTAATTTATTTCCCTCCACCCAAGGACACAGGAAACTTTAAAAGGCCCCAGCCTTTTCCTGTCACTTGGCCTCTGGTTATTGTCCTGGGTGTAATGGAGTGGAAAACTCTATACATGGCTCCCCCTGACAGTGAATTTCTAATCTCAGAAAACTTAATGGTTTTTGTCAACTTGATTGTCCAGTGAGAGCGGATTAGGGGAATGACTTCCTTGTCACTGGAAAGTTGACTTGCTTCACAGTGGTTTTC
The DNA here is from genome assembly GCA_030015415.1 of Cynopterus sphinx. NCBI lineage: Eukaryota > Metazoa > Chordata > Mammalia > Chiroptera > Pteropodidae > Cynopterus > Cynopterus sphinx. The sequence continues at coordinate 126,458,573 of CM057383.1, forward strand.
CTGCTGCCGGTGGGAGGCATGATCGATACAACACAGACCTAAATACTTACCTGTGGTTTTGAAGCTGAGGACAAAGGTTGGGCGTTCCATTTAAGTGCTTTAGCCATTTCCAAGTAAACTCAGGCGTGATGTGCATTAAGTGGTTTAGGCTGGTGACCCAGAGCTCTGCAGTCTGAGGAGCAAACCAGAAATTGAGCAGTTGCATTTTCCTGATCAGCGTTGCAGAGGCCCCTGTGGCTCAGGCTGAATCTGTCCTCTCTGCTTCAGTGTTCCTGTCTGGGAAAGGAAGGGCCATTAGTTACTGTCTCTACTATGCAGGGATGATGGCCTTGCTTTTTTCTGTGTTGAGACTTTGCAGACAGAATGCACTAGGGCACAAATGAACAGCGACTACTAATGGAAACTGGTTCCAAAGCCCCCTACTCACTGCCAGCCTGTGACCTGGAGCATCTCTTGCACCAGGCTCTACAGCAGATGGAACCGAAAAACAGACCTCAGGAGGGAGCATCCGCCAGAACTTAGTCATCTGAACAAACTCCTGCCCTGTCCAGGGAAACTTCTGAACCCTGGGAGACAAAACAAAGCCCTATTTTATCTGAGGCACTTAAAATATGTCACTTCCTTGGAGACATCTTCTCTGATATTTCAAAATAGGCAAGTCCCCTGTACATTTTCTTCATGACGCTCATTCTATTTAGAACTAAAACAATATCTACATCCATTGAAATATATGTTCCATGAAGGCAAAGACATGTGTTTGCTTTGTTCACTGCTGATCTCAGTTTCATGCTTACAAATATTTTGGGCACATAGTAAATGCTCAATGAATATTTGTTGAATACATTAATTAATAAAGCTATGTAATTACTCGTTTATGACCTATCTGCACTATTTGATTAGAAACTCCATGAGAGAAGAAAATGTGTCTGTCTTATTCACCCTGTAGCCTTAGCACCCAGAACAGAACCTCACACACAGTAGGTACTCAATAAACATGGAGGGAATAGTAAAGTACTTAAAATTTTTTATGTCGAAGTAATGATATTAATTTAATTATTTAAGTAAAAAAATCTTAGTACAGTTCAGAAAAAGAGAATAAAGTAAAATACACAATTTTTATTCACATCATCACCCTTAGACAGCTACTTTAATTATTTTGTGTTTTTCATTTCAGAATTTTTGGCTTGTGTATTTTACAAATAATTTTAATCAACTTATTTTTAGCACATACACATCATCTGTCCAGGCGAAGAGAGTTTTATGAATTTAAGAGCAGGATGCACAATGTCTTTTCGATTGTCATAATTAATTGCGGATTCTACAGTGCATGGGAATGGCTAGTGAGAAGCATGGTTCTCTAGAGCTCCAGCCCTGGAATCAAGGCAAATCTGGCATTGGAAAAAAATCGCGGTTTAGAAATAATCCACAGGAAGGCATTTTCCTTTTATGTATACAAATCAGGGACAGTTTCTGTGGCTGCTGCTAAACATAAACGGGTTACATGCACTGTAGTGAGCTGACAGTGGCTCAGCGTTCGTTTCTCAGCCTTCTTTATTTGGATCATTATGTGGAAATCAACCTGGTTTCTGTCTTTTAGCCTGTAGTGATACGATGCCAACAGTGACTTCCAATGTAATTATAGAAGTGAGGAAACCACTGTATACTTTAAAAAAAAAAAACAGAACAAATCAAAACCCCATTCTATTATATTCAAAATACGTTTCTAAATGTTTTGAAGGAAAAGGTTCTACCTCCTGTAAGAGGCAGCCTGTAATAGTAGAAAGCTTCTTAGTTTACAATGAGGAAAATTCATGAAAATTTTTTATTTATAAATAAGGTAGGAAGTTGAGTGAAAAAATAACTCATCTGTTGCAGGAGCACTTTGCGGGTGATCCAGACTCTGTTGACTGGAGGAAAGATGTATATCTTGACCTTGATCTTTTGTCTTTTTTCCTGTTTCTGACCTGGAATAGACAGGAATAAGGGGTGAGAAGAGGGGATTATCTGAGACTAATAAAAGCAGTGCCCCTTCAGGAGACAGTTTAGTAGAAAGGCAGAGGAACCGAGTGCTAGTTCCATCGCTATGCCCACCTTAGTGTGTGACTAGGATCTTCTTTCTGGGGGCTGGAGGTGATAATGACCTCACACCACCTTCACAGAGCTGTTGGAAGAATCAATAAAACATTGGCTATGGGAGCACTTTGAAAAGCATATCGGTACATGTTTTAAAATGTGTGGTAAGGTTTGATAGTGAAGGAGAAACTGTACTATTGCCTGGTAAGAAATTGCAGTGTCCAAGCTCCAGACCCAGTATAGAGGCCTGCTGAGAAAAAGTTGAGAACGCAGGACTTTTGCATATTGGAGACGCAGAGAAATAAAGAGAGCGCAGTTTTCTTAAGCATACAAAGGATTGTCAAAGTCAAGAGGCACTTGATAATAGCTAAGTTTAATGGGAAAGAACATCTGTATTTGTTTCTACTTCTTTAAATTTCCCTTTTCATGATATTGATGTGTTTGTGAAACAAAGATGGCAAAGGAAGGTGACTGTTTATGCAGAGATTCTAAGAAAGTCAGATTTCTAGGGCTAAATACATACGTTTTATCACATTTCCTCCAAATGTTTACATCTGAAACTGCTGGAGCTGTATTTCTTTTAACAGGCTCCATTTCTTTTTACCTTACTGAGCTCACTTATTCATTCAGCAAATAGTTACCATGTATCCACCTGAATGTTCAAGGAGGAAATAATTAGCTTCTCTAGGGCAGGTCTTATAGTCCCAAATTTATGCAAAGATCCAAAGAAAGAAACTAAAGAAAGCATTGAAATATCAAAGTGTCATTCAGAATTCATATATGTTTACTCTCCATCCTGGGCATACAGATAAACTACATTTCCCAGTATCCCTTGCATTTAGCTGTCACCACATGACTAAATTCTAGCCAATGGAATGAGAAATTATATGCATCTCTTTCAAGCCTGGCCCATAAAAGCAACCCACACAATGCTCTTCCCATACAATACTCCTTTTCCCCATTTGGCTGGCTGGATTGAGATGATCCCACGTGTTGAAGGTGGCAGAGCCTCCATCAGCCTAGATTCCTGAACAACTGCATCGAAGAAGCCTGTGCTGTGAACTGTTCACCAATCCAGTACTATTACCAGAAACACAAAGTAAATTTCAATTTTGTTGAGTTATTACACATTTGGGAGTCTGTTGTTTCAGCAGTTATCCTAATTTAACTAATACACATGGCAACTAAGCCTTCAGATTTTGGATGGTTTTGCTATTTGTCATTAAAAAGTTCAAAAGTTGTTTTGGGATTCTCATTCTGATTGTCCCAAGGACTTACCTTCTCTGTATGATCATCTTTACCCTTTTTTTCTGCCTTGGATTTTCCATGGCATGTCAGAAAGAGGGATTACACACACACACACACACACACACACACACACACACAAACACACACAACATATATATAGCCATTATGTCCAAAATGGTTGCAACCTATTGAACTCCTTTAATGACAGATGGAGATATGAAAGGAGAATATTAGATATCAGGAAGAATCTCGTTTTCTATATCTCTGGTCATTGCCAGGGTACCCACAGTAATGTCAGAACTCTTTAGCCTGAGCCGTACCCAGGCCCTGGGCCAATGAGAGCACAGACTCATAGCGTACCCGGAACCTGCTCTTTATCAAGGAGCAGAATTGATGTCACTTTGGCTGAATTTGATAGAAAACTCAAACCAAGACGATTTAAGCTAATCAGAAATGTATTGATACATGCAACTGAATAACCCAGGGGCAGGGGCCAGCTCCATGCAAAACTGGATTTAAGGGCTCCAACAATGTCATTAGGACTAGATCTCCCTCTGCCTTTCTGCTTTGCAGGCTTTCGTCCTTCATTCTCGGCTCCACATGGTGGCAAACTGGCTGCAGCAACATCAGCTGCCTAAGGTGGATGCTCTTCTCTGAACCACTCCCAGTGGCCTGGGAGGTGCAGTGCCTTGTTTGGTCAGGTGTAGTCACATGAACTACGATGGAAACTAAATGTGGAAACTTTACCCAGAGCTTGGAGACTAAGAGTAGGGAAGTGATGACTTCCCAAGGGAATATCAAGGGCTATTACCAAAAAGGAGGGGATGGGTGCCAAGATGGCAAACCACACTGGGTAAAGAGGTAGGCAGAGCACCAAGTTCAGGCCATGGCACTGTGCTGAACCTTTATATCTCCCCACTCTCCATGGTGCTGACCCTGGCCTTTCTAGAACCTGAAGGGAGACGAGAGCTCTAGTTCTGAATCCCAGCAGGAAGCTATGAATCCTGTCCCACTTGCCTACGCCCTCATTCAGGGCTGGTTTCTAGATTTCCCTAACTTGAAGTTCACACCGAATCCTGCAAGAGATGAGGTGGGTGGGGCAGGGTGGTTTTGGGGTCTTTAGTAAAATTTCTGCTTATAGATACCGCTTTTGGGTTTTCTCACTTCCCTACTTTCTGATCTCTGTTGCCATCCATCCCCTGTTTATGGTGTGCCTACTCCTTGGTTATTATCATGGGCCTAAATTGCACTTGGGCTTTGCTCACACTCCTTCGGACTTGAGTATTAAGTTCTCAACAGAGGAGTTTCCATCTATTTGGTCTCATGGTATCTCTGGCTCCTGCCTTCCCCCTTCTCCCAACCTAAGTCCCACTGGCTCATGTGACCAGCCCTGATCAGCAGTTGAGTCATTTCTAGACTTTTTTCAGCCCTACAGGCTCATAGGATGTGAGGACTGGGGATTCAGCAGCCTAGAGAGGGTCAGTCAAGTATCCCTTGGACTTTCCTGGGCCAGACGAACATTTTCTGACCTGGTGACCCTTCCCTGGCTTTCTAAAGTAGGAAGACTGATGCTGTTTGTAGACCTGAAAATGAAGTCACTTTGAATGCACATTGTAGCTAATCAAAGCACAAGCTGGAAGACAGCTCATGAACAGAAAACATCCTGAGTCCTGAGCTCGTAGGAGGAAAGACCTTGGAGTCCCCTGAGGTCTGTAATAGGAGCCGCCTGACAGGACAGAGCCTTCATCATCTACCCCAGGAAAATTTAGGATCATTCAGTGGCTAATTTTCTATGAAAACCATCTTGAAGAAACTTTCAGATATCAAGAAAAAAAAGGAAAAAGAAATTCTTATTTAAAAACTAATGAAAACATCTATAATAATGATGATGACAATGGCTGATATTTATTGAGCCTTTTCTATGTTAGAAGAACTTTATATCTCTCACTGTGTTGGATCTTTACAACATCTCCACGAGATAGGTATTATAGTCCCTACCTTTTATAGGGGAGAAAATGGAGGCATGGAAAGGTGAAATAATGTGTCCATGAATACGTGACTAGTAAGTGACAAGAACTAGTCTGTAAATGAACTGCTAGTCTGACACTAGGGCCTGTGCTCTCAACCTCTACATTAGAGTGCTTAGTTTTAGAAGAGGCTCAGGTCTTATACAGGACTTAAACAGAGCTCAGGAACAGTCCCAGGTGAAAAATGCCAAAGCAAAGTAGAAGCGTCACCAGCAGCAGACAACAGGTTCTCGCGGGCTAGTCCTAACGTAGAGATCGGGCTCAGCCAATGTCACAAACAGGGAGGAAGTCATACCAGGAACACCAGCCTCAGAATCAGGTTTCCAAGGTCAGGTTTCCAAGGTCAACACACAGAATCAGGTTAACAAGGGCAGGAAGACTAAGGTGGGGTGGACAGGGCCAGAGAGAAAGGTGATCTGCTAGGAGGCAATTAACCTGGCTCCTTACAGGCAGTGTTCCTGCATCCTGTGTGTATCTTGGCTCATAATTCAATCCCTTTGTACTCACAGAATCTGGACCTCAAAGCATTAAGCAGAGAAGTTTGCAGTGGCTTAGAGAAGGTGGCGATGGTGGTCAGCTGGAACTAAGAAACCGCACCAAATTATTTCCTGGGCTGAGCATCTCCAGTGGGGCCACACAGTGCCTGGGGGACCCACTGGGAGATTTGAGCTCTGTACAGAGGCAAGAGAAAATGGGAAACAAGAAAGTGAGAATTTGAAGAGGAAGGAGGGCAAGGACAAAAAAAGAGAAAACCACTGTGATTGTGGTGAGAGGTCAGAGATTCGAGCTTTGACAATTACTGTGTTTCCCCTCAGTGCTGAGAGCCCTGGAAACCTGGGGGGGGGTGTCTGGCAGGGGGACCTGGGAGGACAGGCTGTTCCAGACAACCTGGGCTTCCTTCCCACAGTTTGTCCACTCTTTTTCACAAGTTTTGAGTACAAAATGTCTCTCCCTAGGCAGGACGAGCTTCAGTAATAAGATGTCCAGCATTGGTTATGATACTCAAGACTCTTGCGGAAAGAAAATATTTTTTTATGCCATCATAAAACTGCCCAGCTCACCTAGGCCTGCAGTGGAAATAGTGGGTCTGAAGACAGAGGGGAGATAAGAGCATCCGACCTGAGGCTGAGGTAGAAGGGAAAGTCTGGGATATATGTCCCCACCCAGCCAGAGAATCAGAGTGGCCTTTGTGCTGTGCCCAAGTTAGCAGGAAGCAACACACAGCAATTAAGGGGTTTGGGGTTTGGGGTTGGGACAGTCCCTGGCCTGACCTGGCCCTATCCAGAGGAATGAAGCCGTGAAAGTCTCCCAGGGACAAGTCTTCCCCCCTTGAAAGGTGGGGAGAGGTGCGTGTGGAGGGAGGACGGCATGTGTCCTCATGCTCTTCCCAGAATCTTCTACTTAGTGGAGCCGCTTATCCTAGCTCCTGCCTCCAGGAAGCAAGTGCAGGTCTGCCAGAATAAGTCCACGGAACATGCCCTCAAATGAGAGACACCCCAGCATTTGGGCTCTGGGGGTAGGAAGACCTCTGCCCAAATGTTGCTCTGCCATTTCTGGCTAAGTCACCTTGGATGACTGCCCATCTCTGAGCCTCTGTTTCCTCATCCAGGAGTTAGGGGGAAAAAGTGTCCATCGAGCAGTCCTCTGAGGCTCCACCTGCAAAGCTCAAAGCATTGTACCTGAAAATATTATTACACAACCGCCCCACCCAGAACTTCAATGATGGTGTTCAAGAAACGTATCCTTCCAAAGGAGCGGCTTACAGGGTCTTTCTCACAAAGGTCCTAGAGATATAGAGATGAATAAGGCAGGGAACACGGTGAGCAGGGGAGGCAAGACTCGCAAACACCTGATGAGAATCAGTGCTAAAAGTGCCTTGTGGCATGAACGTGCAGCTTTGGGAGCTCTGAGAAGAGTGTCCACCTCCGGGATCTAGAGAGTCGGCATATGGTCTGAGCCTTGGAGAGTGAGCAGGATTTTACTGAAAGGGCCGTTATTGGTAGAAGGACATTTTTGGAAGAAGCAACCACGTGAACAAAAATATGGTGATTGAATATGACCAGGATATCAGGAACACAATGAATGATCTGAAGGTCTGGAGAATACAGTCCCTGATGGGGAATAGAAGAGGAAGTTGGTAAAGGTAAACTGGTCAAGACTTAGACGTGGCTGATATAGCTGACGTGATCTGATAGAACAATACTATCCAAGGGGACTCTCTGTACTGATGGAAACAGTCTGTGTGTCCACTGCCCAATATGGTAGCTACTGGCCACCTGGAAAGCTAGAATGACTGAGGGACAAAATTTTGTTTTATTTAATTCTAATTAATTAAAATGTAAGCTTAAACAACTACGTGTGGCTAGTGGCTACCGTATTAGACAGTGCAGCCATCAGACTTCTGACAATAACCCCAGGCATGTAGAAAAAGACCTCAGTGCCCTTGCCTTGCAGCCCTAGTCTCAGCTCTTAAAGTGAAAGCTCCCGCGCAGGCTGTTGCTGTGGTTGTGCAGCCAAGTGATGAGTTGCACTGAGACATAACTTGTTTCCTGCTTGCTGAGCTGTGCACCCCAACGTGGCTCTGTCTTCTTAGAGGAAGGAACAGCTTTTTCTAATTCTTACAAAGACATCACATGGGCTAGTAGCTGCTCTGCTTCCTCTAAAGTTTCTGTCCTCAGTGATCTATCTGCAGGTAGAGACGGATCTCCTTTCTGCTCTTGTTCCTGTGCTCCTGGGCCAGGCAAGCACACCTGGGGCATGGTCCAGGTGGGGAACACGGACACCGGCTGTCATTTAGCAATGCTCCCACAAGGTCCTCGGTATGGCTGTCAGTGTAAGGTTCTGCTCTGCAGCCTCGACTGTCAACAAGCAGATCTCTTGACCTGAAATCAGGAGGAGGTAATAGGAGGCTCTGACTTTGGCCACAGTTGGAAAGAGCAATCACTATTCAGCTTTACCAGCAATAAAGCATAGTTTATAGTTTAATTCCTACTTGGCTTCCTGGTCTATTTCTATTGTTTCTAATACAAGGAGAGAAGAGGAGAGGAAAGGAAAAGGTAAGATATTATATTCCGTTCTGAACCTCCTCATCTCCCAACAACAAAAAAATCATGAACACATTTTCTAGTCTTGAATACAAAACAGTGACATATTCGCGAGCCCACATATTTAGGCAATGATGCACTCTAAGGCATAGACTTTCACAGTAGGAAGGAATATTGAATTCTAAAATCTCATCGCAAGGTGAGGAAACTTGGATCCCAGAAAAGTTGGATGACCTGCTCAGCGCCACCCAGACATCAGAGGCAGATATCCAGAGACTGGATCCCAGTTTCCACGCTCGATCCTGTCCTAATTATGAAAATCAAAGGTGGCAAACTGGTGACCATTGGTTAAAGTCAGCCTACTGTTTTAGTTTTGTTTTGTTTTATGTACATATGTTGGCCCATGCAGGATTTTAAAAATGTTTTTTAGTTATTTGCCTATACCTAAAAACCAGAAGAATTCACTTTGGAATTCTGATTAGCTATCATCCTGGGCCTGTAAATACACATGGCAGCAAGGGCCGGAAGCAAAGCAGTGTCTGATCCTGCCACAAAGAGTGGGAAAGAGGAGAAATGAGAGATGTGGACCATTTCAGAAGCTGATCACCCAAAGCCATCAACCTGGATCCCGAAGTAATACAAGCTGCTTTTGAAATATCTGATTTACAACTCACTATTGCTTAGTAAAGAACTTAGAGTTTTAATTTGTAGAAGTTTAAACAAAATGTAGTTCTTAGAGATCATTTTGGTTGTTGAGCCAATTTATTTTACTGATGAGCATTATTGGGTCCCAAGCCATACAAGCCTGCGATAGGCACAGGGTCACAGAGGTAGTAACCAGGCAGGATTTGTTTGACTCTCCTGCCTCCTGCTTTGTGGGGACTGCAGACCCATTACATTCTCTCCTACGAAGAGTTTTGGGAGCAAATTCCCAGGAGTGAGAACTCTCATATATTGAGGGCACTGAACTAAACACATCTATGTCCAACTTGGCACATAATAGGTATCCAATAAATGTGTTGAATGAACAAATAAATGAATGAATAAAAGTGTGAATGAGTCAGGTAATGACCTCAAAATTAGGTGTGGCTTCTCCATATTCTATCTTCAGTACATAATCTTTTCAAGTGAATATTGATGAATCTTGAGGAAATACTAATATCCATGTTAGTGACAATCTATTCTTTTATAAATAGATGTGAGGTTGTTCTGATCTGGAGAAGTAGTGAATCAGAGTGATGGTGTTCTATTTTTCTGGATGCATGTTATGGTCTCATAAAAATATTAATATTTTTATTATTCCAAGATAAAAGCTAAAAAAATCTTAACTTCACTGGGTAGAAAAATCAGGAAGAAAAAAGGGAGGTTACTGCCCAAGTCCACCTGAAAACGTCCCTGTTTGCACCATTTTCTGAATACGCTGGTGCCATCTTTGCTCACAGCCAAGCAACTGGCCCCAATGTCTTGGGTCCTGCTGACCCACAGATATTTCAGTGAAAAACCTTTGATTCAATTTTTCTCCTTCTCTTATTATAGCTGTCTTGTCTAGGACTCCACTGGGGGCCCAGAGCTGTCCTCAGAAACACTTCTGCCCTCCACTTACTATTATCCATTGTCCTTGAATGAAACAGATGCCCCTCAACTTTGCCTGTGCTTGGGACAAGTCATCTTCTGAGAAGCAGTTTGGTCCTGCAGGTTATTAGGTTTTGGGGTGAAGAGAGTGCCCCAGTGGTCTTCAGGCTGGTTCCAACATGTCTGGATCCAGCTTAGAGGCCTTGTCTGTTACACAAAGGCGATAGATAACACATTAGAAAGAAAACGGGCCCGGTGCCTTGCTTCGTTTTGCTGAGCAGTGTTGGATCCTTGCTGGGCACTTGCCAGGCTCCACTTGATAGGAGGACATCATTGGTCTCAGTCACTGTCCTGAAACAGGTTCTACCACTTTGACGGCCTTTGACAGTTGAAAGCTTTTTCTCTATAAACATCAGTAGTCCAGAGAGAAATCTCCACAGGTTTTCACTTTTTTTTTTTTTTAATATTTAAAAATGAGGTTTCAGGATGTACTTTGAGACAGAGGGGCAATAAACTACAACTTATTGTGTGCCAGAAATTGTACCAATTGTATATCTTATTAAATCTCACAACAGCCTGGAGGGGTTTTATAATCCCCATTCACAGATGAAAAGTGGAGGTGGGAAGAATATGGGTCTTGCTTAAGTAAGGGGCTGAGCTAGAATTCAAACCCAGGTTTTTCTAAGTACGAAGCAAGTGTCCTTTTCTTAGTATTGCCCTTCCTGAGAAGCTGGTTTATTATTTTTTTTTTTAAGCACTGAATCACACAGTATAACTGGCCATCTCTGTGTGTAATCACTAGGACCTCATAAGACACCACATTCCCACCGTAGTCTAAGGCGCTGCATAGTGCACATACAATCAACCCGAAAACCTACTGTTCAAAACACCCTGGTTGGGAGAAAACCCTCAGAAACTCAAAGCAATAGTCAGGACTGTGGCAAATGCCATCTGATCGCCCAGCCCAAGGCTCAGCCTAAAACCTTCTGCAAGATAACCCAAAGGGTCTCATAGCTTCCTGGCTGTTCAAACAACAACTACAGCAGCAGGAATTGAGACCTTCAGATCAGTGGGGTAGAAATGAGGAAGGAAACGGCATTTTAAATGACTATTTTTCTCCAACTTGCCTTGTTCTTTCTAGATATAGTCTCAGAACTTGCATGGTTATGGAGGGATAATCTGATTGATCAAATCTCTATGTACTTTGAAATCTGGGGTGCAAGAGAATTCCTAGGAGATTTAAGCTTCTACCTCTGCAAGCTCGTTAGACACAGACATCTCCTCAGGAGGCCTTTCCCAAGCCACTCTGGGAAGTGTTCTAGGCCAGCTAGTAGGTCATTGGAGTTCTTTACCCTTCTGAAGATCTAATCTTAATCCCCTTTGTTCTTTTTGTCCCTTTCTTTCTTGTTTCATCAAATCTGTTGCCACTCTGGTTCTTTCTGCCCCTCCCCTCCCCCCAACCCCAGTTTTCCATTTCCAATCCAAGGAGTTCCTCACGTCCCCACATCTGGATTTGTTCCCTGGAGGGCAAAGCAAGGGTAACTTCTTCCTTCCTCCTTTTCCTGGGCACGCAGGGCATGCCTGAGTAATGAAAATCTCGACTCCCTAAGAGCCCTCATGACTTCAGGCTCTCAAGTGGTGGCAAGAGAAAAGGTTTAGTTTGATGTGGTTAAGGCAGTCATCACTGCATCTTCACACTCTCAGCCCGAAACCACTCTCCGGCTCATCGCCCTCACTTTCCATTTCTCTGGAAATCTTTCATGTTTACCACGAACCCTCACAGCCTCAACCAAGCCTGAAGCAGGGGCCAAAAATGTAGTATACTTCCTTTCCTGGTTGAAATACTGACGGTTGTGGCTAAGCCATTCCAGTTTGGGCCTATTAAAGGGAATAAGAGAAAGAGAAAGCAAGAGTGAATGAGGCAGTAAAGACTGTTGTTACACGGTTTCCCTTAGGCCCCAGAAATAGAAAGCCAGACTTCCGACTTGCAGTGCCCCTGTGCAAACCACCAGACCACACTGCCAGATAAGAAAAATGTTAGATTGTGTCATACTTCCTTCATCAGCTCTTGCTTCTGAAAATGACCCTGAATTTCAGAGAACCTCGACATGATCCTCAGACTCAGAGAAGATGGAAGAGGGAGGACAAAGGAACCAGACCTCTTTCTTTCCGGGTATAAATTTATTTTCAACCCCAGAAATAAAGGAAAAGAAAGACTACGAAAGACTAGTCACAAGCTAACTTTGTTATTTGCATATACCAGAGAAAGAAATGACCCGGACGTAAACAGCCATATAGAAAGGAAATCTGTTAACTAAAAAATCTTTCCTCGGCCTTTTCAATTCACACGTGTTCATTCATTGAGTACCTACGGCATGCCAAACACTGCACTCGGGGATTCAAAGAGGATGAGACATCTCCTTGAGTCTGGACAGGATTCAGACTCACCTAGATTCTAACTCCTGTGCTCAGCATCCCCTCCACCATGGAAATAATTTTGCTTCACTCCCCCAGAGCAGCCTTGGTGGGTGCTTGTGCTGTCAGCTGCTGCAGGAAGAGTGATGGCCCAGGTGTTGACAAGCTCCTAATTGGAAGGTAGGAGGTGCCGCCAGAGATCAGCTATAAAACATATCTTTGGACCAGGGTGGGCTGCCAATGCTTGAAAGAGACTAGGCGGTGAGGCTTGGAGAGCTGTCCCCCAGGGATAAGGACTGGCCCAGCAGACAGAGGACACAGGCAGGGGGAGGCAGCTGACAGACAAGGCCCGCGTGGGGAAGCAGCCATTTCGGGGGACGGCAACAATAATATACACACCAGGAGCTCACTAGGGTGTAGGGCACAAGGAAAGGAGAACCTGGAATGGCCCCACAGCCCAGGAAAGCAGCTGATAAGACAAGGGAAAGAGACCAGAGTTTCTTTTGTACGGCCAAAAGAGAACCAACCACTTTTGAGTGACTTCTATATGCCAGTAAATATTGCAGGCCCTGAGGGATTCAAAGGAAGAATTAAGTTAGAGTTTAGCATGATTAAGAGGTGATCAAATCCATACACTGAAATTCTTGCTGGGTAAGACAATGCTGCACGTATTAGGAAATATTGGCGCTTGTGCAAGCTCTCTCCTTGTCTTATTTCATTTAATCCACTCAATAATGCTGCAAGGTAGGTTATTGTCCCTGTTTTAGAAATGAGGGTACTGAGGTTCTGAGAGGCTGCAGACCTTATCTAAGTTTGTCTCTCTTGTAGTGGCTGAGCTGGAATTCAAATCCAGGTCTACATGAGCCTCCGAACTTTCTGGTACAGCCTGCAGCATCCCTTACGGAAATAAAATAGTGATTCATTGAGCCAGAGGGAAAAGTAGCAAATACTGATTGATGGTGTGTGAGAGAAGTTCAAAGGGAAGAGCCACGAGAGGGTGAGGGTGCTCTGAGGGAACACAGTCAAAGATGGCTTCTTGGAATTAGAAGGCTGTTGGGGCTCATCCAAAGCTGTGGGTCCTGAGTTTTCTCCACTTTCCGAGCCAGAGAATGAGGGTCGGAGTTAGGATGTGGCCATCCAGCCTTGCTGTCTGGCACAGCACAGAGGACCTCCCCCAGAGACCCAGAGACTCCACACAGGGCAAGTCTGGTGTGAGTGCTCACTGCAGGACTGAAGGCTCCACCCCATCAGATAGAAAACCAGGCCTCCAACAGGCCCAGCCCTCTGAGCCTTGGGTTTGTGACAAGCTCAAGAAAACAGCAACTGCCCTTGAGCAGAAGCAAGAAGGAAACATCCCCTCCACCCTAGGCTGTGGAATGGGCTTTGCTGTCCACAAGGACCTGTGGGTGTCCTGGCAGAGAAAGGAAGTGGCACAGGCACTGGGCACTAGGGTGCCAGGGCCTCCTGAGAAGGAACAGGTGCGAAGCAGAGCAATTAGCTGAGGTGGCAGAGGAGCAGGCAGCCTAGATCTGATTGGGGAAGCCACCAAGGCTACGTCATCTGCTGGTGAGTAGGCTCCATTAACTCTTTGACGAATGGAGGATTGCAGAGGAACTTTTTCTTCTTCAACGAGCCAGGAAGAGCGGCAATTAGATTTGTCTTTTAAAATAAAACTATTCTCAAGCTTCCCCATGGTGTCCTGGGCACTCCGGCTTTCTCTGAGAGAGAAAGGAAGAACATCTATTAACAGGCCGTGACTTGGAGAGGCCCCGCAGTGAGTCAGGCGCTCTCTGTGTGATCTGGGCGGGGGCTAATGTCTTTGGGAACTGCTAATTTATCCATCTCATTTGTTCGTCTACACCAGCTACAAAGGGAGGCCATTTGTTATTTTGATCCAAAACACGGGCTAGTGTTTACCATGATCTCCCCAGCAACTGTGTGTGTGTGTGTGCATGTGAGCACGCATGTGTGTGCGTGTGTGTGTTTGCACAATGCCCTTATAAAGAGGTAGGGCTGCTGCCTTAGCTAACATTTTAAAACTCATTCCAGTTCCGGCTTGAGGACAGGGATCATAATGGAGTGCCTCACAGGGGGCTTGGCCCCCAGAGAGGTGATAATGTGTAAAATGTCTTTAAAAACCAAGGTGCACAGAGAAATTGGCCACATGTTCCTATCAGCACAGGGACCAATGAAGGAGAGTGAACTTTTGAGAGTGTATGCTTTGTACCAGGCACCGTGCTAGGGTTTTATATATCTTGCCTTGCTGTCTTCTTAAACTATCCTTTGCAGCAGGTGTTATGCTTTCATCATTCTGAGTTCTTGCCCCAGTGTTTCTGCCTAGAGAAAAGCTGTATTTCCCTACATTCCACCTGAAAGCTTCAACCTTCTGTAAAACCTTTCCCGACCTTACCAGTAAAAGTAGTTGTGGTCTCCTTTGTGCTCCCAGAAAATCATAGACTTTAAGGAGATGATAGCCTCAGTTTTCTCATCTGTAATATAGGGGTCACTGTGAGGAATGAATGAAATAAGTCATGTAAGTGCTTTGACAGGGCCTGGCATTTAGCCCTTGTGAGTCATCATCATTGTTGTTAGTAACTGAAATAATAACACCCCCCATAATTCCTTGCCACTAGTTGTTAAGTTCCTTGGGTATTGGAATTGTGCCTACTTTGTTGGTTGTTTTAGTCCCAGAATCTAGGAGTGTTTGGCACATAGTGAGCACTTGTTTTCTAGCTGGTGACTGAGTGAATGAGTGAATGGGTGAGGTATTTGCCTCCTTCAAGCTTCTGCGAGCTTCTGAATATAGGCCCTTGTCTGAGCTGTTTCCATATCTCTAATGTCACCACTCCATCTGGCACAACCTACGTGTTCAGTGAGTCTGTTGAACAAATGAACAGGATTATGAGAAACTGCTATTCAGCCAGTGCCTGGCCCAGGGCTTCTGACTCTGCCTGTGTCCATGCTCAGATCCTGCTCCATGAATTCAGTAAGCGTGCCCTTGACACTTCACCCCCTGATGGTGAGAGCCTCAAGAAGGGACCAGGTCTTGTTTCTTTTTAAATCCTTAGTGTCCAGCATAGCACATGGCACACAGGAAGCGCTTGCGTGGCTACCTGTGGACTTTTACACCCAATCAGAATCCAAGGGAACAGTCCAAAATGAGTGTGTCATCTTTCCCCTATCATCACCCAAACTTTTTCTTCCACAGAAGGTCCCGTTTTTGTTAAAAACCCGTTTTCACAGTTACAAAGGTCTAAAACTCCTTGACATTATTGTAGCCTAATGGAAAATAACAGTCTTAGTGGTCAGGCTTTTCTGGGCTTGAATATTGACTTTAGCAACTATGGGCTGTCCTGCCTGGACAAATTTCTTACCCTTCCTGAGCCTCAGTCTCCCCTTCATTGGACAAGAATAATAATACACACTATTCTTTCATTTCGTAAATGTTTATTGGGCGCCTGATACATGCACGACCAGAACTAGGCCTGGAGATACATAGTTGTGAACAAAACAAACAGCGCTCTTGCCTGAATTGCAAACTCCAAACTTGAGAGAAAGAGAGAGACACTACACAAAGAAGCCAATTAACATATAGGACATCGGATGGTGAAGTGTTGGAGCTTGGACTGACATCTACCACCATGTGGATCTTGGAGGAAGGCAAAAGACACCCTGGTCCCCAAAACCAGTGTTCTAACACAGCATGCCTGAGGCTACCTACTCCTCACCACGCAATGCTGAAGCAAGGACAGCCACTCACAGCTGTGAGACAAGGTGCCCCAAGCATCATAAATGAGCAGCCCCAGCTCCAAGTGCTACTGTGAAGCCTAAAACCTGAAACTGTTGTTGTGGAAGCTTTAGGTCATCACCAGGGGCTGTGCCCGATATGGCTGATTGCCTCAGTCTGGGACACAGTTTTCCTACTCAATGCCAAGACACCTGGGGATTGTGGTGCCCACGGTGTCATCCTTCTGTGTTTTGAATGTACAACCCTTCTTCTGCAACTCCATAGGCCAGGTATATCATGGCCTATGATACATGCACGACCAGAACTAGGCCTAGAGATACATAGTTGTGAACAAAACAACTCATTATCCTGAGCGGCCACTCGGAAAAACAAAAAGGAATGTGTGTGGCCTGCGCTCATAGTGACTGCCCCCTCCACAGGTTACATTTCCCATAGTTGTGATGCCAAGTTGGCTGCCCAGCACATAGCTGGCTGTGCCCTCCAGCACTCCTTCTACCTTGTGCATCTTGGTAAGAGCCTTCCTAATATCAACCGAGGCCTCCAGGACCTGGATCTGGCTCAAGAAGTTTGTAGTGGCCGAAGGAGTCAACCACTGCTTTGCAGGTGGTGACCACATCCCAGACAACTGCCACATCTCTCCCCAGTTACCCACATTATCTACCAAGATGTCCTCTGACAGAGCACAGGCATCTTCCCTCGGGGGTGGGGAGTCCCTCACTCAGTACGTACCATGTTCTCGAAAGACATAAACACCAGATAAACCCTCAAAGTTGTAATTTTCTCCTCCTCTTCTTTCCTTTTGGGCACAATCAACCTTGTTCCCACTGTGACTAAAACTTCTCCTCCTGGACCTCCCAAAGCAAACCTACCACTTAAGGCCATCCCCAGGCTAATATGTATGTCCACAAGGTCAAAGCCACATCCCAGCAACTGGACCTCACATAATGTCCGGTGTGCTCTGCCCCCATGAGCAAGCTACCTGCTTATTCACACCATCTCAGGTAATGCTAAGCTAAAAAAAAAAAAAAAAAAAAGACCCACTAAACCACCAACACCAATGCTACTAGTCCAGGCCCCTAGGTCTTGCTCTGTCCCATGCAGGACCGGATGGTATCATGTCTGGTCCCTGGCCTATGAGTCCAGATCATGTATCTGTCCAAATGCACATGTCATAGCACACCAGGACTCATGGCCCTTGCTGGCCCAGATAATGAAGGAATATGAGCAATTAGAAGCCCCAGGGGGAACCTGGTTCACCTGTGACACTCCCCTCCATAATGATGTCCCAACTTCTTAAATCCACCTGCACACTCGACTAACTTTGACAACCTTCTTAACATTTTTCTGACTGTCCCATGATTGAGTGCCACTGGTCACAGTCCTGAGTGGGAGGTGATGAGCCATTTTCCTACTTGTTGCCCTCGATATGAGGGATATGTGGGGCTAGAAGAATGGCGCTATGGGCTCACAATATGACTATACAAGGAAAATAGCAGATGCAGCAGAGGAAATGTCCAAGTTCCTGTCAGAACCTTGAGACATAAACAGTGGCACCACTTGAGACTTTCAATGAAGGGCAAAAATCCCTAACTAACTGCCAGAGTGGCAGATAACAGACGAACTCCAGATGATTTGCCAGCTGCCCAGGAGTATGTGCCCTCAAGGGAACCTCTTGCTGCGTGTGGATAAATAATGCAGGCAGAGTAATTCAAGTACCCCAACAGATGTGCCACCAAACCAAAACCAAATTTTACGCAGGGTGCCTTGAACCCTTCAGGACCTGGATGTCCCTGGCAGCCTGGAGTGACCTTGTTCCAGGGGCTTCTGCCAGCGAGCAGATTTTACGTATTGAACTGACGGTGTAAAATCAGTACAGCCTGCAGACCCGTATGTTAACAAGAGTCTTAGCGTCGTGAACCAATCGTCAGGGGCTGAATTTTGGAACAATTGTGTTGGGTACAAAAATTAGCCCCTGGAAAAATGACCCCCACCAGGGCAGAAACTATCAGATACCCAATCCCCTCTGACTTCTGCTACACCTAATAGGTGGCATGCAAGGTAACCCACCATGCCCCTGTTTGATTTTTCCTTTCCCAGCCTGTCTTCCACTGAAGCAGAGCACCTAAAATTAATCTATCCCCTCTACCACCTCCTGGCATTTTTCAGCAGGTGGGCTCCTGCTCTGTATCTATGTCCCCAGGACCGGGCTCTCTCCTTGAGATGCCAGGGAGCCCTCTTGTCAGTGGGCCCCTCGCCCAGGGATTCCCCTCACTTTGCCAATGCTGGAGTCAGTACTGAACCTATGAGTTACTTGTGATCATGGCTTAGACGTGGCGCATTTGGAAAACCTGTGGCCAAATTAAATCATAACAAAATTACTACAGAATGAAATCTGAACCTGTCATTATTCCATCACTACCCTAGAACTGCACCTCCAACTCCTGACCCCACACCCAGGCTATTTCCCGCCAGCCACACCAGCTCTGTTTCCTGGCTTGGTTAAGAGAACTGGTTTTGGAATCACTGACTGCTGATTCCTACACAGTCCTTCATAGCTCCGTGACCTGGAGCAAGTTCCTTAGCCTTTCTGTGGCTCAGTTTCCTCATCCATAAAGTTATAATTGCATTACTTATTCCATTAGGGTGTTGTAAGGGCAATAAATGACAAAAACCACTCTCAGTAAAGCTCATAGTACAAGCTTGACACAAAAGCAATTCTCAAGAGTTTACTCATCAAGGGGTAACTCAAATTCTCCTTCCTCCAAGAAAGCCTCCCATGCTATTCCCACTTCAACTTCTCCTTAACCCAGTCTCATTGTATTTCTGGTTAGCACCTCATGTTGAACATGTATTTGTTCCCTGTTATTTTTAACTTCCCAAATAAGAGAGAAAATTCTTTGAAGGAAGGGACTACATTATACCTGGCCCTCCTGCTGACTGCTGTGTCACCTTGCACTTAATTTTCTTGGGATTGAGTTTCTTTCTCTGAGGTGGCAAATACATGGCATGTGTGCCAACATTTCCCCATCCCATGGCCGTGGGAGACATTGGTACTCAATAACAATTCTCCTCCCCCCAGAACCTGGGGTCCAGACTCAGAATCTTTCTTAAGTCAGTGCTTTGGACAATGTCTACTAATCTATTCAATAAATATGTACTGAGTACTTACTAGGCACTACCCTAATTTAGTATTCTGGAGATAAAAACTTTGAGCATCTTGTCCCTACCCTTATGGAACTTGTCACTGAGTGGGGGGGAAAGATAATTAAAAAAATACATACATTTTAAAAAAATCAGGTGGCAATAAGTACAATGATGAAAACAAAATAGTGACTTGTCAGTGTCTAGAGAAGAGGCTACTTTGGATTGGGTATCTAGAAAAAGACTTTTTGAGGCCCCTGAAGATTTTGATCTAAAAGATTTGGTGTGGGCCTAAAAATACATGTCATTAACAAGCAAATGCAGGAAATTTGGTGAAAAAATGACTTAGAGTGTAAGAGTGAAGTTATGGAGTCAGAAGACCTAGGTTTGAATCCCGTTTCCTACACTTATATAGTTGTGTGACCCTGGACAAGTAATTAAAACTTTCTGACCCCCAGTTTCTTTTTTTGGAAACTGGAATGCAGCTACTACTGATCTCACAGAAGGTTGTTATTAGGATTAAATGAGACAAAACGTGGAAAATGCCTGGCACATAGTATGTGCTCAATAAAAGGTAGCTATTATTTGCAACAATAGGTTCATCTATTCCTAACTGTAATCTCTTGTGTGAATTACTCACAAGACAAATCCAATAAATGAGTTGATTTTTGCCTAATGAAACTCTTCCTCTTGAAAAATCAACTCTCAAAAAACCTTCTTGTGAGCAAGAATGCCAGAATCTAATGAATAAGTGTCCTGTGGCTCTCTGGTCTAGGCAGGTTTGAGATTTGAAATAACTTTGGCTTAATTTCCTCTGCTATCAAACAGGAGCCTGGCTACTTGTCCTTTCTAACTCGGGGTTGGGGGGGTGATTTTTGGGACCAAAAGGAATGTGAGATTTGTAAAGTGTGATTCACAACCTAAAATTCGCCTTCTCAGACCAGCTGGAGCATCCAACTGCAAGGCCACAGCAGCAGTGATAAGGAGGCCTTCTGAAATGCTGGCCCCGAACGTTTGGAGAAGCAGGCCAGTCTTTCACATATATAAACCGAGCTGGTACATAACGAAGAAAAAAAAAAAGCTGGGCAGGAAGCAGCCTTTTCAACCAGTGAAGAAACCGTTAGAATCCATCCCTTTGCCCAGATGCCAAAGCTCTGCCTGCCCCACCCAGCGGCACTATCAAGGACCCTCACACTATCAGCAAGCTCTGGGGCTATTTGTCCCTAGTTTATCAAGGACCTGTGGAAACACTTCTCTAGCTGAAGATAAAGAACTTTTTTTTCCCCTCTCTCTCTTTCTTCGACTTCTAGCTCCTACCATAAAGTTCCTCTCATTTTCTTTCAGTAACAACAGTTCTGGAAAGAAGGTATTTTTCAGCCTGGACTTGAAGTACCTGGAGGAGAAGCAGGTAAGATGAGTTTCATTCATTCACTCCTGTGATAAATATTCACTGGGTACTAACTATGTGCTAGATACTGGACAAGGCTCTTGGATCCGATTCTAAGCAGAAGGACCTTGCAGTCTTTTGGGCGAGCCAGATAGTACTTAACAATCACAAAATGTAGAATTACAAAATGTGATCCAAACTGGAGAGGAGATCATGTGGTGGTGGGTCCTAATCTAGTCGCGGGAGCTGGGGGAACTTCCCTGAAGAAATAATATTTGAGCTGAATTAGTGTGTATAACACTCTCCTAGATTTTGTTCTTGCCCTCCAACTTTCAAGATTGGAAGGATGCCGTGGGGTCCTAAGGACTTGCTGCCATTCCATGCCACTCCTGTTTCTGATACCAAGTCACAATTACTTGACCCTTGTGAAGGTTAGGATGGAAATGACTTATTGGAGTGATAGAGAGGCCAGCATAAACCTGCCAGGACCTTTTTCAAGATTCAGTTCGCTTTGCAAAAGTTGCCAGATAAAAGATATTTCCAGATGGAGGGCCATGCAGGAAATACAAATGGAATATTTTTTAATAGCTCTTCCTTTGCAAGATATGACCCCAGGCAGCCTTCTGCAAGATGATGGGAAGCATCGTAGCCTGAAAACATGAGAGGAGCTGAGCTGGCCCTGGGACCTTTGGAAAGGGGCTGTGGCCTTCAGGAGCATTAGAGATGCTCTACTTACATGATCCTCCCCACTCCCCAACTGCCGCCACCGCCACCACCACCACCACCACCAAAAATGGAGCCTGTGCCTACACTCGTGGACTCTTAGAGCAGAGGGCAGATAGATATCTATAAAGGCGTTGAGTTCCTCTGAGGATGTGGCTTTACATAATAATAAACTGTACCCCTTTCCCTGTCCTTGGAGCTAAGTGAGCTTCTGCAAAGAATGTCATCTGGAAGTGAGGGACCAGCACTCCCCACGGGGGCAGGGGTTGCTGTTAGGGAACCTAAAGCATATCTCAGAGCCCACAGAGCCGGCTTCACCATAACACTGGGGTTGTTAAATGGGTCTGCAGATGAACCTAAGAAAGTTGTGAACTCCCTGAAACAATAGGTAAAATTCCACATGTTGGCACAGGTGTACACCTAGAGAATGGTCTTTGTTACCGTTGTGTGTGTGTGTGGGGGGGTAAAATATATATAATATAAAATGTACCATTTTAACCATTCCCAAGCTCAGTGGCATTCAGCACATTCACGTTGCTGTGCAGCCAGCACGGCCACCCCCCTCCTTTTTTTCTTCCAACTTGAAATACTGCACCCATGGAACCTTCCCCTCCCTGCTCCAGCCCCGGGCAGCCACATTCTAGTTGCTGTCACCAGGAATTTGACCACTCTGGGTACCCCATATGAGTGGAATCATATGGTCTTTGCCCTTTCGTGACTGGTTTATTTCCCTCACTATAATGTCTTTAACATTCATGTATCTTTCAGCATGTGTTCGCATTTCTTTCCTTTTCTAAGGTGGAATAATATTCCATTGTATGCACATGCCACTTTTTAAAAATCCATTCATCTGTCGACGGACACTTGGGTTGCTTCCATCTTTTGGCTCTTGCGAATAATGCTGCTGTGAACATAGATGTACAAATGTCTGTTTGAGTCCCTGCTTTCAATTCTTTGGGGCATATACCCAAAATAGAATTGATAGATCATATAGTAATTCTATTTTAAATTTTTGAGGAATCTACATGCTGTGTTCCATAGTGGCCGCACCATTTTACATTCCCACCAGCACCATCGCACACAAGGGTTTCAATGTCTCCATTTCTTCTCCAGCACTTGTTATTTTCTATTTTGTTTTGTTTTATTTTTTAGTAACAGCCATCCTAGTGCAGATAACACTGTATCTCATTGTGGTTTTGATCTATATTTCTCTAATGACTAGTGATGTTGGGCCTCTCCCCATGTGCTTATTGACCATTTGTATATCTTCTTTGGAGAAATGTCTTTTTAAAATTGTCTGGGTTTTTTGTTGTTAAATTGTAAGAGCTATTTATGTATTCTGGATATTCACCATTTATCAGATAGATAGATGGTTTGCAAATATTTTCTCCCATTCTGTCGGTGCCTTTTCACTTGGTTGATAGTGTCCTTTGATGTATGAACGTTTTTCTCTTTGGTAAAATCCAATTTCTCTGTCTTTAATTTTGTTGCCATGCTTTTGGTATCACATTCAAAAAATCATTGCTGAATCAAGTGTCATGTAGAATTCCTTCTATGTATTCGTCTAAGAGTTTTGTAGCTTTAGTTACCAGGTTTTTAAGAGGTCCGTGATTGACAATGCATGAGCCATCCTCAATGCTGATTCTGGAGAGACCCTCCTCACCAATGCAAAGACCCTCACCTCAGGTCTTGGTGAATGTCCATGCGAATCTAGAAATTGGGAAATTGATAACATGGATGTGACATTTGAAGACTTTAATTAAAAAAAATATTGAGTATCTCCAAATTTATATCAATATGCTGGGAGCTAGTGAAATGAAAATTATGGCCTCTCTTCTCCAAGAACACAAGGCACTCTTGAGGTGGCAAGGTGCTGCAAACATATGAAATCACTGAACTGCAAGGCAGAGTCCAATGAACACCTAACCAGGCCCTAAAGCCAAGAGCTATGAGAACTGAGGAAGATATCAGCCACTATGAGCTCCAGGGAACAGAGAAAACTTCAGAGTAAAGATGTGGGTTGAGTTAGGTCCAGGTAGATAGACACAACTGGAAAAGGCAGAGAGGACTGGGGGTGGGGGTGGTTGTATGAACTGCAGTAATGATTGCCATTCACACAGCACGTACTATGTGCCAGACGTTGTGCTCTGCCTGCTGCATACATTATCTCAGTTATGCCTCCTACCCCTATATTTATCATTGCCTCTATTTTATCATTTCAAGCACTGAAGCAGAGATTTGCCTATGATTAGTTACCCAGATAGTAAGTTGTGAAGCAGAGACTCGAAACTAGGTTTATTTATCCCCAAAGCCTCTGTTCTTAACCACTCTACTATTTTATTACCAAACTTTTGAAACACAGACAATGCAGACATCCCAGATGGATAAAACAATGCATAGGAGTGGGCACATGCAGGGCGTTTGAGATCACTGAGGAGCCGCCTGGCTGGATGGGAAGGTTCAAGCTCTAAGGGTGTGAGATATAAACTTGAACTGATGATATAGGAGACAGGGCGCCTTTAACAGAAGCACTTGATCTGCCAGAGGGCACGACAACACACAGAATTGCAGCTCTAACCTTCCAGTCCACCTCTTCCCTCTATGAAAATGAGAACATTGAGGTCCCAAAAGGTTAAGCATCTTGTAACGAGCACTAGGGAGCCATTGCAAATTCTTGAGCAGGGTGGTGACCATGAAGGGAACAGTATTCCAGATAGATTAGCTTGGCTGTAAGTTAAATGAAGGATAGCTGAAGGGAAGCTCTTTCCCTGGCTTTTGCTGGAAGGTACCTCTTTGACCAATGGGTATTTCCAGGGAGCTCACAGACAAGACTTCTTCCCACTAAGGTCTGAAGCTTAGGAAGGCTCAGTAAGACACTAGTGCCAGAAAACACCACTTTCCCAGAAGCATTCTGGCCTCTTTCTCCAATGAAAGGCCTATCTAAAGTGTAGTGTCTCAGACCAGAGACCCCCCAGTTCTGAAAAGCCAGTGGCCAGGACAGGCTCTTGATGCCTTCTCTTTATGTCACCTTCCTGAGCATAAAGGTGGGCCATGTGTCTGTAAACCTAACCTATCTCCCTGGTGAATCATCAATCAGGCAACAGTCACCCAAGCAAAGGGGCTGATTCCACCCTGCTTGGCCTGAGCCCTTGTTGTCATAGAACTCAGTATCCATCTATGTCCAGCCAAGAAAGGCCTGTCCTGGTTGACTATCCTCCTCTGAGGTTCTCTGCTTAATTAAGTCTAATAACAGCTGCCATTCACTGAGCACTGTGCTAAACATTTGACATGTATAACCTCATTTTATTCCTACAACCCTCTTAAGAAGATATAATTATCCCCATTTACAAGCGACAGAACTGAGGCTTAGGGTAGTGAAATAATTTGTCTAAAACCATGTAGCTGAAAGAGCCAGGACTAAAACATAAGCCTGTCTATCTCCAACGCCCATGCCTTTACCCTCGCGATTGACTGCATGTTCCCCATTGGGAATGGGGACCCTGCAGTGGAGAATTAAGCCTTTAAGAGTGGCCTCACTGCTTCTTGTCACTTTCTCCCTCATCTGAATGTTCCTAGGAACCAAGAGCCTGGTCTTTTTCCCAAATCAAACTCTCGGGCCCAAATCTGAATGGTGTCCGGGCCCTTATCATCTCCCAAACATGATGCTCAAGAAAGGCAAGAGAGCTTCAAGTTCCTCTCAACTTTTACCCAGGAACATAGGGCAGGTATACTTTGGCTAAGGAGAGAAGGGCTTACATTGATTCATTCAATGAATATTTCTCGAGGGCCTACTGCATGCTAGACACATTTTAAGTGCTAAAGACATAACTGAGAACAAGTCATAAAGAATTTCTATTCCCATGGAGTTTACATTCTAGCCAGGAAGAAAGGCAAAAACAAAATACAAAAAAAACACAAAACAATAAATACATATATAGTTAAGTGGAAGTAATGATGATACTAGGCAGAAAAGTATAGCAAGATTTTTAAAGGGGATTTTTAAAGGCTCTTATGAGCATAATAAAACATTTGAACAGAGACCTGAATGGAGTATATGGGAGCCATAAGATAATCTACAGAAAGAGCATCTCAGGCAGAGGAAAGAGCAAGTGCAAAAACCTTCTGATAAGAGTCATCTTGGTATTTTCAGAAATAGAAAATGGATCAGTGTGGTTCAAGAAAAGAGAGTAAAGGAATTGTGATGGAGAAGAGTAGAACGGGCCAGATAATAGGAGGCCTTCTAGGACACAGTAAGGAGTTTGCTGTTCCAGGGCCCCAGGCACCTTGGTGTGTCACTCAGGCAGTACTACCTCTGAGTAGCTAAAGAGAAGAGAGAGACAGTTTGTGTGAACAAAGAGCACAAGGACAGCTCAGTGAGTCAGCTCACCCAGCTCTGATTCCCCCTTGAACTCAGAACAGCAAATAAGTTCAAGGTCCAGTACCCAAGGGAGAGATGGGAAGGGTTTGATGGTGGCAGAGATGGAAGAAGAAGCTGTTGACTCTATGTCTCATTTGCCTTGTCCATCAAAGGGGATGTGAATTGTCAATGGATATTAAAGCTGGAATCTCTCTGAATAGGTAAAATCTTCCACAGAAGCCAGTCTCCTTTCCAAGCACCTTTTATGTTTCATTTCACAGAATCTTTTAACATCTCCATGAGATAGGTACTCTGCATATGCCCACTTTACAGATGCAAAAGCTAAAGCCCAGAGAAGTTGAGCAACACATCCAAGGTCAGTAAGCACAGAGCTGCTGTGGTTGGAGCCAAAGTGGGTGAAGCCCATTAGGAGGCACTTCAGAGCCCCAAGGAGCAAGCTGAGAAATCCCACTTCTGAGGCCCCTTCCGCTAGGACATGCTATGAGCTTAACTCTACTAAGACCTCACTGTGGAAATGTGACATTTGAGTCAATCTCTTCAGGACCTGATTTCATTTCTTGTCTTAGTTGTTAAAGGGTGACTTAGGAGTTGTTAAAAGAGGGAAAATCAAATCAATAAAATCAGGAAAGTGGCAGAAGCAGGCAATATAGTAGGGAGACAATGAAGCTGTCAGCAGCCTACCGAGGGCCTAAATGAGCACAATTCTGCACTTCTGGTTGAAAACTGTGGGCTCCCCAAACAGGTTTGAGCCAGTTGACATCTTAGGCTCACTGCAGCCCTTTCTACGGCACCTCCGTCTCGGCTTTCTATGGTGAATGTCTTGACCAGCTGAGAGATTGTTGCTTCCTGATCCAGTGGTGATTACTTCTGAAAGATGGAGTAATAACACCAGCTACCGTTTCTGAGCACTTACTATGCTCCATCACTGTGCAAAGCATTTTTACAAGAATATTATCCTATTAAATCCTCTCAAAACTCCTGTGAGGTGAGCCACCATGCCAGTGGCCTCACCCTAACCCTAGCCCTGCTAAGTATTTATAATTGCCTTCATTTGACAGAGAAACTGAAGTTCAGAGAAGTGAAGTAAGTTCCCCCAAATCACTTAGCTAGCAAACAACTGAACTATGTCTGTCTGACAGCTATGCTCATTCTCCTAAACTCAATTGATAAGATTTTTTCTAAAGATATTTTGGGGCTCTTTTCTACTGTATAGAAAACCAGATTTATTTGTCAGTAATGCTACTAATAGGTCAAACATTCTGTGAAAACATATCCATCAACTGGCCCTGAAATGTCTGAAATAATGTGTGAGCCAGGTATCTGTGACAATTGAGTAGTTTAAGAATTTTGCACAGGAACTGAGGCCATATCAAAACAAATCTTTATTTTTGTTCTAATATGTGAATGTCACAACTAACAAGCATATGATGCAACTTGGCTTCTAATGGTTGGAAAAAAATAAGTAAATTGTCATTCTTGTCATTTTTACAATGACATTTGCGTTTTTGTTTCTATTAGAGGTCCATTTTAGCAGAGGAATGTAGTCTTAGTCACTTGAAACTCTTCCCTAGAAAACAATTGTAAATGTAATAAGAGAAAAGAATAGAAAATGCCACCAGGAAAGAAGTAATCTACCTGGGGTCAGGTTCATCATGCAGACTGATTCAGTCTTCCTCTGACATTCACATTCAGGTTGGAAGACTTGGAAATTTTCTAAATATTAAGGTATTTAAGATTTGCAAGGAGTGAGAGGAGGGGAAGAGGAATTAAATTACTATCCCACTGGGTAGGAATTAAACACAGATTTCCATAACTCTCAAGGACTATTTTACATATTTGAATCGCCTCACACTTCCTGAGTCCCTCCTTTGCATAAGGCATAAGGTTGCTATGGAAAGATACAATAAGGTCATGATTGCTTCTAAAATTATTCATAATAAAAACACATTTTGAGACTTGATTCTAAATGTTAAACTTAAATTTGAGCAATTTAATTGCCCGTTGAATAGAAATGAAATCCCACCAGTAGGCAGTTATTTCTTCCAACCACTGTGTGTGAAATTGAAATCTTAAGATACCATTTCAAATATTCACTTCTCTAAGGAAGTTCTCCCCAAAGAGTTGTGAAAGATAAGAAACTGACCCAAAGTCATAGGCAGTAATCGCTCTTTCTCTACACACTTGGGTCAAAACAGAAGTATATTATTAAAAGGAAACTTTATGCCCCAAAGTTGGCTGTTCAGTGGTTACCTCCCAGAACCCAAGGATGTGTTTATTTTAACAATTTGAGCCTCATGCAAAACTGTAGCAAGAAAAGTAGCAACCTACCAGATTTAATAAAAGCAAGCAGATGCAAACATATATCATCTAGTCACCAAGACAGTGAACATTAAAATGGAAAATGCTTACATGTTTTGTTGACCAGCAATGGGAGGTAAGGTAAAGGAACTCTGCTCTGTTTGTTTTTTAAATACAAGGAACAGTTTTGTAATTTGAGTGAAAAATTCTTATTTGAAACCCAATTTCACCTTTAAACTTAATTTCTTTCTTACGTACTTACCTTAGTTATTTGTTTGTTTGTTTGTTTATTGTTGAGGTATAATTGACATACATTATATTCATTTCAGGTGTGTGACATAATGATTCAGTATTTTTATATATTGCGAAATGATCACAATAAGTCTAGTTAACATCTATCACTATACATAGTTACAATTTTTTCTTCTAGTGATGATGAATTTTAAGATCTACTCTGTTAGCAACTTGTAAATATGCAATACAGTATTATTAACTATATTCACCATGCTGTCCATGATATACCCAGGACCATTTACTGTGTTACTGGAAGTTAGTACCTTTTAACCCCCTATACCCCCACCCCCTTCACTGGCAACCACCTGTCTTTTCTCTATATCTATGAGCTTGATTATTTTGTTTTGTTTTGTTTTCATTTTTAAGATTCCACATATAGGTGAAATCATATGGCATTTGTCTTCCTCTGTCTGACTTATTTCACTTAGCGTAATGCTTCCTAAGTCTACCAATGTTGTCACAAATGGCAAGATTTCATTCTTTTTTATGGCTGACTGATATTCCATTGTATAAGGGTACACTATTTTCTTTATCTATTCATCCATTGTTGGGCATTTAAGTTGTTTTCATAGCTTGGCTATTGTTAATAAGGCTGCAGTGAACATGGGCATGCATACATCTTTTTTGACTTAGCGTTTTTGTTTTCTTAAGATAAATAACCAGATGAGGAATTGTGATATTCAAACTCTTTTTAAATTCTCCCAATGATGTCTTTTACTATAACAGCAACTGTCATTTATGAGCACTTAACATGTGCTAACTGCTTTCCATGCATTCGATCTCATATCTATTATTACCCCAACCCCACTACAAGTCTATGGGCCACGCTTTACATGCATTCACTCATTTAATCCTCACGACAATTGATGCAATAGGTCTGGCATCCCTATTTTACAAATGAAGATACTGTGAGTTTCAATTCCTACCATTAGCCCAGGTTCACACAGGTGGGAAATGGTGGATTGAAAGGCAGGCAGTCTGAGTCTTGACCACTACCTGATACTGCCTCCTCAGATTAAGTAACTTTCCTAGGCCATGATAGCTAGGAGCCAGGTAAGAGCCTAAATCAGATCCAAGCAATCCCATTCCAAAGTCCTGGCATTTAACCAGCACACTGATTGATTGTAAGGAGGTAAACTGCCCAACACAACCTCTACATTTATTTTTGTTTCCAGTGGTAGAGTGAGTGGTAGGTTACATGTTTATCACATAATTAGGTTTGCCGAAAAAGTCTAGGGGTTTTCTTTTTTAATAAATAAATGAGAGTCTAAAAAAAAGATTTTTTTAAAAGGGTCTGGTCAGGAGAATGTTTTTTATATACTGAAGACTTTAACTTGGATCCAAAGCTGATCTGAAGGCTTGCTTCCTTTTACACACACACACACACACACACACACACACACACACACTTAATTATATCCATTAGAGACACCCCACGCTTTGGACATGGAGACAAGAAAATGACAAGAACGTGCAGACAATAGTAAATTCTGGTTATGCTTATGAAAAGTCCATGAGAATTTGGCTCTGAACAGGGAAAATGAAGCAACCAGGGATTCACTTCTAACTTAAACCACCTTTCAGGGAGACCTCATCCAGGCCTTTTAGTGCCATCTTTAAAATGGGAATAAAATATCTATCGCCATTATCCAGACTGTTTATAAAAAAGAAACAAACTATGGATTCTGAAAGTGCTTGGTAGTTTCCTCTTTACAAAACTTGTGACTAGCGTCATGCCCAAATAGGCCTTTAACAATAATTTCTGAATGTGATGATTTTCAAGATACTCTGATGAGCAAGCAGCCCAAGAGACCCAAAAATTTTGTCTACAGATGGAAGACTATTAGCCTTCTTCTCTCCCCTTCTGCATTCCTCCCTCTTCCTAGCATTTTCCCCTGAAGTTGGAGAGGACCCATGAACTCCCAAATCGAGTCTGGCTTCTTTCTCTTTCCCTGACCCAAGGCAAAATTAGTCTCTTGATCATTGCTCTTGATCACTGGAAAGGCACTTTCTCTGTGCAAAGTATTACTGGGCTTACGGGGGCGGGGGGCAATGCACCCGCAGGAGTCTGATTTTTAAAGATGCTGAGGGAGGGAATTCCGCAGCCAGCAGATGGAAAGGAGACTCGAGACCAGCGCGGTCCCTCCCCACCACCCTCCCTCCAGGATTATCTGCCCCGGCACTTGCTCAGGCGAACCCAGCCCGAGCGGTCCCTGCGAGCAGAGCTCCGGCCGCCTCTCCGGAGCGCGCACGCAGGTCGCAAGCCCGCAGCCCGCCGAGCCACGCCGTCCGGGGCGGCCCCGCGCACCTCGTCGGCGGACTCGGACCTCGGAGCCCGGACGGGCGCGAAAGGCACTCGGAACGCTCGCTTTTCTGTACGTGCTCGTTTCACCTTCTTATCTCTCCTTTCTTCCTGGAGCGCCCCGCTGGTTACTTTCAGTCTCAGTGAACCAAAAGGGAACCGCGAAGAGGGGAAGCCCTGAGAATGCTTCAGAGGCGACGCGGCCGCCTCTGCGAGGCGGGGGGAAGGGGGTGCACTGAGGGGCTCGCCCCGGCTCCGACGCGGGCCCCTTTAAGAAGCTGCGTCTGTCTTGCTGCTGCTGCTGCTGCTGTTTGTATTAAAAAAAAAATCCCCAGGAGCCCCGTTTTTTTTTTTTTATTTTTTTATATAAAGGAAGAAAAAGGGGGGGCGGGCAGCTGTCTCTTTAAATGTGATTTCCTTCTATTGTATTTGAATCGTGATCAGGAAAAAGGAAATGAAACCAGAGACAGAGGGAAGCTGAGCGAAAAATAGACCTTCCCGAGAGAGGAGGGAGCCGGGAGGAGGGGAGCACGGTGCCCTCTCCGCCCCCCATCCCCCTTCCGCCCTGCCCCCGGCGGCGGCGGGAGGCGCGCGGGGCTCGGGGCGGCCGGGCAGACGCGCATCCTCCCCGCGGGCGGCGCGGAGCCGGCGACAGCGCGAGCCGAGCCGAGCCGAGCCGGACCGGGTGGCGGTGGCGGTGGCGGCGGCGGGACCGGGATGGAAGGTTAAGTCCTGAGCAGCAGCCGCAGCCGCAGCCGCAGCCGCGCGGGGCCCGGCTGCGCGCCCCGGCCCCCGCCTGGCGGCCGGCAGCGCGGTGATCCGCTCTCTCTCTCTCTCTCTTTGGCGTTTGAAGGGAGCGCGGGGACTGTCCTTGAGCCCGGAGGGCCGAGCTCGCCGCCGGAGCGCCGGAGCAAGAGGGGGCGCAGGAGCGGCGGCGGAGCCCACGAGGGGGTCCGAGCCCCGGCAGCCGGCCAGCCCCGCGCCACAAAGGGAGCGCCCCCGCCGCCCGGCACGCCACCTCCCTCCCCAATGTCCTCGGCCATCGAGAGGAAGAGCCTGGACCCGTCTGAGTGAGTGTGGCGCCCCTGCCCCTGCCCCTACCCCCCGCGGTGTCCACGGCCTCGCGCGCCCGGGGTGGCGGGGTGGCCCGGCGGGCGGCCCCCAGAATCCGGTGCGCGCCCGCAGCGTGCCCTTGGCTCCCCCTTGCTCGCGGGTGACTCCGGGGGCACTGGGAGAGGAGCTGAGTGGCAGGGAAAGGGGGGGTCCCCTGCTGTGGGCCCCTCCCGCCTACCTACAACGCTCCCCAAAGCCACCGCGGGCCGGAAAGTTCACACCGGAGCAGGCACAGCGGGAGCGCGGGAGTGCGCAGGTGCATCCCGAAGGCGTCCGGGGCTTGATCCCGGTCCTCTCTCCCCTCTTCTCAGTCAGTCCTCTTTGTCCATTTGGTCCTAGAAAGGGGGACGTTCCAAGTGGAGGCATCCCGAGTCCCAGACGGCCCGTGGCCCCCTTCCCGGGCCGCGGGTGGAGCAGCCGCCCGCAGAGCCAGGGACAGGAGGCTAAGAGGGCAGCGAGCATCCACCTCGGAGCTCGCTCTGGCCTCTAGAGACTTTAGAGCAGCTAAACCCAGAGTTAATCTGGCTACATGCATCCCCCCCCACCCCGACGGACCATCGATGGGGGCCTGTGAACCTCGAAAGTTAGTGTGCATTTTGTGCATAGGTGAATTTTTCTGGGGAGCGGAGTTTCATAGCTTTTAGCATGTTTCTCAAAAGGGTTGGGAATCAGGTAACCAGAGCTCTAATGAGCATTTGCTGCATTTGTTTTCTGAGCCTCTTACCGGTTTGAAGTGTCTGACTGTTCTCAACCTACCTTCAGCTCATTTCTTTGGTGTTAATATGGTGAGAAAGGGTTGTTCAAGATCTTTTCCCGTCAGCGCAAATGCCCTTTTAAGATTCATTAGCTGTCTGGTTTTGAGAATTTTTATCCTTTTGAAGTCTCCCATCTAATCCTTTGAAGGGATTTGTTACACAGACCAAAGGAGCTAGTTAATGACTTGTCCATTTGTGCTTTTAAGAGGCATTTGTTTTGTTTTGTTTTTCCTGCTTTAAAAAGAATTGTGCTTTCCTTATTGAAGTCCCCCCTCCCAATTTCAGCCTTCTGTGGTGTTTATATACCTGAGTTTTACCCTCGGTTACCAGCGTAAAAGCTCAGCATGTTCTCATAAAACACAGGAAGTATCATGATCCAATGAGAACATAAACATCACTATTCAAAACTGAAGCTTCAGACACCAGTTCTATAAGGAGCTAGGTTTGTTTTAACAAAAACTCAGTTTCTTTAAGTTCTCAGGAGAAAAATAATATTCCTTTTAATATATATAATATATATTCTATATAACACACACACTCACACACACACACACTGGGTTTAAAGGGTGGTTTGCTCACTTTTTTTTTTTTTTTTTACAAACTTAGAATTACAATTTAGCTCCAAGTTTTCAGAGCCTCGTCAAGACCATAGTAATACAATGAGAGTGAATTGGATGAATTGGTGCCTAATGCCTTTTCTATCAGCAGAATTTAGTCACTAATCCTTTTATTATAAGATAAATCTGGAGGTTTCAGTTCCCTGAAGGAAGTTTGCTCTTTTCAAAGTTTGTGCTTTTTCACTGAGATGAGAAAATTGAGACATCTTCACCTCATAATACAGCAGGCACCTTGTAGGATGTTCATCCGCTCCAGCCCGCATATCACTATTTGCCCAGTGAATAACAGGCTCTGATAGAAGATGGACCAGCTAGTTTAGAAATCGTGGCCGTACATTTTTCCTCCTCTCTCGGAAATTGTCGAGAAATTATCTGAAAAATCTAGGCTGATGAGTATTCAGGTGTTATATTAGATAGGCTCTAGGAGAGTATAAAATATTAATTTCAGGGTGAATCTTAGTCATTGACTTGGAACATCTACCCAAGATAATATGGTATTATCATTAATTATAGGAAGATTGATAGAGCTAATATCTTATCCTGTCCTTTTTGTCTCAAGCCATCACAATAGCCTTTTTGCTTAAGGTCTCTACTATGGACCACTATCCTACCAGATGCTTCCCTGTGTACTTATTCAAAGCCAACTTGGGTTAGTGCAATCAGCATCAGAAGAAGAAAAAAAAAAAAAAACCTTGCCTAGGCATATGCAAATGAAACTTTTAGACAGAAAGAAGGCTGGAATTCATGAACAGAAAGATTTCCTCTACCATCACCTCCCTGTGAGTAACAAGAGCAGTTCATTTTAGTTCCAGGCAGTTTGACACCAGCTAAGTGCAAATTCCTCTTTCACAGTCGGTTGGCAGTATCCGCATCAGGGCATCCAGCGGTGGTGAGGCTCCCTCAGTGTTTTTGAAAGCCCCAAGTAAAACCGGGGGCTGTGGGAGAAGAGATGCAATTCTGAATTGGTGTACATGAAAATGCCGGTGTATTATTTTTCAGAAGGGAGAATGAATGTCATTATGTCTAATCTGTGGAAACAAAGCAAACCGAGTCAGGCTTCGGTGAACTCTTAAAACTATTTTAAAGTCTTAAGTTTTTAAAAGAAAACTGGCTTGGGTTTCACACTTTCTTGTTCTAAAAGGAGATAATCTCATGCAGGATCCTTATACTCAATCTACAAAGCGTGGGCTTGGTTTTAGTATTCCTAAATATTCATAGGGAGGTGTGCAGTTTACAGTCATCTGAAGTTGTCACAGTGTGTCATCGACACTGATTACTTAAGTTTCATCGTCTCAAAGTGTAATGGGTGCTGAGCTTCGTGGGCCCAGGCCAATCAGGACACAAGGTCATCCGATAAGTTAGTGTCAGCAAGAAATAGAAGACACAGATTTATATACCCTTAAGGTACCCAGGGGAAACTCCCTTTGGGAACTTCACAGTTGGAAGCAGGTCCATTTTAAAAAACGTAATATATATATATATTTTTAAATAGATTTGTGTTTGAGTAAGGGTCAAAAGAGTACTTGCTAACTGTTATACATCAATGGGTATTGGGTTTTTCCTGTGTCCCGTTTGGCGCTAGACCATTTCTTCCACTCCCTTTATTTTCTTTTGGCAAAAGTCATTTATTTTAAAATGTAAAGAGAAAGTATTCAGATTCCAGTCAAGCAAAGTGACCTGAAGATGCTGTATAACTTTTTAATGAAAGAACACTTACTGAACTATTAACAATTGCCAGGATGCAGATTTCAGAGTATTAATTGCCTTCCACGCTCTTGAAAATAATTGCCTTCTCCCCATGTTCTTTCCTAAATCAACTGTATCCAAATCAGTTTTGCTGTTGTAAAAATTTCATGCAGAAGGGTCCATTTGATGTCCTTTATAACAATGGCCTTACCACCCGGAATCTTTCTCCAAGGATTTGTTTGGTTAGAAGGATGGGATGAGGAATTTCTGTAAAAAAGTAAAATTAAAACAATGAGAATTCCTATTATATCTTGATGGACTTTTTATTTTGGAAAGAAAAAACAACCTAAAGCAATTTTTGGTTTCCTTCTTTCTTCCTCACCTCTGCTTTTGTGCAGTTGCAAAGGGCTTGCAGTCGGATGGCAGCTAGGTTCCACAGGGAACTTGCAGATTTTTAGCCCTGTAGGTAGCTGACTGTCCTGGCAGCAAGCAACTCTTTTAGTCCCAAGTGCCTCCTCTGGGGTTTGGCAGTGCCTTAGGATCCTGGGTATGATATGGGAGGAGGGAAAAGGAGAAATGAGAAAACAGAGATGGAGAGTAGGAGGTGAGAGTAGGAAAGAGAAGGGAGACCAGAGGAGCTTGGAATGGTACTGGGCTTTGGGTAGGGGCCAGTACCACCTACAGTTGCCTTGGGTGTCTCTTGGTACCTTGCATTCACTTCTTATAGGAGCAAGGATATAAGGTCTAGCTCTCTCCTGTCCACCCCAAGACTGGCAGGGCCTCTCTTTTCTCCTTATGTCACCAATGGGCAATGGAGCAAGGTTCCCTGTTCAGCTCACAGTGATTTCTAACCCTGGGTCTCACCAAAACGAGGTTGTCCCTGATGATTGGCCTTCTTTCCAGGGAGCCAGTGGATGAGGTGCTGCAGATCCCCCCATCCCTGCTGACATGCGGAGGCTGCCAGCAGAACATCGGGGACCGCTACTTCCTGAAGGCCATCGACCAGTACTGGCACGAGGACTGCCTCAGCTGTGACCTCTGCGGGTGCCGGCTGGGCGAGGTGGGGAGGCGCCTCTACTACAAGCTGGGCCGGAAACTCTGCCGGAGAGACTATCTCAGGTATCCCTTGCCACCTTTCTGGCCCTCAACAGGAAGGCTGGGAATCCAGAGACATCCAAGTCCATCTGGGTCAATCTCCCCGAGCCCCTGCTACCTTCCAGAAGGAGGTCAGGCTGCAGAGGCTGAGTCGCAGTGGCCCCGTGCAGAGAAGCAGTTGGCATTTCTTCCTGTTGGAGCGTGTTCTCAGGGATACATTTCTGTGGGGTAAAATACTAATATTTTGAAGGCAAGAGAATGATAAACATGAAATTCAGAATACTTCATGTTTGAGGATGGGTTCTTAGGAGCTCATTTAATGCTTCAAAGCATACTTATAGTTTATAAATATTCTTTTCTATGACTTGAACATTACATGAGAAATTTAAAAATAGCATGTTCCTGTTGTGTCACTCCAAGAATGTGACTGTCCCCACAGGAAGGCCCTGAGTCAATTGTAGGTTTGACCCCGGGCACCATTGCTTTCTAGCTCTGTGAGGGGCAAGTTACTGACCTTTCCTAAGCCTCAATTTCCTCATCTATAAAATGGAGATAATAGAAATACCTCCTTCCAAGGAGGAGGTGAGCATTAGATGGGGTAATAATACATGTAAAGTGCTTGTCTTGGTGCACAAGTATCAAATAAGTGTTAGCTGTTCTCATAACTAACTCTCCTGACATTTTCCTTAAGTTTTTTCCTGTCTGAAGAACAAAGAGCTGGAAGAATGGAAGGGCAGATAGTGAGGCCAGCACCAAGGACATCTGCCATGCTCTGGGTCGTACTACCGGCCATGTGAATTTTCCAGCACTCAACGAGTGCCTTTGCCCGGAATGTTCTAGCATTTCTAGTTTCATATTAGCTGCCATGGAGGTAATTCTGTGCCCTCTACTGTCAGATCTGCTCAACTGTGCAGCTGTCATTTCTTTCTTTCCTTTTTTATTTTATTATTATTTTTTTTTTTTTGCCATTTTCCTATGGCAGAGGGTCTGTGGAGCATGCAGCCCTAACCCCATGAAGCTTGTGTAGACTCCAGTGCCCTTGGCTGTCAGGGCAGCCCTTCCTCCCCATCCTGCCTGCAGAGCATTTTACGTTAAAAAAAAAAAAAAAATGCAGGCAATTCCACAGTGAAAGCAGCTTATCTGTTTAGAGACTGATGAATAAGCTTTTTTTTTTTTTCCTAAATTCCCTGATAAAGTCCTTGCAAATTTGGTGGTTCAGAGAAAATAAGTAGGGTTTTCAGTGATTATGATGATCGTTTTGGTTAATTTCCTTTAAGTTA
The DNA here is from genome assembly GCA_030015415.1 of Cynopterus sphinx. Lineage (NCBI taxonomy): Eukaryota > Metazoa > Chordata > Mammalia > Chiroptera > Pteropodidae > Cynopterus > Cynopterus sphinx. The sequence goes on from CM057383.1 coordinate 126,495,769, forward strand.
TAAGAAAAATAGAACCGGGATAGAGAGAGACCTGATTTTGCTCGCTACCAGTTGGCCAAGTCAGTGCAGAAAGCAGACGGGCAAATGATTCCCATTGGGCCTCCTGACTACATCCCTGTCAGATCATTTGAATCTTATTAAATGAAGCGCAGATAGAGTAAGGTCAGCGAGCCCGGGCTTCTCCCTATCTCTACGGCTTTACATAACATTCAAGAATAAACCTGGTGCTGCCTGGGCTTGTTAATATTTTCCATTTTTTAAAAGGAGAGAGAGGAATGGTCTGGGAGAACCCAATGTTAATTAACTTGTGTCATGGTGACATGAAATAATTCTTCTCCCTGCTACATTCCTAGACAACATGTTAATTAACTGTGTTAGTGCAGGCATTTCCAGCCATCCTTTAATATCTGTATTATTGTTATTAAAATGGGCAGGAGAAAGCTTAAGATGTGACACCTCTTGATGGAGGAGAAAAATATTTATTTATTTATTTATTTGTTTATTTACTTTTGCCAATGGACTTGTATACGTGCATTTGTAATGTAACCAACAGTGTCTTTAAAAGGCACGTTGGAGGACTGACTGGATGGGTCCTGTGATGGGCTTCAGCCCTTCTCCCCCCTAGGATAACTTCTCCTGATGATTTCCAATGGCTGACTCTCCTGTTACAGTCTTTTTCAGACATTTAGCCTCAAATATTCATGAGACCCCCATGCAGAACCTAAACGCTGAGCTGTGTGCTGTGCTGTTGGGAACATAATAGTAGCTGTTAATGTCGGTGCTGGCCCACATCCCCTCAGGTCCCTTTAAGTTACCAATTTTTGCATACAACACACCCCCCACTCCCCTACCCCCCCTCCAGTAGTTTTACTTTCAACAGCCAGCACCTGTTAGAGCCAGAAGCGTGCTCACTCCCCACAGACTCCCAGCTTCCCCACTGAGGGCCTCTGCCTGAGATGCTTGCCTTCCTAACCCTTCTGTCCAGCTTCCCCTGCCACCTAACTGGTTCTCCTCAATAAATCCCTCAGGCTCTGCTCCTGGGATATCCAGCCTAAGGCACCAATTCTTGGTGCTGGAGGTGAATGCTCAAGTTAGATATCAAGTCCTGCTATATTTTTACTATTGGTAGAATCTCAGAATACCAGAGCTGGAAGGGGTCGTGGTGGCCTTGTCTTCCAGTTTCCTTGCTTTCCAGCTAAAGACACAGAAGCCAGGAAAGAGGATGTCATTTGCTCCAGGGTACCTGGCTAGTCAGAGGTGATGCTGGGACCTGCACTTGTCTCCCAAATCTTAGTCCTTCATCCTTCCCTTCATTAGCTGCCTGACGTGTGGGGTAATTTACCCCCGACTTCCCTTTAATAAACGTTCTCCTTCCTTAAGGGTCACACACTGCAGGCAGTTGGCCCCATTCCCCCCCACACTGTTTTGCGAGTCGTTTATCCTTGCTCAGGCCCAGACTCAACTTGCTGAACAGTCAGGAAACCAGAACTGTCTTCCCACTCTGTGACCTCCAAGGTGGCAGCTTCCAACAGCGTCACCATCTGCCACGTTGGGATGAAATGCTCTTCCCCCAGTAATGAGTTTGCTCCCAGGTGAAAACCCTCGGAGCTCTTCACATGGGAAGCGGGTTCAGAAGGAAATGAGCTGGCCTGGCTCTGACAGTGCGTGCTCCACCCACAGACCACGTCATCTTGATTCCATTAATTCTGCCCGAATGTTTCGAAATTTATCAACCGCCCTTATCTCCCCTAAACCTCTCAGAATGTTCCACTTGATTCTCTGTTACTCTGAAGTTAATAAGAACTTCCAATAAGAACAAGCATTTACCTAAAACTACCCTAAAGCTTTTATGTGGAAAGGACCTGTTAGCTAACATGCCCTGTTGCATGAAAGTGGCTTCTTGGAGTAAGACCGGCACAGCTGAGAACACCTGAGATATGTTAAAACACAACCGGCACTGGCTTAGCCCTTGACTACTGGTGCTTTGACACGCTCCTTACAACAGCTGAGTGATGTAGATCCCATGCTCGCTTGCCACTTCACAAGCTCAGAGAAATCAGAGTTCTCCCCAGGGTCACCCAGGTACTCAGGGCTAGTCCTGGACTGAATCTGGATCTTCTGATTCTAATACTTGCATCATTCCATTTTTTAAGACTGGTGTTTAAACTTCAACCTGCATTAGAATCATCTGGAAGGGCTCATGAACACACAGAATGCTGAGCCTCTTCCCACTCAGAGTGTCTCAATCAGGGGGGCCTGAGAATTTGCATTGCTAACAAGTTCCCTGGTCTTACACATGCTGCCCGTCCCAGGATCACCTCTGAGAGCCACTGTACTAGGCTCTACCGTGTTGCATCTTCCACACTGACACTGACTATTGCTTGAAATAGTCAGTCACTGTTCTGGGACTCAGGAGAGTCTTGATTTCGATGTCAGAAGTTTCTCCAAAGATTCATACCAGTGGGGCTGCAAGAACTTTGAATTCAAGAGCTTCCACACGATGTGAAGAGATGCTGTTTGTCCTCCAGTCTCTGAGACATGATTAACTGTACCACATGTTTTTTGCCTCCCAGAGGCTGTGGCCCCAGTGGACAATCCTGTAGAGATGGCCTTGGTAGCTCATGGAGGAATTCAAGTCCACCCTCCTCCATGGTGGAATTAGTAGCTGTTAGCATGATAGAGAGCAGCCAAAGACACCCATTTCATTGCATTCCTGGTCGATTCTCTCTCAAGGAGGCCTGATAGAAACTCCTCTTCTACAATGAAAGTTCATGCCCAACCTGAGATCACTTCCGCTGAGAGTCTTTTCCATCCTGGAGCTGCCTGGGACAGCCTAGAGCAGGTGGAGAGTAGTGCTGCAGGATGGGAGAGAGCTCAGAAAAGCAGTGAGTTATGCCAAACACAAAAGCCTCAGATTATGGTTTCATCCCCACGTAACTTCTTCCTTCCAGGAAAGACTATACAGAGTGGGCCACCTGTCTGGACCCAACACATCCTTGCTTCCTGACATCTTGGAAATTCAGCCTATTTCTCAAGCCCTTTCTTCCAGTGCCATCTCTGCCACTGTCTTCTTAGCTGTTCTTTCTTTTTTCCCCCTAGGCTTTTCGGCCAAGATGGTCTTTGCGCCTCCTGTGACAAGCGAATCCGTGCCTATGAGATGACCATGCGGGTGAAAGACAAAGTGTATCACCTGGAATGTTTCAAGTGTGCCGCCTGTCAGAAACATTTCTGTGTCGGCGACAGATACCTCCTCATCAACTCTGACATAGTGTGCGAACAGGACATCTACGAGTGGACTAAGATCAATGGAATGATATAGGCCAGAGTCCCCCAGTCACCGTGGGGTCTTCACTCTTAGGCACTTTGGGGACTGAGGGTGGGATGAGACATTTCTTAAGGGACAATAGACTTAATTGGGCACAAGACAGGATTCGAGTGACTTAATGCAAGAGATAAGATTTAAATGTGAGAGAATAACCAGCCTTTGGGGAGAACTTATAAACAGTGGCCACAGCCTATTTGTAATAACTGACATGGTTGATGAAGGAAAGGAGCAGGAGATGCTGTGCCATCGTGGTGGAACTTCCCATCTACAGATAGGGAGTTGGGTAAAGATGTGTAATGACTTTGACCCTTGAAAACTAGAGATGTGCAATTGATTTCTTCCCAGCTTTTATGACAACCCCGTTCCAGTCGCTGTCCTCCACACAAGTGAAGGACAGAGAAGAGAGTGGCCCTCCTTTTATTCCTTGCCACTTTTCCAAATCCTTAAGCTTTGGACTCAAGGGAAACTGCATGGAGACACATTTCAGTTGAGAATGGAAACTACAACTTTTAGCCAAATTATTTAAAGCAATGCTGATGAATCACTCACTGTTTCTAGACACCTTAGTTTTGAGGTGAGCAGTTCCACAGAATGTTTCTATACAAATGTAAATCTAAAAAAAAAAGCCGTTCAACTATTTTATTATCTTAGATTATATCAAAGTATTTGTCGTGTGTAGTTAAGGAAAAAAACCTCTGCAGACAATAAAAATGACAGACTAAAATGCAGTGTTGTTTATTTGATGATGACTTAACAATTTGGGGTGGCAGAAAAATAAATGCCTTTTTATATTATAAAGAAGTGAATAAGCGACTTACTTTTAGGTCAAATAAAAACTTCCTTTTATTGCTAAGGTTTCTACAAGGCAGGCACATTTCTATATTACTAGCAATTATATAACAGGTCACCATGTAGCTCAGAGGGATGTAAAATAATTAAATTGTTATTGTGAAACGTGCGTTTCACTTCGGCATTGTATGGAATCAACGGAAGGCAAGATCATTGCCTTTGGGAAGCCTGTAACCTAGAAAGGACACAAATACATAAAACAGATTCCCTTTGGGAGAAAAGGTAATTACCTAGTTTGAAATGTGGCAAGATGCTGAGCTTGACACTTCGATTTTCCAAGACGTGTGTCTCAGGGTATTTTATGACAAGTGGTTAAGAGGACCTTACTTTGAGGATTTAAAGCAGGCACCTTCCTGGTGGCGTGTTTGCCTTTCACCTGGTGCAGGCCACCGTGCTCTGGTTCCAAGCGCCACCTGCTGGGCTTCGCCTCTCAGCGGGCCCGTTCAAGACTGCCCCAATGGAAAACCAACCTAGATGGAGATACTTTTCAATTCTTTCATGAAAACGTTGGCAAGCACCAGGAAGTCTTGGTATATTTGATATGTTTAAGACATCAGAAACATGCATCTATTGCATCTGCTGGTTAACTATGATGTTCCTTTAAAATTTCCACCACTAAGGTTTGCTTGTTTTTCTTCTTCTAGAGGAGAAATAATTAAGTGTCGGCCGTCTTGGTCTGTAAAGTGCCAAAAGTGGTTGGGAATTTTGTGTAAGGTGGCCTATTTAAAACAAATATAATTATATTGCATGCCAATTCTGGTAGTGGTAAGGTGCTGCCAGTGAGGGATGTTTGTTCTAAATCAACAAAGGGGATGTTGTTCTCAGGTTGTGGTCTCTGAACCAGCAGTATCAGCATCACTTGGGAACTTATTTAAAATGAAGATTCGTGGGCTCCATCCCAGACAGTGTATCAGAAACCCTTGGGATGGGGTTCAGCAATCTGATTTAACAAGCCCTAAAGATGATTCTGACTCACCTTCAAGTTTGAGACTGGAGTTCTCAAACGCCCCCGTTAGGCAGATCACACACTCTAAGTGGTTAATAGTTAATATTTGACACAAAGGTTGATCACTGAGTGACTTTTCCACATGGGGACAAACACTGTCTACCCTCATTCCTTAAACTGCAAACTTTTACATAATTTTGTCACTCAGCTAACGTTTGTCATCTACCAGATCGACCACAATTCAATCCACCATTTTAATCATATTATCATTATAATCATAACAATAATAGATTTTAACTATGCAACTATATTGTGAGCAGTAATAGGTAAAAATAAAGATTATTCTTGCTTTGGAAATGTAAGCCTTATTCTTAATCCCCATAGCAGTACAAGACACATAAGATAAAGGGACTCAGCCAATATCTTGGCCATCATTGGTAAAGCATTTTTCATTTGTCAATGGCAGCATCTTGCAGAACTGTGAATGACTTACAATTTGAGATGACATAGTCTTTGTGGCACAACAACCCAAGAGCCCAAATGTCTAACCCATGACTGACTTAAGAGGAAGGACGTGTAAAGAGACTTCATGGGGGACCAGCTCCCCGAGTCCATCCTGGTGGTCTTTGCCTGGGTGAGGAACCCAAGTGTCCTGGACTCAGAGTCAGGAGCACTGGCACCTGCTCCTTTCCCTGGTCTATGCCCTAACTCAGCGGTTTGCTGGAACATTTCACTTCCTTTTACCTCATTAATGTCATGTTCCAAACCGACTTCCTTTTCTTGCTGTCTTTCATAGAACCATTGATCCTCAGGGAATCTTAGAACTCCACGAAGTTAAGAAGATTAGAGCAGTGGCTAGGAACTTCATCATCGGAAGACTCGGAATGACATGCAATGACATGACTCCTCTACTTAACAAATATTTACGTAACACCATGTGCCAAGCACTGTTCTAGGTGCTTCACAAATGTCAACCTCTTTAATCCATATAACAGCCCTACTGGCAGATTTTATTTATTATTATCTACATTTTACTGTTGGAGAAACTGAAGCACAGATGAGTGCTACAGTAGTAATAAATGACAGAACTCTCATTTATTACTATAACTGAGAGTTGCTTCCTCCCTCCACCCCCCACTCTGCTGCAAAATAGGAAAAATTAAGACCTTTCTCCTAGGTTATCTAAAAATATTTGAGTTCACTCTAGCCAGAAATGTAACCAACGCACAAGAATACAAGATGAGCACCATAATAAAGATATGTAAAAAATGCTATGGAAACACAGATAAGGAAATAATTAAATTGGCCCAGGGGTGGCTACTGCTGTAATGAGGAAATAACATTTAAAATGATATTGGACCAGGAAGGAGGTGACATAGGCAAGAGCAGGGACTCAGAGACCTTGACCTTGTAGAACAAGAATCAGGTGAGCCCAGAGTTTTCATGGTGATGGTGGTGATGGTGGTGGTGGTGGTAGGCTTTGGCTAGAGAGGGGCTGGGGCCAGTGAATAAATAAATAGGGAAGATGAGGTTTTCCACAATTCTGGGACTGAATGACAAATCTAAATCAAAACCCAGGAATCTCTGAGGGGCAAAGGTAAGAAGTAAGACAGGCCTAGAATATCTTATTATGCCAGAAAATTAAAAAGTGCTCAAAATGTACACACACACACACACACACACACACACACACATCACAAGGATAAAGACGCAGATTGAAGGGGCTATCAATGACCAAATTTGGGACAACTTGACTACTAAAATAATTAAGGATAGAAATGAGTTATAAAAGATTAAGGAAAAAAAATAAGAATTTGTGAGTTCATGGAAAAAAAATAAGAATTTGTGAGTTCATGCAAATAAGTGGAGAAAAGGGTCGGCTCTTGCTTATAGCAGAATCTTGAGTGTCAGCTGGTAAATGTGAAGAGAGAATAGGAACTGGAAGGCTATTTTGCAACTACCATCATACGATGACAGAATCAAGCAAGAATCATCAATAGTGGCTAAATTTCAACAGAGAAAGAGCAGGATACTTGGATGTTCTTGAAGTGCCTTCCTATATAGTGCTTATTAGCTATAAGGAGGGAAACCAGTGATTACGCATTGGGGAAACTGGATAACACTGTCAGCAGGTGGTCAGTAAGGGGCAGATGGACACTGTGTGCCTCCAGACGTGATACTCTGCAAAGGACACAGCATCACTCTTTTTAGTATTCCGGCTGAGAATGTATTCGCTGAATCTAATTATGAGACAAATGATCAAACTCAAAATGGTGAACATTGTATTTACAAAAGGAAGTGGGTGGACTCTATTCTTCAAAAATGTTAACATCATAAAAAGACAAAGACAAGCCGTGGGAATGTTCCAGATTAAAGAAGGCTAAGGAGACCTAACAACTAAATCCAGTACCCAGCTCTATGCTGGATCTAGTGCTAGAGGGAGAAAATGCTACAAAAAGAGTGTCATCGGGTCAATTGATAAAACTAGAGTATGAATGAGTAGATTAGTTCAAAGTATTTTACAAATGTTAAATCTAGGGAAACTGATAACTGTGCTGTGGTTTGTGGAAGAGAATATCATTATTATTAGAAAATACAAAGTGAAATATTGAGAAATGGTTGAGAAAAAAGTGTGTGTGTGTGTGTGTGTGTGTGTGTGTGTGTGTGTGTGTGTGTGTGTAGGGAGAGAGAGAGAAGGGGGGGAGAGAATAAAGAAAATGGGGTAAAATGTTAAGAGGATAATCTAGGTAAAAAATGTACAGGCATACTATTTTTATTCTTGCAACTTCTCTGTAAGTTTGGAACTATTTATAAATGTGTTTTTTTTTTTAAATTCAGGAATCTGGACTTTTTCTTGTTTGGGGTGTTTGGTTCAATTAGAAGAATAGGAGATAGAAGGAAAATATAGTTTAGAATTCAGTAATGTACTACTATTCCTTTGTCACAATTTCGATGTACTTTGACCTTATAAATAAAGGTTATGTGTCTTATGTGAGTAATTCCCCCCAAATACACACACATAATGTGAATAATGTGTTCAGGATTCACTTAGTGAGAATTTCTGAAGCAGGTTATTTCTCATCCTCATAAAATGAGCTTACTATAAGTTCTGCATTTCCTTTGTAATTATGATCAAAATGTAATCATCTGGCTTGAAATGTGTGTATTATAGGACCAGAAATAAGTTATAATGTTTTATGTTTCATACCTAGATCTAAGAATTGAGTTAAAAGACATTTCAGGGCATTAAAGTCACTTCCATTCTCTACCAGTAGCGATGTATGAATTCTCCCCAAAACCATCATTTCTCCGAGTTAATAGAATCTTTGAAGCTAAATCAAGTCAATTTCCATTGTCACATTGTGAAACTTTTGAACTGAGCTCACTGAATTATCCTATTTGATGGCCATATTGAAGATGGCTTTGTGGTGAGCCTAAGAAAACCCAGAGCAGCAGCTTCTGTGTGTCGCAGCCTTTCTGGCCCACCCCGTTCGTCCTCATTACTTAAAGAGAGGCTCAAGGCAAATATCCCATTAGACATATAGTAGGAAAACAGATGTAAAACCAATGTAATATGATAGAAAGAACACTAAATGGAAAGGCAAATCTGATTTTGCCACTAATTAGTACAGACCTCAGTTTCCTCATTTACACAGAATTCAACTTGTAATATCACCAGTGAAAATGAAAAATCCAAACCATTTGCTAACTCAGATTTTTTTTTTCCATTGCATTTAATGTTATCTAACAAAATGAGAGTGGGTATGATGTAGAAAAGTAGTTTTAAGAGACAATAGGCTTGGGCCTACTTCTAGTCAGTCTTCTCATCTGTGAAATGGGGATAATAATACTTTAACATATGTTTGCATGAAATATGGGTAACCTACATAAAGCAACAAGATCAGTTTCTGGCATTTGTGCATGAATGAGTTCACTCAGGAAATAGGTGCTGAACATCTCGTATGTGCCAGGAGCTGTTCTTGGCAACGGAGATGCAGCGGTGAGCAAAACAGATGTGACACCTGTTGGCATGGCACTTATATTCTAGTGGGAGGAAACAGAAAAAAAAATGAGTACACAAAGAAATTAACAAGAGATAAATGAAATTAAGAAAATAAAATAGGATGACTTGATAAAGTAGAGAGACACAGAGTGATGTCTTCATTTTTGAGTCAGGGTGGTCAGGGAAGGCCTTGGTGAGGAAATAACTTTGAACAAGGTCCAGAATGACAAGAAGGACCCATCCATATAAAGATCTGGAAACAGAGGGACCAGGCAAGTGTAAAGGTCTTAAGCCCAGAACAAATTTGGTGAGTTCACAGAATACCAACAAGTCTCAGAGAAGCTGGAGAGGAAAGGTGATAGGTGAGGCCAAATCATGTAGGATCTTGTAGGTCTGGAGATGAGCTCAGGTTTTATTTTGAGAGGGACAGCAAGCCTTTGGAATCTTTTAAGCAGGAGAGTGACATACTACTCTGATGATTAGTGTTTGAAAAGATCTTCCTAGCTGTTTTGTGCCCATAGGACGATAGATAGACCAGGCGGGACGTCATTGCATAATCCAAATGAGAAATTATGGTGGCTTGAACTAGGGTGTTGTTAATGAGGATGGAGAAAAGTCTACAGATTCAAGCTATATTTCAGAGGAAACTAAAATTACTTAACAGGCATCAAAAGAAAAAAGCTTATTTTACTACTACTACTAATAGGAACTTCTTAGCCACCTGGGAATTATTCTTTGTTGAAGAAACATTGTCTTCATGGTGTCCATTGCATCACAATTTGTCATGTTTGCTAAGGTTTTATTTGATTGGTGTGACTGGAGGAAATAAGCATTTGAGAACAGAAAAATTTTATTTAAATTCAGACAAAATCTTTCCTTCATTACCTGTTGATTGAAGGGAAAAAAAATAGTTGGTTTAACTACTAGGGACCTGATTTCATTAAAAAGAAATGTGAATCCTGCCTGCCATGTCTTATAATGAAACCAATGCGCCCAGTGGTGAGTGAGCCCAGCATGACTGAACAGGAGAAGGAAAGCGAGAGGAGGCAGACCCAGCTGTCTATGAGGATAAAGTAAAATCTAAACTGGAGATTGCTTAGTCGGGGCAAGATTGTGGCTTAAAACAAACTACGACATCTATAATTGCTAAATGAAATAGACCCAAAGATATGCCAAAGTGAGATACAAGAAAAGCAAATATAGAAAATATTAGGTACAGGAATAAAAGAAGTCAGAAAATTGCATAAAGCTGACACTGAGATGTCCTGGGGGAGTTACTGGCCAGTACAGTCTGGGACCACGCGGAGATAAGAGATCAAGATTTCTGTGAAGCGGGAGAAGATTGATTCAACGTTTGAAAATCAATCAATATAAGTTTCTATGTTAATAGACCACACAGTCAATCAAAAGGTTGAAAAATCATTTAACAAAATCTACAACCTCATTCATGATAAAAATTTTCAGCCAACTTGGAATAGAAGCAAACTTCCTCATCCTAATAAAGAACAACTATGAAAAATCCACAACTAAAAGCACACATAATATAAAATACTGAATATTCTTACTTTATTTATTTTTTATTTTATTCATTCATTCATTCATTCATTCATTCATTGGTGACATTGGTTAACCAAATCTAATAAGTTTCAGCTGTACACTTTAATAGTAAGGCATATATATATATATGTTTACACTGTGTGTTTATCTCCCATAGTTAGATTTCTTTCTGTTACTACATATTTGACCCCCTTTACCCCATTTACCTCCCTACTCCTCTCCCACTCTTTACCCTCTGGTAACCACCGATCTGTTGTCCATGACCATGAGTCTCTGTTTGTTCTGTTCATTTGTTGCTTTTAGGTTTATGTCCCAGATATGTGATATCATGTGATTTTCAACTTTTTCTGTCTGGGTTATTTCCTTTAGCATGATTATCTTGAGGCCCATCCATGTTGCTGCAAATGGCAGTATTTCATCTCTTCTTATGGCTGAGTAATATTCCATTGTATATATGGACCACAGCTTCTTTAGCCAACCATCTATCATAGGACACTTCGGTTGTTTCCATGTCCTGGCCACTGTGAATAATGCTATGAATATTGCTGTGCAAATATATTTTTGGATATGGATTTTCAAGTCTTTGGGGTAAATACCCAGTAGAGTGACTGCTGGATCCTAGGGCAGATCAATTCTTAGTTTTTTGAGAAACCTCTATACTGTTTCCCATAGTGGCTGTACCAATTTGCAATCTCACCAGCAGTGTATGAGGGTTCCTTTTTCTCTGCATCTTCTCCAGCATTTGTTATTACTTGTCCTGTTGATTATAGCTATTCTAACAGGTGTGAGATGGTATCTTATCATGGTTTTGATTTGCATTTCCGTAATAGCTAGCAATGTTGAGAATCTTTTCATATATTTGTTGGCCATTTGTGAATACACTCTCTTTAAGTTTGAGAAAGGTCAAAGATTCCTGCTCTCACAACTTCTGTTCAACATTGTATTGGAGATTTTAGCCAGTGAAGTAAGGCAAGAAAAAAGAAATTGAAAGCATAGGGATCAGAAAAGAAGAAACAAACTGTCTTTTCAAAATAAAATGTCTATGTAGAAAATCCAAAAGAATCCAAAATCAAAATCAAAAACAAACAAGTAAAAAAACTAGAATTAAAAGTGAGTTTAGCAAGGTAACAGAATACAAAAATCAATTGTGTTTACATATACTAGCAATGAACAATCAGAAATCGAGAAAAAAATACCATTTAAAATAGCATAATAATGTTAAATACTTAAGGATAGATTTAACAAAATTTCCCAAACATGTACACTGAAAACTAGGAAACATTGCTGAGAATAATTAAAGATGACCTAAGTAAATGAAGAGCAATACTATGTTCATGGGTCCAAAGATTTAATATTGTTAAAATGTCAATTCTGCAGATTAAATGCAATCCCAAACAAGATCTCAGGAAGCTTTTTAAACGTTAGAAATTGACAAGCTAATTCTAAAATGTGCATAAAATGAAACTTCTAAATAGCAAAACAATTCCAAAAAGAACAAAGTTGAAGGATTCACATACTAGCTAATCAAGACAGTATGATGTTGGTGTAAGAACAGACAATGGAACAAAGTTCCACTGATAGTCCAGAAATAGACTCACACAGATATGACCAACCGATCTTTGACAAGATGCTAAAGTAATTCAATAGAATAATTCAAATGCTGCTGAAATAATTGGAAATCTATATGCAAAAAAGGTAAACCTTAATTCTTTACACTGTACATGAAAATTAATTCAAAACTAATCCTAAAGTATAAGACACATAAAAAAAAAAATAAAAAGAAACAGAATCACTTTAAAATGGAGTCAGAACTGCCATCTCAAAGGAACTGCCTTGCATGTCTTATGCCTCGAACTTTGGAATGTTAAAACAAGGCAAAATAACCTTTGGACTGGGCCTAAACCAACACTGTGTCCCAAAAAACTGTTTGCAAGGATAATAAGAAAGCAGGTCTTATGACTACAGGACTGATGGTCACTGAACTGAAAATTAAAAACATCGTTTAGAATGAACATCACTATGTCAGCTTATCTGCACCAATAGAAATGCTTTCCTTCTACTGATATAATTGTTGCCCTTCCCATTCTTATAAATACGCCCTGTCTAATTGAATCAGTGCTTTCCAGATAGCTATTCATTTTTTTTTTTTTTTATCTCAGATAAATGCTTGTTGCCCCTCAATTTGTCCTTTTATTTTTAGGTTATACACTTAATAGTTCCATAAGGAAACATAAGAAAATTTTGGAATTTTGAGATAGATGATGATTTCTTAGATGCAATATAAATAGAACAAATCACAAAAATGTTTAAAATTGATAAAATGAACTTTACAAAAATTTAAAAATTTTGCTTTTCCAAGAAAATTAAAAGAAAGGTACAGACTGGGAGAAAATACTTGTAAAGCGTATCTGATAGAGGACTTGTACTCTGAATATGTAAAGAACTCTTACAATTCAAAATAGAAGACAACTCATTAAAATGAGTAAAAGACTTGAAAAAATACCTTGCTAAAAAAAAGGTATGTGAATGAAAGACTCCTTAGGAATAAAAAAAAAAAAATAAGTCAGAAAAAGTTGAGAACCATGAGATATAAAACTAAAAGCAATAATCGAACAAGACAAAAACTCATAAACACAGACAACAGTTTAGTGGTTACCAGAGGGAAAGAGGTAGGGAGAGGTAGATAAGGGCAAGGAAGGTCAAATACATGGTGAGGAAAGGAAATGTCACTTTGGGTGGTGAACACACGATGCAATATACATATGACCTATTATTTAATTGAACACTTGAAACCTATATCATTTTATTTACCAATATCATCGCTAATAAATTTAATTTAAAAAATAAAATTAAAAAACCATTGAACATGCCTAAAAATCTCTACTCATATGTTATATGAATGGATCTCGAAAGCATTGCACTAAGTGAAAAAAGACCCACACAAAAGACTAGGTATTATGTGATTCCATTCATACAAAGTTCTAGAAAAGGGAAAACTATAGTGACAAAATCAAAACAAGTCAGCAGTTTCCAGGAGCTAGGGATGGGGATGGGGATGGGGCTGGTAGGCAGAGGAGGGGTGGGTGGTGGGCAGGGAGTATAGATTCACCTCAGAGGTGGTAGCAATAAATGCCAGAGGGAAGATGACCTATCCTATAACTTCCAGTATTTAAAAAAATGTGGGGATACAAGAAGTATAGTTTACCTTGCTCAGAAGAGAGATTGGGAAATGAAAGAGGGAGGAAGAAAGGAAGGGAGTAATGAAATATGATTTCATTTTCTTGGAATGGTCATAATTGGATTATTCTGTATGGCTATACTGGTTTATAAATGATATTCTCTTTTTTTTTGTTCCATGGAATATTCCTGATCTTAAACTGAAATAGACATTTTGGTTGGGTTCTCATTCCCAGTAAGAGCAAGCAGAGAGGATAAATCCTCTTCTGGGGCTTCCCAATTGTTCTCATATCCTGGCACATGTAGAATAGAATGGTGCAGAAATGGGAAGCAGCTGCTCGTGGCCCAACAGGTTTCCCAAGGGTGCTGATAACACAGACCCAACTGTAACCCTTTCTAGTATACCAGGGCTCCCCGGCATGCCAGTGGCTCTGCCCCAGGAGCAAGAGCTGCAAATGAAGCGAATGAGAAAGGAGTAATGGTCTCAAGGCTGGCCAGTCATAATACTGAACTAACTCTGTAGCCAGAGGCCTATAAGTCAATCAGAACACTTCGGCATAAACCCACGACCACACTCCTGGACTGTTTTCATGAAGATAAAGAGGGACCTCTGCTGGATTTATCTTTGCCACTTGTCTTTGACTCTGAATTTATGAATCCAGGAGAAAGGCTGGATTTGGGAACATATTGTTGATGAATTGTTACCCATTCGTTATCTCTTTTTGACTGTCCAATGTATTTCTGTAACAAAAATAAAATATATTAAAAATTATTTCTTACTGTTGTAAAATTAGAAAAATATCTGCTACCTACCTACTTCACAGGGTTATTCTGAAAATAAAGCGTTAGAACAGTACCTGGCACCTAGTAAATGCTATGGAAATGGTGGCAATTATTATTCACATGTTCATATACCGTGAACGAATTCTTAGATTAATAAAGAGTAAAAATGTTAAATTTACCAAATTCATCTTAAAGGTGTGTGATTTTTGTAAGGGATGGGAGTCAAGATACATGGAGTCTAGTCAATGCTACTATCAGAAATAAATTGTCAAATGGGGTTACAGAATCAGAATTGGGACCTGGAGGAAAAGACCAACACTTTCCTTCTCTAGATGGAGAAAAGGAGATTCAGAGAAAGAAAGCCTCAATAAGCAAACCTGCAATCGTGACCTGTCCTCGGTTCTTCTCCAGAATGCTATGCTGTGGATAAAAAGACTCTTTTTAAGTGCTTCAGGACAGCTAAACATTCTACAAACAAGAGGTAGTGTGAGCACTCTATTTGGACAAATAAAGTCTGAATCTGATGGAACCCTCCCAGCCGTTATATCTGGGGAAAATAGTAATGTGTTCCGCCAACAAAGATAAATCTAAGTGAAGCAAAGCAAGTGATGCTATGCGTTGCAATACCACCCGATATTCAAATAGACTCTCCTGAGCTGTGTCTAATGTCAGCATCATTTTTTTAAAGAGACATATCAGTTTCAGTCAAGGTTTTTATTTCACTTTCTCCATTTTTCACTGCCTGGACTAGGGGGAAAAAAATAAAAAGAATTACCAGCTACATTACTTTTTAATTTAATGCCCTTGAGTAAGGACAATAGCAATGAGGCATGATGGAGATGTCAGGGAGGACAGGGAATGGAGAATGGTTGTTAGTGCAACATCTTCCATGAATATTGGTTGCAGCAGCTGTCTCTGCCATCATTCTCTCAATAATGCCTTGCTTCCCATTGTCATTGTATCTCAGAATCAAATTATTTGAATTCCAGACACATCGACAGCACATTGAAGGGCCCCTGCCAATTTTTGCAGCTCGTTTGGAGAAGAGCATCAGGAAGCATTACTCATTTATACGACTCCCAGTCTCCTGTTGTAAATTCAGCATGCAGGACTGCCTCCAGGTGCGGCCCTTCAGTTTAGCTCTCTAATCCTGTAACCCTTTACCACCAACTCCTTCCCATAAATGTGTGCAAAAAATTCCCAAGCCAGATCTTCCACCTCTGTGAGCTTCTGTTTATGCAAATGGAGTCTGGGCTGCCAGAGCTCACCTAGAGACAGAAGCCAGCTGTTTTGCCTCAGTCTGTCTTAGGGATGAAAGCCCCAAATCACAACACACTGAATTGTCTCCACAGCCTCCCTCCAACATTTTCATTCAGATGAAGTCTAGTTAAAATGAACATCCATCCCACAATAGTGAAACAGCTGATGATGGCCCATCGCTTGTTGAAATAGGAAGAAGCCATTAGTAAGGGAGTTTTTGAAGATTTTTTTTTATGACGTAGAAAAACTCTCAGAACATATATTTTTAAAAACGGTGTCTAATCCCAAATATTATGTATGTTTTATAGATGCATGTAGATATATATACACATACATATTTAACTGGAAGAAAGTACTTTACAGTTAACTGATTATTTTATTTTTCTATATCTTTTTCTATATATTTTAAAACAAGCAGATATTATTTTTATATTCAGAAAAATAAATGCTGTTTATAAAAAAATCCCATCAAGGGTGTTTCTTTTATAAACAAAAGGACCATTTGAAAAGGCTCACTACACACTCATAAAACCCCCATTCTGAGAGCAAGGGGTTCTTCCCCAATGCCCTCTGCTTAGAAAGGCTGCCACAGGGGGTTTCTCCACGCACAACCCTGGCACTCTAGTTAAGGAGTTTTGTCCAGCAGGACCAACAGTGACATATCAGTGTGGTAGGATTCTCTCCCTTGAATTGACCCACACAGGGAAAGTGGCAAAGGTGGAAGAAGAAGGGAAGGGAAAGGGGAAAACGAGTCATCCAAATGGCAGGCCAGTGTGTGGATTGCTGAGGAGACAATAAAAAACTCGATAGCTGGAGCTGCCTTAGGCCTTGGACCAGCTTCTGATTCCAGAGTTCTGTGCCATGCAGGTCCATGATTCCTATCCTTCCCATGAGGTCTTGGTGGTTGGTCTTCCTGACAATCTGGGAGACAGACTCATGGATAAGAATCCCGTTTTCTTAACCACCATGGGTCTCCTTATAATAATCTATTTGGGGCCAGGTTCTTTGATTCTTCTAATCACATGAGACAGGAATTTCAGGCTATCAAAACCCTGCAAACAGGACATTTTATTCTTTTTTAAGTACACTATCCAAAGCAAGGCTATCATTAGCCCACATAGAATTGTATATAATTTTAAGAAGCTACCCCTTCCTCAAGTTAAAAAAAGTTATATTACTTATTTCTCAATATTAACAATTACTAAAGAATTGTAATTCTGCATAATTTACAGTAATTCTGTGTAAATTATACAAGTAAATGATTCATAACAAAATAATTAAAATTCAAATGTTTACTAATAATATTAGGAACTTAAGTAACTCGGATCTAATAATTTGTTGTAAAAGAGACATCTTGCCTCGGTAGAAATACTTGTTTTGATGGTTTGAAGGCTTACTTTTTTTATAGCTCATATGTTATAGAAATGATCACCAGGTTTCTTACAGAATTGTGGGCTTTGCACTTGTTTTAACATATTGATACTGGCAAAATTAATTGTACCTTGAAAGTTTCAAAGTTATTTGGAAAAAAATCTGGCAAATTATCATCTCAAAAAAATTGCAAAATTTTGGTGGGAGATTATTAGATTTTAAAGAGTTTAGATTCTTAGTCCTTTATGCATTGATGAATAGTGCATAAAATTCTTTAATATACTCATCAGTCAATTTCAACTGTACATTTTTACTGAGCTTTGGTGCTTCATAATGATAGTAATTCTTCAAATCACATGAGATATCTAGAATCTTGCTACTCCAAGTACCAGCATCAGAGCATCACCAGGAGCATGTTAGGAATGCAGAATCTCATATCTCACCCCACAATTATTGAATCAAAATTTGTATTTTCATAAGATCCCTAGATGTTCATGAAAATTTGAGAAATACTGATCTAGGATACTGAAAATGCCATTATGTTCTTTCAGCTATATAAACATTTCTTTAAAAGATAATATTGTTACCAATATTTTAAAAAAATAGCAATAGCTTTTGGATTATAAGTGGATTGATTGTGGAAATAACATTTGAAATGAATCTTCTTTCCCTCTCTGGTATTTTTACATTGGAGAAATTGGGGTCAATGTCGAGAAACTGCAATTTGTTTAGCAGCAATAAAATCATTTTGGAATTATCATAAATTTATTTCTCTTAAAAGATTTTCTTAGGTTATTATATACTTTCAAGAGAATAATACATATATACAATGGAATATTACTCAGCCATAACAAGAGATGAAATACTGCCATTTGTGACAACATGGATGGACCTTGAGATAATCATGTTAAGCGAAATAAGCCAGACAGAGAATGTTGAAAATCACATGATGTCACTTAAATGTGGGATATAAACATAAATGCAACAAATGAGCAAGACAAACTTAGACTCGTGGACATGAACTATAGGCTAGTGGTTACCAGAGGACTATAGACTAATGGTTATTAATGAGATGAAAGAGGAGCAGGGAGGTAGACGGGGTAGAGGGGGTCAAATATACGGTTTAAGGGAAGGGTGAAAGTGGGTAAAGGAGATCAAATATATGGTAGCTGAAGAAAGCTAGACTTTGTGTGGTAAACACACAATAAAATATACAGATGTCAAATGATAGTGCACACCTGAAAATTATATAATTGTATTAACCAATGTTACCTCAATAAACTTAATCTAAAAAATGAAAATAATATACATTGACTTTTGGTTCCCATCTAATTTTGCTTACAACATTAATTTTACCTTCACTTCAAATTAGTACTGAACAATGCACTTTAGAGAATATTTTCAAAAATATGTATAGTCTTTTAAAAATTTTTTTTACCTTTCAATTACAATCAACATACAATATTATATTAGTTTCAGGTGAAAAGCATGTATACTTTGGACTCGTATTTTGGAAACTATGTTTTTATTCGTATCATTAATATGCACTGCAGACTCCTTCTAATTAAGTTTTAGTAGTAAAATGGCATCTACTCCATTTTCCCATCTCAGATTCAACAATGATTTTAAATTTTATGTTCCGTAAATGCATTTTCAATATAGTCCAACATTTGGTTAAAGCAAAAATAGTAGTTATGTAATTTCTTAGATGATATAAAAATGTCAGTGCTGTCAAATAGATTTTTGCTGTATCATTTAATACAGGATGTAAAGAAGATATAAAACAAAAAATATAGAATGTCCTAGGATTTTTTTGAGCATCTTCTACAGCAATTCATTATGTTCTCTACACGTACTTGTGGCATTGTTGTATCCAATTTTTCTTTAGATTCAGTTTTTGTAAACAGTCTTCTGAAAATATGTCTATGCTTTCTTTTATTTTGAACAAACCCCTTTTGTCCAAATATTCATATATGAAATGTTTACTTTTTGGAAATTCACAACTGTAATAACATTACCTATTCCACGAAGCTTATATCAGAGGTTGTTATCTAAAATAATCAGATAACATTTGCATTTCTTACCTTTTTCTAAAGTAGTCCATTCATTGCATCTGCTATAATTTTATTTGGCTTTACATTTTATGCCTTAAAAATGTGTACTATTATTTTTAATCCATGTGTCCTTATGTTATCCAATTTTGTATAGTTTCTGCCCAATGAAGACAATTTTCATCATTGTACTCGTGGTTTCTTGGATAAATCTTCTTCCTAGATGTTGCTTTGCCAAAAGCTAAATCATGTATGGTATGTGTTCCCAATATTGCTTCTCACTGTCATAGCAGTTTGGCCTGCGTCTCTCTCAATATACGTTCGCAAATCATATTTCACCTTTGAATTCTTAACACTATTATTGAAGTGCATTTTACCTGGTGTTTATTAGTAATATGTAATATGTACTGCCAATCCTTACTCACTTTTTCATTCCTCTCTTGATATTTTTTTCATTCCTGAGGAATTTGTAATATAGATGAAACAGAAATCATTGAGATGGAATAATGTGGGGTTTTATTTTGAATTTCTGTAAACTTTCTACCAGTACTGATGGTGTTTATATTTGATACAATTTGAGGACTCTTTGAAGAAATATAAAAATGAATTTAATAAAAAGTTAAATTTCTTATATAAGGTAACCAAATTTCAACTAGAGTGTTATTAATATTCAAATTGTTAAATATTCAAATTATACAGCCAGGTACCTGGGTAGGAAATGTGTGTGTCCAGTTTAATTTTTCTTTTCCTCTTTTTCTTAAAATTTATGTTATACTGGGCATAAATATTGATGGTAAATTCACATCCTAGTCCTGCAGTCTTTGTCCCTGTTCCATCTTCTCAAAAAATGTATTCAACAATCTATCCTTTTTCATTTTCTTCTCTGTTTTTTTGATTCTGAAATTAATTTTAAAAACTCTTTCATAATGTCTGATCAAAAAACCAATAATTAGTATTTTATTTTAGAACTTATATGTATGTAGCATACAAAATATACAATTAACAAGCTGCTAAATATTGTGTTAATATTCTTACTAACAAAACATCCATAACAACAAGCAACTACTATTATGTAAGTACCAGATCATTAAATAGGAATCTCTGATTTATGTGCATAGAATTTGTTTTGTGGATTATTTGTGCAAATGTTGTTTGATGGTGATTTGTACAATAATGAAAGTTCTTGTACATTTACATTGGGAAGTCAGCAATATCTTCTGAGTACAGCAGATAAACAGCAGATGTGATACAATATGAAACATTAAATTAGCTGGTGCACTAATAACAATAGGGATTTAAAATTTTTTTGAAATACTTATCAGCATATCAATTATAAAAGCAGTCTCTTGTTTAAAAGCAGAAATATTTTTAGATGATGGTTACATTTGTTGTTCGTTCTGATTATTGACTCATTTTTCCTTTGTGGGTAGAAGCAGAACAAAATGTATTAAACCTCTTAAAACAGGACTCTCTACTGCCATCTTCTGGGAAGTTGTAATAAACATATAAATCACCCATCTTTGTGGTAAACAACAACAATAAACATACAAAAGTGTTCAGGATACTAATGGTGTTTCCAATAAGGAGCGTGTGTGCAGCGCCAACTGAAATAATGGGCTCCAGCAATTCGTCCGTAACCCACAGGTAGCACTGATGACCCATATCTATATTCAGGGCCCATATGTTTTAAAAAACCATTATCATGTTTTAGGTTATTAGACTCAATGTTTAAAAATAAGGGGAAAATGAGGGAACCCATTGTGATGGTCAGGCAATGAAGGGTTAGGGCTGGATGACAGTTGGGCAGTTGGAATGAGGCAGTTGAAAGACAGTTGAGAGACAGTTGGAAGGCAGCCCCGATCCAGGTGATAGGATGTAGGAGACAGGCAAGGGATGAGGCAGAAGTTCAGAGGCAGGAAGAAAAGATAAATGATAGTTCCCTGAGCAGAAGTAGGGAAACTGGGAAGGAATATGATCTGAGAGAGAGTTTAATCTGCCTTTAGTGTACTTGAGGCAGAGAAAGGAACCAGGAAGACGGGGTTCTGCCTTCCAGTATCATGTGGCCTAGTAAAGGAGACAGGCAAGCTCACAAGGAACTAGCCGTCAAGATTGAATGGAGGAACTTCACTGACAACGCTGCAGAATCACATTGCTCGATGCCAAAGGAAGGGTTCGAAGCAGGTTTGTGGCTCTCTGATCCTGAGATGAAGATAGGCAGGCTATCAGGAGGAGGTGCTGGGAAGCTCAAAGGTGGGGTGGGATGGGAAGTGAAATTTGGGAAATAAATCCACAAAGGCTTGTGACTATGTGAATAAGGGAAAAGCAGAGGTGCCTGAGGAGGAACGAGCTGTCACCAGCCTGGAGCACTCAGAACTGCAGGCAGAAGGAAGGAATGGTTAAAAGCGTGAGGCTGAGAGCCAGATGGCTCAGATTTGAACATTGATTCTGCCCTTTTTTGGTTGTGTCTTCTTGAGCCATTATTACCTTCTCTGTGCCTTAATACCTCCATCTATGAAATGGGTGCCATTATAGTACTTAGAGTGAAAGCTACACCTATGGATAATGCAAAATATGAGTACCAAGGCTTGGCACACAGTAAGAGTCCATCGATGCTAGCCAGCTTTGAGCACATTCAGAAGGAAAAGAGAGTAGTGGAGAGGTCGGAAGTAGCACTAAAGTGGTACGACAACACTGAAGTTGCAGAAAGAAGCAGGTTTTAAGGAAAACAGGGTCAGAATGAAGACAGAGAACATATATTGAGCACGTTGGTACATTATTTTGTTAAGGAACTGAGGCTCATAGATAGGAAGTGAATGGCACAAGGCCACACAGTTGGACAGATGTGGAGAAGGAATTTAAATCTACGTCTACACAGCCCTACGGCCCATGTACCCACACAGCCCCCACCCCCAGGAGCCTCAGGAGAGGGCAAGGAGGTTAAAGACAGAGGAGGGGCCACTTGGCATGGGGAAGAAGCAAAGTGTTCAGAATAGTGTGGGCCTGCAGCCCGATATCTAGATCCAAGTTGGGAGAGAAGAAACAGAAATGGTGGGTGCAGGTAACTCATCGGAGAACTTTGGCCCAGAATAAACTGAGGAATGAGGCAGCAGCATGGGGACATGAAGGCATCATGTAGGGGTTTATTCAGAGCAGGGACTCAGGACTTGTTTTCAAGTCAGGAGGAAACGAAGAAGGAGATACTAAAGAGGCTATGGGGGTATAGTTGTTGAAGAAAGGCTTTGGGGGATGAAAAGAACTGAAATCAGGGTCACAGCTGAAGGAACTTAATTTTTGACAAAAGGAAGAAAAGGAGCTTATTACTGTATCATAAGAATCAAGGGTGGGACCTTTGCACACTCTTAAGGGGACAAGCTGAACCCTACCTTGGAACACAGGTGTCTGGTAGCTGGTAGGACACACCCAATAGGAAAGCTTAGCATTTAAGCGCAAGGGGCCAGGAGCTCTGGAGAAAGGAAGCAAGTAGGGTTCCCGCTAGGGGAATCAGACCAGCCTGCGCTCTGCCCTGCCACAACCCCCATCCGTCCAGGCTCTCCACGAACTGTTAGAACTAACTGGAGAGTTGAGATTTAACAAAGCAGATTCTGTCTTCACCAAGGTGGTTCAGTCTGTCAGAGGAGACAGATGGGTGGATGCTGCTGTGAATGGTGAAGTGTAGGATGCTGTGGAGCACCCAGGACGTCACAGTGCAAAAGGGAGGTCTAAGCTGAGAGCTGGAGGAAGGGGCAGGCGTTGTAGGGCAGGGGCAGCAGCTTCTGCAAATGACAGAAGGAGAGTAGTACAATATGTTCCAGAGAGTGAGGTGCGTAGCCGCTGGGACATAGATGGTGGCTGTGGGGAGAAGCTGCACTTTATTTTAAGGAAGCTAATGGGGCCATTGATGTCTTTTGCACAGGGAGAGCTGTGATGGAATTTATTTGAAAGCTGCCTCTGTTTCCTCTGTGGGATGTGAAACTGAATATGCATATGGCTGAGTAGGAGACCAGAGGGGGCTGCCGTGGCCACGCAGGGGAGAGAAGAGGACCTTGGTGTAGTGATCATGGAGCAGAATGGCCGACTCAAGAAATACTCCAGAAAAGGAGCTGAGAGTCTCCGCAATTGTGAAGATGATGGTGAATACTTCAGGGCAGGGATCATGCTGAGAGAGGCGTAGGGTTTTGCATGAGCGAGGGAGAGACACTCAGTTTTGATGTGCACATGGGACATCTGGCGGGTCATGTCCAGCAGGCAGCCAGAGTTGTAGGATGGTGGTTTAGAAGATATGTAGGAAGGAGCTGGTGACTTGCAGTCCCAAGTCTGGGGACAGTGTGTGGAAGAGTCCTGCCTCATCTTCCCAGAAATAGGAAGACCGCTGGGCCTGAGAGCAATGAGAAAGTCGAGGTTTGGTTTGGTTTTTTAAGCAGATGAGATTTGAGCTTATGTAGACATTGCTGGGAAGGAGCCAGTAGAGGGGGCATGTGCAGTCATCCTGAAGAGAGGTTCGGGCTGAAGATTAAGAGGAGACAGGCTTGCACAGCTGCTCTAAAGATGAGAGGAAGGACCTGAACAGAGAAACCTGGAGAGGGGCCAGGGCTGGGCCTAGAGACCGTCACTCCACCTGGGTGCAGAAGGGAATCATCTTGGATGGTTTTTGTCCACAGGACTCTGCAGCTTAGGTTCAGGGAAGGAAATTGACAGGAAGTTGAGGCTTGGCCATCACATACAAGGGAAGGACCATGGCATCCATCCTGCACTTCAAAGGAATAAATAGAGAGGTAAGCTGGGAAGTGGTGGGACAGCCCTGGAAGACAGTTGTGCCGTGGTCAGAGGGGTCTGTGCGGCCCTTTCACCAGGCTCCTGGGAGAGACCTCACCCTGACAGGCTACAAGGCCAGGGTCTGATCACTAAGCTTTTGATGAGAAGAGCAGAAAAGTACCTGAAAATTCCCACAGGACAGCAAGTGAAGAGAGTGGATGTGTGAGGGTATCTCAGGGACCCCCCAGCGGCGGCGGTGCTCTAGGTGGCTTTGCGGGAGGAGAGGAATTGGGGGAAGTGGAGGGACCACAGGTGCTTGGCTGCGCTTTGCATCACAGCTTGTGCTGCCCAGGGATGCCCCATCGACGTTTGTGCCCACGAACCGCCTGTAACGCTCCACTCTCGCCCCTAAGCGACAATACCCGCCACCTCCAGGGCTCTTTGCAGACCGAGAGGTTTGGTGATTTTTTTTCCTGAGGCCGCACAGCTCGTGTCTGGTGGAACCCCATCTCAGCTCCTTGCCGTCTCTTTTCACATCCAACTCAAGTTCCAAGGTCCTTTGTTGTAAGCAGTCTCTCGCAGTTAGGGCTTGGCCGGCAAGCGACAGTCCTGCTCTTTGCTTATCCCTGCCTATGGAAGCACAGCTAGATCCACCCTGATGATAGAATTCATGACTTTTAACCTCAAGAAAGCCAGGGGAGCCTGGGTGCTGTCTAGTCTCCACTCTCAGACAACTGCATCTTCTCTGACCTTACACCCCCTGGGAACATCCAGGACCCCAGTGTGCTCCCCGGGTTTGTGGTGGGGAAGACTCATCTCTGCCCAGGAGGAGCCTGAGATCTGGACACCAGCCCTGGGGGCCTAACTGTGCTGCTGACCTTGGCCTCCCACACCTTGAGTGAATTAAGGGCCAGGCCTGATACCTGCCCCCACCCCCTCCTCTGCCCAGTCCGCGGGGGCCAACTAAACCAGCAGATTCTCCACGGTTTAGCGATAGCTCCTCTGACACTGATTCACACATGTAATATGCTCTTGGGAGAGAAAGTATTGAATACAGGTTCCACTGATATCATATTTTTCTCTGAATGTGCAGGGTTTTGGGAACCATGACCACCACCCTCTAGGAGGACCCCCGTGGTACTCTGCCATTCCTGTCTTCCCGTCTGAATCGGGGTGAAGGACAGAACCACAGATGGCTCTGAAGGCACAACCCGGCTGCCTCTCGCCTGGGAGAGGTGAGGTGACTTGGGGGGACACATGGGGACAGTCACTGTGACACCAGCTTCTCCTGGAATGCTTCGGGCCAGCAGAGCCGCCATCTCTCCCAGCCTGGCCTCATGCACCACCTCTGCCTAAAGAGCACCTGGTGCCCAAGAGATTCGTGGTATCATTTGAGCAAGATGACTCCTCTGAGTCCAGCCCCGTCAGGGGTCACAGGGCAGAGGAATCCACCTCGGCTCCAGTCTGTCCCTACCTCGGGTCACAGTCCTTTGGTTCGCAAGTCTCTCTGTTCACCAATAATTGTATAAGGAGCTTTTAAAAAAAAAATTCGAAGCTTTGATTTCTAATAGCATTCAAGCTCCATAACTGTCTACATGGCTACTGGAAATAGGCATTTCCCCCTTAGGCTGCAAAGAGAGGTGACCTTCATTAGTGGTGAGTATTGTTTTTTAAAACCACAAATCTCAGAGTTGACTCTGGCAGGTTGAGTGTCCACATGAACACATAAGGATGCAGATGATGTGTCCATTGTCACAAATAAGAGTCCCTTCAGGGTGAGACACAACAGGAATCAGAATTGAAGAACTGACAGACCATAAAGTTCGCCCTACCTGTCCCGTAGAGGTGGTCCAACAGACAAGGCTGGAGTTGGCATCCTCTAACAGGGAGACCAGCTGGGTATCTCTCTCTCTCTCTTTTTTTTTTTTTTTTTTTTTTTGGCTGGAAGTGGGCCCTGAGCCACAGGTGGGTCTGCAAGAAGATTCTAGTGCAGGAACTGGTGGGCCTGGGAGGGCAAGGGTAGGGAAGCTGAGACTATGCCTTGAATTTGTTTCTGAGAGACAGAAAACACTGTGGGGGAACGGTCTCCTCTGCAGAGTCACCTTTGAAGGTGCTGAGAAGAAAGGGTACAAGGGCTTGGGGAGAGCCGTGTTAGGTCTCTGGCCTCGTTAGCTGAGCCTTCTGCCCTGTCCCCAGGGCCTTCCAGGCCAATTCCCTCTTCTTAGTGCCTGTTACGAGGGGGTCCTAGCACTTAACCCACCACCACCCTTGTCACTCCATTCATGGAAACCTCTTTCATGAGCTTGTCAAGCGCCCTGCTTCCTGAGGGCCTGCTACTTCTCCAAAGCCCCAGAACCCTGGGAGATGCAGGGACCTGGGAAACAAAGCAGAAGGCTCCTCGGGACACTGTGAGCACTGGGGGGTGGGGGGATAGAGACTGGAGCCCACCATGCAGACCCCTGACCTGCTCCTGCAGTGTCTCACTCAGGCCCCTTGGCCTGGAGTTTCCATGACGATGGTAACAAGTCTAAGATTCTAATCTGAAACTGCTGCCTCTTCAAGCTGCTCAAATAAGACAGTGATGGGGAAAGGAATGTAGGGGGGAAGGGGAGAGTTCCAAGGTGAGTGGCGGGTGGGGGTGGGAAGGGGTGAGCGGCAGACTGCAGGTCTATTTTTTCCCTCCCGCTCTCGGAAATGACTTTCACACCTTTTCCTCTCTCTTCTCTCCTCATACCTGTACTTCCAACGGCCCTATGAGTCCTCTCTCACGGCTGCTACATGGCTTCCTGCTTAACTGGGAAAACAGATAAACTGCCCCTGATTTTATCAATAGCCAGCCATTCCACTTAAACAGTGTACCCCACTCTACTTCCTAGTCAAGGGCATCCCTCCTGCGATTGACCTCTATCCGCCTGCACTATTACTTTTTCCCTCTGTATGGGATCGTTTTCGAGCAAATGAAACACACTGGGATAGTGAATTTTTAAAAATCCATTGAGTATAATTTGGATATGAAATGCATGCATTGTAAGTGTAAAGTTAGATGCTTTGGCACATGTTTATACCCTGTGTAATCAACACTACCACTACTGAGTTATAGAATGCTCCCGTAATCCCCCAGAAGGGATCCCATTGCTGGGACTTATTCCTCAGTCTGGCTACAGCACCACCTGTTTATGCATTCGCCTTTTGAGGTACAACTGAGCTGCTTCTATCTTTTGGCTACTACGCATAAAAGATGCAGTGACCACTCACGTATAGATCTTTGTATGGACATATGATATCATTTCTCTTGAGTAAATATCTACAAGTGGAATAGCTGGGCCATAGGATAATCTATGGTTAGTGTTAGGAGAAACTTCCAAACTGTTTTCCAAAGTGGTTGTACCAGCAGTCATGAAAGTACCAGATGCTGCACTAAGTAAGCATCATTAGTTTTTTTCTCCCTAACTTTAGCCATTCGTGTGCGTGTGTAAAGGTATGTTCATTTTAGTCATAATTTGCATTTCTCTGACGACGATGCTGAGCATCCTTTCATGTACTTATTGGCTAATCATATACTCTATGAAGTGTATGCTCATCTTTTGCCTATTGTATTCATTTTCGACCTGTCATAAATTTGTGCGATGAAATAAAGTGTATTTATTGCCTCAGTTTCCCGTCTTCTGCTGAAGGTCTCACAAGGCTGCAATCAAGGTGCTGACCAAGACTGCAGTCTCACCCGAGGCCCAGGTCTTCTTCCAAGTTACACGTGGTTTTGGTAGAAGTCATCTCCTTGCACATGTAGAACTCATGGTGGTTTGCTCCAAAGCCAACGGAAGAGCTTTACTACTTCTAGGGCCTCAGTTAAAAAGGTTCACCTGATTATGTCAGGCCCACCCAGACTAATCTCCCTTTATTTCGACTCAAAGTCAACTGATCAGAAACCTTAACTACATCTGTCAATTCTTTCATGTAATATAATGTAAGCTAACAACAGAGTGACACCAATAATATTCATCAGTCTCACCCATACTCAGGGGGAGATAATTACACAAGGGGCCTGGGTCATCTAAGAATTCTTCTCACCACATCCATTTTTAATTGGTTGGTTTATCTCCATATTAAATGATATGAATACTTTATAAATTCTGGATACAAGTCCTATTTAGATATATGTGTTGCAAATATTTTTTTCCCAGTCCCTGACTTGTCTTCTCATTTTCTCAATGGCTTTTTGGTAGAAAGAAATTTTTAATTTTTATGAAGTCCAATTTGCCAACTTTTTCTTTTATGGTTCATGCTTCTCATTCCTCCACAGGAAATCTTTCCCTATACAAAGTTTGTGATATTTTCTAATTTTTAAGAAGTCTCATAGTTTTAACTTTTACATTTACTTCTGTGACACATTTTGAGTAAATTTTTCTGAATGAGATAAATGTTGAGATTCACTTTTTTTTCCCCAAAAGATATACCACTTTATCAGCACTATCTGTTGAAAACACCATTATTTCCCCCATTGAATTACCTTGGCACTTTATTTGAAAATTAATTGATCATATAAGTATATGGCATGGGCCCAGGCTGAGGCAGGTGTAATCTGAAAGACCAAGAAGCCTGATCTCCCCTAAGGAAGGAGAGAGCAAGGATGCCTCTTCATGAAGGTGGCATTTTCAAGGGCTGCCAAATCTTCCTAATTAATAGAAGGGTAGACACCAAAGGGACATAACTGGAAACTGCAAATGCGCCAGCTGATTGTTTACAGAGTCCCAGAGTGCACAAAGGATGTCGGTGTCAGCAAAGTCTTAACCCTGCATAATTATTCCAAATTGATCCTTTATTGGAGTAACTCCTTTATGTTTAACAGTTCTGGTGTCCCTATCTCCTACCACTGTCCACGTTCCAATGTGAGAAAACAGCTTACCCTCTGGGCACTTCTTTAGGCAAAAAGGTTAGGTGATTCCTAAAAGCCTTTACAGTTTTCAGGATTCCATGTTCTCCATCAGTGGTTCTCAACTCCATATCAGAATCACCTGAGGAACTTAAAAGACTAGCAAGGCCTGTGCCTCATTCCCAGGGGGGATATAAGATGCAATGGGCTTGAGGTGAGCCCTAAAGCTAGTTTTATAAAATCAGGCACCTGTGATTTTATGAACGTTCATCGGGACTGGGAACCCGAGATCCTCAGGTTTGGCAGGTAAACAAACCCAGTTGATTAGGAGTTGATGGTGGTCAGGCAGACAAAGCTATGGTCTTGTGCTGCCTCATGGTGGTCAGATTTCTCCCTACAGGAAGATTTCTGCATCTGCAAGTGTTTCAAAGCGGGACAGGAAATTTTTAATCAAGGAGGACAAGAGGAAGAGGA
Organism: Cynopterus sphinx; assembly: GCA_030015415.1. Taxonomy (NCBI): domain Eukaryota; kingdom Metazoa; phylum Chordata; class Mammalia; order Chiroptera; family Pteropodidae; genus Cynopterus; species Cynopterus sphinx. Next base: position 126,525,187 of record CM057383.1, read on the forward strand.
AGGATAAAGAAAACAGGAAAAAAGAGAAAGAGCAGAGCTTGCTTCTCCGTGACCCAAGGGCACATGGGCATTTCTCCTCCCACTTTCTTTACTACAAGTAAAGTGTCCCCAGAGACCGAGTCCTAGGGGCAATCATCTGCATTGTGGAAAAAACTCCCTCTGGGTCCACAGGCTGGACCCTGAAAACGAAATTTGGAAGGAGAAAGGTTTGGAGTTGCTCCTGAGACAACAAAACCAGATCGGAGATTTGAGATAATGAGATTATATATATATAATCTCATATATATATATTTAAAAAAATAAAATATATATATATTTTATTTTTTTTAATAAAGTCATTGACTTCTTAGGCTAAATTAAGAACAGATTATCCATACATTAGAAATAGCAACAAAATTAATATTCTAGCATATTCGTGATCTCCACCTTTTTCCAGAAATACTTTAGTCTAACGTCCTTCTCCTTAATACCCATGTACCCATTGGCTTTTCAGTTTTTAAGAGAAAATATATGCCCCACCACCTAAGACTAATATAATATTAATAAATACTGCTAATAATAATATAATACCCATAAATCAACATGTATGTTGATGGTAAAGGCAAAAGATAGACAGAGAGAGAGAATGAATATATATGAGTAGATGGCACCAAAGAAGGCTGACCTGAGACCGGCTCCAGTAGGGAATCCGGCAAAGACAACCTTTTCCGAGGACTGTCCCTCAGGTACTGAGTCTAAGTCTGTTGAACCTTCTGGGTCATCTTCGAAAGTTATCCACCTCTCCACAAGAAAACTTTCACATACACGTCACATCCGAGTAAAGACTAGTGGTTGACCATTGAGGGTGATAATTGGATCTATTCAATTCCCTGCACCCCACTTTAAGAAAGCTTACTCTAAGCTTAGTCCCTGCCTTTGCAAATAAGAAGACAAAAGCGGGCAGTCTCTCCTGGGAGAGAGGAGGAAAGCGAGGGCCATCCCTGCACTACCACAAGAGAGGACCAAACCCTGGCCTGAGGTGTGGACAGAGGTAACACAGAAGGTGGGGCAGGAGGGAGCTACCAGGAGCTGCAGAAGCTACGTAGGCAGGATTCCTACATAATCGAGGTTGGTTTGTTTTGTTTTCCTTTCCTTCTTGTTAAGTGGAAGAGAAGCACTTGAACGATTAACTTGAGTGGAGTTTGAGGAGTCATTGTTCGCCGTGTTCTTGGCCCATCGTTTGTAGAAGTCACTGCCGACAGGGGCCGCTGTGAACGGGTCCAATCGGGCCATGCCGAGGACCCAAGCTCGAGCTCGCCCGTAACTGTGACACAGACTGACAAAAGAACTGCAAATTCAGGAAATTCAGAGCCGCCTCTTGTGGGGAGGGGAGTGGGAGGAGGATCGGGGACCAAATCCCAGGCCTAGCCCCGTTTCCTGCCGGTCTTAATCCCTGCGATTCTCCTAGAGCCATTCCAGGTTTTCTTGTTGGATAACGAGCTTGACAGGGTTTTTGGGGTTTTTGTTTTTGTTTTTGCCCTCAAGGAGTAGTGAGGTCCACACCAGGTTTTGCTATCGGCCCATCAGTCTGGCTGCCAGTCTGACAGCTGCTGTCACCTGTCTGCAGCGCTGCATTTCCCATCCTCTTTTGCAGGCCATGAGCAACCTGGCTGCCTACCAGGTTTTTCCTTCTGCAGCGAATCTACCTCTTTTTCAAATGGCCCACTCGCTTTCGGGCGTCAGTGGCTGGCAGAATCCCCGAGACCCTTCCACTTCCCTCCTGGATCTCAGAGCAGACCCCCCACACACACCCCTTCCCACCCCAGGCAGCTAGATTCCTGAACTCCGAGGCCGCCTCCTCCACTCTGGAGCTTGCCTGATGCCTGGGATCCTGGTCACCTGGACTCCAGCCCCTGACACAACCCCTAAGAAACGCTTGCCACCCTTAAGGTGGCCCGGTGTAAAATGACCACTTGCAAAGATTAGAGACAATGTAGATACGTGCCTTTGTGTTTAGGATCATTATGTAAGAGGACAAGGACACACACCCTACTATATTAGATTCAAACAGAGTTCACAGGGCCACCTAGAAGAGATGGACTCAGGACCTCCCCCTACCCCCTTTCATGTCATAGAGTTTGTGTCCAGGTGGGGCAGACACATATACAAACAAGTCCCTTATCAGATATATATTTTGGAAATATTTTCTCCCATTATATGGGCTGTCTTTTCCCTTTCTTGATAAGGTCCATTAAAGCACAAAAGTTTTTAATTTTGATGTTCAGTTTGTCTACTTTTTCTTTTGTTGCTCCTGGTTTTAGTGTCATGTCTAAGAATCCATTATGAAGGTCACGAAGATTTACCTGTCTATTTTCTTCTCAGAGTTTTACAATTTGAGCTGTAATATTAGATCATTGAGCCATTTTGAATTAATTTTTGTGTATGGTGTAAAGCTAAGGACCAACCTTATTTATTTTGCATGTAACTATCCTGTTGTCTCAGCACTATTTGCGGGAAATATTCTTTCTTCATAAAATTGTCTTAAAGTCCTTGTTAAAAAGCAATTGACTTAAATGTATGGGCTTATTTCTAGACTTGCAACTTTACTCCATTGAACTACCTAATTCTCCTTATGTTGCCCACCAGCTATTGCACCAAAGTCACGCTTCCTTGGGTTGCTTCCAGTCCATGACTGACCACAATGGGGTATTAGTGCAAAAAAATCTTGTGTGTCTCTGGACTTCTCTGGTGGTCAGCTTTGGCTTTAAGATTCTTTATCAGCCTGGCTGAGACATTCTCAGAGCTTCAGTCCAGTCTAAGATTCTTCCTTCCCAGTTCTCCTTCCTTTGCCTTCTCTTTTCTCAGCATCAGAACTGCATCGTGGTCTGAAGGTTCTCTTTGCCCACTCTCTCTCCTTCCCTTTTATTCTTCACAAGCCACTCTCCCCTACCCCCGATACACCTCTCATCAATCTAATCCTATCTTGCCATCTGTTTCTTAGATGCTCCTAACTGACACACTGTGTAAACGCCTGTTTCCATTAATCTTAGAGCAGTACGCCCTACATCCTCTTACTGACTCCTGAAATTTAGCCAATTATTTAGCAAGTCTAGTGCTGTGGGCCTCAGCAATTTATGTCTGTGGCATTCCACGGCGTTTGGCCATCTCAGAAGCAAGCTATTTCATCAGTGAACTTAAGTGTAACGGTAGGTGGGTCTGTGTCTAATGGGTGGGCAACCACCTGTACCTGAAGTTGGCTAAGGTATCAGGAGCTAGGCTTGGACCTTGATGTACCATTTCTGTATTTCTATAAACCTTTCTGGGTATTTCAGTTCAGACAGTTCAAGATCCAATGCAAGGTAAGAGTATCAAATAACAGAGTCATTTTTCCAGAATGGGCTAGTTTCAGGCTTGGCAACAGAAGGAAGTCTTGCCAACTTGGCTGACAAGAAAGTAGAGTCTCATTTCCAAAGTTTCCAAACTGCCATGAGATTGAACACCGATATCTGTAATGCCATGGGTTTGAAGGAGATAGGAGGCTTCAGAACAAGGTTTGCTTTACTGATGATTGGATTGCTTTCAAGCCTTCTTCCCACAGGTGTTCCCTCGTCAAATATGGTTGCTTATCTGGTATATAAAGGTTATAGTAAAATTTCCTACATATTGAGAGTGTCATTTCCAAAATAGACCAATCAGAGGTTGGGCCTCCATTCCTATTGATAGCTGGTAGCCCCCAACAAGGTCATATGAGTGGCAGAATCATTTCTTGCTCTCTCTTTCTCTCTCTCTCTTTCTCTTATGGGTTTATGGTGGTATAGATGACACAAAAAAAATGCACAATTTAATATATACATTTTGATGAGCTTGGACATATACACACTCCATGGTGCCATCACCAGTCAAGGCAGGAAACATACCCATTGCCTCCCAAATTTTCCAAGTCCATCTATCTTCGGTCAACTTTTCCAAGATGCGATGCAGTGGAATGCGTGCAGTACATTCAGTGCTTGTGCCATCAACGTGGAGGAGCGTTTGTCCCTAAGCAGCAGTTCTCATTGTGTTAGCATTAGTTCAACTCATTGATAATGTACTTCTGGGGAGCATGCTACAGTAGTACTTGCCTGGGTAAGTGAAGGCAAATACATCAGTCGGGAAACAGCCAAAACTTTTAGAGGGTCATAAAGGAACAGGATTCAGTGAGATTACTGACAGAGGTACAAGCAAGATGAGGGAACCAATTAGGACAATAAAGTGCCCAGGGATTAGTTCAGAAGGGAGCTGTTTCTAGGCCTGAAAGAGCAATGGGAGGGGCACTGTTACCAGAGCTGGACAAGTAGAAGATGTGAACGAGGGCGGAGATAGCAGTGATCTCCCCTGAAAAATACAGCCATGGCCCAAACCCCAGCTAGTGGAGATTAAATACCCTTATTCCTCTTTTCTCCAGGTTTCCCCAGACCCCTACCAATTCTTCCCATTGGCTGAACCCATTCAGAAGCCAGGTGACAAGGGAACCCAGCTGAAGGGTTCATAGCTTCCTGGGGCACAGAGCAGAACACAGGTCAGAGAATGATTTTTCCCTTCTTTCTGGAAGAAAAAAAAATAGTCCATCCAAGCCTGCATACCAAGTATCACTGGTTCAGCCACCCTTATGATGCTGTCCTGCACTACAGGAACAACAGTGGACAAACTGACCCGTTTAAGCCTCAAAAGGATACAGTAAGACTCTAAACACCAGTGGCTTTCCCAGCCCAAGTTACTGCATTGGCAGAGGGCATTATTTGACATCCTGGTCTGTATTACATCTTGCATGAGAATACCGCATTTTCTCTGCCGCTAGTAGGAGATGTTGTTTAAGTGATGCAGTCTTGGCAAAGTTGGGGATTATGGGCCATTTTGGCCACACCCTCAGTATTTACCATTTTAGAAGTCAGGACGGGACACTTTAAATGTATCCAATTGGTAGGTCCATTCAAGATGCATCTGGAAGGTTCACATCAATTACAGAGGCTGCAAAACAGAAGCAAAACAACAACAACAAAAAACATGTTCCAGACGAAACAACAGACTTTGGCTTAGCACATTGAGGAATACTTAAAGTCTCCCTAAGGGAGGAGCAAGGGACCAAGTCCCAGAACCTAGTTTGAATGATTGCTGGAACTGTACCTTTAAATCCCTTACATCTGTCTATTCCAGGCTTCTCAATAGCCATGGGTTTGTCTGTATTTTGCTCTATAGGAGCAGCAAAATCCATCCCATGTTTTTGCAACTACCTATTAGCCTGGCTGCCATTCTGAGCTGCAGTGGCAGCCTCTAATCTTCACACGTCCCTGTAATTTTATCCTTCTCTCTGCTTTCAACCCATAAAGCATGAGCATCCTCCTGAATTTTCCTGGGTTCTGCAGAGGCAAGCCTCCTTTTGACCAATCATCAGCCGCCTTTCAGCCCGGGGGGGGGGGCGGTTTCTTTTGGGTGACACACCTGTTTTGGGGAGCTGGTGTCTGGCTCTACCGTGATCCTCCCACCCCCTCATCTCCTGAGTTCCCAGATGCCCATGCTGCCTCAGCACATCCGGGGTTTGTGCTGTCCAGTCCCAGCCACCCTGTGACCTGACGGGACCCCGTGAGAATTTCCTGACAATGTTTTCTGTCCCAATTGGAGGCCCGATTGGACAAGACCTGTTCCAGAAACAGTTAGCATGAGACAAAGTGGGTATAACCCTCATGCGGCTACTGTTCAGGGGCCCAGGACACACACTACTATGTCATGCAGCATAAAATACAAAACAGGGGCGGGGTGCCAGCAGAGAAGGAAGGGTGTGCACATGACCCCCACCCCCATCTTACTCCCCATGCCAACTCTCACCTTTTGGTGTCCCACTGAGAGGAGACCCTAGACTAGGCAGAAGAAAACTGGACACAAACTAGAAAGAGTTCAGTAGAGCAGATTCCTAAACTATGGCATTTTATACATGGCGGGGTGGGAGAGGTAGGGGACAGCTAGGCCATCATTTAGCAGGAGCCTCTAAAGCTCGGCATCTGGCGACTGCCTATCCTGCCTCTCAGCAAACTCAGATCTGCTGAGGCAGCTAGCTGTTAAACCATGAGAATGAGGGAGAAAATGAGACACGAGGGCCATGTGGATTTGTCTCTCCCTAATCCAACAGTTAGCAAGTATATCTCTCACCTTCTAATTGCATCAAAGCAGGAACTGCACTGTGTTCAACTCGATCCCTTAGTGTCCCTAGCCCAGACCCTCAAACTCGATAAGATATGAATAAATGACTGAGGGATTTGCCGGAACAACCAAGGGAACCCTGACCTGACAAAGCTATGATATAATTACCTAGAGGCAAGGCAATGTGCGCTAAGAACTGCTTGCCACAGACCAAGGTGACACCGAGGTTCTGAAAAGAACTGGTAAGTATATTTATTTCTTAGGCATTATCCATCTCTATTCCTGAGAGAACAGAAAAGCCTTTTTTTAAAATGCCACATAAGAACTCTTCTTTCAGAACCTTGTGCTTTCTCACCTACCATAGGAATATTAATGGCAAGCAAATACTATTTTAGTGAAATCCTTCTATGCCCTTTAGAAACTAGCTTCCAAAACATTAGCAGACTTGGAGGGACTGTTTCTCCCATCCAGGCACACCACCTCTGAAGCCCTCACCCTTGACCTTAGCCTAGAGGATCCAAATAACTAAATCCTGGGCTTCCTCTTCCTACCCCTTTTCTAGCCATTACTGAGGGTATGTGTGGGGGAGGGGGAGGAGAGGGATGGTGATAGGAAGCCATAGCCCAGGAAAAGTCTCTCCTGGGTCCTGCTTACCTGCATTGCTCCCCCAACCTCCCTCACCTGCTTCATACCATGTTAGGGAGAAAAATGGAGGCTTTTGAGACCACCTGTCCCAGGGAGGCATGAGCTATTGCAGAAGAGGCCAGCAACCCTATGAGATTTGCCAGAGTGGGAAGTGGCAGAGACTGGAAGCTTAGGAAAGAGGGCCTAAGGAGGATGGCAGGAGCTCTGTGTCCAGCCACCTGGGAGAAACAAGCCCTCTGCTTGAGCACCCCTTCTGGCTTTCTGGGGAAGTGGGGGGAGAATAATCATTTAAAAAGAAAAAAACCCATATGTATTTAGGTAAACCTTTTTTCCTTTGGCCTTAGGATCTAACATGGCTTACAAAGCACTGTGAGATCCTGGTATTTTTAGGATGTTGATAGTTTATTTATTGTGGATTTTTTTTGCCATTACTTTTGATTTTTTTAAATATTACATTAAAATATTGTCTTAATTATTGAAGGATTTGTGGGGGACATCCCCTTAAATTTTGTGCCCCAGGTAAGTGACTCTCTTGTTTCACCTTAATCCTAGCCATGCTAGTAGGGTAACTTCATACTTTTGGTCTTCTTATTAGGTTATAACCAAACCAAGTCCAAAGGAAAGGAAAATAAATAGGATAGCAGAAGCAAATGCAGTGTACTTGAAACCCTTATCAGCTTTTGGACTTAAAATAAGTAAAGTAGCCCATCTGAGGGAGAAATAGAGACAAACATGAATTAGGAGCAAATGCCTTTATGAGCATTTACATACATATATATGTTTGGTTCCCTTATAAACAGAAATAACTCTCTGTTTCATCCATTCGACCTGAATTAAACTTTCTACCTGTTGAATGCCATGCTAGGCCCTGCGTTACAAGGATGAAAAAGACAGTGTTTACAGTCTGGTGAGAAAGACAAACAGGGAACAACTGATTTGAATCTAATTCAATAAATGTTCTAAATATGTGCATAGAGTTTGGAAGTACAAAGATGTAAGCAGAGGGGTTTGTTTTTGATTTTTGCTTGGGGAGTATCTCGGTTGTACCCATAGTTTTAATTTATGGAGGTCACTGAGTGACAACATGACAAAGCCAATGCTATTGAAAGAAGATATTTCCCCAGAGAAGGGGACACAACACTCCACACAGGGCTGCAGTGGAAGAATCAGGTTTTGTCCAGGAGGCAGAAGCAGGAGCAAAAGGGAAAAATCTAGGCCAGAGCCTTTATTGAGGTTTCTAATAAAGAGAAGGGAGGGCAGGACCAAGCAAACAACTGAGAACTGGCTAGTTTGAACAATAAATGGTAGGCTTCGGGCTGTAGGGGTTTTATCTAGCTGCCTGGTACTGGGCCCTGGGATGATTTAGAGCAAGGGAAATATCAGCTTGCTGTGTGTGAAAGTTAGATAAAGGGGGGAGTTGGCTTGCATACAAGAGGTGTACTCCCAAGTAATTTGTTTGTTACCTTTAGAAATTAGCTAGCCCTGGGAGGGCAGTCTCTCCCTAGCCAGCAAGATTTTTAGTTTGTCAAAACATCATAAGATACAGAAAATAAACATGATTAATACTGTCTGTGTATGTGTGGGGGTGCGTGGGAGTAGAGGGTTATAAATTTAGATGAAACTATAAAGCATTAATGGTATGGTGAATCGAAGAAATGGAGTGGGGTTTTTTGTGTGTGAGGGGTATCGTTTCCACTTTTCCAAATGCTTGGGAGGAAACTTTTACCAGGACATGGAAAAGTTTAGAAAACTTAGTGATAGATGAATGTGTAGGCTTGGGAAATCAATGTATATTGAATATCTAGCCAGGCACTCTACGTGAAGCTTCATTACAGTCCATAAACCACTTTAGGGCAGGGACAGTTTTTCAAGATGAGTGAACAGGCTCAAAGAATTTAGGCATAGTTAACTAGTACACCGTCTCACTGCTGGTAAACGACAACTGTGTTCAGTACAGATCTGTCTGACCCGAGTCCCCAAAGCCGCTTACACCATACTTCCTTTGGAAAAAGCAAAGAGAAAGAAATAGGCAAGGTAAGCAATGTGTTCTTTAGCTCACAATCCATGACAATTGTCCCATTTGCACTTTAATACCACTTTAGCAAGGCTGAATCGTGCCTCAATGACTCCCCCGGGCGCGGGGGGGTGGGGACGGGGGGGATCAGCCCATCCCTTCACGTGAACCTTGTTAGTTGAGAGGACACCTTGGCAAAAATAAAACAAAACAGAAATCCATTTCCTGTACACAAGGCGTTGCCCCAAGGGGCCGAAAAATAACCATCACGACTAAATCCGGGGACAGTGCCTGACCCTTAGTGTCGGTCCCTGCGCACCTTTAACTTGGGGCAGAAATTGGGCCCTCGAGGATGATGACGCCCAGTCTGGGAGAAGAGCCTTTCCCAGGAGCCCGCGGCCCATTCCCAGCGACGCCCCCACCGAGCGGACCCGGCTCGGCCTGAGCCGCACAGAAGGGACACGCGGGGCGAAGGAGGCTGACGAAGGGGGGGGGGGAGGACCTTAAGGATGCAAAACGGAGAGAAGCAATGGACTCGGGGAGCCAAGGCAGGAGAGTAGGAATCCGTGCGGGGTTTGGGGCCCGTCTTCCCGGGCACCGGGTGTCGAACGCCGCTGGCGGTACTAGAGGGGACCCGGGCGGATGTGGGAACTGAACGGGGTCCGGGATGCGCAGGTTCAGGGACCAGAATGGCAGCGGAGAGCCCGGGAGACCCGAGGGGGAGCGCGTGGGCGCCCCGCGGAGCTCCGGCCGCTCGGCTGCGCCGGGACCCGGGACCCAGTGGACTCCCACGGCCCGGGACTCCCACGGCCCGGAGACTCCCACGGCCCGGGGACTCCCACGACGCGGGGCCCGCGCCCCGGAGCGGGGGGCGGAGCCTGCCCGGGAGCCGGCCCCCGGCCCGCCCTGTGGGCGGGGCTGCCCGGGCAGTTACATAACAAACCTGTGTGCGCGCGGCCGGGGGCGTGGCCTGGGCGGGGCCCGGTCGGGACGTGGGCGGGGCCTGGGGCGGGCCCGGTCTATGGGCGGGGCCGGGCCGGGAGCTGGGCGGGGCCAGGCCTGCACCGCGCCAGGCAAGATGGCGGCCGCGGAGGCCGAGTCGGCGGCGCCTCTGACCCTGGAGTCGCTGCCCACCGATCCCCTGCTCCTCATCTTATCCTTCCTGGACTACCGGGACCTCATCAAGTAATGGGACGACGCGCGTGGCTGGCGTGCGGGGTTCCGGGGGCGGGGAGGCGGCGGCGAGGCCAGACGGACTGAGGCCCGGTGCACTCCCGGGACGGGACGGGACGCGGACTCGCCGCGTCCACCCGCGGGGGACGCCGGCCCCTCTGGGGGTCCTGCAGAGCCCCCAAGGGGGGCCGAGGCGAGACGGGGATGGCACGGGCCCCGCCTGGGGGCTTCCCGCTGTGCGAGGCCCAGGCGTCCGGAGCGGCGCGAGCCCGCTCTCCCCCAGGCCTTGACGAGGCCCAGTTTCCAGGAGGGGAGGTGCTGCCCCCCTCGGCCGCCCCGCCGACCCCGGCCACCCGCACCCCCACCCGCCGGTCTCCGCCCGATGGGGCCCCGCCCCGGCCGCGTGGAAAGGCCCTGTGCGGCCCGAGCGCGCTCTTTGCGGGGGGCCCGGGACTTGAGAGTCGGGCCCTGGAACGGGCAGGTGGGGGGCGCCTGAGAGAAGCAGCCGGGCGACCCGCTGACCCCCGGGGGGGGGGCGTGCCACTTCCGCGGCCCCGGGTCGTCGGGCCGCGCGCACTTTCGGACTTCTGTTCCGGGCGCCTGTTTGGCTCCCAGCCCCCCTCCTCAGGGACTGCAGGTTGCATTCCGTGTTTTGGGACTGACTGCTCGTTGGTGCGGTACAGGTGACCGTTTGGCGCGCTCGTACGCCTTCGGGTTTCCCGGCTTGCCAGCACCTGTCCAAAAATAGACACCGGTGGCTGGTGAGGGTGGTAAAATGCCCAGTTCCTTCAGCGCCTGGGACTGTCTGGGATGGCGAAAGAAATGGCGCTGTTTATACCCTTGACAGCTGGTGGCATGGCTCTGTCTGTGGTGCCACCACGTCTATTTGCAGGGGAAGTGAAGTCGCCCTCTTAAGGATGGGTCGGCGAGATCCTTTCGATTTGAATTGATCATTTCACCCCCACCCCCACCCCCAAAATCGAAAGTTGATTTTGTTTGTTGTTTGTATTAACCATTAGATTCTAGCCATTGTGCCCTGTGTGATCAGAGATCCTTTTAGAAATACAGCCTTTTTGGAGTTACTAGTAGCTGTTGGTTGGCCTAGCTAAGTGGTAACAGAGACACAACTCCAGTTTCCATTTTAGTACCTGTAATACTCATTTTTTTTCTAGAAAATAAGTTTTTCTCTACTCAGGCTTAAAGAAAAACAGAAATAAAGTTTATCTTTTCTTTGGAAAAGGCTCTTCCAGCTGCAAACTGTTATTATCATCTGAAATATTGTGTCGTATAGCCTCTTACCAGTCCTGCACACATGTACACACACTGTTTTGATCTATGGGCTACACGGCTCCCCGAGTGATCTAAGACAGGTCTGGCTGTTGTTCTTAAAAACTTATGATGCCCCTGGTTTGCAGACTATAACCTAAATTCTGGAAGCATTTCAGGCCCTTATCATTTGGCACAGTCCACTCTAGCCAAATCAGACCTCTGCCAGCATACACCACACATCACAGACACACACAGACACACACACACACACACATGTTCTTTTGTTCTGTGGCTTAAGCTCTTGACCTTCCTGGAATGCCTTGTCCTGCCCAACCTCTTAACCTGGCAATTTGAAATTTTTTATGACACCACCTCTCCTTATTGCATGCTCTACCTTCTTCCTTCCTCTGCAGAGTTTATTTGGCGTGCCAGATAGATTGCGAACTTTTTAAATGTAAAGACTGTCTTGTTTATCTTTGCATTCATCATTTATTCACACATATTTTTAGTGCCTGCCGTGTGCCAGCCTGTTTAATGTTGGGGATACAATAATGAACAAGACAGATAAGGCTCAGGAAGCTTATAGTCAGTGGGCGAGATCGAAAACAAATACACAATACAAGACATGCTGTGTGCTTTGAAGAAAATAAATCAATTGCTCTTGTTAAGGAATGAGGGGGGCGATCAATTCAAATCGAAAGGAGCTGTCATTTATGAAGAAAGCCATAGAGCAGTTCAGGCAGAGGGAACAGTGTGTTCAGAAGCCAATTGGACAGATAGAATGGCCTGTTGGAAGAGTGAGAAGACTGGCATTGCGGAGGTGGGGCGGGTAGGGAGTGACTCTAAGGAAGAGTGGCTTGAGAAGAGACTAGTGAGATTGTGCTGGACATTGTGAGCCAAGGTAAGGGATCAGATTTCATTTTAAATGCTTTGGGTATTAATCAGATTTTTAAACAGAAATGACATGACCCTTCCATAAATGCTTGTGAAAGTGAACTGAGTTGAGTACTGTATTAGGGTTCTTGAGAAAAACAGAACCAAAACAACATGCATATATGTATATGATTTATTGTAAGGTGTGGGCTCCTGAATTATGGAGGCTGAGAAGTCTTACTGTCACCTGCAAGCTGGACACCCAAGAAAGCTGGTGGTATAATTCAAAGGGCTGAGAGCTGGAGAGCTGATAGTGTAGATTCCAGTTTGGGTCTGAAAGCCTGAGAACCAGGAATGCCAAGGGCAAGAGAAGATCCATGTCTCAGTTCAAGCCGTCAGGCACAGGCCAAATTCAACGTTTCTCTGCCTTTCTGTTCTCTTTGGGCCTTCAGTGGATTGGATGATACTCACAGTGGGGAGGGCCACCTGGTATACTTAGTCTACCAGTTCAAATACTAATCTTTTCCAGAAATATTCTCCCATATACACCCACAAGTAATGTTTAACAACCTATCTGGGCATCCCTTAGCCCAGGCAAGTTGACACATAACATTAACCATCACAAATACCATCCAGTTTTATCCACAGAAAAGTTTCTGGTGTACTGAAACTTCCTGCACTGTACAGCCCATCTTTGCCAAGTGCCCTGCCCATTGCTAAACTCTGGTTTTTGGTACATATATTTGCTAAACTGGATTGAGTTGGATTGGATTAGTTCCTTAGGGTCATTATTGTAATATCAGCTGCATAATTTAAATCTGCTTCACCATTTCAGGGTGATTTATTGTGAACTAGTCATTCTTAACCCTCACTGTGTATCAGAATTACATGTGGCACTTTTCAAACGTACACATGCCCGAGGTACAGATCTCAACCCAAGTCAATTGAGTAAGAATCTCTAGAACAGTAGTTCTCGTGCTTGATGTGCATAAAAATCACCTTTGGTGCTGATTCCAGGAATTTTTTTATGTTGTTCAACACTTGGGACAGTGTAGGGACAGGGATCAAGAAAAGAGGGAAAGGACACTGAATCACAAAACTGGAGGGATTCTTGCTTTTACAAATGTTAGTTTGCGTATTTTGTGAGCTTGGCAGAATACAATGAGGATAAATTTTGTGTAAAATCTGAAAACGAAACAAAGGCTATTTATTCTGTTTATGATCGATTGGTTTATAAAATGTTCTGCTCATGGCCTTGACATACTTCATGTGAGTTAAGATTTCCTTAGTCAATTAGCTATTGTATAAGTGAGATCTTTCAATACCTACGTTCTGTAACTTGTGATTCTTCATCTGAAAGGATAGAAATTTGTTTTCCTAATCTTAGGTTCATTTTTTTTTTTTTTTTTGCAAATTAAGTATGTAGAGTAAAACTTACAGGATAGAATAGGAGCACTATTCTATTACAAATATATAATAAGAAAATTAATTGTTTCTAACATTCCATGTTTTTGAGCAGTTGATACTAACTTGAGTAGCTGTGGATATTGAAATAGAATTGTTATGAATCTGACACTTTATAGGTGGACTCTCCAATAGTTGCTATAATTGAAAGTGGTTTTGGCTGCAGTATTTCTTTCCTTTAAGAAAAGATTAGAACAAAATAAGCAGAAAACATGTATATTTAATATCAAATGTCTCACAGATCTTACAAAAAAAGAAAAAACACTTTGTCTCACCTAAATAACATTTCTTCCTATATGCAGAAATGATTATTGTTCCAATAATAAATATATGAAGGTTCTTTGA